>JAESUZ010003710.1:0-600000 GCA_017311185.1 Proteles cristata cristata | reverse complement strand
TAATGTCAGAGAGCCTGCTGTAGGGCTCAAACTCAGGAACTGTGAGAAAATGACCTGAGCCGAAGTCAGATGCTTAATGGACTGAGCCATCCAGGCACCCCTCTTGTCTTTTAAAAATACGTCTTTATTGAGGTGTAATTTACATACCAACAACAGACTCATTTAAAGTATAAAATGCAATAATTTGGGTATATTCAGAGAGAGTTGTGCAGCTATCACTACAGTGAATTTTAGAACATTTTCATCACTCCCCCACAAAAGCCATACCTTAGAGCTATCATCTCAATCTCTTTATGCCCCATAGTTCTACCAACTACTAGTCTACTTCCTGTCTCTACAGGTTTGCCTATTCTGGACCTTTCATATAAATGGAATCAAATAATATATGGCCTTTTGTGTCTAGTTTCTTTTACTTAGCATAATGTATTTAAGGTTCATCCATGTTATAGCATGTATCAGTAATTCATCCCTGTTTTTTTTCCACCTTACTGAAACATAATTGACATATAACATTGCATAAATTTAAGGTGCACATTGTGTTAATCTGATACACACATATTACAAAATAATTACCACAGTAGGGTTAGTTAACATTTCCATCATCTCACATAATTACCATTTCTTTTTCTGTGGTAAGAACACTTAAGATTTACTCCCTTAGTAACTTTCAAGCATATAATATTGTTAACTATAATCACCATGCTGTACATTAGATCCCCAGAATTTATTCATCTTTTTAAAAAAATGTTTATTTTTGAGAAAGAGAGAGAGAGAGGCAGAGAGGAGGGTGACAAAGGATCTGAAGCAGATTTTGCGCTGTCAGCAAGGAGCCTGATTAGGGGCTTGAACTCGTGAACTGCGAGATCATTGCCTGAGCTGAAGCCAGACACTTAACCAACTGAGCCACCCAGGCACCCCAACTTATTCATCTTATAACTAGATGCTTGTACCCTTTGACCAACATCTCTCTATTTCCCCCACCTACCAGCCCCTGGAAACCACCATTCTACTGTCTTCTTTCTACGAGTTTGGCTTATTAATTTATTTTTTATTTTTATTTCAATTTTTTAAGTCACCTCTGCCCACAACGTGGGGCTTGAACTCATGATCCCAAGATCAAGAGTCGTATGCTCTACTGACTGAATAGCCAGGCGCCCCTGAGTTTGGCTATTTTAGATTCCACATATAAGGGATATCATACAGTATTTATCTTTCTCTGACTTATTTCACTTAGCCTAATGCTCTCAAGGTCCATCCCTGTTATTGCAAATGACAGGATTTCCTTCTTTTTTTATGGTTGAATACTATTACATTGTATATGTATTCAGCACATTTTGTTTATACATTCATCTGTTGATGGACAGGTTGTCTCTAGTCTTGGCTATTGTGAATAATGCTGTGATAAACACGAGAGTGCAGATATCTCTTTGAGATCCTGATTTCGTTTCCTTTGGCTATATACCCCAAGGTGGAATTGCTGGATCATATGGCAGTTTTATTTTTAATTTTTTGAGGAACCTCCAAACTGTTTTCCTTAGTAGCTGTACCAATTTACACTCTCACCAACAGTGCCCAAGGGTTCCTTTTTTTCTACATCCTCACCAGCACTTACTTATCTTTTGTCTTTTTGATGATAGTCATTCTAATAGGTATGAGATGATATCTCATTGTGGTTTTAATCTGCATTTCCCTGATGATTAGTGATGATCTTGAGCACATTTCATGTACTTATTGGACATCTGTATGTTTTTTTGGAAAAATGTTCAGATCCTCTGCTCAATTAAAAAAAATTTTTTTTAATGTTTTATTTATTTCTAGGAGAGAGAGAGACAGCGTGAGCAGGGGAGGGTCAGAGAGAGAGGGAGACACAGACTGAAACAGGCTCCAGGCTCTAATCTGGCAGTCAGCACAGAGCCCAACGCGGGCCTGAACCCATGAACCGGGAGATCATGACCTAAGTGAAAGTCGGACGCTCAACTGACTAAGCCACCCAGGTGCCCCTAAAAAAAAATTTTTTTTAATGTTTATTTATTCTTGAGAGAGAGAGAAAGAGACAGAGTGTGAACGGGGGAAGAGGAGAGAGAGAGAGGGGAGACAGAATTTGAAGCAGGCTCCAGGCTTCAGGCTCCAAGCTGTCAGCACAGAGCTGGATAGGGGCTTGGACCCACGAGCAGCAAGATCATGACCTTGACCAAAGTCAGATCTTAACCTACTGAGCTACTCAGGCACCGCTCCTCTGCTCAATTTTTAATCAGACTTTTTTTGGGCTATTGAGTTGTAGTTCTTTATATATTTTGGATGTTAACCCCTTAACAATATATTATTTGCAAATATCTTCTCCCACTCAGTATGTTGTCTTTTCAATTTGTTGATTGTTTCTTTTGCTGTGCAATAGCTTTTTAGTTTGATGTAGTCGTGCTTACTTATTTTTGCTTTTGTTGCTTGTGCTTCTGGTATCATACCTAAAAAGTTGTTGTCAAGACCAGTGTCAAGCAACTTTTTCTTTTTTAAAGTTTATTATTTTGAGAGAGACAGAGACAGCACAAGTGGAGGGAGGGGCAGAAAGAGAGGGAGAGAGAGAGAATCCCAAGTGTGCTACCAGTGCAGAGCCCAATATGGGTAGTCACAAGGTCATTATCTGAGCCAAAACCAAAAGTCAGATGCTTTAACAGACTGAGCCACCTAGGTGCCTCCCGAGGAGTTTTACTCTGTTTTCTCCCAGGAGTTTTATGGTTTCAGATCTTACATTTAAGTCTTTAATCCATTTATAGTTAAAATTTGTTAGTGGTGTAAGATAGGGGTCCAATTTCATTTTTTTTGCATGTGATTCTCCAGTTTTCCCACCACCGTTTTTTTTTTTATAGCAGTACATTAAAAAAATTTTTTTAAACATTTATTTATTTTTGAGACAGAGAGAGACAGAGAGTGAGCTGGGGAGGGGCAGAGACAGAGGGAGACACAGAATCTGAAACAGGCTCCAGGCTCTGAGCTATCAGCACAGAGCCTGACGTGGGGCTCGAAACCCAAGGACCACCAGCGAGATCATGACCTGAGCCGAAGTGGGCCACTTAACCAACTGAGCCTCCCAGGCACCCCTCCCAACACCGTTTTTTAAAAGAGACTTTCTCCATTGAGGATTCCAAGCTCCCTTGTCAAATATTAGTTGACTGTATATATGAGGGTTTATTTCTGGGCTCTCAGTTCTGTTTCATTGCTCTGTGTGTCTGCATTCATGCCAGTACCGTACAGTTTTGATTACTAAAGCTTTGTAGATAGTTTGAAATCAGGAAGTGTGATGCCTCCAGCTCTGTCTTTCTGAAGATTGCTTTGACTATTCAGTGTCTTTTGTAGTTTCATAAAAATTTTAGGGTTATTTGTTCTACTTCTCTGAAAAATGTCATTGGAATTTTGATGGGGATTGCACTGAATGTATAGGTGGCTTTGTGTAGTATGGAGATTCTAACAATATTAATTCTTATGATCCATGAACATGGGGGTATCTTTCTATTTATTTGTGGATTCAATTTCTTTCATCAAAGTCTTAGAATTTTCAGTGTATAGTTCTTTCACCGTCTTGGTTAAAATTATTCTTAAGTATTTTATTTTTTTTGATGTTATTGTAAATGGAATTGTTTTCTTTATTTCTTTTTCATATATTTCATTGTGAGTGTATAGAAATGCAGATAATTCTGTATGTTGATTTTGTGTCTTGTAACCTTCCTGAATTTTTTGATTTGTTCTAACAGTTTTTTTTGGTGGAGTCTTCTGGATTTTCTCTAAGATCATATCATCTGCAAACAGCCAACTTTATTTCTTATTTTCTGAGTTGGATGCCTTTTATTTCTTTTTCTTGCCTGAATGTTCTAGCTAAGACTTTCAGTATGATGTTGAATAGAGTGGTGAGGGTGGACCTCCTGTCTCATTCCTGACTTCAGAGCAGCTTTGAATCTTTCACCACTGAGTAAGATGTGAGCTGTGAGCTTGTCATATGGCCTTTATTATGTTGAGATATATTTGTTTTACTCAATTTGTTGACAATTTTTATCATTAAAGAATACTGTATGTTGTCAAATGCTTTTTTTGAATCAATTGAGATGATTATATGACTTTTATATTTTATTCTATTAATATAGTATATCAGATTTATTGATTTGCATA
This sequence comes from Proteles cristata cristata, assembly GCA_017311185.1. NCBI lineage: Eukaryota > Metazoa > Chordata > Mammalia > Carnivora > Hyaenidae > Proteles > Proteles cristata. Next base: position 595,842 of record JAESUZ010003710.1, on the reverse strand, counting down.
TGTTGAACCATCCTTATATCCCAGGGATAAATTCCACTTGATCATGGTGTATGATCCTCTTTTTCAATGTGCTGTTGAATTCAGTTTGCTAATATTTTGTAGAGAATTTTTGCGTCTATATTCATCAAAGATACGGGCCTATAGTTTTCTTTTCTTATAGTTTCCTTATCTGGCTTTTGGCATCAAGGTAGTTCTGACCTTGTGAAATGAGTTTGAGAGTGTTTCCTCCTCTTCAATTTTTTGGCAGAGTTTGAGAAAGACTCGTATTAATACTTCTTTAAATGTTTGGTACTTCATGTACCAGCCATATTTTGGCTGAATACTATTTCATTGCAAGGATAAATCACATTTTGTTTATCCATTCATCACTTGATGAATATTTGGGTTGTTTCCATCTTTTGGTTACTATGAATAATGCTTTTGTGAACATTTGTGTACACATTTTTGTGTGGACATATGTTTTCAGTTCTTTGGGGTATATACCTAAGAGAATTTCTGGGTCAAATAGTAACTCTATGTTTAACTGTTTGGGAAAGGCTGCGTTCCAAAGCGCCAGACTGTTTTCCAAAGTGGTTGCACCATTTTACATTCCCCTGCATGGGGGCCATGCTAATCCTTCTGTATTGTTCCAATTTTAGTGTATGTGCTGCCAAAATTAGCACAGTTTACATTTCCAATAGGAGTTTATAAATTTTCTAATTCTCCACATCCTCACCAACACTTGTTATCCAACTTTTTGATAGCCACTGTACTGGATGTGAAGTAGAATCTCACTGTGGTTTTGATTTGCATTTCCCTGATAACTAATGTTATTGAGCATTTTTTCATGTCTTTACTGAGTTTTCATATATCTTTAGAGAAGTAGTTATTCAAATCCTTTGTCCATTTTAATATTGGGTTATTATTTTTATTATTGAGTTTACTTCTTTCTTTCCAATCTGGATGCCTTTTATTTCATTTTCTTGCCCAATTGCTCTGGCTAGACTCTTGAGTACAATGTTGAACATAAGTAGTGAGACTAGACTTCTTGTCTTGTTCTTGACAGTCTCAATCTCTCATCATTGAGGAAATTCCCTTCTTTTCCTAATTTGTTGAGTGTTTTTATCATGAAGTGCTGCTGGACTTGTCAAATACCTTTTTTTTTTTTTTTTTGCATCTATTGAGATCATTGTATGGCTTTTGTCCTCTATTCTATTAATATGGTGTATTACATTGATTTATTTAAAATGTTAAATCAACTTTGCATTCCTGTTGATTATGGTGCATAATCCTTTTTAGATGTTGCTGGATTTTGCTTGCTATAATTTATTGGGGATTTTTGCACATATGTTCATTCATAAGGGATCTGTAGTTTTATTTTCTTGTGGCACATTTGCCTGGTTTTGGTATTACAGTAATATTATCTTCACAGAATGACTTGGAATGGGTTCCCTCCTCTTCTATGTTTTGGAAGAGTTTGTGAAGGATTGGTATTAATTGTTCTTTAAGTTTGGTAGAATTCACCAGTCAAGCCATCTGGATTTGGGCTTTTCCTTGTGGGAGGTTTTAATATTACTACTTCAATTTCTTTACTTGTTATAAGTCTACTCAGAATTTCTTTCTTTTTGAGTCACTTTTGGTAGTTTGCACTTTTCTAGAAATCTGTCCATTTTACCTAAATCATCTATCTTTTTTGTTATACAGTTATTTACTATATTCCCTTATTAAGATTTTTTATTTCTGCAAGGTGGGTAGGGATGTCTCTCTTTCATTCCTAGATTTTGGTAATTTGAATATTCTCTCTTTTTTTCTTATTCAGTCTAGTTTGTTCATTTGTTGGTCTTTCCAAAGAATCAGTTCTTGGTTTTGTTGATTTTCTCCTTTGTTTTTTATTCCATATTTCATTTATTTTCTTCTCTAACCTTTATTATTTCCTTCCTTCTGTTTCCTTTGGGTTTAGTTTGCTTTCCTTTTCCTAGTTTCTTAAGTTGAAAGTTTAGGATATCGATCTGAGATAATTCTTCTTTTTAAAATAGAAGTGTTTAAAGCTATAAATTTCCCTCTGAGCACTGCTTTAGCAGCATCTCTTCAGTGTTGGTTTGCTGTGTTATCATTTTCATTAATCTCAAATTCTAATTTCTGTTTTGATTTCTTCTGTGATACCTCATTATTTATCTTTAACTGTCCCTAGGAAACATATCCAGTATCTACCTTTCTAGTTGATGCTACGTTTTGTTGCCCAACTAGTCTTATGAAGAACAATTTAGTTTAATAAACATTTGTTGAGTACCTACTATGTTCAAGATCGGGTTTGGGAATATAAAAGTGTTTAAGACAGCTCCTGCACCGAAGTAATTCACAGTGCAGTGGGAGAAATGACCCTGAAGCAGATAACTATATGTTGATAAATTCAATGACAGACTTATGTTTAAAGTACAAAAGAATATAGAAAAGGTAGTAATTAGCTCTTTTTAGCAAAGTCTTACAATAGAAGTAATTACTGAGCAGGTTTTTTAAGGACAAATAGTAACTCATTAGTTAGGCAAAATTATGAAAGACCTTCTCTTAGGCCATAGAAACAGTAAGTGTAGACTTAGAGTTTCACAACTCTAAATATGGTATTCAAGACCATCCTTTCCCCCATCCTCAGTCTATGAGATTCTAGTGAAGCACATTCTACCCCTCACTCCAGGATGATGGATATGAACCAGGCATAAGACAATGAGAGCATTATGTTGCCCTGGCCAAGATGATTGGTTCAAGATGGCACAAGTCAAAGCTAAAAGGAGGCACTGGGACTTCAACTGGGATTTTGAGAAAAAAGATCTACTTTTCCATGCTGGAAAATGCCTAATGAACAGCTAAAAACCCAACTCATGTAGTTGAAACTAGGGAGATGGATGAGAGTCAAGGGGGAGTGCCTGGCATATGACTCAAAAAATATTCATTGAACAAATGAAAGAATGAACAATGTGTAGAACAGAATCCTGAGGAGTACCAGGAATCCCAGCTGAAAGCCATCTCATCTTCCTCTGAATTCCCACAGCTTCTCAGAATTGTTCTTATGGTTTACCACCTTTGGTTTCATAGTATAGTTATCTATAAATCTGCATTATCTGTTCTCTTCGTATCTGTTTTTCTGATCCTAACTACTTAAGATATCTATCTATCATCTATCTATATGATTTTATATTATTGTAATAATATAAATAATATAATATAATATATTATAATAATAAAAATAATCCATTGATTACTCCTTCAGCATCAACTTTTATCACTTCAGCAATATTTTAAAACTTTAAAGCGCCATGCACACTTGCTTCTGTCCTCATATTCTAACCCCTTTTCCAGAATACTTCAACTCAATTCAACAAGCACTTTTTGAGAACTCCCAAATGCCCATATTAGTGGAGGTTAATATCGACTTAAGAGGGATCATCAACACTTTTAAATGAAATACAATAGAGTAAGACAAAATTGTAGAGTGCATCACATAAAGGATAGTACTAAGTAAAATTTTTGTTTCGGTTGGTGTGAGTATTGAGTTGCACAGTAAAACATTTTTTTAATGTAAATCATAGTGTAAAAAGTTTGAAGGCCACTATTCTAAGAAATCCATATTACAAGGTGAGCAGGTCTTTAGTTTATTACTCAAACAACTAAGAATGCCCATGAACTTCTCTCTATATATCTCTAGCCAAAATTTTGAGATTTTGTCCTCAAGCCCAAACTCTGAAGAAGGATCACAAATCAGGTTAAAGTCCTTAATACTGTCGCAGCAACAACATTAAAAAGCAAAACAAAACAAAACTATCCTTTCAGATCTAACATACAACCTGGCTCATAGCAGTTCACTGTTGTTAGTTGTGCTACTACTTATAATAATAGTTAACACTTATTTGGCCCTTGGTGTTTGCCAGGCATTATTCAAAGCTCTTTACATGTATTATCATGTTTATTCCTTATAATAACCCTAGAGGTAGGTAGTCATTGCCAATTTCATTTTATAGATTGGGAAGATTGAGGCACAGATATTTTGACTCAACTTTCAAGGCCACATAGCTAGGAAGTGGTGGAGCTAAGGTCCAGACCCATGTAGTCTAGCGTTCCAGCCCATGCTGTTAACCATAAAATCTATGACTTCTCAAGTGGGTTTCACTGTTGGACAAACACATGCATGTCTCAAGGAACAATGCTTCTGGATGGGCTTCAGTAGCTATTTCCTGAAGAATATTTTCTACACTGTAGCTCCTACCTTTCCTAACCATCCATTTTGATAAAGAATAGCCTAATTTATTTGGCTCTGGGTCTGAAGTTCAATGTTAATCTGCAGGTTGGTTTAGAATCTCACTAGTTCCATTGGACAGAGTGAAAAGGAGGAAAATGAGGCCAAAAATGCATTTCCATTTTGAAAGTTATTTTTAAAAAGCAAGATGATGGGGGAAGACAGCATATATCTGTCTCTTGAAAGGAATGAGCCTCTGTCTCTTGCCCGTGGTTTTCTCTGACTTTGAAGCTCTGCTTCCTGCTGGAGCCTCCGAGCTCTCTCTGCTCTGGGTGCTCTCACAGCCCACGTGCTCCTGTTGAAGGTGATGAGGACAAAATTGGGCCAGGTCGCCAAAAAGACCCCTATCCTTTGTTCTCAGTGAATGCTCTCTCTTTCTGAAAATCCTCAGCTTTATCTAAGAAAGGGAAAGGGCAGACCCTATTTCATTAGAAGAAAGGAAGAGGGTCTGGGAGACTGTTCCCCAAGTATTCAGTGAGTTGCTAAATAACAGGGAGAAGAGTCAGAGAAAGGACAAAAAAATAAAAAAAATAAAAATAAATAAAAAAATAAAATGACACAGCACAGCTCTGAGTCTCTCTCCTATCAGGTTTTACAGAGGGGCAATAGATTTTCTTCATTGCCAGTCCTGACTTATCACAGCCTTGTTTTTAATGAGGTATAATAAGGGGAACATTTTGTAACAACACGGTTCCCCTATTTTATCCCGCAAACAGCTGTGTCATGCTTGTGGCTGGAAGAATGAATCATATCTCTGCCTGCATATGCTAACTCCCATGTAATTACCCCAGCATCTTAAATAAAGCAGGTCCTAAACCTGTCGCTCACATTACAAGCAAACGGTGCAGACCTCGTAACTGGGGCCTCTATCATTACAATTAATTTATCACAGAAGCAACTGAGATTAGAGGCTAGAATTAAAACCCAGAGCATGGAGAGTCACCGTAGTGACACTGAAAAACAGGCTCTTGAGAGGCGGCTGGCTCCAACGGCTGCCTGACTAATGCCTTTCCTGGGGAAAAGCAGCCTTAGTTGGATTTTGTTTTCTTTACATTTTTCCCACTCCAAGATTTTACTAAAGTGATTTCACTGCCTCTCTTGATTCAGAATGATGTTAGAAAAATTCTACCTGATACTTAACCAGAACTCTGAGCAGGAGTCACCATTTTCTCATTCTTAAACGACCACTGTCTCTCCATACGGACAATCCCCTGAGACACCCCATTTGTTTTTGTTATTAGAAAGGAATTTCTCATGACATCAGTTTGTTTCCTTCCAGGGGGCAGGAGATTGGGGGAAGGGGGAAAAGAGTCCACAGCATTTGCTTCAAATACAGAATGCTGTCTTCATCTCCACAGGCTATGGTTCTCAACCAGGGGTCCTCAACTGAACCTCATGGACAGAAAATTACTTGAGTAACTGTTTTTTTAGTTCTCCCAAGGGTGGTACAATTAGTCCATCTAGATAGTATATTCTAAATGCATATGAGAGAAGTTAATACATTATGTTGAAGGGATGGCTTAGGGCATTTGTGCTTATCCTGACTGAAAAGGCTTACAGACAGACTCAGTTATAGTACTGCTCAGAGGGCCCACCAGAGAACCCTCTTCTAGGCCACATGAGTCAGCCGCCATCCCATTCAAATACATCCCATTCAAATACAGTGTCTGCTATCCCAACACCTGAACTAGAATATCCTTGGTCTCCAGACAGGGACACTGGGGGATTCTGTTGCTGCTTCACTGTCGACATCATTACCAGAGCTCAGCAGTCTACTCCCTCTGTCAGTTCTACCTATTGCGTGGCAGAGTCTACTGTGTGCCCACTGAAATCTGTTTCTTCTTCCTGGGCACACAGTTAGATGGCCTTTGCTAGCTTCCCTTGCAGTTAGAGATGACTGAACACCAGTCATTGGATTGTAGGTGAAGGTGGCATATGCTATGCTATTTCCCTGGACCAGTAAAAATCTCCTACTTGATCCTTTATGCTCTCTTTCTTTTCTTATACAGCAGTTAGAACATCTAGCAGAGGATTCTGAACCCTAGGGGTTGACAAACCTGAATTCCAAAATCACAATTATGAAGCTGCTTTCTGAACAGGGTTTGCTTGGTGTAGTGATTACCTTATCTTGACTAATAAACTCTGAAAGTGAGATGACCCAGCCCCTTCCTCAGAAAGCATGTGAGGGATGAGTGAGAAAGGAGAATCTGGAGTCCAAGGCTGGGAAAACAGATTTTGAGGACAGTTCAATGCTTGGATAGGATGTGTGTTTTAGGACAGCAGAGGCCAGCTGTGGGTGCAGGCTCTCGACCTGGAAAAGGAAACTCACAGCTTTGGGGGTTTCTTGGTCCCTCAGATATCTGACAGTTTCATTCTGACAAGGCCTTGGAAACCTCAAAGGAGAAAAGATAATGAGGGGGAAGTCTGAAAATCTGATTCAAACAGAATAATAAACATGTATATGAAAACAAACTATAAATCATAATCTCAATCAGATCAAGTTACATCACATGCTTACACCTTTTGGTCCTCTCTGATCTGGTTCCTTGTCTATTGGTTGCTCTCACAGCTCCTTGGACATATCTCCATACCTTTTCAAAGTAATCTGCTTGCCCATGAGCTTGGGAGCTCTTCAAGGTCAGGAGAAGAGCCTCATTTCCCTCTATACCCCTTTAGCCAGCACACAGCCTAGAACCCAGGACCAGCTCAAAATCTGCTGAATGAATGGGTACCAAACATTACATCCAATGTGATGAGTGTATTTTCTGATACAGGCACGGCCCTCCTCCCTCTCCTTACTCTACCTACACGTAGGGGTGTTTTCTAAAGTAGTGCTGTGACACTGGAGATGGTTCCTCCCCCATACTTCCTTTCAGCTTTCTTTCTGATGGAGAGCAAGTATCTGCGAGCCGGGCCGTGGCATTGAGCAGGGTGGAGCACAGCTCACTGGTCCACAAGGAGATGGAACTCATTCCCTCACAAGGTGTACGTCAGTGAGCACTGTGATTGAATTAGCCACAGGCTATGCCAATGGCTAGCAATGTGAAATGTGAAGAATCCCATTTCGGATCCCCTAGTACTCAAGTACCTCATGGCTACCAGAAAAGAGCTCCTTTCCTTCCTACAGAAAAACTATTGCTAGCTCTACATAAGCTAGTCATTTCGCACTGAGAGAAGGAATACAAAAATGCTTTGAAAAAATACGCAGTATAGGGGCGCCTGGGTGGCTTAGTCGGTTAAGCGTCCGACTTTCGCTTAGGTCATGATCTCGCGGTTCGTGGGTTCGAGCCTCGCGTCGGGCTCTGTGCTGACTGCCAGCTCAGAGCCTGGAGTCTGTTTCAGTCTGTGACTCCCTCTCTCTCTGACCCTTCCCTGCTCACGCTGTCTCTCTCTCTCTCCTAGAAATAAATAAAACATTAAAAAAAAATACGCAGTATATAAAAGAGGAACAGATCAGGATTAGCATGAGCCTGATCTCCCTCCTTCCTTCAAATGTCTTTATTGCAGCTTTCTCTCCCTACTCCTCCTGCCCACTTGAGAAGGGAGCCTGCAGAGATCTTGTCTAGACCAGCTCTCGTCTGGCTTGCAGAGCATTCTCAGTTTTATCTCATTTAAAAAAAATATTATTCCTGTACGGAAAAGTGAGTCAGTTTGGAATAGAAGAGTGTGGGTTCAGAGTCAGACTGATTGGGTTCAAGTTCTAGTTCTGCTACTTATTACATGGAGAAATCTTAGGAAAATTACTTAACCTCTTTAAACCTCTGTTTTCCTGTCTGTGAAATGGGGGTGAAAAAAAACCAAGTTCACAGGACTCAAGTATTACATGCAAAACATGTGACACATGCCTGACAAATAACAGGCACGCAGGAGATGTTAGCTATCATTGTTTTGGTTTCCAATCTCTGGATTAACACCCATTTCCCCGATGAGTACAGAGATCCTCTTCCTATTAAAGTCTAGTCCTCCACATGTGCTTCTTGCCTTTTAAAAACCACGTCATTACTCATCATCTCTTTTTCTTACATTATCAGTCTTTTTCTTCGTCTGAATCATTTCCATCAGCAGTCACATATGTACTCGTATCCTGTATTTAAAAAAAAAAAAATCCCTCACTTAACCTCACATCTCTGTGCTTGCCATCCTATTTTCATGCTCTTCTTTATACCCAAACATCTCCAGTGTTGTCTACATATGCTGTGTACCTTTTCTCACCTCTCATTAACTCTTCAATTCATGACAATTTGAATTTGCCCTGTCACTCCATTGAAATGGCTCTCAAGACTACCAATCACTCTCCATATTGCGCAATTCTGCAGACACATCCTTTCACTTGATCTCTTAGTAGCATCTAACATAGCTCACCATTTGCTCTTTTCTTAAAATACTTCCCTTTCTGCTCTTGTTTTTACCATCCTTTTCAGACTCCTTTCTCCTCCTCCTCCTTTCTCCTCCTCCTTCTACTAAATCCTTTCTTCTTCTCCTTCTACTACTACTACTACTACTACTACTACTACTACTACTACTACATCTTTAAATGCTATTCTAAGGGGGTTAAATCTGTGCTCTTTTATTTTCTCCTTTTAACATGATTTGCCTTGGTGATTTCATCTTTTCCAATCACTTTAAATATGGAGATGATGTTCTAACAAAAGCAACAAAACATCTACATTATGGGACATCAGCTTTGGAACTAGACAGAGCTGCAAAAAAGTGGATATAAAAGACTAGAATAGTAGCAACTTGGATTATGTAGAGGTAAACATCTGGCTCAACAATAATAATTTGGAAGATAGGAAATGTATCTAATGAACTAGTAGAGTTGGAGGAGACCTTATGGCAAAATAGTGAGATCATGAGCTGGTTGCTTTTATCTGCCTCTAATAAGGCACTAACAAGAAAGAGGTAACTTAGAAAAGAACTGGCTAGTATGCAAGCAGAATTCAGTGGAAATATAAAGAACTCAAAACTTCATGAGTTGAAACATAAAACATTTTCAACCCCAGCCTCTCCAGTAAAAGATTTTCAAATTCAGATCCATCCTGGGCCTAAATATCAAATTCAGGATGCTGCCAGAAGAGATTGTTTCAAGGCGAAGTCAAAATCAAGGGTCTTCAGTAACCTCTGAGGGAAATAAAGTGGCATCTAGTAGGTTCTTTCAGCTGGGAAAAAAGCTCTTAGAAAGCTTATGAGTGTGGTTCTCCAACAGCATGGCACACCCAGACTACCAGTAATTAAGTCTGGATAGACCGTGTCTTGCAAAAATTGGAGGTATAGCTTGTGGCACATAGAGTAGACTAGTATCAAATACATAGAAAACCCACAACATTTGTGAAAGAATTGTATTGGCAAAAGCACTGCCAGCTCCAACTAAAAGAGACCAAGACTGTTCAAGATGTAAAAAGATCCCTAAGACCTCAAATTTCTATAGGCACGCAGTAGGCAGGAAAAGTTGCTCAGACATCAAAAAGGCATTATTATTTAATGCCTTCTTTAAGAACATCCCAGGCTGATGGAAAAGGAAGGAATTCTAGAGGATGAGAACAAAAAGCCAAGGAGAACAATGGATTGGAGATCCACTCTCAGAAAACAGAACCAAGAACTAACCAAAGAATTCCCAGCTACTAGGATGGTGGGACCTGTCAATATTTGCCCAGTAGAATTTCAGAACTTATATGGATTGGTGGTTTCTACATGCATATAGGTCTTCCCATTTTTTGAATGGAGTAGTTTATTGCTGTTATCTTGTACCTAAGCCACCACTGTATATTAAATGGTGGTGGAGGGGGGAGATAATGGTTTATTTTTTAACTTTGGTTCTTAGATCTCCAGATCAAGAGAAACCATATCTAGGCCTGATATAGAGATTATATAATCTTGGAGTTTATCAAGCCAGGTGCCATGATTTAGATAAAATTTGGGAGAGTCTTGAGATTGTAGGTGAGTGCATTTTGCATGTGAGAGGAAGTGCATTCATGAAAAAGAGGTAGACTGTGCTAGATTAGATTATTATCCCAAAACATTTACTCCCCTGCCTGCTGCTTCCATGGAGAAACTTACTTCCCTGCTTCTTGGCTTTTGGCTCAATTATGTGATTGTTTAGGCTAATAATACATGGGATCAGATATGTCCCAAGCATGGTTGAAATGTACTTGTGTGGTTGGCCCTCTTGAAGAGAAGTTCTCCCAAGGTAGCTGCTATCTCTTCAGCCCAAGCTGCAGAATGAATATCCAGGGATCAGACTACAGCTCAACTCACTTTCAGGGAGCAAAGATGCCTGGCCACGCTGAAGCTAGATTAGCTGATTTACAGATGCATGAGAAGTAAGTGCTACTGTTGTATGCAACTGAGATTTTTGTGGTTGTTTGTTACATAGCAATAGCTAACTAGCTTCTTTCTCAGTCTTCAAATGCAACAAGCACTTTCATGCTTCAAGACTACTGAAATAACCTGTTCTTCCTTTTTGAACATGCCCTTGTTCATGGAAGGCCTTCACTTTAGGTCTTTATAGACTTGAATGCATTTCTTCAGAGACCACCTTTAGTGGATCACCCAATTATTCTATATTATTATGCCATTTATTTCATAGCATTCATCCTCATGTGTAATAATAAATATTCAGTTTTGTTTGCTTTCCCCACTAGACTACAAGTCTTGTAATGGGAAAGGCCATATCCACTTATTCACTAATGCATTTTCAAAGTCTAGGATTAATACTGGTACATAATAGGCTATCAGTAAATATTTGCTGAATAAAGGGAATTTTAAATTTTTTAAAAAAATATTTATTTATTTATTTATGTATTTATGTATGTATGTATTTATTTATTTATTTATTTATTGTTTTTGAGACAGATGTGGGGAGAGAGAATGCAAGCAGGGAAGGGCAGAGAGAGAAGGAGACAGGAGATCTGAAGCAGGCTCTGTGCTGACAGCAGAGAGCCCGAGGTGGGGCTCAAACTCATGAACCATGAGATCATGACCTCAGCTGAAGCTGGATGCTTAACTGACTGAGACACCCAGGTGCTCTGAATAAAGGAATTTTTAAAGTGAGTGAATGAACCTAGCTAGATATGTTGGGCAACACTTGAAATGATCTTTGGGCTACTCAGAAAACAGATTTAGAAAGTGTAATTCAATTTATTTACATTCTTTTTCATATTTTTAATAGTAAGTGCTTTTTCCCTTTCTTAATGAGCTATACTTCCCAAGGAATTAGGTTGCCTTCTTGGTTACCAAACCAACCAATCCAGCTAAAATACATAACTAGTGGGCTCCTTCTTTACACTATGCCTGATTGCTTTAGGGCAAATATTAGGACTTGGGGGTCAAAGATGCAGATCAGTCCCTCTACTCTTCTCCCAAGGTCAGAGCAAAGTTTTTCACCAAGCTTTTTTGGTGTATTCCGTCCACTCCAAAAACACAAGCATACCCAGAAAAAACACAGAGCTTGGTTCAAGACTATGGTAGAAACCTAAAGTCCAAAGACATCTTCTATCTTCAGCCTGATGACTCTAACTAAGCCCATGACTTGGCAACTCTAACATATACTTTTCCCCAACCTACCAAAGCTTCCTCCCTGTATCATTTGGTGCCCTTGCTGCAAGGTCCCAATGTCAGTCTCAACAACATTTCTGAAGCCATAGACTACATACTGTGAAGAAACACAGGGGTTCCAGAGCATGAAGACCCTCCTATATGGGAGGGGTAGAAATTAAAAACGGGGCCTGGATCCTGGTACAAGCTAGACAAATTGTTTCTGGGAGTCTGGCTTTCTAGCTTCTCTAACCCCAAGCCTCTCCAAGGCAAGATTTTTGACTTTTTTAAAAAGTTTATTTACTTTTGAGAGACAGAGAGACAGAGTGCGAGCTGGGGATGAGCAGAGAGAGAGGAAGACACAGAATCCGAAGTAGTCTCCAGGCCCTGAGCTGTCAGCACAGAGCCCCACATGGGCCTCAACCCATGAGCTGTGAGATCATGACCTGAGCTGAAGTCAGATGCTTAATTGACTAAGCCACCCAGGTGCCCCAACATGTTTTTTTTAAAGTAAGCTCTATGCCCAATGTGGGGCTTGAACTCACAACCCTGAGATCAAGAGTCATATGCTCTACTGACTGAGCCAGCCAGGTGCTTCAAGATCTTTGACTTTAATCTCTATACTTTTCTATTTTCTTTTCCTTCTTCAAGGCACTAACATTTTATTAAATATTATATGGGTTGTATGATATGAAGATATGACACGAGGACATGAAATTATGAATGGATATGAATATTACATTTATTACTACTAATAATAAAGTGAATAAGTGAGCCATCATCTAAACTTAATAGAACACAACTGCTAGTAGTTATGTGCTCCTTTTGGATCCCATGTCCCTACCTCCCTCATCCTTCCCCAAACCTTTTCTCCCCTCAGTCCATACTCACACTGTGTGTATTCTTTTGCAATTGGTTTTTTGTCCTTTCAATATTATATTTCTAAGAGTTCCTTGGATTGATTCATATGATTATAGTACTTTCATTTTCACCTGCAGAGTATTCAGTTATATGAATATACCACAGTCTGTTAATCCATTCTCCTGTTAATGGACATAGAGGTTATTTACAGGCTTTGTTTTGTTGCTATTATGAACAATTCTGCCATGAACATTCTTTGATACACATCTCTTGGAATTTATGAGCAAGAGTTTCTCTAGGGATTATACCAAGGAATGGAAGTGCTAAGGCATATGATATATACATGTTCAGCTCTACAAGAATGTAAGCTACAATGCATTAGGTCAGTGTTTTCTGTCTATTTTGTTTACTGCCATATCCCTAAAGTCTACAACAGTGCTTGGCACAGGGTAGGTGATTCAATAGTTATTGAATGAATGAATTGAAGATAATGCTGTTTTCCAACTGTTGATAACAACTGATATTCCCAGTAGCCGACAAAGTGCTGGGAATATTTAGTAGTCGTAGTCGTAGTAGTAGTAGTAGTAGTAGTAGTAGTAGTAGTATTTATTAATGTTTTGATCAAACACAAACACCTCTTTCCCTGTCCCATTTGCTCATGTATTCCACATTAGACTTTTCATTTTCTTCTTCTTGGCTCTATGGCTAACAACTTGGAATGGTCACCCTCTCTGTGTGAACTAGCACAAATTGAATTATTCTAAGCCTCAGTTTCTCACTTATAAAATGGGGATAGCAATGCCTTCCTTTGCAAAGATTTAACACACTCAGTAATGACACTGATAAATGATGAATCCTATTACAGAGAACCCCCCTCACCCAATGCACTGGTTGATTATCCAAAAAGTCCTGTAAAGCAAAATATCATTTAAAAAGACATATACTTACCTCAAACATTTTATTTTAACTTAAAATATACAAATGTAGACTCATTCTCCAGTTTTTTGATGTAAGGCCAAGGAATGTGTTTGCTAACTGGCTTTCCAGATCTTTCCTGCATAAATCACACCAGTAATACGTTGTCTACCATTCTTGGTTTTAGTTTTTTTATAGTGGAACAAGAACTTTAAGAAATTAGTGTGCAGATTCCTAGACTATTGTGATGTTTCCCCTCAATCAGTATCACAGCTCTTTTGGCAACCACTATTTTAAGAACTCACCTGAGTTTTCAACTCGGCTTTCATAAAACAACAACAAAATTTTGATTTTAGTGTTGAGTTTCCAAAATATTTAATGAAATCAGGCAGTTGGAATAGCAACTACCACCGGCATAAACAGGTTTTGGGACAAGTATAGCTGAATCTTGGTAAGCATATAAGTTAGCTGGTGGGAGTAGCAGTGAGAGGACATATCGTATAATAGCAAAATCAACATAACCATCACCTGAGAGTACACTGTAGGCATCAGTACATTTTACACAGGGCGTAGAGTGTCAGTTAACCAGGCAAGTAAGTTAAGTGAAAGTTGGTTAAGAGAGCTACTCTCATTATTCTTTTTGTTTCTACCATTGACATAGTTACAAGGTCCACCTATCTCCTCAGCTGATCCCCCTGAAAACCATCTTATGTTAGGGTTGGTTCATTGTCTAGACTTGTCTCTTGGCCAGTAAGGGACAGAAGAAGACAGGGGCTCCCCAAAGAATGAAGTGAGGTTGGAGGAGATTTTAAAATACTCAGTTATCGAAGGGTTACTCTTGATTTCTAAAAGTTTCTTGTCTCTGGTAAATTAAGTTGAGATAGGAACAGAAGTAGAGAAAAAGTTCCACCTTTCTACATTGTCCTCTGACGGGGCAGAACAGTGCGGCAAGGAAGAAGGTCTGACTTTAATTAGTCAGACCATCACCCTACTAAACTCCACCGAAACCAAAACAAACCAGGCAGTCCCATATGTCATAAGAATTAAAGGCATGGTTCCCACTTCCTAACGATGCTTTTACAGAAACCGTTCCACTGTAAAACTTTATGATTTGAATCTTTATAGCCGCCAGCAGAGCACATGTTCACTGCCTTAAATTATAACTTAATCACAATAGAAGCTGAGTTTCCAGCCCTCTGCAGTCAAGACAAGAGAGGGAAGGGGTCTACAGAACAAATTGCCCACTATTTCTCTGCCCACCTGTCTCCTTCTGGTTGTAGAGTTCCAGGATGTGTAGGGACATGATGAAAACACACATCTTCTTGCCCAGGAAGACCAAAGATAGAACCTTTTGGTAAGGTCTAGAGATATGAATATAGTCCTGTTCAGCACTTACATGGCCTGGTCAGGGCATAGTGAGTGCTGCCAAGAGAATAAGAGTAAGAAAAGAAACACCAGCAGGCTTGCAGGTATCCTAAACCCACCTCATCACCTCATTGCTCAGATGACTCTTCCTTAACTTTGGTTGAGCATCCTGTATCATTAGAGGCTGAGTTGGGGAAAAAAGGAAAGAAAAGTACAATTCCCTTTCCTCTCCTCAGTTCAGTATGACTAAAAACATCAAGTCAGAGGAGGAGAGTAATAAAAGATGTTGAGCAAAAAGGGTGAGGCCAGATCTTGAAGGGCCTTGAATGACACACTGAGAAAATTTAATTTTATAATTTAGAAAATAGGGAGTGATTAAACTTTTTCAGTACTGAAGTACCATGGTGAAATTGCTTTTTAAAAAAGACTCTCTGCATCCAAAGAAGATATACAAATGGCTAAAAAATGAAAAGATGCTCAACATCATTAGCCATTAGAGATGCAAATCAAAACCACAATGAGATGCCACTCCACACCCAGGAAGATGGCTATTAAGAACAAATAAGCCAACCAACCAACCAACCAACCAACCAACCAACCAACCAACCAGAAAACAGCAAGTATTGTCCAGGAGTGGAGAAGTTGGAATCCTCGTACAGTACTGATGGGAATTGTGGCTGTCAATTATGCAGCCATAATGGAAAACTGTGTGGCAATTCCTCAGAATGTTAAACACAGAGTTAATATATGACCCAGCAATTCCACTCCTTGGTATATACCCAAGAGAAATGAAAGCATGTGTCTACATAAAAAACTACACTGATGCTCATAGCAGCATTATTCATAACAGCTGAAAAAGGGACATGACTCAAATGTCCATTAACTGATGAATGGATAAACAAAATGTGATAGATCCATCCACATGACGGAATATTATTCAGCCATAAAAAAGAATAAAGTCCTGATACATGCCATAACGGGAATGAACCTCAAAAACGTTATGCTAAGGGAAAAGGACAGCAAATGGAGGAGGTCATGGACACAGAGTGGAAACATAAAGCAGGAAGGACAGGAGAGCTCTGTTAGTGCAAGAAGTTCTAAGGCTGATGAGTTCTGAATGATAAGGTTCACGGTGTGGCTATGAGACTAGACGGTGAAGGGAGTGGTGATAAAGGTCTTTAGAAATTAATAGGCCAAGAAATTATAAATGCAAGGTATTGGATCATTCCATCCAGCAAATGAGGAGAGAAGACAGTCAGAAAATGGGCAAATGACGGAAGAAGGAATAGACAATAGAAGAGTGGAACAGAAGGGGCCTCAAAGGGGGTATTGTGTTTATCCCTTTGTTCCTCTTTATTACAAATAAACAAACCCATATATTCCACTGCCAGCCGCACAGTGGATACTTCACAAATAAATGCTGCTGACTGACTGATGTATCCTCTCAAAAGCATCTCATATTTCTAAACTGAACTCTGACATTTCCTCCTAAACTTCATTCTCTCCCATTATTTTCTGTCTGTGAATGGTACCATCATCAATCCAGTCAGGAAGCATTATAGACATTTGTCCTTCCTCTCTGTCACTCTTCAGACCCAATCCATCATAGAGTCTTGCCAATTTCACTTCCTAGGCCCCTTTCACATTGGTCTGGATTGCTCTACTTGCACTCCAGCACTGTAACCTGAGCAACCAACCAGCCTCTCTTGCCCTCCTACCTCACCTGTGCAATCTGCTCTTGGCTCCCTCTGATTCTCTCTCACCTCTGTACCCAGAGTAATAGTTTAAAAATATGAATCTGATCTAGACCCTGGTCCCCTTCTTCTCCATCCCCAAGCCCTCTGAAGGGTTTCCATTTCTCTTGGGATTCTGAATGAACTCCTCAAGAGTCAGACACCTATCTCCTCAGCCCTGCCTCATACCACCTGGTCATCGTCATTTCCAATTTTTCCCCTCCTAGACCTTGTTGTGAGCCCTCCTGATGGGGCCTTTGCACATGCTGCTGCCTCTGCCTAGCAAGTTTCTCCTCTCTTTGTTGCCTTGTTAAACTCCTATTCAACTTTCCTAAAATCCATTTCTGGGTCACATCATATCCTTAAGCTTTCAGAGCCTGCCACAGTTGCAGTTTTACATTTGTTTGAATACATATTTGATTAGTGTCTGTCTCCATGAGGACAGGGGCTGTGCCTGACACACAGAACGAACTGAGTAAATATTTATTGAATGAATGATGTAGTAATAAACTTGCCCAATGTTATTAAGTGATAAATCTGGAACTGTGTCCCAAGAGATGAAGTATTAGATAGGAGGGTCCCTTCCATTTCTGAGATTTTGTGCTTTCTAGGTGATTTTCATTCTTTTCCTTTCCCTTCTCTTACCCTAGGCCTTGTGAACACCCCCCATTAGGTACCATTAGGAATTAAGGCCTCTATGGATTGGAATGAATTCATTCCTTCAAATGCGAGAAATCTTTGCTTTGCTTTGTTTTTTCCTTTCCTTTTCTTTGCTTAAAAGAAACTCCTGAACAGGAACGTTACTAATCAGTCACTTAGTCTCTACTTAAACACATCTAATGATACAGTTCACAATCCTACTCTGAAGGATTCCTTCGGATTTTTTTTCTTTTATTTTCTTTAATAATGTATGAATTAAGCACCTTTTTCATGTAATTATTGGCTTTTTGTATTTCTTTCTAAAACTAGTGCTTATATCCCTTACATGCTTCTCCCTCTGTCTTAATTAAACTGATTTATAAACTCTATAGATTAAGGAATTAGCCCTTTGTCATATTATGTTGCAACTATGTTTTCCAGTTTGTTGATCTTCTGATATAGTTTATGCCATCTAAAGAACTCTATTCTAAATGGAACAAAACGTAAAAGATACAAAATACACAAAGAAAAAGAAATCTTCCTCTCATCCTTGTTCTCCAGCTCAATTCCCCTCCAAAAGGCAAGTGCTATTAAGAGTTTCTTAGGCATCTTTCCAGAGCTTGACTCAACAATAACAACATATAGATACATCTGTTTTCTCCCCCCAAACATACAGAAGGTAGCCATGTACTCTGTGTTCTGCAACTTCCTTTTTTACTTTACAACACAGGGTGTGTTGGAGACCTGCCTGTTTCAGTACATAAAGAGCTGGCAGACATTGCCTAACTGTCCTCTGTAAAGGGTGAACTGATTTACACCCCCATTCACAACACATGTGAATGCCTCTTTCCACACCCTTCACCAATACAATGTTAAAACTTTTTTTGATCTCTACCAACCTGAGAGGTAAAAAATGGCATATGTATTTCTCTAAGAGTGAAGATGAGCATCTTTTCATATATTTAAAGTGCTGATGGCCATTTAAATTTTCTTTTTTTTTACAAATAGTTTATTGTCAAATTAGTTTCCACATAACACCCAGTGCTCATCCCTAAAATTTTTTATGGCTTCAAGACCTTTCCACTTTCCAAGAATTAGGATTAGGAAGGAAAACAGTGACTATGGAAGAAAGGATCTTAGTTAATCTAGATCTAGTACCTACTTTTCCACTAGAGTAGCAGTTGGAGAATTTGAGCTTTATCCTTATTTTTTATCTGTGACTAAGGCTACATTATGGTAGAGTAGAAAGAGTTTAGGCTTTAAGGTCATACACACTTAAATTGAAACACCATCTTCTTTCTTTCCTTATTTACTTATTGAAGTTTTACTAGGTGGAAGGCCCAGTGCAGGATGCTGGAGATGCAAAGATATATAAAGCACAGTTCTTGCCATCCAGAAGCTCTCAATATGATGAAGGAGCAAGGCACATAAACCAGTAAGTGTAATGCAAAACTCATAACAATAAAGATGCTGCTAATCCTGATGAGATACCGATAAAAGCTAGCAATATCCAATATCTATAAGGAACTCATCAACCTCCACACCCAAAAAACAAATAATCCAGTGAAGAAATGGGCAGAAGACATGAACAGACACTTCTCCAAAGAGGACATCCAGATGGCCAACAGACACATGAAACGATGCTCAGCATCCCTCATAATCAAGGAAATACAAATAAAAACCACACTGAGATACCACCTCACGCTGGTCAGAGTGGCTAGGATGAACAAATCAGGAGACTCTAGATGCTGGCGAGGATGTGGAGAAATGAGCACCCTCCTAAACTGTTGGTGGGAATGTAAGCTGGTGCAACCCCTCTGGAAAACAGTATGGAGGTTCCTCAAAGAATTAACAATAGAACTCCCCTATGACCCAGCAGTGCTACTGGGTTTTACCCAAAGGATACAGGAGTGCTGATGCATAGGGGCACATATACCCCAATTTTCATAGTGGCACTCTCAACAATAGCCAAAACATGGAAAGAACCTAAGTGTCTGTTGACTGATGAATGGATCAAGAAGATGTGGTTTATCTATACAATGGAATACTACACGGCAATGAGAAAGAATGAAATCTGGCCATGTGTAGCAACATAGATGGAACTAGAGGGTGTTATGCTGAGTGAAATAAGTCAGGCAGAGAAGGACAAATACCATATGTTTGCACATATAGGTGGATTAGGAGGAACTTAATGGAGGATGATGCCGGAGAAGAAGGGGAAAAATAGTTGGGGAGAGGGAGGGAGGCAAACCATGAGAGACTCTTGAATGCTGAGAACAAACTGAGGGCTGATGGGGGTGGGGGAGAGGGACAGGGGGGTGATGGGCATGGAGGAGGGCACTTGTTGGGATGAGCACTGGGTGTTATATGTAAACCAATTTGACAATAAACTATTTAAGGGGGAAAAAAAGCTGGCACCTCTGTGGACGATGAATTGGGATAGGACGAGACCAGAGACAAGGAAAGAAGCTATCAGGCTGTAACAGCAACCCTGGCAAGCAATTCAGTGAGAATGAAGAAGAACCAGATTCTGTGTATAATGAGACAAAATAAGTAAGACTTAGTGATTTTGATAAAAGCAGGAAATGTGAGTAGACTGTAGTGCATTGAAGACTGAAAGGTGAGGAAATCTGCTCTTTCTTCAATATGACAGCTTTTTTGGCATATCAGAAGGTTGTTCATCAAATGTCCATTGCTTCCATTCCTCCACCTCCATCTTCCCTGCTTCACTGATGCTGACTTGACCATATGGCTTGCTCTGTCTTCAAAGCAGGGTGGAGTGGTTTTTCTACCCTTGAATTTGGGCTTGGCTATTGATGTGCTTCATCCTGTGGAATGTTAGCAGATGTTATGAGAGCAGAGGCTTGAAATGTGCTTGCAAAGTTGGTCTTGGTCTCTTGGTCTCCTGCCTTTCACCATGAGAAAAAACATGCCTCCAGTAGCTGCTGGTTGAAGGAGGATAAAGGACACACACAGCAGATTTGGAACTCACCTACAGTGGTGCTGAGCCTGGCTGAGCCCAGTCGAGATTAGCTGATCCAAATACCTGTGCATTCAAGAAATGAATATCCACCACCTTCTAGCACTGAGTTTTGAATGGTTTGTTATGCAGTGTGCCAAGAGCTATGAGTATAGGTCTCCAACAGAGTTATCTCCTCTCTAGGCTACGTATCTTTACTTCCTTCCACTGGTCATCATATGCCTTCTCCTTTCTCACATATACTAACTGGGACCAATTAAGAGGCACTCTCCAAAAGTCATCAAATTAGAAGTCTGCATGCCTGAGGTCCTCTTTTCGCTCCTCCCTCCAACTCTGCTTCCATTCTAGAGCCAGAGAAATGGCAAAGGAAGAAGAAATCTGTCCTTGGGGCCTGGGCTCAAAGAGACTTTGGGATTAAGAGGTTCAAACTCAAACTCCATGAATGAATCAGAAGGGAGCAGTCCTCAATTTTGGGTTAATTCTAGAAACTCAACTTATTCTGTAAACCAAAAAAGACCAGGAGCCATGTAACATGTGTACGTGGAAACTGGTCATACACCAATTATCTGTAGCTGGGACTCCAAAGATGATATTGCTTTTTATCCAAAACTACCTAATGTTAGGAAGATAAAGGAAGATTAGGGAAAGATTCATGTTCTGTGGCATTTGAAGCTTAGCATATATAACTTTGAGGGCACTCTTAAAAAAATGAAAAAGAAACAAAATTACAAGTATAAATTTAGGTTCAAAGTGAGTATTTATTAAGCATGACAAATGATAATACAACAGATTACAAAAATTTTAAAGTTGACCATAAACATCACAAAAATTTTTAATGTAATTTTGAAATGAATTGTCTGATATACTCCTAAGTGATTATTTCCTATAATTTTTGGGCTGCAGATTTTTTGATTGACTCTTCAGATGAACAATATAATTCAGTCTCCTACCATTGTTAATCAAACTTTATTATTTATAATTTAGCTGCAAAACTCACTAGTAGAATTGTTATATAAATCTTTTAGGGTTATTGTGAAATTTGAGAAACATCTACCAAGTTTCTTTCATATAGGAATTGTAAGGTTTCAGGGCATTTCAAATTTTTCTAAATATTCTTTATTGACATTCTTTTACTAGTTTATTATTGATGTCCTAGCTATAATGGCACACTAGGAATTTCATGTTCCTTTTGATGATGTCAGTATTCTGGAGATAAGTAAAATATATAACTTCACATAAGAATGCACTCATTATTAACAGTGTGGCTATAAGTTTATGCCCTATAAACATAAAAAATTATTAAAAATTATGCCCTATAATTTTTAAAGTTTATTTATTTTGAGAGAGAGAGAGAGAAAGAGAGCACACGAGTGGGGGAGGGGCAGAGACAGAGGGAGAGAGAGGGAATCCCAAATAGGTTCCACACTCTCCGTGCAGAGCCTGACGTAGGGCTCAAACTTCGAACCTGTGAGATTATGACTTGAGCCAAGATCAAAAGTCAGACACTCAACCAACTGAGTCACCGAGGCACCCCTAAACAGGGATTTTAATAAACATTATCTTAATAAGTGATTCCCAGGGCGCCTGGGTGGCTCAGTCGGTTGAGCATCTGGCTTCAGCTCAGGTCATAATCTCACAGTTCGTCAGTTTGAGTCCCATGTTGGGCTCTCTGCTAACAGCTCAGAGCCTGTAGCCTGTCTTCAGATTCTGTGTCTCCCTCTCTCTCTCTGACCCTCCCCTACTCACGTTGTCTCTTTCTCTCTCAAAAATAAATAAAACATTAAAAAAATATTTTTAAATAGGTGATTCCCATTAAAATTATATATATATATATATGAATACGATACCTTTATCATTCTATATACTGGATTAAGAAGTATATTCCCAATAGGTGAGAGGTTCTGTGTTGACGAGGTATCACTAAAAATAAAAATTTACACTTACAATTTTACATATGTGATGACTACTTTATGGATCCATGCATTTTAGGCCTTGTTTCTCTTCCATTGCAGGAAGCCATGGGGCACATTCATGTTCCCTATAAGCTCTGGCCATGCACCTTCATGTCCTGATACCCAGTGAGTTAGCATAGTGGGAGGAGTGGTACTCCTGACAGCCATACACTGGGACAGCCAGCAGTAACTTGACTCAGCACAGAAGAGACTGCAAACCACATAAATGGATCCCATTAAATCCAAATATATTCCTAGTTCAACTTCCCTTCACCAGGTCCCCCAAATACCCACAACCACTCCAAAGCCACTCCACAGGAAGGGATGTGTGAAGTCTGAATAGAAACGTATAGGAGGATTAGGAGGAGCTTAACAGAGGACCAAGGGGGAGAAGAAGGGCAGAAATGGTGGGGGAAAGGGAGAGAGGCAAACCATGAGAGACTCTTGAATGCTGACAAAAACTGAGGACTGGTGGATGTTGGGGGGAGGAGGGGTGGGCATTGAGGAGGGCACTTGTGGGGATGAGCACTGGGTGTTATGTGGAAACTAATTTGACAATAAACTATTTGTAAAAAAAAAAAAAAAAAGAAACAGTGGTCTCACTTAACTTTAAGCTATTTTAATTTTGTAAATTTAAAAACTGTGACCATGTAAAAATATTGCTAAGGCCTCTCCCAGGGTCTCTATAGGAGCCCTGCAAGTCAGGGGCCCTTGTAAGTTTAAATTTCACTAGCTTCATAGAAAATCTACTTCTAGGGAGATAAAAATCTCAGCCTTTTCTTGGTCTAGGCACCATCAACAGACAGCAGTATTTGTGGTTTTTTCCCCATTAAGCAAATATTTATTGAATACTGACTATGTGCCAGGTACTAGGGATAGGATGTGGCTAAAATGAATACAGTTCCTCATGAACTTATGCTTTAGTTAAGAGATAGACATCAATCAAATAAAGAGCCATTCTTCAGATCAATGTCACAAGAATATTTCTTTCAACATTATGCCTGTTATGCCCCAACGAAACCACTTATTGCGATTTATGGACACAAGAGGGGAAGGCCAGGAAAGCAAAAAGCAAGGAGCTACTTAGTGGAAGACCCCTCAGGAGCAGCTCTCCTCTGACCTTGCTCCACACCTGCCACAATCAGCTTGGCACTATAGTCAATCTTTTCCTCTGGGAACTTGAGGCTAGAAAAGGATAGTTCAGCAGGGTTTCTCCAGCAGGAGAACACAGGTCCCACCCAGCAGAGGAAACTGGATGCTGGTCCAAAGAAGCTGAAGAGGGACCCTGAGGTGAGTAGTAGTTAGTGCAGCTAAGTACCTCTCATCCTAACTAAAAATGGGAAGATGTGGTGAATTTCTTCAGTGAGTATCACCAGGAGGTTCGGATCTTCCATTATATCCTGCCCTTCTTCCCTCCTCTGCAGAGTCAACCTGCTGACATATCTTTTACCTTTGTTTTTCAGCTAAGCCTCTTGAAATAGATATCTACACTCATCTCTACTCACCTCCAATCTACTACCAATCCACAAAAATCTAGCTTCTGCTACCGAAACTACTGATCTGAGGAGTTACATACAGGTGCTCTTGCTGCCCTGTCCATATTTCTGCACTTACTGCTACAGTGCACACCAGACTTCCAACTGCTAGTACCTGCATCCATCTGCTTCCTTGTACAACCAAGGTCTGTTTTGTTGCCCAAGCAGCAGGCTGGAAATGTCAGTCAATCAATGTCCTCTAAAATCAGCTCTCAACGAATAACCTGCAGGAGTTGGTATATGAATACTCCAGCTCTCTCATCCCTTGAGAGGGAAAACTTGGTGTTCTGTACCGACTTCTAGAGCTTTCCCTGTGAGATTAAACTCTAACTGCTCACGGTGGTTGCTGGCTTGATAACTCATCCTTTACTGGCTGTTTCCTAGGCTTGTTTCACTCTCTTCCATCTCCTGGTTTTCCTTCATCTTCCAAATACACTAATCCTTATCTCAGAGTCTGCTTCTAGGGAAACCCAAACCTAGCACCAGGATCACCACCAACATCCTAATTATTTCAGTCCCAATTAATTTGTCAGCTAACAAGTATGCATTGAGTACATACGAGGTGTTGGACACTGACTAATCTTACCTCACCTCTTTGTTACATTTGATATTGGTAACCACTCCCCCTTGAAGCCCTCTTTCCTTGGATTCAGGATTCCCTCTTTCACTGGCAGCTTCTGTCCCACTTACCCCTTACACACTGTTATTCACCAGAGCTCTCTCCTCAGCCACTGCTCTTTCCACTTAACATCCCCATTTTTAGTGATGTGACATACTCACATGGGGTCATATCTCACTTATTTATTCAAGATTTCCAAATCTTTTTATCTACTTTTACTCTCTCCTGGATTCTAGACTTTTTGTTCAACTTCCCATTGGAGATTTTACCCAAAAGCTGCAAAGTCAGCTCATATTCAACATATCCAGTGTTTGAGGGGTTATTGGATAGGTTCTGTGTAAAGACAAGGATGTAAGGAAATGGGGTAGAAGGTATTGGCAAGAAAGCCAAGTGACTGATCAGGGGCACCTGGGTGGCTCAGTTGATACAGCATCTGACTTTTGATTTTGGCTCAGGTCATGATCTCATGGTTTGTGAGATTGAGCTGCCAGCATGGAGCCTGCTTAGGATGCTCTCTCCCTCTCTCTCTCTGCCTCTCCCAACTTCCACACACTCTCTCTAAATAAATAAATAAACTCTTAAAGAAAAAAGTGATGGGTGGCTCAGTTGGTTAAACATCCAACTTCGGCTCAGGTCATGATCTTGTGATCCTGGGTTCGAGCCCTGCATCGGGCTCTGTGCTGACAGCTCAGAGCCTGGAGCCTGCTTTGGATTCTGTGTCTCCCTCTCTCTCTCCCAAAAATAAACAAACATTAAAAAAAAAAATTTTTTAAGTGATGGACCACAGGATCTAGGCTCAAAAAGGAGGGAGGTGGTTCTAGGAGGAGGCTGAGAGATTGGCTAAAAAACTGGAAGAGTCAAAGGCAGTGCTGGATTACCCAAAAGATACACATATTCTCAGGGCACCAGCAAAGCAAAGGAACCACCTACAACATTTTTTGGGAAAAGAATTTGAAATTTAAAAAAAAAAAAAGCACTGAAATAATCACCATGGGAAAAGTCAGAACTTTATTGGACTTCCTTATGCTTATTTTACAAGTTAGTATTGTTTTTATTTTAAATTCCATAGGGGAACATTCTCTTTTCTTGTGCTTAGGAAGATTAAAGGTCTGGCCTGGGTCTAGGAAGTTGACGAAATTAAAACGTAGATGTAATAGGAGCAAGGGAGAGAGGATGCTGGAAGGATAGACGTTGTCTTCCAAGATTAGATACTCTCTTAATTGACCTACTGGGTTCGCTATAATTTTTCATTCTCACTGTAACATGCACTAGTTAATGGCCACAGCACCCTGAATGTTTCTGGTGAGTAAGCTACTCTCTGGCACGTCCATGTCTGCTTCTAGCAGTTGAGTGTAAGTCATTGTGATTGTTCCAAAATTTGTTTAATGTTAATGGTAATGGTTACAGAATTCATATAATTTAATAAAATATTATGTATACCAGCAGTGCAAAAAGAAAGAATTGTTGTTTCTAAGAACACAAAACCAAATGCTTTGTAAAGTCTCAATAAAGGTAAATATTCTTTTTAAAATGCTGTTGAATTGGGTGTGGATAGGACAACTGGAAAACAGTTAACATCTATTGAATGTTTACAATGTGTTTGGCACCAAAGAAAGCCTTTATATAAAATATCTATATGATCTTCATGATGACTCTATGAAGTAAGTACTGAGGAAACTGAAGCACAAAGAAACTAAGCAATTTGCCTGAGTTAGGAAGCATTACATTCAGGATTTGTTACTCAGGCAGTCTGGCTTGAGAGACTGTGCTCTTAATCATTATGATGCTATCATGTGCAAAACCTGAAAAACCATAGCAATGGAATCTGTTCTCAGATTATATTACAAAAAAACATTCAAGTTTCTTGTTCTACTTTAAAGAAGTTGAAGCTGGGGAGCCTGGGTGACTCAGTCAGTTAAGTGTCTGACTTTGGCTCAGGTCATGATCTCCCGGTTCCTGGGCTCAAGCCCCGCATTGGGCTCTGTACTAACAGCCCAGAGCCTGGAACCTGCTTCAGATTCTGTGTCTCTCTCGCTCTCTGTCCCTCCCCCGCTCACATTCTGTCTCTGTCTTTCTCAAGAATAAACATTAAAAAAATTTAAAGAAGTTGAAGCTAAAATCCATAGATTATTCAATATGGGTGCAGTCATTCAAGAACAAAGGACTCCAGGGGTACCTGAGTGGCTCAGTCAGTTAAGCATCCAACTTTGGCTCAGGTCATGATCTCTTGGCTCCTGAGTTCCAGCCCTGTGTTGGGCTCTGTGCTGACAGCTCAGAACATGGAGCCTGCTTCAGATTCTGTGTCTCCCTCTCTCTCTGCCTCTCTCCCACTTGTACTTGGTCTCTCTCTCTCTCTCAAAAGTAAATAATAAACATTAAAAAAGAAGAATAAAAGACTCCACACTACCTGAAGATGTGGATGTACATTTATACATTCTAAATTAGAATAAAATGTCGAATATATATATGTAGTACTTTTTGTGATTTCCTGGTTTAACTGATTTTGAAAATCAACCTAGTAGCAATGCTGGATGAGTAGGACTTCTCTGTTTTAGTATTTAAAATTTTAGAGATGGGATAGCAATAGATGAAGCATCAGTTATCTTCTGAAAACACAGATCTGAATATAATACTCCCTTCTTTAAAAGCCTTTGATTTCCACTACCTTCCCTCACTCCCAGCTGGGAAAAAATCCAAAGATACAAACAGGATCTTGCTTACCTTTATGATTTTATCTTCAGCCAGTCCCCATATTCATATTTCTAGTCATTTGCCAATTACAGGCATACCTTATGCCTCATTTTACTGTGCTTCACAGATAACAGCATTTTTTTACAAACTGAAGGTTTGTGGTAACCCTGTGTTGTACAAGTCTATTTGTGCCATTTTTTCAACAGCATTTGCTCACTTTGTGTCTCTGAATCATATTTTGTTAATTCATGCATTATTTAAAACTTTTTCATTATTATATTTGTTATGGTGATCTGTGATCAGTGATTTTTGATGTTACTACTGCAATTATTTTGGGGTGCCATGAATCCCATCCATATGAGTCAGTGAACCTAATAGATAAATGTTGTGTGTTTTCTGACTGTTCCACTAACCAAAAGTTCCTTTGGTCTCTCTCCCTTTCCTCAGACTTCTCTATTCCATGGAGACACAATAGTGAAACTAAGCCAATGAATATAACCTTACAATGGCCTCTAAGTGTTCGAGTGAAGAGCTGCCCATCTTTCACTTTAAATCAAAGGCTAGAAATGATTAAGTTTTAGCAAGGAAGAAATGTGGAAGGCCAAGACAGACCAAAAGCTAGGCCTCTTGTGCCAAACAGCCAAGTTGCAAACGCAAAGGAAAAGTTCTTTTTTTAAAAATATTTTTTAAATGTTTATTTATTTATTTATTTTGAGAGAGAGAGAGGGAGAGAGAGAGAGAGAGCTCGCACAAAGGGGAGAGGCAGAGAGAGAGGGAGACACAGAATCCAAAGCAGGCTCCAGGCTCCAAGCTGTCAACACAGAGCCTGACATGGGGCTCAAACCCACAAACTGGGAGATCAGGACCTGAGCAGAAATCTGATGCTTAATCAATTGAGCCATACAGGTGCCCACAGAGGAAAAGTTCTGAAGGGAAATTAAAAGTGCTACTCCAGTGAATGCATGAATGATAAGAAAGCAAAACAACTTTATTGCTGATATGGAGAAAGTTTAAGTGGTCTGGATAGAAGATAAGACCAGCCACAAAACTCCTTTAAGCCAAAGCTTAATCCAGAGTAAGGCCCCGACTCTCTTTAAATATATGAAGACTGAAAGAAATAAGGAAGCTGCAGAAGAAAAGTTGGAAGCTAGCAGAGGTAGGTTCATGAGGTTGGATGAAGAAGTCATCT
Organism: Proteles cristata cristata; assembly: GCA_017311185.1. Lineage (NCBI taxonomy): Eukaryota > Metazoa > Chordata > Mammalia > Carnivora > Hyaenidae > Proteles > Proteles cristata. Next base: position 567,563 of record JAESUZ010003710.1, on the reverse strand, counting down.
CTGTAATGTACAAGTCCAAGGTTAAAGTGCTAATGTACAGGCTCCAGCAAATTATCCAGATCTAGCTAGGATCATTAATGAAAGTGGATACACTAAAGGATGGGTTTTCAATGTAGGTGAAACACCCTTATATTGGAAAAAGATGCCATCTAGGACTTTCATAACTAGAGAGAAGTCAATGTCTGGTTTCACAACTTCAAAGGACAGGCTGACTCTCTTGCTGGAGGCTAATGCAGCTGGTGATTTTAAGTTGAAGCCAATACTCATTTACCATTCTATTTACAACATGGTTTACTGAATATTTAAAGCCCACTATTGAGACATACTACTCAGAAAAAAGATTCCTTTCAAAATATTACTGCTCACTGACAATGCACCTGGTCACCCAAGAGCTCTAATGGAGATATACAATGAGATTAATGTTGCTTACAGGCCTGCTAATACATCATCCATTCTGCAGCCCATGGATCAAAGAGTAATTTAGACTTTCAAGTCTTGTTATTTAAGAAGTACATTTTGTAAGGTGATAGCTGCCATAGAGAGTGATTCCTCTGACAAATCTGGGCAAAGTATATTGAAAACCTTCTACAAAAGATTCACCATTCTAGATGCCTTTAAGAACATGATTTGTGGGAAGAAGTCAAATATAGCAATATGAACAGGAGTTTGGAGGAAGTTGATTCTAACCCTTATGAGTAGCTTTGAGGGGTTCAAGACTTCAGTGGAAGAAGTAAATACAGATGGAGTGGAAAGCACAAGAGAACTAGGTTTAAAAGTATAGCCTGAAGATGGGACTGAATTGCTGCATTCTCATGATAACACTTGAACAGGGTTGCTTCTTATGGATGAGCAAAGCAAGTGGTTTCTTGAGATAGAATCTATTCCTGGTGAAGATACTGTGAAGATTATTGAAATGACAACAAAGGATTTAGAATATTGCATAAACTTAGTTGATAAAGCAGCAGCAGGGTTTGAGAGGATTAACTCCAATTTTGAAAGAAGTTCCCCTGTGAGTAAAATGCTATCAAACAGCATTGCATGCCACAGAGAAATTGTTTGTGAAAGGAAGAATCAACCAATGAGATAAACTGCACTGTTGTCTTATTTTAAGAAATTGCCAGAGCCACCCTGGCCTTCAGCAACCACCACCCTGACCAGTCAGCTGGCCATCAACATAATGGCAAGACCCTCTACCAGAAAAAAGATTATGACTTGCTGAAAGCCAGATGATGTTGAGCATTTTTTTTAGCAATAAAGTATTTTTTAAAAGATTTTATTTATTTGTTGATTTATTTTAAGTAAACTCCACACCCAATGTAAAGCTTCAATTCATGTCCCCGAGATCAAGAGTCACATGCTTTACCAACTGAGCCAGCCAGGAGCCCCAGCAATTAAATAGTTTTATTTTTAAAAAATTAATTTCTTTTAAGGTAGAAAGAGACCATGAGTGTGCACATGCACATGGGGGAGGGGGAGAGGGAGGGGGAAGGAGAGAATCTTAAGCAGGTTCCATGCTTAGTGCAGAACCTGGCATGACACTTTATCTTATGAAATATGAGATCATGACCTGAGCCAAAACCAAGAGTCAGAAGCTTAACCAACTGAGTCACCCAGGTGCCCCTAAAGTATTTTTAAATTAAGGTATGTACATTGTTTTTTTATACAAAATGCTATTGCATACTTAATAGACTACAGTATACTGTAAACATAACTTATATATGCCCTGGGAAACCAAGAAATTCATTTGACTGATTTTAGTGAAATATTTGCTTTTATTTGGTGTAGTCTGGAACTGAACCCACTGTGTCTCCAAGATATGTCTGTACTTCATGCCCATTCATGCTTCTGTAGCTTTTCACATCACACTTTTTTAAAAAAATGTTTATTTATTTATTTATTTTTGAGAGACAGCACAAGCAGGTGAGGAGGAGAGTGAGAGAGACAGAAAGAGAGAGAGAGAGAGAGAGAGAGAGAGAGAGAATCCCAAGCAGGCTCCATGCTTGGTGCAGAGCCTGATGCAGGGCTTGATCTCATGAACTGTGAGATTGTGACCTGAGCAAAAATTAAGAGTCAGACACTTAACCAACTGTGCCATTCAGGCGCCTTCGTATGTTATACTTTTTGCCTGGTATTCTCTTACTATATTTTCCAACTTGAAATATCTTATTCATAATGGTCTTCATTCATTTATTCAACAAATAATTCTGGACATCTATTTGTGTGAATAATGAATTAATATATAATATATATTTACATATCTTTCCTGAAATCTTTGATAAGCTGATTTTTTCCTTCAAACCATTTATCACAATTTTCCATTTTCTATTTATTTAAAAAAATTTTGTTAAACATTTTATTTTATGAGAGACCAAGACAGAGCATGAGCAGGGAAGGGGCAGACAGAGAGGGAGACACAGAATCCGAAACAGGCTCCAGGCTCTGAGCTAGCTGTCAGCACAGAGCCTGATGCGGGGCTCAAACCCACAACAGTGAGATCATGACTTGGGTGGAAGTCAGACATTCAACTGACTGAGCCACTCGGGTGCCCCCTATTTATTTTTGTGTTCATTTGTTGGATATCTGAGGGAAGGAGGAAAGGATAAGGAAAAAGGGGAAAGTAGGGTGGGCAGAAGTTGAGTATATGTGGCTTACAGGAAAAAGGGAATGGTCAAGGAAACTCTGAGGAATTCACTTTGGAGCTGAGATCTGAGGGATACGTAGGACTAACTGGGAAAAGTGGGCTGGATGCAGGGGTGAGTAGGGGCAAAAGGTGGTGTAGGAGGATCCAGATTCAAGGGAACAGCAGGTGCCAAGACCCAAAGGCAGAGGGTGGGACAAGGTGAGGATGCAGGATTGCCTGAGCGTGAGGGAGACTGCAGGAGGATGAGGCCGGGTCCTCAAGGCCCGACAGGCCTTGCTGACATGACTTGGATCTTTATCAGAAAAGCAAAGAGAAGCCATTGGTGAGACTCAGCAAAGGAATGATGTTTTCAGGCTTGTGATTTTTAAAAATTCTTTCTGGCTGCCGTATAGAGAACAGATTGGGAGTATGGCCAGTATTAGTCCTCTCTTAAGCCTTCCCTGGTCCCAGGCAGACTTCATGCTTTCTCCCATGTGTTCCCACCAAAACTGAGAAGTTTCTTGAGGGCAAGGCCTTGGTCTGTTTATTCACTGCTGTATCCTCAGAGCCTAAAATAGCACCGAGCACTTAACAGGTTCCTAATAAATGTTATCTAAATAATGCCAGCTTTATGATGTAATTTCTCACACTACACTGTAATGATTTATATATACAGGAAGGATCTCATCTCCACCAAGCTTTTCCAGTGCTCTGAAAGGTAAATGACCTTTCTTGTAAAAGGGAAACTAAAGTCCTACTTAACACACTGTTAAGGGTGTGAATAAAAATCATATAATCTGAAAGAGAAGATATTTGTCACCTGTTTTTTTTTCTTTTTCCTTCTCTTACAACATGGAGTAACCATATCTCATTATGGAAGCACTGGACAAAAAATTCCACAAATTCTGCAGTAGAAAAGAGCTTTCTTCTCTCCTAAGTTAAACACCTCCAGAGATAAATGATAATTGGCTTGGTTTGGATTACCCAATAGCTTTCATTTGTTCTTTACCTGTGAAGGTCTTAGGGCATTTCTCCAAGTCAAGAGAGTTCTTATTCTGGGAATATGACACTTGAGTAGTGTTTTCACTAGAATCACAAGATCCTAAGTCTAGTAAAGTTCTTCAGAGTCATGTCATCTATCCCTCACCTTCCCCACCCAAAAGTTTAAACTCCTTCAGTAACATTCCTTCTCATCACTTGGCTGCCTGACCTCAGGGTGTCCTCAGACAAACTCAGGCATCAACCAAGGATAGACGACAGGTGCTAGAGCCAGAGAATTCAGAAAGTCATCCTTGACCTTCACTATGTTTCCATGTGTATTCAGAAAGTCAGTGTAATATTCACAGCTTTAAGTATCTGTTGCCTTCCCATACCCTAGATCATTAAATTAGTTATCAGGATTCTTTCCCCTCTCAACTTACTCATCTTTCCATACTGTTCTCAACACTTTCACTTCTCTAGTTTATTCATTTGCAGTTCCAAGAAACCTCTATTTCCTGCAACCAACTTAAAACAACAAGTTCTTTAATTAGTTAACTGAACAAGTATATTGAATACCTACCACAGTTTCCATCCCACAAATTTATTTCCTCTGATAGCACCATGACACAGCCCCCCCACCCCCAAGACTCTTACAGCAGCCCACTGCTGGCCCCATCTTCAGCCTCTCTCCTTTTCCCAAATCCCAATCCCTTCACAACAATCACTGGGATCAGAACATTCCCCTTTTCCAAAGGCTGTAGTGTCTTACCTCTCTAGTCAAATCAAACCTTGGAACCACAGACTTTCAGGATCTGCATTTGTGGTTCCTAGCCAGTCTCCCCTATTCTACTGCCCTCAAGGCCGGTGCTCTAGTCTGACACCATGATGTAACATTAAGATATCATAGGGTAGCACTTTTATATTCATTTCTTTCCTTCCCCTCCTTTTGCTCTCCTTTTTCCTCTTTCCCATTTTCTTCCTCTCCTTCCTATGACCCTCAGGGTGTCTCACTTGGGAAAACTTAATATCATCTCGCTCAACCACTTTTCAAGTCTTGTCACTGAGGTGTCCTCCCTCTTGGTTTATGCTTGAGGCACTGTGGTGTACCCTATGCCTTGCTAAGGTAAATCAGCATGGGAGATCAAACTCACATTCTAAAAAAAAAGAGATTTGACAGAAGCAAAGGAAAGAACAAAACAAATACAAATCCAGTAAACAGAGAATGATAGGAAAATGATTTGGCATTTCTTATAAAGTCAAACATATATTTATCATATGACCTAGAAATTCCACTCCAAGGTTATTTATTCCAGAAAAACAAAAACTAACATTTATACATAAGCAAATTCACAAATGTTTATAGTAGCTTTATTAATAATTGCTCCAAACTGGAAACAACACATATATCCTTCAACTGGTGAATGGATAAGACTATGATGCAACCATTTAATGGAATATTACTCAGAAAAAAAAGAATAAATTACTAAAACAGGAAACATGATGCCAGAAACTGAGGATCAAGGGAAGTTGACTGCAAAGGGGAATGAAGGAATTTTTGAGAACTGCAGAAATTTTCTGTATCCTGATTGGGCTAGTGGTTATACAATTGTACGCATTTGTCAGAACTCCTAAAACTATATACCATAAAGGGTGAATTTTACTATGTGTAAATTAGATCTCAATAAATATGACTTTAAAAAATGAATTCACCAGGGTGCCTGGGTGGCTCAGTTGGTTAAGCGTCCAACTTCGGCTCAGGTCATGATCTCATGGTTTGTGGGTTCAAGCCCCGCATCGGGCTCTGTACTCACAGCTAGCTCAGAGCCTGGAGCCTCTCTTTGGATTCTGTGTCTCCCTCTGTCTCTGACCCTCCCCCATTTACACTGTCTCTATCTCTCCCAAAAATAAAAATAAAACATAAAAAAATTTTTTAATGAATCCACCAAAATAAAAGAATAAAGAGAGATGCAGAAATAAGCAAAAAATGATAAACCTGATTAATAATATAAAAAACTGGTTCTTTAAAATACACCAACACATAGCAATAAAATAGAAAACATTTTAGCAAATGCAACTGAGAATAAAAGAGAAAACACTCAGGCAAACAATACTGGAAATAAAAAAGTGGATTTAATTTTTCACACAAAGAAAATCTAAAAATTGTAATTTAAGCATAAATTATATATAAAAAATAAAAATCTACATGAAGTTGCATATTTTTCTAGGTAAATATGAATGTATAAATTGACTCAAGAAGGGGTATAAAACCTGAGTAGGCCAATAATCATATGAAAAATTGAAATAGTAGACAAAGCTATAACATTCCAAAACCCACCAGTTCCAAATAATTTACAGATGACTTCTACTTCAAGGAACAAATAATTTCTGTTATTTATATAGTATAGGAAAAAAATTGAAAATTTTGCAACTCATTCTGCTAGCCAGCAGTTCTCAAAGTGTGGTCTAGGGATTCTTCAAGAGCCCTGGGGCCTCTTCTGGGAGTCCGTAAGGTCCAAACTATTTTGATCACAATACTAAGATGTTTTGACTTTTTCATTTTCATTCTTTCACACAGTGTAGGTGGCATTTTCTAGAGACTAATGGGAATACGGTGTAATGACATCATTGCTCTGGCAGTTAATGAAATGTGTGCTCGTACATTCTTGTGTTTTAAATTTTTTTAATGTTTTTTAATTTATTTCTGAGAGAGAAAGAGGGAGAGACAGCATGAGCAGGGGAGGGTCAGAGAGAGAGGGAGATACAGAATCTGAAGCAGGCTCCAGGCTCTGAGCTAGCTGTCAGCACAGAGCCCAATGCAGGGCTTGAACCCACAACCGTGAGATCATGACCTGAGCCGAAATCGGATGCTTAACCGACTGAGCCACCTAGGCGACCCCATTCTCGTGTTTTAAAATTTGCTCCACTTTAATTTCTAATATTGACAGGAAACACACAACCGAAAGTTCTTCGAGGTTCCTCAATAATTTTTAAGAGTGTAAATGGGTCCTGAGACAGAAAATTTTGAGAACAATTATACTAAATTAATATTACTCCAACATGAAAAACAGACAAGAAGAAAACTATCTGCTTACTTAAGAACATCAATACAAATACCTTAAACTTAACTGTCCTAAAAAAACTTTTTTCATGACTAATAGATAAAATTTATTCAGAAATGTAAGGGCTGATTCTCTATTAGGGAATCTATTACTATCATCCATTACATCAATAGATTAAAGAAAAAAAATGTGATCACCACACAAAAAGATACTTTAAAAAGTGATATATTTTAATTCCACTTCTGATTTGAAGAGGCAAACATACAAACAAATGAAATACAAAACAAAAATTTTAAAAACTCTTGAGAAGCCAGTAGTAGAAGGAAACTTCTTTAATTTGATAAAAGGCATTTACTATTCCTATTAAAGTCAGGAAGAAGAAAAAGGTACTTGCGTTCACTGCTATCATTGTAACTGCTAAACATGGCACTGAAAATCCTAGCTGGTCCAATAAGACAGGAAAAAGAAACAGGAGGATTACAAGGCAGATATAAAACTGTCACAATTCATAAGTGATTTAATTTTCAACTTACAAAATCTAAAAATTAACTGTAGAAATTCAAAACAAATACTAGACTTCAATAAAAGCTTAATAAAAGAGAATCAACAACAACAACTCCTTTTCTTATACAACAACTAAAAACCAAATAGAAAAATATATTGGAAAATATCTTATTTATAATAGCAAGAAAATTATAAAATACATGTGACTAAACTCACCAGTGTGTCCAAGATTTATATGAAGAAACTGTAAACTTTATTGAAAGACATTAAAAGAAGACAAAAATAAATGAAGAATACATCATGTTCTTGGATGAAACTCAAGTTAAACCATAAATTTAAAGAAATTCCAATCAAAATACTTATAGGATATTTTATGGAACTTGGCAAGTTGGTTCCAAAGTTCACTTTGTAGAGGAAATGTACAAAAGCAGTCAAAAAAATTATGAGAAAAAAATCATGTGACAAAAAAAGAGAAACATAATAAAAAGGTAGAATATGCAGTTTTGGGTCCCATGAGGTATAAAAATGTCCTATAATGCTACAATAATTGAAATTGAGTGGTGAGACACAAGAATGGAACAAAAAAAAAAAATCAAGGAAACAGGATAGAATCCAGAAGCAGACCCGTGTACAAGTTGTCATCTCAATACCATCTCACGCCGGTCAGAGTGGCTAAAATGAACAAATCAGGAGACTCTAGATGCTGACGAGGATGTGGAGAAATGGGTACCCTCCTACACTGTTGGTGGGAATGTAAACTGGTGCGACGCCTCTGGAAAACAGGGTGGAGGTTCCTCAAAAAATTAACAATAGAACTCCCCTGTGACCCAGCAATAGCACTGCTGGGAATTTACCCAAGGGATACAGGAGTGCTGATGCGTACGGGCACATGTACCTCAATGTTCATAGCAGCACTCTCAACAACAGCCAAATCATGGAAAGAGCCTAAGTGTCCATCTATTAACCAATTGATCACGAAGATGTGGTTTATCTGTACAATGGAATACTACATGGCAATGAGAAAGAATGAAATCTGGCCATTTGTAGCAACGTGGATAGAACTTGAGGGTATTATGCTAAGTGAAATAAGTCAGGCAGAGAAAGACAGATACCACATGTTTTCACTCATATGTGGAACAGGAAAAACTTAACAGAGGACCATAGGGGAGGGGAAGGGGAAAAAATAGTTAAGGAGGGAGGGAGGCAAACCACAAGAGACTCTTACATACTGAGAACAAATTGAGGGCTGATGGGGGTGGGGAAGAGGGGAAAATGGGTGATGGGCATGGAGGAGGGCACTTGTTGGGATGACCACTGGGTGTTATATGAAAGCCAACTTGACAATAAACTATATTAAATAATAAATAAATAAACTTTAAAAAAAAGTTGGCATCTCAAATCAATGGGGGAAAGATAGAATATTTAATTAATTATGTTGGGACAAGTGGAAGCTACTTTAGAAAAAACCAAAATTATAATCCTAATTCATACTACTGATAAAGATTTATTTTAATTGTATTGAAAATCTAACTTGGACAACAAACTGTGAAAATATTGAAAAGGAAAAGATTATGTGTATAAAAGCTTCTGAAAGTAGAAATAGAATTCTAAGCAAAACACAAAACTCAGAAGCCATAATAGAAAAAGACTGGCAGGGTTTACTATATAAGAAAACATTCTGTGTCATATAAGACAGTGCATATAAAGACAACCAAAAAAAAAAAAAAAAAAAAAAGACAAGCAATAGACTTGGAAAAAAATATCTATAACATATATAACAGAGAAAGAATTAATATCAAATGTAATGATGCATGCCTTCAAATCAATAAGAAAAAGACAACAATCTAATAGAGAAATAGGCAAATAATATAGACAGGCAATTCACAGAAGAAATACATATGATCAATAAATATATGGAAGCATGCTCAAATTCCCTAGTAACCACAGAAATACAAATCTGTAAAAGATTATAATACAGCTTTTTTACTCATTAGATTTGCAAGAACTGAAGGACTGATGATAGCCAGCATGGATGAGATGTGAGAAAATGAGTATTCTTATTCACTGTGGGATGGGAGCACACTCTAACAAAAATTTAAATTCTCACATCTTTTATCTCAGCCTTTCCACTCCTAGAAACTTACGTGCAAAAACAATTGCATATGTCCATAAAAACGTGTGTAAAAAGTTCACTGCTACTTGCTTGTAATAATGAAAAATGAAGCAACTAAAAGGTTCTGAATAGGGAAACAACTGAATAAATTACGATATTTACAAAATATGGAATAGCATTAGGGGTTTAAAAAATAAGGTGATTATATTATGTATTGACATGAAAAAAGCTTAAGAATATATTAAGTTAAAAAAGCAAGAAATATGTTTGTGGTATGAACCTATTTGTGTAAAAAATATTTTTTACCCACATTTAAGTATATCTTTATCAGGCATCAGAATTGGCAAAGAGGAAGTCAAACTTTCACTCTTCGCAGATGACATGATACTCTACATAGAAAACCCGACAGACTCCACCAAAAGCCTACTAGAACTGATCCAAGAATTCAGCCCAGTTGCAGGGTACAAAATCAATGTACAGAAATCGGTTGCATTTTTATACACCAACAATGAAGCAACAGAAAGAGAAATCAAGAAACTGATCCCATTTACAATAGCACAAAAAAAAAACCCATAAAATACCTAGGAATAAACCTAACCAAGTATACAAGAGATCTGTATAATGAAAACTATAGAAAACTTATGAAGGAAATTGAAGAAGACACAAAGAAATGGAAAAACATTCCATGCTCATGGATTGGAAGAATAAATATAGTTAAGATGTCATTACTACCCAAAGCACTCTACACATTCAATGCAATTCCAATCAAAATTGCACCAGCATACTTCTCAAAACTAGAACAAACTATCCTCAAATTTGTATGGAACCACAAAAGACCTCGAATAGCCAAAGTAATACTGAAAAATAAAACCAAAACAGGAAGTATCACCATCCCAGACTTTAGCCTCTACTACAAAGCTGTCATCATCAAGACAGTATGGTATTGGCACAAAAACAGACACATAAACCAATGGAACAGAATTGAGAACTCAGAAGTGGACCCAAAAGTATACAGCCAACTAATCTTTGACAAAGCAGGAAAGAATATCCAATGGAAAAAAGACAGCCTTTTTAACAGATGGTGTTGGGAGAACTGGACAGCAACATGCAGAAGAATGAAACTAGATCATTTTCTCACACCATGCACAAAAATAAACTCAAAATGGATAAAGGACCTGAACGTGAGACAGGAAACTATCAACACCCTAGAGGAGAAAGCAGGAAACAACCTCTTTGACCTCCACCGCAGCAATTTCTTACTTGACACATCCCCAAAAGCAAGGGAATCAAGAGCAAAAATAAATGATTGGGACCTCATCAAGATTAAAAGCTTCTGCACAGCAAAGGAAACAACCCACAAAACAAATAGGCAACCAACGAATGGGAAAAGATAGTTGCAAATGACATATCAGATAAAGGGTTAATATCCAGAATCTATAAGGAACTCACCAAACTCCACACCCGAAAACAAACAACCCAGTGAAGAAATGGGCAGAAGATATGAACAGACACTTCTCCAAAGAGGACATGCAGATGGTCAACAGACACATAAAACGATGCTCAGCATCCCTCCTCATCAGGGAAATACAAATCAAAACCACACTGAGATACCACCTGACACCAGTCAGAGTGGCTAAAATGAGCCAATCAGAGAACTCTAGATGCTGGAGAGGATGTGGAGAAACGGGCACCCTCCTACACTGTTGGTGGGAATGTAAACTGGTACAGCCCCTCTGGAAAACAGTGTGGAGGTTCCTCAGGAAACTAACAATAGAACTCCCTATGACCCAGCAATAGCACTGCTAGGAATTTACCCAAGGGATACAGAAATGCTGATGCATAGGAGCACATGTACCCCAATGTTCATAGCAGCACTCTCCACAATAGCTAAAACCTGGAAAGAGCCTAAGTGTCCATCAACAGATGAATGGATCAAGAAGATGTGGTTTATCTATACCATGGAATACTACATGGCAATGAGAAACAATGAAATCTGGCCATGTGTAGCAACATGGATGGACCTTGAGGGTGTTATGCTGAGCGAAATAAGTCAGGCAGAGAAGGACAAATATCATATGTTTGCACGTATAGGAGGATTAGGAGGAACTTAACGGAGGAACAAGGGGGAGAAGAAGGGGGGAAATGGTGGGGAAAGGGAGAGAGGCAAACCATGAGAGACTCTTGAATGCTGACAAAAACTGAGGACTGATGGATGTGGGGGGAGAGGGGATGGGCATGGAGGAGGGCACTTGTGGGGATGAGCACTGGGTGTTATGTGGAAACTAATTTGACAATAAACTCTTTGTAAAAAAAATAATAATAAAATAAAATTTTAAAAATTGAAAAAAAAGTATATCTTTATCTACATAAGCATATACATCTATGTATAGGAAAGGTCTAAGGGGGGTACAAACTAAGCTGTAAATAGTGTTAACTCTTGTGGATAGAAGTAAGATGACAGAAGTGGAGTAAAAGAGACTTTTACTTTGTACTTATTCTGTAACTTTTTAAAATATTTTTATTTCTAGGAGAGAGAGAGAGAGAGACAGCGTGAGCAGGGGAGGGTCAGAGAGAGAGGGAGTCACAGACTCTGAAACAGGCTCCAGGCTCTGAGCTGGCAGTCAGCACAGAGCCCGACGTGGGGCTTGAACCCACGAACCACGAGATCATGACCTAAGCGAAAGTCGGACGCTTAATCGACTAAGCCACCCAGACACCCCTGTAATTTTTTTCCCAATGAGCATGTATTTCTGTTTTACCTGTATGTTTTCAAAATCAGTAAGGAGGAGGAGGAGGGGAGGAAAAGAAGAGGGAGAGGAGGAAGAAGAGGAAGAGAAGAAGAAAGAAGAGAAGGAGAAGAAGGGGAGAAAGAGGTGAGGAAGGGAGTGGAGGAGAAGGAAGAAGAGAAAGAAGAGGAAGAGGAACAAGAGGAGGAAAGAGGAGGAGGGGAAGAATTATTCCTGAAATATCCACAGTAAGAGCTGATACAGGCTTAAGTGAGAGCACTGGTTTTGAAGGGAGGAAGGAATATCTCTCCCAGGCTCTTTTTAACTTACTTTGTGCATTTCCATTAAGTGCATCACTTAAAGACTGCAACGATATATGTATCTGCCTTCACAAACACAAACTATTAGGTACTCATCTCTGTGTTTTTCGTGCCTAACAATGGGTTTGGCATTCAGCAGATGTTGAGTCAGTGTATGTAGAATGAATCATAATCTGGAAGATAACAAAAAGATAGAACATACAGTTTTGACTAAGTAGATGAGATAGGATAAAGGAAAGGATTGGTGTGGGTAATGGCATCATTACCAAGTTAAAGAAATAGGAATTTTGGGGGAAATTATGACAATAGCTAAATTTAATGATCACTATATGTGGACACTGTGCTAAATGCTTTGTATCCATTATCATTATCTCACTGACTCCTAAGAACAGCCTCACACAAGAAGAGATAAGAGACTTTCCCAAGGTCATGCAGCTATTAAGTGTGGGAGCTGCAATTCAACAATATCCCAGACTCCATGCTCTTAATCCTGAGGTTATACTGCCTCTCTAAAGATGGAAAGTTAATAAAATCAATTTTGACATGTTGTGATCGAGATGCTAATGGGATATTCATTGAGGTGGAGCTGTCCAGGGGGCGGCTGGATATCACAAGCCTGCAGCTTTGTAGAGAGGTCAGAGCTAGAGATACAACTGGAATATGTCTATGGGAGAGTGGTATCTGGGAGGTCAACATTCAATAATCATTCAATAAATATTTATCGAGCTGCCATATTAGTTCCAGTCACATACGGTATCAAACATTCACTTCAAGCCCATTTGATTCTTAGAATGCTTCCCACATGAAAGTACCGTGATCTGGTATTTTTAAAAATATTTTATTTATTTTGAGAAAGAGAGAGAGAGAGTGCACATGCGAGTTGAGGAGGGCAGAGAGAGAGGGAGAGAGAGACCCCTAAGCAGGTTCCATGCTCAGTGTGGAGATAAATCTCACAACTGAGAGATCATGGTGTGAGCTGAAATCAAGAGTTGGATACTTAATTGAAAGAGCCACCCAGGCGCCCTGATCTGGTATTTTTAATTGTTGGTCATCTCTTTTTTCATGTCTAATGCTCCTAATTACACTGGGAAGTGTAATTAAAATATTAAATTTCTTGTATTCCCCTTGGTATAAGGCTCAAAACATGTATGTCAAAAAAAAAAAAAGAAAAAAAAAAACCAAAAACATGTTTGTTGACTGAATGCTTGAGAAAATATTGAGAAATGAGCAGCCATTCATGAAGGCTAGCCTAAGTCTTGGGAAATCAAGCATAGATAGTCTTCATCTCTGTTACTATCTAAAAGTCTACAGAAGCAGTCAGGTTTCAAACCAAATAAAAGATTTTTCATCAGTGTCATCAAGGTTAATGATAGGCATCAGAAAGTTGTAGCCTGGAACAGTAGGCTTGTTGTCAGAAGACTCATACCAGGGGGTATTTCCCTTGGCAAATTTATCCAAGTACAGAATCTGGCCCTTAGCCTTGCTGGTCCAGAAACACAATCCCGTCAGTTGAGAAAACACAGGGAGGCATATTCATGTTTACTAAGTCATAAAAATCTGACTTATAAAACTAGAGTGCCAGTTTATTAATATATGACCAGATATTTGCATCCATCATCATATCCCTATAGCCAAGTGATGTGCAAAGCCAAATTATTAGAAGACCTTATGGTAAACTTAGAATCAGCACACAGGGAGTTAGTAATAGGATTAGGATGTTTAACAGCATCAGTCTCTGATAACCCAATGCAGACACAGCATAAAACAGGGTTAGAACATAAACTCTGGAACCAGATTAACCTGGAACACACAGAGCTCCTCACTTCCTAGCAGAGTGGCTGTGGGTAAGTCACTCAATCTCTCCAACCTCATTTTTTATTTTTTTTTTATTTAAAATTTTTTTAAATGTTTTATTTATTTCTGAGAGAGAGAGAAACAGCATGATCAGGGGAGGGTCAGACAGAGAAGGAGATACAGTATCCGAAGTGGGCTTCAGGCTCTGAGCTAGCTGTCAGCACAGAGCCCGACGTGGGGCTCAGACCCACCAACCGTGGGATCATGACCTGAGCCAAAGTCGGACGCTTAACTGACTGAGCCATCCAGGCGCCCCTCCAACCTCATTTTTAAAAGGTGAATGATGAAACCTACTTCTAACACTTATTTTGAGAATTAAGTGAGATCATGCATAAAATGCTAGACCAGCCCCTGTCATGTGATAGACACTCAATATCTGTCATGTGATAGGCAGCTACGTATCTGTCTCTATACCAGGAGCATACATGTTAAGGATTCAAGTCAGCCTTTCAGAATATTTGCTTTGGACCAAACAGAGCAAGTAAGAGTGGGGGCAAAAGACCAGTAAAAAGGCTGCTATAGAAATCCAGAACATAGATACTAGTGGCTCAAAACAAGGATACAGCTGGTGTGGGGTAGGGAGTAGGGAGAGATACATATACAGATTTAAAATATAATTAGGAGGTAGGCACTATGCTGGGTGTTTTACATAATTATTTATAGTCCTGACAGCAACTTATAATGTAGCCATTTTTCAGATGAAAGTCAGAGATATTAAGCAACTAGCTCAGGATCACACAGCAGTGACTGCACTGCAGACTGAATCACAATTGGTACAACTCCCAAATCTCTCATCTTTCTACAAATAAAATATACCACTGTTCACATTTAGTTTTCAACCAAGATGTCAACTGTGAGGAATATAATAATTTCTTACCACTCATAATTATAGTATTGAAGTTTAGGGAAATGATGGAGTTTTTGGGAAATATAACTTGGAGCAGATGAAGGTTATCACTGTAATAATAAATGATGTCATGATTGTACACTTCCATTATGATATGCCTTCTTGAGGGGGAGACAAAGAGGAGGAGGCAGAGCTCATGGGCCAGAAATTATACATCACAATAGATTTGTCTATGACAGATTACCATGCATGTGAACTTCATCCACTGTGCGGAGATGAAAATAGTTTAAGAATGGTTACTCTGGGGAAGAGGTATTATTCTTGAGCAATGAAAGTCTTAGCTGGGCCATCTACAAGATTTCACTGTAACAGTGACAAGTTCTTCAGACAGCAGGCAAAGGTGCTAACCAAAGGATAATCTCCTAGGACCCTGTTCCTTAGATTTTCATCTTTCCGGTCACACTCACATACAAATTATAATCTGCCTCAATAACTTAATCTTTCTAGATGGAGGATAATGTCATATAATAGATATCAGCTCCTCTTCCACAGGAACTAACAAATTAGGCTTTACCCACTTTATTTTTACAGCTTCAATTTTTAACCCAAGCACAAACTTTTACATTTGTTCTTATAAAATTTTGCTTTGAACTTGTTTGAGATGAAAATTTCATCCTCATGAAATGGATGTAAATCAGATTTCTTTCTCTGCAAATTTAATGCGCATGGCTTCTGTATTCCTACTCCAAATGTCACTTTAAAGCAATCATTTTCAGAATTTTTTAAAGTTATTTGTTCATTCAACAAGTGTCATTGCATGCTACCCAAGTGCCAGGCCATCAAGGAATTCACAGTCTTATAAGGAAACAGGTGGACATAATGACAATAACACTGACAATTTCTATTTACTGCTCACTACCTGCTCTGTGCCAGACACTGGTAGGCCCTGAGACTAAAGACAGAAATAAGAAAAATGCCTCCGTTCAAGGGGTTTCCCATGCCTTTGGAGGGCTAATGTGCAATCTAATGGGAAAGGCAGGTATATTAACCAGTATATGCAATAGAATAACGAGGTGTCCTGCTAGAAATAATAATAGTGTATTTAGTAGAAGGACAAAAGATGGTAAGGTTAATGAGAGATGAGAGGAGAGTTGGAAAGATCTTCTAGCAGGAGTGATCTTTAAACTGAGTTTTAAAAAGATGAGTAGATATTCTCTGAATTAAAGACAAAGGGGAAAAATGGGTAACTCTGACAAAGGCAGGTATAAAACAGTTTTCTGTGTTCAAGGAACTGCAAGCAGTTTGGTAGAGATGGATATTACAGTACATAAAGAGGAAGGAGAGGGTTGAGAGGATCCAGCAGAAGCTGAGGCTTTTCAGGCAGATGATGGAGGGCCTTTCATGCTATGTTGCCCATGAAGCCTTAGGAAGACACTGAAGGGCTCCAGGCATGGGAATTACAAGAACCAGGGTTGTCTTAGAAACAGAACTCTAATAAAAACATTAAAAAAAGAAATTAAAAAAAAAAAAAAAGAAACAGAACTCTAGTGGCTATAAGGAAGATGGAATGAAAAGATCTGAGTTTAGAAATAATGAGATCAATAAAAATACATAGGCTTAAAAAAAAGAATATAGGCTATAGATACAGGAGATATTCAAAAGGAGCAATAGTTAACTAGAAGTAGAAATACTAAGCCTAGGTGAAGAAATAAGGGAGAGACAACCCAGTAGAAAAAAATGGACAAAACTCTGACATTGCACTTCACAAAGAGAAAATTAAATGGCCAACAAACATGAAAAGGTGCTCTATCTTATCAGAAACCAGAGAAACACTAAGAAATCATTGTATATCCAAAAGGTTGGCAAAATTTAAAATGTCTCACAATACCAAATATTGGGGAGAATGTGGAGGAATAAAAATTCCCATGAGCTGCTGGCAGTGGAACAAATCAGTAGAAGCTCTTTAAAAAACAGATGATAGCCAGGGCACCTGGGTGGCTCAGTTAGTTAAGTGTCTGACTTTGGCTCAGGTCATGATCTCACATTTGTGAGTTGGAGTCCCTCGTTGGGCTCTGTGTTGATGGCTCAGAGCCTGGAGCTTGCTTCGTATTCTGTGTCTCCCTCTCTCTCTGCCCCTCCCCTGCTCTCTCTCTCTCTCTCTCAAGAATAAATAAATATTTTAAAAAATTTTAAGAAAAAAACCCCCAGATGTCAGCCAGTAAAATTGAAAAAACACTTACCCCAGGACCTAGCAATTCTACTCCTGGATCTCTACCCTAAAGGATTTTATGTCCTGTATGAGAAGATACATATAAAGAATGTTTAGAGTAGCATTCTTCCTAAGAACAAAAAATTGTAAATAACTCAAATATGTATCATTATTAGAATGGAAATACAGGGACACCTGGCTGGCTCAGTCAGTTAAGCATCTGACTTCGGCTCAGGTCATGATCTTGCAGTTCATGAATTGGAGCCCCACATGGGGCTCTGTGCTGACAGCTCAGAGCCTAGAGCCTGCTTCAGATTCTGTGTCTCCCTCTCTCTCTACCCCTCCCCTGCTCTCTCTCTCTCTCTCAACAATGAATAAACATTAAAAAATTTTTAAAAAGAAAGAATGGAAATACAAACCAGGGTATAGTCATATAATGGACTATTATTACATAGCAATAAAAATGAATGAATTCTAGGGCTGCCTGGGTGGCTCAGTCGGTTAAGCGTCAGACTCTTGACTTCTGCTCAGGTCATGATCTCGTGGTTGTCATGATCTAGTGGTTTGTTGAGTTGGAGCCTCGCATCAACACAGAGCCTGTGTGGGATTCTCGGTCTCCTCTCTCTCTCTGTCCTTCCCCCACTCATTCTTTCTTTCTTTCTCTCTCTCTCAAAAATAAATAAATAATTTTTAAAAAATGAACTCTAGCTACATGCAACAATATGGTTGAGTCCTACAAACTTAGTGATGAACAGAAGAAACAAAACAGACAGTACAAAAAGGTTATTTTACCTATATAAATACCCCAAAATGCTAAACTAGACTGTTTAGGGATGCATACATAGGTTATAAAATTATAAAGAAAATCAGGAAAATAATCATTGTACAAGTCAAGATAGTAATTACTCAAGTAAGGGAGGGACAGGCTGTGATCAAGGAGAAGCACACAAGGGAGTCTAGGATGCTGGCAATGTTCTGTGTCTTGAGCTGCTGTAGTTTTATGAATGTTCAACATATAATTATTTGTTTAGCTGTACAATACGTTTTGTGCACCATTCTCTTTCTGTTTGATATATTTGAGAATAAAAAGGAAAAAAATGAATGTACTTGGGATGAAAATAAAAAGCACATTAACAGCTGTGTACTGCTAGATGTTTTTATAGATGAAAAACTATTTTTGTTGAAAATAAAAAAGAAATCAGAGAAGACTTCACATAGAAGATACATGTGAATTGAAGCATAAAGGATTGGCTGGAATTTGCCCAGCCAATACAGGAAAAAAGGAATTCTATGGAAGGAAAATAGTATGTCCAAAAATCCACGGAAGTATGAGAGAACAGAGCATAACCAGAGAAATGGCAATACTTTATATGACTAAGAAAGAAGTTAAGAGAACAATGGGGGGCACCTGGGTGGCTCAGTCAGTTAAGCATATGACTCTTGATTTCAGCTCAGGTCATGATCTCATGGTCATGAGATGGAGCCCTGTGTTGGGTTCTGTACTGACAGTGTGGAGCCTGCTTGGGATTCTCTCTCTGCCCCTCCTCCACATGTGCACTTTCTTTCTCTCTCTCAAAATAAATAAATAAACATTCATAAAAGAGAGAGAGAAGGATAATGGTAAGAAAAAGCCTGGAAAGGGAGCATGAAGAGTCTTGGATTCTTTGTGATAGGAATGAGTATTAGGGATGAGGACAACACAAAGGGCTTGCTTGTTAGATCCTCATTGATTGGCAGTATATAGGAATGGGTTGGAAGAGAGAGAACCCTAAAGCCAGAGAATGTTGAGAGCCTGTTGGAATAATTTGGTAAGATATTGTGAGAGCACGGACTAGGGAGAAGGAGGAAGGGACAGAGGTATTTAATAAGTAGAATTGTTAGGCCATAGAGATTGATTAGATGTAAAGGGTGAAGGATAAAGGGATCCTAAGTTTCTAGCTTGAATAACTGTTAGCATGATAAATCAAAATCGGTAGTGCAGGGGGAGAAGTAGGTTTGGTGCAAGAAGATGGTTAAGTTCAGTTTGGTCTTAATGAGTTGGAAGTGCTTTTTGACACCCAAGACAAAGGTCTATAAGGCAGCTAGATATACACATATGAAGCCCAGCAACAGAGATACTTGGTCTCAAAATTGTTAAATACTTCAGTGTAATTTGAATCACCATCAATTTGAGATGTCTGGCTTCCACTGAGCTAGAGTAGAGTAAGAGCATACTTGGGTGTGACAGTAGAGAGGAAAGAGGGATCATCTGTAACTCTGGGCAGAGCAACTGGTTAATGGTGATGCCATCACCTGAGATGGGAAAAACTAGTGAAGAAAAAAGGGTATTTTTAAAAATATTTACTTATTTTTGAGAGACAGAGCACGAATGGGAGCAGGGCAGCGAGAGAGAAAGACACAGAATCTGAAGCAGGCTCCAGGCTCTGAGCCGTCTGTCAGCACAGTGCCCGACGAGGGGCTCGAACTCACGAACTGCAAGATCATGACCTGAGCTGAAGTCAGACGCTTAACTGACTGAGCCACCCAAGGTGCCCCCCAAGAGTAGTTTTAATTGTTCTTGTTTTTAAAGAGGGAAGGAGAATCAAGAGCTCTCCTTTAGCCTTTTTTAGACATTATGCTTGATCTCCAACTGAAGACATCAGGTAGACAATTGTATATACCAGTGTGAAGTTTAGAGAACAA
Organism: Proteles cristata cristata; assembly: GCA_017311185.1. NCBI lineage: Eukaryota > Metazoa > Chordata > Mammalia > Carnivora > Hyaenidae > Proteles > Proteles cristata. The sequence goes on along the minus strand of JAESUZ010003710.1, from coordinate 547,648 downwards.
AGTCACACTTGGAGTTATAATTTTTGGTTCCATTTATATAAAGGCAGTATTTAAGGATTCCCTGCCTTCCAACCTGGGCCCAGCAGAATAGTTCCCGCAAGTAAAGATGGTAAGAAGAAGGGCTAATCTGCCATCAATGAATTATTGGCCTAGGAAAACACCACCAATAGTCACAAGTGCATCCATGGAGTGGGCTTCAAGAAGTATACTCCTCAGGCACTCAAACAGATCCAGAAATTACCATGAAGGAGATGGGAAGTCCAGATGTTACTAGGCTCAACAAAGCTCTCTGAGCCAAAGGAATAAGGGATGTCTGTTCTGGGTTGAGTGTTATTCCTGTGAACTACACCATGTACTTATCTCTCATAAAATACTTACCTTAATGTAATATATTGAGCTGTTTACATATCTGTGTTCCCCACAAGAACTGCAAGTGGCTTGAAGGAAGAACTTGAACTTGTTTACACTGGATTCTTTTTTTTTTTAATATTTACTTTATTTTTCAAGAGCACAAATGGGGGAGGAGCAGAAAGAGGGGGACAGAGGATCCAAAGTGGGCTCTGCACTGATAGGCTGATAGCAGCAAGCCCGATGTGGGGCTCAAACTCACAAACCACGAGATCATGACTTGAGCCAAAGTCGGATGCTCAACTGACTGAGCCACCCAGGTGCCCCTATGTTGGATTCTGATGGCCTAATGGGTCCTGGCATATAGCAGGTACTCAATATATTTGTGGAATAAATGAATAAGTGATGACTCACTTCTTTTTACTATCATCTTGAGTAATCCCTGCATGACATTCAACAGAGATCAGAAACCTCTACATACTATGTTTCCAACTGCTACTCCATCCTTTCCTCCATGATTCTTCACAAAGTATCTTACTTCCTACTTTAAAGGTAGAAGCCATGGCATCTTCCTTCTCATCCATTTTGAATTTTCTCTTCTATCATTCTCCTTAGATTTACTGCTCATCCCCAAAGCTAACCCTGTTATCTATCACCTTAACTATATCTCTTGCACTTCTTTCTCAGATTTGTGTCCTTCATTATTCCTGATCTATATGATCACACATTTTATCTTCCCCTTCATTCACTCATACCAGCTCAGACAATGTGAAGACAACATAACTTAGAAAATACTAGAGTTAGGAAACAGACTAATGTGGAGTTCACATTCTGTTAGTAATATTCTCTTTAATATATCCTACCAGGCATGACTTTCATTCACTTAGAAAATGTTTGGTAGTATGACAGCAGATTAAAAGCTTCAGTGCCTATGACTGCTTAGGACTTGAGCAGACATGGCCTGTGCTCCTCTCAACTGTTGGACCAGATGGGCTTTGCACTAAGGCAAGGACTTCCCTCTTTAGCTAGCAATCACTCTTCCTTTCCAAAGATAACATCTTAGAAGAGGCCACCTCAGTAGATTCTAGGTCAGGGATGAACCAAGTCATATATTCTGATACCCATGAGTGCCTCTGACAGGTTTCAGATAGGGTCCTTCAAGCCAGTTTCTCTTTTTGGCAATGTAGCCTTGGTTCTAAGAGTCAGGCCCTAGGCAGAGCTCCCCCCTAAATTTGACTAATGTCAAGGTCTCTCTGGGCAGGTGAAGGAGTTTCTCTTGGGAGACTCAGGGATCCAAAGGAAGCTCTGCCTCTAAGCTCTCTCTCTTGGACTTCTAGTCTGGGTCCCAAGCTTACCCATGAGTAATACTCCCACAGTATTGAGAAGGGATCTATTCCAAATGAGAATCCTTTCCATCCTGATCCAACAGACCACTCAGTAGAGCTTTCCTTAGTCAACTGAAGTGACAGAAAGAGTACAGGTTTTTGGCATCAGGCGGGTCTGGCTTTGAATCCCAGCTCTGCCACTAACTAGGTGTGCACTGGTCAAATGTCTTAAGTTCTCTCAATCTCTGCTACATTCTGTAATAGGGAGATGAAGTCTACCATTTAATGTAAGATTACACTTAAATTTATTCTCGTGTTTCCCTTCCACTTCCTCCCTAACAGGCTAGAAATACCGGCCCCAATACCACGGTCAGCTTTGACTAAGTCCCTCCATTTTTTGCTATGTCCTCCTCATCTTTTGCCACCCTCTCCTTTGCACACTATGTACCTGCTGGAGCGAACTCTTTTCAGTTCCCTGACTACGTAAAGCTCTTTCTCCACAGTGCTATTCAATAGAACTTTCTAAAATAAAGAAAAATTTCTGTACCTGAGCTGTTCACTGTAACAGCCACTAGTCACATGTGGGTAGTCAGCACTTGAACTGTAGCTAATGGGACTGAGAAAAAATATTTTAATCTTATTTCATTTTAATTAAATTTAAATAGCCCCCATAGCTGGTGCTAACATAGACCATAAGTCTTTGAGTTTGCCATTTTCAGGCATGAAATGTATTTCTCCACCCTTTATCTAGCTAACTTCTACTCGGGCTTAAAATCTCAGCTTGAATAGCTGTTCTTCCAGGATGCATATCCTTGGATTCTGGACCCTATTAGGTTTTCCCTTCGTTACCTTCCAAGCATCCTCTATACTTCTATTATATCACTCACCATATTTTGTTTTAATTATTGTTTGTATTTCCCATTAGGTTGTGAACTTCTTCAGTTATCTTATCTATGGATTACCTCATAGATGTGGATACCTCTTATCTTCCCTTTTAGTGGACAGCCACAGCAGCTTAGGATTTAGACTTTTTCCAAGTTGGGAACCATTATCTTTGAGATAACTAATGCATGTTTGAATAGCTTTAGGGACTGATTAGAAGTGGCTTTATACCTTTCTAAGGATAAGCCCAAGTCAGAAACTAAAAAGGAAAGGAAATGAAAAACTTCTGTATGCAAAATAAACAACCAAACTCCACCATCTTAATATGTCAAGATAAATGATAACTGGGGAAAAATGCACAACATATATGATAGATTAAAAAAAGGATGAATATCCTTCTTATAAAAAGAGCTCTTGGGGCACATAGGTGGCTTAGTCAGTTAAGCATCCAACTCTAACTTCGGCTCAGGTCATGATCTTGTGGTTCATGAGTTCAAGCCCCATGCTGGGCTCTGTGTGGACAGCTTAGAGCCTGGAGCCTGCTTCAGATTCTGTGTCTTCCTGTTTCTCTGCCCCTTCCCAGCTCACACTTTGTCTCTCTCTTTCAAAAATAAACATAAAAAAAAATTAAAAAAATAGATAAATAAAAAGAGCTCTTGAAATCAATAAGAGAAAGATGGATAAGGGATGTGAACAGGCAATTCAAAAAAGACAAACTAATGTCAATAAACATTTTTAATATACTAATGTCATTAGTAACTAAAGAATGAAGATAAAATAAACAAAACATAATTTTTGCCTATTACATTGACACAAATGAAAATATTTTACAATTTATTGATAAAAGTATAAAGAAATAGGTAATCTGGCAATAAGCATAGAAATTTAAATATGTATACTTTTTATTCAACAATTCTGCTTTTAGGATTATATCCTAAGAAACAGATACTTGCCAAGGGTGAATTTACAGGATGTTCTCTGCAGCGTTATTTATAATGCTGAAAAGCTGGAAGCAACCTAATTAGACAACCAGACATTGTTTAAATAAAATACGATACATCTCTGCGATGGAATACTGAATAGCTATTTAAGGGTGGTGATATAGATCTGTATTTATTGACATGGAGTATTATCTATAATAAATGAAAAAGTGAAGAAGCAAGCATGTTAGTATGATCCTACTTACGTAAAAATATTTGTCAGCTTTCTCATCAACTCATAAAAAGGAATGTGGAAGGACATACACCAAAATATTAATGATTCTTTCTCTTTCCCCACTTAAACTCTTTGGCCAGTGGGAGGTCCTCCCCAGGATTCTCAGGTGTGGGCTTTGATATCCCTCAAATGAGTCATGGGGAGCCTGAGAAATACCCAATACTAGGTTGGCTGGTTGATGCAGCTGTAAGTCACTGGGAGCATGGACCCTACCTATCTTATTCACTGCGATATCCCTGGTGTCTTAAATTCTTGGCACATAGTAGGCATTCAAAAAATATGTGTTCAAATAATGAATTGTAGGGGCGCCTGGGTGGCTTAGTCGGTTAAGCGTCCGACTTTCGCTTAGGTCATGATCTCGCGGTTCGTGGGTTCGAGCCCCGCGTCGGGCTCTGTGCTGACTGCCAGCTCAGAGCCTGGAGTATGCTTCAGATTCTGTGTCTCCCTCTCTCTCTGACCCTCCCCTGCTTGCGCTGTCTCTCTCTCTCTTAGAAATAAATAAAACATTAAAAAAAAAAAAAATAATGAATTGTATCAGAGCCTCAATTATACTTAATGATAAGTATAAGTAAACATTGTTTTGATAAATTAAACCCAGAATGTAAAATCCACAAAAATATAAGATAACAAGACTCCCAGGGCACCTGGGTGACTCAGTCGGTTGGGCGTCTGACTTCAGCTCAGGTCACGATCTCATGGTTCCTGAGTTTGAGCTCTGTGTTGTGCTCTGTGCTGAAGGCTCGGAGCCTAGAGCCTGTTTCCCATTCTGTGTGTGTCTCTCTCTCCTCCTCCCCCATTCATGCTCTTTCAAAACTAAATAAGTATTTAAAAAAAATTTAAGATAACACAAGACTCCCAAATATGTTATATTTCCTATACACCGTTACAATGCTGTGGGCTAGAAGTTCATTTTCTTTTATCATTTGTGTACTTTCTCAGAAGAGTTTGAGAAACAGTGAATAACATTTTTGTGCAAGGCTTCTCCCATCAGCTTATGAGACTCCATATTACAACCTCTAACTCACAGATGAGAAAATGGTGATCATTCAAGGTCACACAGTTAAAACGCAGAAGAATCAGGATCCAAATCCAGGCCTGTTTGTCTCCAAAACTCATCTGTGGCTTGAAAGGTGCAAAGTATGACAATGAAAAGGACATTGCAGTTCTGTGACAGCTAACATCTGTGCTTCCTAACAAGTCACTACCACTTAGCCTAGAGCTCCCATGTCTAAGAGGTGCTTTTTCTTAACCCTTGGAGAATCCAGAGGACGATTTGTCACCAGGGTTATTAGCATTTTTCCCTGGATATCGACAGCTTGTCTTTCCTCCCTCCAACCAGTGACTGATTTCTTCAAATGCTCGCCAAATACAGCCCAAGTCACCATGGTAAACGTATTGACAGAATCATATTAACAGCTACTGAGCATTTACAGGGTTGTAAGTTATGCAGGGGAAAAAAGATAAGAAAAAACACAGGAAAATAAAACAAGTTCAATTAGCAGTGACATTTATTTATTTAGAAGCTGTTGGTTGGAATAGTTTTGAAAATATACTTTAATTGCTAATTATGGTTTCTTCAAGAGAGCGGCCTCAGTCAGAGTTGCTCCTCCTCAAAGCTAATCATTAATATTTTAGCTGCTCAGCTCACAAACTGTGTTCTTCGCAGCTGACCCACTCATGGCTGTGTCTACGCAGTCAACTTTCCCTCCAGGGGCTTGCTTACTAACAGAAATCTGACTGCGCTGGTTGGTTTGCTCTACCAATCCTCAAGTCTGCTAGTCCATTTACTATAAGGCAGCAGACATTTAGGTCCTTATTTCTCCAAAGATTGACGCTGGTTCAATAAGCAAAATTCTGCTCTAAGCCACCAAGACAACTGACAATTTTTCAAAGGAATGACCTATCTTTTCTAAGTTAATTTACACCTTTTACTGGGGAACATAAGTGTTGCCTTAGGCAACATAGAGAATACAGAAGAGTTTGTTTTCAGTTTCTAATTCCCTGGGTACTCCTATGTGAACCTTATAACAAATAAGGTCAGCCCCCTAGGCCGAGGGAGGGACTGCGGGTAAACAGGCGTGAGGGCACTCTGGGGTCCCGCGTGTGTGTGTGTTTGGGTACAGCCTCATCTCCCGTGTTTCCAACTTTGCATGCTTCTTAAGGAGAATCTAATCCTCACGGGAGAATTTAATCTGTTCATTTGCAGGCATCTCATCAGCACCCTGCTTTGTTGAGGACTGTTTGATGTCCCAAGGAAAAGACTTCGAAGTCTTTTAAAGCCTTTTTGATGTGAACCAGAAAATCACGTTTTGTCAAGAGTGCACTCAACTTGAACCTCAAAAGGTTCAGGACTCAGAAACCACACGGTTCAAGTGGGATTTAAACTGGGCAAAATCACTTCCTTGTCTTCCCCCTGCAAGTCCCTCCCCTGGCCTTTGTGCTAACAGTTTCTGTGCACTGTTGGACCTTTTTTCCTTTCTTTATATTCTCTCTTTCTCTCTCTCTGTTTCGCTGTCTCTCCCTGTCTCACACACACACACACACACACACACACACAATCTTGGCAAGAAAATCTTAAGGAAAAGAAAACTATATCACTCCCAAAGAAGTGGCTATCTCCCCACTAAGGATAAAAGCTGTCTCCAGCTCCACCCTGTCTTCACAGTTTCAGAATGATCACTGCTGCGACCCCAGAGGCCTGGGCCGCTTTAGGTGAGGGTCAAGTGATATACAGGGCCAAACTGCTATGACTGCATCCTTAATTGAGGTATTTAACTAGGTACAAGACTAGAGCTTCCTGTGTCCCAGGTAGCTTCTGCAGAGAAAACTGGAAACTTGCTTGGAAATGAAGGGACAGGAGATCTGACTCCTCCCAAAATCAGGGGAAAGAACTGAGCTGACAGAGAATATGCCAACCCTAGCTGTCTCTTTCCAAAGGTCTCTTCTTATACTTTTTCCTCTTAAGACTCACAGTTACGCCAACGCCAGCAAAAATTTAGATTTAAGAGGCAGAATCTCAACTGTTAAAAGGTCCAAAGTGTTCTGATATCCCAAGGAGCACCAGACACCAAAGCTTCACTGACCACTTTCTTGTGCCCTGCTAACCCTAACAGTCACATTTACTGAGTGGCTACTGTGGATCAAGCACTACGCTGTAAATATAATATTTCAATAAAATAAAAAGGTAAGTCAGCTAATTCCCATTTTACAGACAAGGAAACTGAGGCTCAAAGAGCTTAAATTACCTGCCTCAAAGCAGCACATCTAGTAAGTACCTGAGCTGCAGCTAAAGCCCAAACTGTTGAACTCCAAAGTCAGTGTTCTTGGCTTCATACCACGCTGTTCAGCACCTGTTCTGTTGCAGTTTTGGGTTTTTTTAAAAAGAATTTAGTGTTCTATAAATATATTTAGCTTAATATTTACTGAGTACCTACTCAGTGGGAATTGTGAATATTTCAGAGTGGAAGACACTATTCCTTCCCCCTCTCTCATTGTGACTACTCTAACAGCTTTTTTACAATGTCTTTTTTACAACAGTCTTTTACAAACACTGACCCTATTTCAATCCATTATTCACAAATCAGCCATTGTCATCTTTTAAATGATAAATCACAACATGGTATTTCTTCATTTAAAAACACTCTGTGGCTTCCTATCACCTAGAGAATAAAATCCAAACTCTCTATGATCTAAAAGATTCATGGAGATCTGGCTGCTCTTTCTTTCATCTACTGCTGTATTCCCCCAAGTTCACTCCATCCTAGCCCTCAGACCTGTCTGTACCTCAAATGTAACAGGATACCCTTCTCCCAAACCCATATGTGCTTGCTTACCATTCATATTTTAACCGAAACATCACCTCCAGGGGCATACCATGCACATTGGACACAGTGGATCATTTTTTATGAGAAATAAACAATCATGTCATAATCAATCATGACAATTATTTTCCTGATTGATTCTTCAGTTTTAACATAAGTGATTAATAATTTAAAAATAATGTTTTAGGGGCATCTGGGCAGTTCAGTGGGTTAAGCATCTGACTTCCGCTCAGTTCATGACCTCACGGTTTTTGAGTTTGACCCAGCATCAGACTCTCTCTCTGCTGTCAGCACAGAGTCCACTTTGGATCCTCTGTTCCCCTCTCTCTCTTCCTCTACCCTGCTCATGTGCTCTCTCTCTCTCAAAAATAAATAAACATTAAAAAAATAAAGATAATATTTTATTTTTTAATGTTTTATTTATTTATTTTTTAAGAGAGAGAGAGACAGCGTGAGCAGCGGCGGGTCAGAGAGAGAGGGAGTCACAGACTGAAACAGGCTCCAGGCTCTGAGCTGGCAGTCAGCACAGAGCCCGACGCTGGGCTCGAACCCATGAACCGTGAGATCATGACCTAAGCGAAAGTCGGATGCTTAACCGACTAAGCCACCCAGGCGCCCCGATAATATTTTATTTTTAAAGATATTCTAATTTGGGACACCTGGTTGGCTTAGTTGGTTAAGCATCCAACTTTGGTTCGGGTCATGATCTCACAGTTGGCAGGTTTGAGCTCCGCATCAGGCTCTGTGCTGACAGCTCGGAGCTTGGAGCCTGCTTTGGATTCTGTGTCTCCCCCTCTCTCTGGCCTCCCCCACTCATGCTCTGTCTCTTTCTCTCAATGATAAATAATATACATTAGAAAAAAATTTAAGATATTCTAATTTAGCAAACTATTTATTAAATGAACTAAAATGTACAAATAGTAAACAAAATGTCACACCCCACTTCACAATTTGTTTCACTGTTTCAAAATTTAAATGCAAATAAGAACTCCTAAATGAATGGCAGACTGAAATAACTCAACTTATGTTTCTTTATCTCTGCAATGAATGTGCTCTCACTGTTTATTTTGAATCTACCATTTACATACAGGAGTGTGCTAGAGGAGCTAGAGCCCTAAGTGAGCCCAACTGCTTCTGAACTGTTAGACACTTGCTTTCAAAGCAAACCAAGCCTGCAGGTGTCATGGGTCCACAATATAACTAAAAGTTCTTCCACAGTTCTTCCTTATAGAATACAATGCTTTTTAAAGAATAAAATTTTAAATGAACTCATTTAAAACTTACACACATATTAACACAACTCAAGAGTAATCACAGCAAATTTTTAGAACTTAAAACAATAAAAGATATTTTCAGGGAGAAATATTATATAACTGATGTTGTTTAAAATTGCCAGCACATGACATTAAAAAGCAAACCAACTTTAGCTGACTTTTGTTTTAAAATTCCTCTACAGACTGACATAGCACTCTACTCCCCTCACCAATGCATACTATACTCTATCACAATAAAAAAAGTTGTAAGTGCTGTTATATGGGGAAACACAGGTATTATATTGTGAGAACAGAACAGGGTCAAAGAAGTAGGAGAAGAACAATGGAAGTATAATGTCCCAGAAGCCAAGGGAGTGGGAATTCTAAGGATGAAGTCAACAGTTGTATCCAATGCTAAAAGGATTCTTCCTCTGAATTAGGTACCAGAACCAACTGGGAACAAGGCTTAGAGGTCTCCCTTTACTATGTGGAAAGGTAAAATTGACTCTACCTTCCTCTGGCTGGCACGTAAATTAATTCAAAGGGAATTATTTTTTATATTTGGTCTTAACCAGTTCTTAGCATCAAAGGCAGAAAGATAGAAGAGCACATATCATATTGAGCCAATGGCAGATCTGTGTTCTCTAGACCTGAATCCTACCAAGAGCTCAGCCAATGGCCACCACTAGCCCTGACCAGTCATGAAGGAGGAAGAGAGCCCACTCAGAGGATGGCTTAGGGATAGAGTCTTCTGGCCTGCTTCTACTTGGCCATAGTGCCAATGTTGGGGAAAATCTCATATAGATGGGCACCAACAGAGTTGGTTAAGTGGGATACCGCTTACTCCTCACATCTGTTCTCTGTGTACCCCATGTTGCTCACTTGAAGAAAGCCTGTGACCACCTTTAAGTATCTTTTCATTTTTAAACTCCCTTCACTGTATACCTCCTGGATCAGTCTGTACCTTTTGGATGGTGAAACAGAAATAACCATCAGTTAATTTAACCTTTTTATAAACTAGTTCAGAAAAGAAAATTAATTTTGTAAACAACAACAACAAAATCAGACACTTTCACAGCAATTGTGACTATACATCCCATTACACTCTGCCACTTGGAAGAGATGGAACCGATCAGTAATTAGTTCTAGAACTAGACAAATCATCCAGTTTTATCAAATCATCTCTCTAAGATTCCATCTTTATTATTTATTTACTTACATGTTTATTTTTGAGAGAGAAAGAGAGAGACAGAGTGCAGGGGGGGGAGGGGGGGAGAGAGAGAGGAAGACACAGAATCCGAAGCAGGCTCCAGGTTCTAAGCTGTCAGCACAGAGCCCAATGAGGAGCTTGAACCCATGAACCGTGAGATCATGACCTGAGTCAAAGTCAGAGCTTAACCAACTGAGCCACCCAGGTGCCTCTAAGATTCAATCTTTAAATGCTAGGTCATAGGCCTTTCCCAACATATAGTCTTCCAAATTGTCTTTTTATTTATTTTATTTTTAGTTGTTTATTTTTAGGTAGGTTTCACACCCAGAAAGGAGCCCAATGCAGGTCTTGAACTCACAACCCTGAGATAAGAGGCGTGCATGGATGGCTCAGTAGGTTAAGCATCCTACTCTTGATTTTGGCTCAGGTTATGATCTTACAGTTTGTGAGTTTGAGGTCTGCACTGGGCTCTGCACTGATAGTGTGGAGCTTGCTTGGGATTCTCTCTCTCCCTCTCCCTGCCCGTCTCCTGCTAGCAAGCTCTCCCTCTCTCTCTCTCTCTCAAAATAAATAAATAAACATAAAAAAAAATTTAAAAGACCTGAGCTGAGATCAAGACTTGGATGCTCAACTGACTAAGTCACACAGGTAATCCCCAAATTGTCTTTTTAAAATAAACTTTTTAGGGGTGCCTGGGTGGCTTAGTCGGTTAAGCATCCGACTTTCGCTTAGGTCATGATCTCGCGGTTCGTGGGTTCGAGCCCCGCGTCGGGCTCTGTGCTGACTGCCAGCTCAGAGCCTGGAGCCTGTTTCAGATTCTGTATCTCCCTCTCTCTCTGACCCTCCCCTGCTCACGCTGTCTCTCTCTCTCTCCTAAAAATAAATAAAACATTAAAAAAAATAATAAAATAAAATAAAATAAACTTTTTAGAAGTTTTTAAATTTACAGAAAAAAAGCAAAAATAGCACAGAGAGTTCCCTTATTCCTCACACCCAATTTCCCCTATTATTAACATCTAATTTTAGTATGGTACATTTGTCATAACTAATGACCGAATGTTGATACACTATTACTAACTCAAGTTCATATTTTATTCAGATTTCTCTAGTTTTTACCAAAAGAGTTTTTCTATCCTAGTACCTTCAAATTATGATTTTTAAAAAATGTTTGTTTATTTATTTACTTGTTTATTTGAGGGAAAGACAGTGCAAGCACAAGTGTGGGAGAGGCAGAGAGAGAGAGAGGGACAGAGGATCTGAAGCAGGCTCTATGATCGCTTCTTGGCCTTTTGGCTAAGATCAAGCGAAACAGGCTCTATGCTGACAGCAGTGAGGCTGATGTGGGGCTCAAACTCAGAGCCGTGAGATCATGACCTGAGCCAAAGTTGGACACTTAACCGACCGAGCTACCCAGGCAACCCTCAAATTATGTTTTAAATCATAAACTAGATTTTTAAATTATAAAAATAGTACGTACACATGTTAACTATTCAAGTACTATAGAAGAGCATAAAATAAAAGGTATTACTCCTACTTTCCTTCCCAGTCATACTCTCCAAATAAAACTACTGTCAACAAACTCTTTTGTACCCTTCCAAAAGTTTTATACAAAGATATAAAGATATATATACATATGTATATGTATGTATCTTCTTTTCTATACAAACCAGTCATATACCTCTCTGCACCTTGTTTGTTTTTTTTTAATGCTTATTTATTTTCAAAGAGAGAGATGAGGAAGGACAGAGAGATTGGGGGAGAGAGGATCCCAAGCAGAATCCATGCTCTGGTCAGCACAGAGCCTAATGTGGGGCTCGGTCTCACAAACCGTAAGATTGTGACCTGAGCCAAAATCAAGAGTTGGATACTTAACCAACTGAGCCACTAAGGTGCCCCTCTCTGTACCTTGTTTTACATATAAGCACATAGGGCCCTAACTTACTTTTTAAAATCACTACATAATATTCTATTATATAGATGTGTCATAATTTACCACTTTCCTATCAGTGTACATTTAGGTTGCTTCCAGTTTTTCAAATTACAAATCATACTATAAAGTACATACATCTTTACGTACTTGACCGAATACACATAGGATAAATTCCTACAGTTGAATTGCATCAAAGGATATTTGCATTTAAAATTTTCATAGAGGGGTCCTGGGTGGCTCCGTCAGTTAAGGAGCCAACTCTTGATTTTGGCTCAGATCATGATCTCACAGTGGTGACAGCTCAGAGCCTGGAGCTTGCTTCAGATTCTGTGTCTCCCTCTCTCTCTGCCTCCACCCTGCTTGCACACTCTCTCTCTCAAAAATAAATAAACATTTAAAAAAATTAAAAAGGGGTGCCTGGGAGCTCAGTTGGTTAAGCATTGGACTTCGGCTCAGGTTATAATCTCATGGTCTGTGGGTTCAAGCCCTGTGTCGGGTTCTGTGCTAACAGCTTGGAGTCTGGAACCTGCTTCAGATTCTGTGTCTCCCTCTCCTCTCTGCCCCTCCCCCTTATGCTGTCTCTCTCTCTCTCTCAAAATTGAATAAACATTTAAAATTTTTAAAAATAAAATAAAATTTTCATGGATATTGCAAAATTCTCCTCCAAGGAGACTATACCACTTTACACTCCCACTGACTATGTGTACAGGGCTTGTGTCCCGTACCTTTATCAATTATGAGTATGTTATGAAACAAATTGTTCATTATTCACTGAAATGCTTCAAATGTGCCATTGTCTTCCCACCTCCAACTTAAGGTATTCTTTCCTTCTTTTTAGCTTTCTGATCACTTTTGGTTTTCTCCCTGCCCTCTCTGAGAAGACTGTTCTATACTTTTTAAAAATTTTTTATTACTGAAGTATAGTTGATGTATATAATATATTAGTTTCAGATGTACAACATAGTGATTCAACAATTCTCTACATTACACAAGGTTCATCATTATAAATGTAGTCACCGTCTATCACCATATAACCTTATTACAATATTACTATCTTCTCTATGTTTCACTTTTCATTTCCCTGACTTATTTATTGTATAACTAGAAGCCTGTACTCTTAACCCCCTTCACCTGTCTCACTCTACTTTTTTTCTATACTTAACACTCTTAATTTCCTTTCCTCACTTCTCCAGCAACCTTGTTTTCTCTGCCCACAAATTTCCCTTACAGTTTTTATGCAGCGCAATAGGATTCAACAACAACAACAACAACAACCTACTCTTGCCCAGCTCTCTTGCTGGCCCTCTGGAACCAAGAGAGAATGTTAATAGGGAAACCTGAAGATCTTTAAACTGGGCCAAAATATCAGAAGGAATAAACTCATCTTGGTGTAAGTCTAAAGAAAAAGAACATTGAGAAGAACTGTTTCCTTTGTTAGAATTGAATTTGTTTGAATTGAATCTGTTACTTTCCTCCCTACATTTCACTCCTGGATTTCCTCTTTTTGAATCAATAGTTCCAAAGTTTTATTAATTACTCTTTGTTTTTGTAGCTAGAATTGTAGAGGAGGCAAAAGTAAGAGTGATGGAAAGAAAGAAAAAATCCAAAAGTGGCTGATTGAAGAAGAGGAATAAATGGGCAGGAAGGCTAGAGGGAAAGAGGGAAAGCAGGACTCAAAAAAAAAAAATAAAAATAAAAATAAAAAGTCGACTTAAGCCCTCAAAGAAAAGTTCTTTACTTTGGCTCCATCACCACCCCTTTCATTCCTGAGCTCTGAAAACAGGATCCTAATGCAGGAATGGGTTGGAGGGTGGGGAACAGTGGAAGAGGGAGTAAAAGTACCCTATTCCTCGAACTATAACCCCCCTCCTTACCCTCAACTTCTTATCCAGCAAAGCTCCACCACCAAGGATCAGCTTAATAGAATAAACCACTTAGGGCTGAGGCTCAGAGAAAGTCAAAGACCCCACAATCTCCTTGCCTATTAAGCTTCTTAGAAGTTAGAATGCTGCTAAAGAAAGTGATATTATGGGCAAGCTACTTAGAGAGAACACAGGATGCTAAGTTGGGAAGAGGGAGGCCAGTGTGAGGGTTTATGAGCATCTATCATTAACGAAAGATGATGGGGCAGGGGGTGGATACTAGAGTGGGAGCAAAAGTAGCCAGCCTGAGCATGGGTGCTCTTGTAGGTCTTCAAGCTGACACGGAGGAGAAGAGTATCTGTAGAATCTACAAATGGGATGAGAATCTGGACAGAGAAGAAATCATTGTTTTCTTAGGATAAAAAGGAAACATGGCTTCATGTAAGCTCCATGTAAGTAATCAGAGAATAAGAAAAATAAAGCAACCTGCAATAGTTCCTTCCTAAGTCAAATTCCCAAAGATTTCCAGCATTCTGCCATTTCCTCATCCTCTCCCCAGTAGAGAGAGCTGGCAGCATCCACAGGCTCGCTATCTGAAAGGCTGGCAAAGTAGAGGGCAAGAACAAAACTAGCCGAACGCTTTATCCCCAAATAAAGTCGTGATGGCTCACTGTCCTTTCCCAGGTGGGAGTTTAGGGTAGAATTCTGCCTATTTCCACCCTATGCTTTTTAGGATAGTTAAAGGTAGGGGGAAGGGTGGGGGAGAATTATCAGCGGGGAGTTCTAGTCCTCCTTGCTCCAGCCCTCATTTAACTGGAGCCAAGAATGAAAGATAACATTATAGGTACCAACCCCTTAATGTCAACTGGGAATTTTTTTAGCTATAGAAATACCTGTCACAAACTGCACAAACCCATAAGAGATCAGGGCTCACCAGTCACTGCCTCCATAATGTAATCAAGAATGGAGACTAAGGGGGAAAGAACATGGTTCAAGAGACTTCAAATCTGTCCCTGAGCCCTCGTAATAGTGACTATGTATAACATGTACTAAAGGCCTACTTTGGGCCAGGGACTATTCTTGGGACTTTATTCTATTTTATATGAACTCATTTAATCCTTAGAACAACCCTAGGAGACTAGTACTAGTGCCAGTCCCACTTCGCCCTGAGAAAACTGAGGCACAGAAAGACTAGACGCATCTGCTCTGTCTCAGCATTAGCTCTTCTTCTTCTTTTTTTTTTTAATAGTTTATTGTCAAGTTGGTTTCCATATAACACCCAGTGCTCATCCCCACAAGCATTAGCTCTTCTGGAACCACTCTGCCTGCAAGGTGTGGAGCATGCCAAAGGCGGGCTCTGTACCACAAAGAGCATTAGGAGTTAGCAGATGTTAAACCATCTTCCTCCCTCCCATCAGGGGTATGTTTGACAAACTGGCTTTTGTTTTGTTTTGGGTCATAACTAGTGAGCTCCAGGAAACACATTAGGTACTGAGAACAGAGGTGAGTTAGACACAGTCCCTATCAAGGAACTCACAGTTGCAGGTAGGGGGACAAAGGCCTGTGAGTGGGCCAAAATAGATTGTGCCCAAGGGATACCTCACTACAAAGGACTCCTACAATTTTTTTCCAGGATGGACTCAGTCTGGCATACAGACATGAGGTGCTGAGAAGTGTCTGGCCCATAGGGAGTAGATCCAAGCATTATTCTTATTACCTTAGGAATCTGACCCATTGGGTTCCATCTCCTGGGGTCTTCCCCCTTCTCATTGGCTTTGGAGCCAGATTGCCTGCGTTTGAATCTCATCTCTGCTATCCCTTGCTTCTGTGATGGTGGGTATATTACTCAAATGCTCTGGGCCTCAGTGTTCTCATCTGTAAAATGGAGACAATAACCATACCTATCTCAAAGGGATTTTATGAGGATGAAATACATGATTATCTGCAAAGCATGCAGAATAGTGTCTGACTGGTAGGAAGTACTCAAAAGGTATTGGTTCTTCTTACGAGGAGTAGTGCTCTGTGCCTGCCTTTGCACGCAGTCATTTTACTTGCAATAAAAAGACTGAATTTAAATGCATCTGGTATGGTTGGTTTAAGGAGGATAGGAAGTCTCTGGGACTAAATAGGAGGAGAACAGTTCCCCTGGGAAGTTGGAGGAATAACCCTGGAACTTGTTAATTAAGATCTTGTTAATGAATCTGCTTGTTAATGGTCTATTAAATAATCACACAATGAAGTTTACCGCACAAGTAAAGCCTTTTTCAAATGCTTGCTCTTTCCAATCCTCCTGGCCCAGCTCATACTTCTAAAGATCTCCCCTATGGGCTAAGTCCTACCAAATCCTTCCAAATCTGATGGCCCTCTTCATTTCATCACACTCTCCAGTACAGCATGGCTATTCTTGCCACCTAGGCAAGGTCTCCAGGGCAGAAAGCCCTCATCGCCTCAATTCTGCCTATCATTCCTTGGGCCAAGCCATTATGCTTATAAGCCAAAATATCTCCCTCCGCAGAGTAGGAACAGAGTCATGAGCCCTGGGAACTGAAAAAATAAAGGCGCTCTGAACTTTGCTGAGAAGAAAGGCAGAAGGTGAATATGCTTCAGCGGGAATCTGGCAAAATAATATTTCAGCTCAGATGTCACAGATCTGTGTAGGAAGTGGCCTGCCAACCTCCACTCACAAAGAGTCCACAAAACTTTTGTCCCAAACCACCTAGGAAAATAATGCTGCAGCCAGTGGCAGGGAACGCAGCCTCTCTTCTGGAGTCCAGCTTCAAGGATGAAACTGCATGTAGGAGGGCTCCCTCTAGGTTGAACACTCAGGTATTTCATAAACTACGTTAGCCTCCAGAGACCATGCTGCTCCTTAGACAGATGTTCCTGGAAGAAGATAAATCTATTATACAGTGTATGCGTATGTGTTATCTGTGGCTATGTGTGTGTGTGCGCGCCATTCAGGTTACTTTTAGGTTACAAAACACATCTGTGTTATCTTTTCTGACTCAACAACCCTGTAAGGTAGGCAAGGATTATTTGCCACCTTTCATTTTATTTATGAGGCTCCGGGGCTCAGAAAGAGAGTGACTTACCCAAAGGTACACAGCTAGTAAATGAGAAGCTGGAGCTTCTGGCTCTGTGCTCTTGCCCTGTCACTGAGCTGTTTCCAAAGCTTCTATTTCTAGTCATCACTTCCCACTTGTAAATGTGCCAGGGGGTGCCCAGCCCTGCGGTGGATCCTGTGTGGTCCTCCAGACTATGTCAGAGCGGGTACAGCCAGCTGGCAACACTCAGCATAACTCGGCCGGGAAAATAGTGACCCTGGGTTCACTTATTCTCACAACAAATATTTATTGAGCCAGGTGCTACATGAGGAGAAACATTGGCTAAGAATCACACAAGGAGACAGACATGGGCCCATGGAGAAGGGATAATTAGGCAAATAATTACATTACAATGTGACGGATATTTAAAAAGGGGAGGGTATGTTGGGAAAAGGATACCACTCCCAAGTTCATGAGCAAAGTTGATGAGAGGATCCACTAATGTACAGGTGTGTGAACCACCTGAACCTCGGAACTAGCCCCGACTCATGGTTCATTTAACCTTCTTTCCACTGGCAGCTGTCCCCAGAAGTGTTAAAGCTTGAAGCAGAGAGCCAGTCTGCAGGTGTTGGTGACTAATTCAGCCTCTGAGAGATTCCTCTAACCCTCCAACCTTCCACTAACCCTTATTTCTTTACAAATGAGCATTTTAGCATAAGAAGAAAGCTTAAGGGCTGGGGAAGGGGAGAGAGGAGGCTGGCAAAACCCCCCTCTAGCCCCAACTCGGCAGTATAACAGCAGTGAGAGGCCAAGCTGGCTGGAGCCCAAGAAGCACCAAAGCGCACACTGGCTCCCTCACATCTGGCTAAGCACTGTGAGCCCCTCCACTGGGCCACCTTATAACTACAATATTACACCAAGAAAGGGGCCGCCTGAGCATGTACAATCAGCTGGTCGGCAATAAGGGAGGAAAAGGGAAACAACTTGAGGAGCAGCAAAGGCCAAGGGGGCAACTAGTGGCAGTTGGACAGATCATACCCACAACAGAAGAAAGGGATTGTCAGGATCCGAGCCTGCATCTTCTCTCCTACCTGTCCGGGCTTCTGGATGGAATCCAAGCCTCCTCTCTACTTGCCTATTCTGAGTCCCCTTCCTCCAAAGCTTTGCTCCTTTGTGAAAGCTTCCCTCTGAGACGCTCATCCTTGGTGAGTGACTCGTATACTTCAAGGAGTATAAGAATCACCTGCTTGCTAAATATACAGATTTCCAGGCCACATTCCCTGTGATCCTGAGAAGGGGGTCTGGAGTGGGCCCTAGGAATCTACATTATAAATATTTCCCAGGCCACCCCCTCCTTCACCACCACCACAAATGGTAGGGGAGCTCGTGGTTCTTTTTAAGAAACCTAGCCTTGGGAATGACTCCTCCTGAAATCCCAGAGCCCTTGTTGTCTGTTATCTCATATTATCATTTCTTTTTCATATATACATCTTAACCACTCACCGTAACCATAAGGCCTAAGAAGAGGAAGTATCATCTACTTTTCTGACTCCTCTGCAAACAGCCCTGAGCACAGCACTCTACAGGAAACACTGTGGATGTTGAGCTATGACAATGATAAGAGGCCAGGGGAAGGAAAACCACAACAGGGATGGCAGAGCACCGAGGGCCCGGCTGAAGGGAACGGTTTTTAGTATGCTGATGTGTGCCAGGCTGGAACAACAGTTTGCCTTGCCTTCTTTTTTCCCTTCTTCAATAGTCTTGGCATTATACGCCTAACCTCTCTCATGAAAGTCGCGCCTGAGCAAAACACCTCCCATAGGAAACTTTGCCAAGAAATCTTGCCAAGAATCCTGGGTGTTACATGGCTTAGTTTAAATGGTCAGGGAGTATTCTAGATCTTGAGGCCTATCAGGTCTCTGTGCAAGCAAAGTATAGAGCTGAGCACAAACTTGAGTAAAAAGACCAGTACCTATGATCTATCCCCCTAAAGATCATCAGGGTAATAATAATGGTCTTCCATATTCAACACATATTTCCAGAGTACTTTGGGCCAAGCATGGTTCTCAGTGCTCGTGGGTCTTAAGCTATCATATGCCAGCAGAAAGTATTCTATAGTTACTTATCTTTAGAAAGTTACTTTTTTTTGTTATTGTTTTTGTTTGCACAGCAAAGGAAACCACCAACAAAACAGCAATCTGCTGAATGGGAGAAGATATTTGCAAATGATATATCCAATAAGGGGTTAATATCCAAAATATATAAATCAATTATACAAGTTAATACCAAAAAAACCAAATGAGCTGATTAAAAGTGGGCAAAGGACCTGAATAGACATTTTTCCAAAGAGGACATACAGATGGGTGACAGACACAAGATAAGATGCTCAACACCATGAATCATCAGGGAAATGCAAATAAAAACTACAGTGAGATATTACCTTTATACCTGTCAGAATGGCTAGAATCAAAAACACAAAAAATAACAAGTGTTGGCTAGGATGTGGAGGAAAAGTGCACTGTTGGAAGGAATACTAATTGGTGCAGCCATTGTGGAAAATACTCAAATATTCTCAAAAAATTAAAACGAGAATTACCATATGTCCTGTAATTCCACTACTGTGTATTTACCCAGAGAAAATGAAAACACTAATTCAAAAAGATACATGCACCCCTATGTTTACTGCAGCATTATTTACAATAGCCAAGATATGTAAGCAACTCATGTGTACATTTGTAGATGAATGGACAAAGATAGTGATATATGTATGTGTATCTATATATGTATTGATATATGTATTATGTATGTGTGTATATATTGTCTATGTATGTATATATATGTATACACACATATACACAATGGAATATTACTCAGCCATAAAAAAGAATGAGATCTTGCCATTTGCAACACCACGTAGGGAGCTAGAGGGTACAATGTTAAGTCAGTGAGAGAAAGATAAATACAGTATGATTTTATTCATATGTGGAGTTAAAGAAACAAAACAAAACAAAGAAAAAAGAGACAAAAAACCAGACTCTTAAATACAAAGAATAAACTGGTGGTTACCAGAGGGGAAGTGAGTGGGGGTCTGGGTGAAACAGGGGAAGGGGATTAACAGGACACTTATCTTGATGAGCACTAAGTAATGTACAGAATTGTTGAATTATTATATTCTATGTCTGACACTAATGTACTACTGTATGTTAATTATGCTTTAATAAAATAAACACAACAAAAAAAGTTACTTTAAAAGCAAGACCTTATATGATGTTGGGCTTCAGAAACACATAAGCACCAAAGGTACAGTCTCAAGAATGACTAGCTATACGGGGCGCCTGGGTGGCTTGGTCGGTTAAGCGTCTGACTTTCGCTTAGGTCATGATCTCGCGGTTCGTGGGTTCGAGCCCCGCGTCGGGCTCTGTGCTGACTGCCAGCTCAGAGCCTGGAGCCTGCTTCAGTCTGTGACTCCCTCTCTCTCTGACCCTCCCCTGCTCACGCTGTCTCTCTCTCTCTGTCTCCTAGAAATATATAAAACATTTTTTAAAAATTAAAAAAAAAAAAAAAAAAAGAATGGCTATAGGATGAAGTACTGTAGAGATCCAAGGTCATGTCTAAGGTTCTGGCAGACAGAAATTCTATTTTTACTTTATTGTGAGCAATCCTTGGCAGCTCTGGAGTTCTTTCTTTGACTCTTGATGCTATACTTTGTCCAGAAAAGCAAACTGCCACACCTAGCTCCTTTAAATATATAACTCCTTGATTTCCAGATATCAGCTTAAATGTCATTTGCTCCAGAAAGTTATCCTGACTCAGACAAGATTAGACGCTTCTGCTTCTAATCCCATGGCACTTTATACTCCTCCTATTACAGTACTTTTCACTACATCCTGCAATTGCTTGCTAAACTTTAAGCTCTAGTAAGGCTGGGACTATAATCTGTCTTGCTCATCATTGTATCCTCAGCACCTAGCATAGTGCCTGGAAAAAGACAGGTTGTTTAGTAAATACTGATTGGATAATTAAATGAATAAATGAGTGCATCATACTAGCTGAAACTCTAATCATGCCTCATGTACTCTGCCAGTTTTATCCATGATGCACCAATAAACACCTAAGATAAGCAGCATTATTTCTTCAGTGCTGCCAGTACTGTATGGAGGTAGAACTGTGGTTCACAGGATCACACCGATACAGACTCCAGGAAGCACTTCCTATGACCAAAGACGGATACAATGCTCCAAAGTCAGTATAATGTCACCTAGAGCCCGAGAGTTAAACCAGCAATAAGCCACAATGCCAGCCCTGTCACGACTTGATGGTAAGATCTCATTCAAGTCATTCAACTTCTCATAGATCCAGCTTTCTCATGAAGAGAGTATTAGGCCCTTCAGCAGCAGGTATTCTCTTTAAATAAAGAACAAATGACAGTGAAAAGCTACCCACACCGTGATGGGAAGTTGGGAGAAGAGGGCAGTATTTGCAATGAGGCATCTCTGCAGTTAAGAAAGGGTTAAGCTCAAACGTCTGTCTGGGATCTCTTACCAGTAAATCAGCCTTGACTGCTGCTCAGGCTGAATGAAGCCCCACCAGGTTAGCCTGTCAGGAAGGAAGCCCATGCGTCCAGACTTTTGTTGTTCTAAGGATTTTTTTTTTTTTTTTTTTTAAATTTTACTGCTCAGGAAGGAAGCCGAAGCCTAGGCCCTAACTGCAGTCCTGCTGATTACTTGCCCTAGCATGCGCTATGCCTTTACCTTTCTGTCTACCACTTGGACCAACTCTTCTCTTTTCTGGAATTCTTTCCTTACTTGGGCATTTGGATCTGATTCTCAGACCTCCCCCTTTCTTTAATAACTGAAAATTAAGAATGTTGAGCATTTCCCTTCCTACCTCCCATACACTTTTATCTCTATGTGGAAAGGACTGCGGATCTGGAGAGAGGAGAAGTGGGTGCTCTTTACCACCAACAGTAATCTGAATCGCTTCTCTTCAATGGAGCCATGAAGAAACTGATAAGGATTGAGGTGTCGGTCTCCATGGGCCTCCAATGGCTACTTCTGCTACACATGTATGTGAACAGAAGACTTAAATACAAGCAACTATCTTTAAATAACAACTCAAACCCAAGGTCCTCAGGCAGAAGGTCAGTCTTGCCCACTCCCATCTCCCTACTCCCCACTTTTCCCACTGACATGCAGAATCATTCTCTGATATTCCCAAGCCCCATGGGGCTTTCTTTCTACAAAGAAGAAAACACTGAGTTTATTTGTGCACTCAGGGTAATGGACAGCCCTCTTTTAGTCCTAGGAAAATGCACAGCACCATGGAGGAGGCCTATCCCCGCCCAACCCTGCCCTCCCCTTCCCCTGCTAATCCCTCCCCAGCAGCTCCCCCAGCTCAGTCCTGCTGCTGTATTTCTCTCCTGACCTACAAGGCCCCTTCAAGCCCCGTCCTAAGCCTCCCCCAAGCAGAGACAATCCATCATGCTGTGGGACTGTGACACACACAGATGGGGGAAGGTTCACAGATTTCTCTCACACAGGCAAGAGGGTAAAAGTGCCTGTATAACTTAAAATCTAGGGACATACTAAAAAGTCTGGTACTTTGAATTCTAATACTAGCCAAATACCATTACAGAAAATCTGATTAAGTATAGCCCAAGTCTCTACCACAAACAAATTCTAATGGCCCATTTATTTCTAACAGTATCTGATAATAGAAAGAAAGTTCCAGAATAAGAAAATATGATGAGATCCAGATTCTCTGACCTGGGCCACTGCCTAGATACCTAACCCTGGTCAAGTCCCTTCCTTACTCGGACTTGATTTCTTTAACTCTAATATTGCCTTGCTTCTAAATAAAATGAAGGGAGAAAGAGGTCAGGGGGCCACCAGGGCTAATCCTGGTGGATGGGTAATAAGGAAGGGAGGTGAAGCAGCTGGCTATCATAGAAAAGAGCTCTGAGACTTTCTCTTTTTTTCCACATTGCCATAAGGCATGAGTGTGTGAAAGGATCCTGCATACATGCTAGTTGTTAACGACCTTGTGTTTGGGTATATTGGTGCTTCTGACAATGAAGATTATGCCACGAGATTATCCTTGAAATAAATCATTATGTATGGAACGCTTATTATGTAGGAGGAACTGTTCTAAGCATTATCTATATTCTTAATCTCATTCAGTCCTTCACAACAACCCTTTAAGGTTGTATAATTCCCATTTTACAGGTGAGAATACCGAGGCCCAGAGAGGCCAAGTAATGTGCCCTGGGGCACAAAGTAAGTAAGCTAAAGGGTCAGGATCTTACTCCAGAGGCTGAACTCATAACTACCGTGTTCTACTGTCTCCCCATCTTTGATCTGAAATATCTCCAGGGTTGGGCTCAAAGGGGCAAACACAACATTTATTCCTCTAACAGGTATTTATTATGCTAGGCCACTCACACTTGGTATAAATCACACTCCCAAAAGCAAGGCCAAATGAGAGCACTATAGGATTAGCTGGAACCTAAATGGGAATCATATACCTGAAAATAAAGCAAAGGTCTCTCCAGGGCTGGCCCTTGCCCCCTCCCTACGGCTTTCTCCCTGTCTGCTGCTCTAAGATGGATGCAAAGCCATAAGTCTCAGCCTGCAAATGAATTTCAGTGGAAAAAGACAACCCTCATCTGGTGAGTCACACTCAGGCTTACTGGGCTTGATTTCTCATGAGACTGTACCAAAGGTTCCTTCTTCACACACACAGCTCTAGACTTTCCTAAAGCTCTGTGTCTGCTGAACAGAATGTGAGGGATGCAGCACCATGTCTTCCCCCCAAAACACAACTTTCATTTCCTCTAGGTCATCTTCAATCAGAACACATTCCACAGAGAAAATTGACGGTCAAATGTCTGAATTGCCAGATGTTTATATGTGTCTACAAAACCCCCACATCACTTGTCTGCTTCCAGCTTCGACCAGGACCTGGGTAGGAACTTGTTTTTCTAAAATACACATCAAAAGCAGATCAGCATTTGTGGTCTCCATGATAGGGGATGTAATGCTGTGAGAAAACATTTGGGGAGGGGATTGCCTCTGATCTTAGGTTTCTAGAGAGTTAGGTGAGAAAAGCAAATTTTAAATTATTTCTTAAGCTATGAAAGATTTTTTTGGTACCCCAAATAGTCAACACATTAAGTCTGTATTTGGGAAAGGCAATTTCACATATATCTTGAAAAACTCCCTACCTACTTTTGTCATTATGAAATCTCAAGGCATAAATAAATTCTTCCTTTCTTCCCCCAAACCTTTACACCTTTGGGATAGCAGTCTTACAGATATTATCTAGTGCAATGCTGAAGAGTGACAAACTGGTGAAAACTTGGAGGAAACATTAGATTATAATCACCCCCATTAATTTATTAATTCTGAAGTAACACTGAACCCTTCGATGTGATTGGCACCAATGCCAAAAAAAATTTTTTTAGCACTAAAACTAAACTCTGGTTAAGATACTAGAAAAGTCAAATCCATTGGGTAAAAATGGAAGGGAATGAATTCCTCCTGTTTATGGAAGCATCTACTAGGTTAGCTGATTCATACCACAGCCTATCATTTCTCCAGGCCTAAACCCATTGTCCCAAATCAGGATCTTTTCCTGGAAAAGGCATAAGAACTAGACTAAGTAGGTTAAAGTTCTTTTGCAGAAAATTCTCCTCCATGCCCATAAAGAAATATTTACAAATTTGCACCTGCAGCACACACTTTTAAGTTATAGAGGATATAAGCTCTGTTCAGCCACAAAAGCCACAATTTAAATGGTATTTTTTAAAACGTCAAGGCATTTTAGTTGCTATACAGCAATAAGTTATCCTTAAGTCTGCAGTTCATCTGTCTTTAAGAGGGTTTTAAAATGGCACTGGGAAATGCTGTTAAACTGTTGGAAGAGAATATTCAAATCCATAAATTATTGTAATTTTGGTGTTCAAATCGTGTGGATTTTACAGTTAAAATGTATCATCACCCCAAATCCTAAGTATTTATAAAGAGTACATACCGGATGTGGTTAATAAGAGTTAAAATATGAAAAACCATTATGAAAATATAACTCTATTAAATGTATTGTCACTCCAAATGCCAAGTATTTACAAAGAATACATTTCAATGTGTGCTAATATTTATTAACCAGATGGTTGTAGTTAACAAGGGTTAAAAATAAGAAAAACTAATATAAAAATATAATTCTATTTTTTCAGTTTCCTCTTCCCTGCCTAATGAGGAAAGGGGATGGGGAGGGAGAGCAACTTTTGTTATTAGGATACAATGTGTGTTTTTTGTTTTCAAACAAAAAAGGGCCACCAAATAAGCAACCTGGGGCCGCTGACCGGAAGGCAGCCCCGGAAAACTTCCCGTGGGAAGAGTTCCAGAAATTGCCAGGACTTTAACAAGCCCCGCTGTGCTGGCTGCGAGCCTCAGACGGTCAGAGACGACCAAGACTCGCCTCGCCCGAATACCAGCCATCCTGCGGATTCACGAACCCCTGGACTTTGGGAAACATTCCCTGGAATGTTTTACAGATTTGAAAAGCAAGACGGGGAAAACATTTCCAATCTACAGGAGAAACCTCAAAGTCTTCGGGTGCCGATGGAGACGCTAGCTCCAGATGCGCGTGCACACACGTCCCTCCTCATCGACACGCCCCGGCGCCCTCTCCACGCCCTCCTCCCTTCCCACTCCCCCCCCGCCCCGCCCAGCTCCCCAGCCCCCTCCCCGCGCGCAGGCCACCCAACGCCCGCGCGGGGTCCCCTCGCCTCCTCACTCCGCCACCCGCCCACCTGCACCTCCCGTCCTGTCCCCTGTCATCCCGACACCCGCGTGGGCGTGCCCCTCTCCCCGGTCACACTCGCTCCCTGTCCCCTCACCCCGTCCCACACTCTTCTCTGCGGCTCATTCGGCAGTACAGGAAACCGACCGAGGGCTCGGTTCCTAGTGAGACCTGGGGGCGCGCGACGTGGAGGGCGGGGCGGGGCGGGGGTAGGGGACCGGGCCGGCCCGCGGGGTCCCGGCCGCAGCATGCGGCCGCGGCGGTGGCACGGGGCTCGCCCGGCCCTGGGGCAGCGCCTGGAGTTCTCCCGCAGTCTCCGAGTCCGGCCGAACGACGGCGAGGTCACCAACATTTCTCAAACCACTTGAAAGCCACCTCAGTGGCGGAGGCTTAGGGAGTCCTTTCCAAGTGAGCCAACGGTGCCCGCTCTGTGGTCCTTCCTCCCCCTGGCCGGGCCTCGCGCCTCTCCGCGCCCCCTCCCCCAAACGATCAATTACCAGCCACCCTTCTGCCGGGAGCGGCGAGGGGCTGGCTGGCGGCCGCGAGGAAACGGCAGCCCGGATCACTTCTGCATGACAATTGATGGGAGGGAGGGCGCGAGGCGAGGAGGGAGGACGGCTGCGGTGTCCGTTTTCTCACCATGGTGATTAGGCATTCCGGCCGCGCGAGGAGGCAGCCGCCGACCAGAGCGGCGCGGCGTGGAGCGAGGACAGGGGAAGAGAGCGGGAGCGGGAGCGAGCCCAGCCGCCGGGCGGGCGGGCGGCGGGCGAGCGGCGCGCTGAGCCAAGCCAAGCCAGGCCAGATGGCTCTGCAGCCATTAGGGACTGCTCCCGTCCAGCCCGGCCCCACTTTAGCTGTGCAAACATTTCTTTATCCCAACAAGACAATTAAACCCAGCAGCATGAAAAGGAGTCTCCATGACTGTGCTGGGAGTGAACAACCAGAAACAACCACACATCACAGGGAGATCTTGCCCTCCACCCCCAGAGGGAGGAGAAAAGGGCTCAGGGCGAAACTGGGGAGCAGCTGAGCGACCACTGGGCTAGGCCTGGGCAAATCAGTACGGATAGGACCATTTGACCCACCTCCTCTGGTGATTTGCTGGCCCTTTCACAGTGGTCACCTGCTCCAGCTATAATCCAGAAGTTGAGCCTGGTGACAACTGCCCCAGACATTTATCCCAGCAAGAACAATCCTCCTAAAGGCCCAGATTAGGATCCCTGGCCACCCCAGTCCCAGAGCCCTTGGGGAGTATCCCCCTTAATCCTACCCCCATGATGCAGCCAGGACTTCTCATTCCAGGCTGCCCTTGGGCCTTTGTGGGCTCAGCTGATTTGATTCTTAGGACACAAGGTCTTCAATGACACATTCTTTCATAACAACACAGTCTCAGAGTACAAAATACCATCTTCTATTCAGGGCTTTTGGGGCCCAAGAATGACTTTTCAAATACATCAAAGATCAGAGAAAAGAAGAACATCCAGGAACTGCTGTGAGCCACCAGGTCTCCTACCTACCTGTGAATCTGCCTGACACAGGGAAGGGCCAAGGAAACAGGGACACTTTATGGTCACTCCCCATTGCACGTCCCTGAGGTAAATCAGAAGGCAGGGCCAGTCATTGCTCCAACTGGGGCAGTTCTGGTTCCTCTCAACTCTCTGGTGAGCTTGCATACTAGCCAACTCCAATTTGGGCTGAGTGGAATGACTGGCAGGCTGGCCAAAAAAACTGTCACCCAGGAAGAAATCTGGGCACAGAGTGGGGGCCTATAGAGAACAATCAGGAAATGCACATGATAAGAGCCAGGGCGCTAAGGGGGTAATAAACGTATAGATTCTAGCACAAGGCAGCAGACAATACTTATCTTCCCTTTTGTTGTAAAGTTTCCTTAATGAGGAAATGTTTATTTTAAAAGCCCTGGGAAACATATCTGTAGACACTTCATATGTAAGACACACGTGGACTATTCGTAATTGGTCCATAAATTTTAGCATCATTGCCCTGGACAAGAAGCCTTGGAGACCGGCTCAGGGAGTGACAATAAACAGGAGTTACCTCAGTTCCCTTCCTGGGGAATTACGCATCCTCCATGAACGGCTTCTCACAAAACACGTCTCCCTTTTTCCAGGGCAAATAAGTCAGTCCTGTCGGGTCAAGGCTTCCTTTTTTCCACAGAACCCAACACCTACCTCACGAATCACCTGTGATGCCAGGTAGACGAACAGGCAAGCAAACCGGAATCATCTACTAGGAGAGACAATACTTTACCCAAATAGCTACATTTCAGTACAAAAATGCATATTTAATCACAACACAAATCCTGCCTATCAGTACCCAGATTTAAGGCATGCACACGTGTGCATTACACCATGTCTGCAGGCCCCTCTTTCAAATGCTCTCACATGTGGACATATCTGCATATGGATGCAGTGTGTGAGCAGGGGGTGGCTGCGACAGTAAAAACTGTCAGTGTTTCCACTGTAAAACTGATTTTTCATTGACCTAAAACTCAGTCATAAAACTTCTACTCTAAGGACACACACACACACACACACATCCCCATATTCACTCCCCTGCCCCTGAAAAAAACCCCTAAAGCTAAGTGCCTATTTAGGAGTTTTACTGTTGTATTTAATTAAAACATTTTTTTTACATTTTATGAGAAAATTTATACGAAGAGAATTGAAAAATAAGTCAACCACATAAGAAATTAACTCTAAATTTTAAGAATAAAAAACTAGAATATACATGGTTAATTTTGGCAATCTGACCAAAAGCCACTGCATCCTATGACTTGGCTCTTTGGAACACTTTCTAATCTCTCTTCTAGCCTCCCCATCCCCCTCACTGCCCCATCTGCCCCTTAAGCTCTCCCTTTGGAAGCAGTCTTGTACACTGTCACTCGATTATCTGAGAAATATTACTTATTTCAAAACGGTTCTGTAGGGAGGACCTGAAAGGCATCTAGTGGGAATAATCAGGCCTTCTAACGGCCCTTAAATATGTATTTACATAAAACAGACCATAAATATTCCGACACACGTCAGCATATGACAGGAGCCCAGAAAGCTGCTGGAGACTTTGTCACAGTGCTTCTCCAACCCTTCCCTACAGAAAACTGTTTCTCCCACCTTCCCCAAACTCAAAATCAAATGAACAAATGCTACCCAGTACATCCCTGTGAGGGCTGCTATGCCACCTAAGGGGAAAAAAGAAGGAAGGAGACCTGGATCACAGGCTAAGAGGCTCCTGTTCATTTTGCACCTTTGTTTCTTGTTAAAGATTAGTCACAAATGCAACTCTCGATAATAAGGTGGGTGTGCAAACACCCTACACTCACAGACACGCCTAAAGGTTTTACATTTGTGTAACAGAGAAAAGAGAACACAAAGTACTCTCTAAAGGAAGAATATTTTAAACAAATAAAAGGGGAAAGGGCTCCAATGTATATAACACTACAGTTTGAAAAAAAGAAGTTTCCCCACCTTCTGATCAGAATCTCATTAATTTCAAGGTCAGAATTCCATTTCACTTTGGGAGATAGACTCATTTAATTTTTCTCCACCCAGGCGTATTCCTGTGTGAGGGATCCATCTCCATGGGGGATGGCACCACCACACAATGCAAACCAGGCAAACAGAAGAGTTATGGCTTTGACACTCGGAGAGGGAATGGATAGCCACATCTATGAGTTCTGACTTGACTAACAAGCTTCCTTCTGCTCTGGGGGTCTGACACAGATTTGGGCTAAAAAGCAAGAAAAATGGAGACAAGCTGGATCTGTGAGGAGAGAAGAAAGGAATCTTGATCTCCAGATGTTACTTTGTAGCATATTAGTTTTGAGAGGATTTCATTTTCAACTTGTATTTAGAGAAAAAGGGGGTAGGATCTGTCACACCCTCACCCAGGGCAGCTTTAGCCAGAGGTCAGATTACAGCTAGCCTTGATCACTTGCACATTGACAAATGAAAACTGCACTGAAGTAAAAACAAAACAGACCAGCACAACGCCAGCACGTTCGGGAGGTATACCCAAAAACCAAGATGGTATAACACAACGTCAGCTGTCCAGAAGGGGAGCCGGTGGAAGGAGCTGAAGCGAAGTGAGAACACGCGGGCACTTGTGCTGGCATACAGCAGCTTCTCCCTTAAGTGGGGAGGTCTCGGGCTTACAGATGCTGACATAAAAGACACACTTGCAACATATTTCAAAACCAAAGAGCGATGGATTTACAAGGCAGGTTGATTTTATGATGACTTTTATTGAAAAGGTACGCTGGGTTTAGGCAGATGCCTTTTAGCGCAGGAAAGTTAACACAGTGCCTAATTCAAGGAGACAGCCTGAGGAAGCAGTGCCGACAGGGGAGAGAGCTGCAATGTCTCTATTACTCTCCTCGGCATCATAAAGAGATGAGAAAAAAATGGTATTCGTGTTGGTGGTTATAGAGAGGACAAGAGCACAAAAAACAGAGAAGAGGGGAAAGCAAACCTCAGATGTAGTTTTCTTAAGAAAATAAAATGAAGCAAATCTTAGAACAAAGGGTTGGGTGGAAAAACACCCTCAGTTCATAAATTCTCACCAGGCTTGAAGAAAACTGCTCTGCCTCCCCACAGCCCAAAAGCATCAGAACACAATTATTTTCTGATTCTATTAGGAGAGGATCGCAGGGCTCAGCACTCCTGGTCTACAAGTTCCAAATAAAGGTTTAGTTCCAACTATTACCAAGGGTAGCCAAAGCTCAACAAGGCACTTGGAGAACACAAGAAAGCTGTTCCATAAGCAAAAATTAATAACAGTTGTGAACATCAAATATGGAGCAGTCACACAGGTCAACCGTGTCTAGTCCTAAAAGTGAGCCCAAGGATAAGCATCCAGCAAACCTGTTAAATCCCAAGAGAAGTGGGCTTTCTAGCCTTGCAATCGCAAGGAAAACACAGCTGTTTGAAATGCTTTATGGTGATTGACGACACCTTTGTCCTTCTCTGAAAAATAGCCTGATGTGGACAAGGGCTGAGAGTTGGGAAAATAAAATCACGTGGAGTCCACTAGATGTAATATAATAGAAAAGCTAAAATATAATACCAAGATCAGAGACACATAACGAGGACAGCAAAGAGTGGAGGGATGGATGAATTTATTCAGGCCCCCCCAAATTTCTTAGAAACCTATACTTTCTAATAAAATGATAGTCACTCCAGTATATATATGGCACCCCTCTTCACTCCAGAGTCCCCTGGAGAGAGGCAGTGTGGAGGCCAAACTGCCTTTGGCTACCTTCAGAAAAACATTTCCTACCAGAACTGTCAATGCTCATTGACAAGAGACAAATAAGTGTTCATACTCCACAGCCATCGAGTGGAAAGCAGTTGGCCCTACCCACTACTAGGAGCATGAAAACTGCCACCGACCTGTTGAACACTAATGTAAGGCAGGGCTTGGTGGGGGTAGGGAGGGCTCGCACCAAAGTACTTACATCTGTCATTCCGATCCTCTGGGCTAGATGAAGCTTCCCGATCCGAAATGAGGCCAGAGACAGCAAAAATCTTCTTCCCAGTATCATCAACCTTAAGTGAACCGGGGGAGCTAGATGGCAGCTGTGTCCCAAAGTCATATTCCTTGCCATCTGCATCTGAGAAGCGCAAGTGGGGAGATTCTGTGTCATGGCAGTTTTTAAGTCGTTTGGCGGGCGTAAAGGCTGACTGATAACTCTCCCGGTCCTCAGTGGAAGCGAAGGGACGGAAAGCCCCCACACCACTATGATTCAGCATACTGATTGGGGTGCAATCTAGATTTGGAGGGGCAAATTGAGGGTGGAGGTGTAGTAAAGAAGGGGGAAAATCACGATTGGCAAAAGTGCCCGGCACCCCACCTTGCCGATGGTACATAGAGGCAAAGGTGTAGGAACCGTTGGTGAATGGAATATGCACATCCTTGTCTACTGAGACAGGTACACCAAAGGGTCGTGGCTGCTGACAAGGTATGGAAGCATCGCGGCTGGCCTCAGCCGTGGACGCCAGGACCATCAGTGCTGGGGATGCCAGTGGGTTGGGGAGGTAGGATGAGTTCTCCATCTTGAAGGCTGCCCGGTGTAAGTCCATCGGAGTCTCTTTCTATGGCTGGTGTCACACAAGAAGCAGTCTTCCCTGGGAGAGAGGCCGAGCAGCACCTTGGATCAGGGCAGGGAATATTACTGGGGAATCATCCCCTTCTAAGACCTGTGGAAACAGCAAAGAGAAAAAAAAGGGGGGGAGGAGGAAGGTCAGGGGGAGGAAAAAAAGGGAAACCCCAAGTGATCGAAACACCATCCTTCTGGCTTACGGATGCTCGGGCAAGAGACACCACAGGCTTTAGGAGCCAGTGGGCAGCAGCATCAGACCATTTTCATTCAGGAAAATCAATAGACAACTTACTGTGATGTACGCGTAGCTGACTTTGGTCCCTACACGTTCCGGGTGAAATGCGCCTGAGCCCAGCAAAGGAAAAAAAACCATAAAACCTCCAAATACAATATTCCCTGAACAAATGAGCTTTGGAAGGCCAAGTCACCCAGTAGATTGGGTGGGGTCTTTATTTTAAAGGGCTTCCACCTGCATACACCACCCATGGCAGGCCTGATGTTCAAAGAGAGGCAAGGTTCTACCTACATGAACCCCCCCCACACACACAAACACATCCTCTCTTCATCTCCCCTAACAATGCCCTGGTGCTGAAAAATTCCTAAATCAAGCACATCTAGACCATCTGTACGTGTTAGCTGTTGCAAATTGTACATGTGGATAAATCACACACATTGGCACATACATAAACACACATCTTCATGTATCATCTAAGACGGTTCCCAGAAAGAAGTGCTATGTGAAGAAACAACAGAAATGCTATTTTTGATGCACACCCCTTCTCTAATCATACAGGTTTTCTCTTTTCTGAAAAGGAACAAAACCTTCATCAATAAAATGCCAGGCATCTCTGACAATATTTAAAACCATAATGGGTGCCTTTGGCATATGTTCTCTAGAAGCGGCTGTCTTCCAGGGGCAGCAAAGAACGGACCGGTAATTTTAGTTACTAATGCACTCACTCTTAAGTAGATTTGTAAACAGCCTTGAATTTGCCATTAACATTTGGAGCAAAATGTTAACAAAATTTCTGACTTATTTTGCTCAGCTTATTGGCCCAGTCAGAGTTGATGCCTGATAAAGGTCCCTGGAACAAATTGGAGTTCGGAGAGACTTCTTTCAATTTCCCTTTTAAATTTAGGTTGCGCCTTCCTATAGCCACTGATTCCATTTCCAAATTTATTTTGAGAAGGGGGCTGGGGGCATGGGAGAAGGGCTATATATCAGAAGTCAGAATAACATAAGACGAATACTAGGATTTATTAGCTTCAAAAATATACACTAGATAGAAACTTAATGAAACTCAAAGTATAAACCAAAAACCACCATCTACTACAACTTAGAACCTTTATATTGAGAATCATGTCTCAAATAAGAATTTATCTCCTCCCTTAATACACACACACACACACACACACACGCACACACACACACCCCTAGATAATGGAGTGTCTATGGTATTCCCTCAAATAGAGAAGCCCCAGTTAAACTGCAGATGAATCCTCTTGGCTTAATGCAGTGCAAAGAGAGTATTTCCTTCTCTCATCCTGTAGCAGACATGTCAATGACTGTTATTAATTGGGAAGATGAGTGCACACCATCAGACTGCTTCCTCATTTGGCATCTCTCCTTATAGACATCATTGCTAAATTACCAGATTATGTATCTCACATTAACGGATTTTTCTCTCTTCCAAATTTTAAATAACTTTCCTGTCAAGTTATAGCAGTGCAGGGAATGATCTGCCAAGGACAGCCAGTGAGCCCGACGAGTCTGGTCTGGGAATCCTGGTCTTGGCTGTTTTCAAGTCAGATTAATGGTCACACAACATGGATGCTCTAAGAGTGAGTCTAGGGCTGTTCCAAGGGTTCTAAGTAGCTCTTCTTAACAGAAATAACTAACTACTTATCTTTCAACAAGCACTATTACCTGAGGCAAGCAGGAGAAAAGGAGGAACATAATACACTGGTGTAAGGGGATGAATGTGTTTCCCCCAAATAACCAATTGCCCAGAGAATTCACTTTCTATTTTTACTTCCTGGATCGCCTCATTATGTTAAATGAGTTTCATAAATTAGTAATCTGGCGACAGCACCGGACACTCCAACAGAACACGGTGAATCACTCAAACCTGGTTATTCATTTGAAACTTCATTATACTGAAAATAAATCAACAATATTTTTCCAGGCCACATCTCTTTTACTCCACTGTGTGGGCGTTGGTCTCTGTGGGGGAAGGGGGAGAAGTTTTTTTTTCTTTTTCCTTTCCTTTCTTACCCCCTCCTCACATTAACAACTTGTATAGATGAGGCTTCAGCAGACCACAGTCATTATGAAAATCTATAGTTAATACACTCCCAATGTCAAAATGTCATGGGTTTAAACACAGAACCCAAAATAAGAAAACTAACTGACCCTCTTAATTAAAAAAATATGGATTGTAAGATAATCAGCTTGATGGAGCATTTGGGTGACTGTAAAGAACCAGGCAAAGGGAAAGTAAGTAACTGTTACTTTTCTGCCTCTATGCTGATTTTTTTTAATTTAGCACTTCGTGCAAATCCAGATTAAAATAACTCCAGCTATTGATCCGAGCAGTGGAATTGACATTAATTTTAGTTCACTTCTCACTTTGCAAAGGGATCAATAGGAAGTAATAACAGCTGACATCCCCGCTGAAAGGAGGAGAAAGAAGGGCTGAAGACAGAAATCGAAAAGCAACCAAATAAATCATCAGCTACTTTTCCACGGCATCAGACAAACTCCAAACAGATTGCAAAAAGTCTTTGTTGAATTAACTAAACAAGGAGGAGGGATCAATTCACGAAGCTAAATAAATTGTCTGGCAGGCAGTGAGGTTGGACGGAGGGACCAACAAATATTGAGTTTTAAAAATTTCAAATCCTTGACGTGATGGGTTTGGTTCAGGTCTGTATGCGTGGGAGTTTGTTTGTTTGTTAAATCACACACCCGACCCTGGTTTAAAGTGATTACAAAACGCCAGCTAACTGAATAATTAGTGAGATTACTAATTGCGTGGTTAAACATGCCAGAACCAAGACAAATGAAACGAAGAGGCTGGCGTTCCGAACGTGAAAATGTCTGAAGCTGGGCTGGTGCGCAGCGCTCCGCGCTCTCCGGCGCGAGCTAGCCACTTTCGCACAGAAAAACCGAAAGCCAGAAAGAAAGTCTCAGAGAGTGGGCAGTCTCCCACCCCAGCCTCTGACCATCCCTGTCCAGGGTCTGGGCTTCCTGACCCGCGCCGGGATCCGCGCAGAAGGAAGCGGCGCTGCTGCCGCTGCTGGGAGCCAAACCCACTTGCAAATGACTGCCACAAAGAAAAGCTGCAAAGCCTCTTTCCCCGAGCCCTAGCTCACCAAACTACGACTCTGCTGGCAATTAAAACGCACACACAACACTCCCCTGCTTATTACAACAGGTGACATTTTTGTGGTCTCTGAACCGTTTCCAAAAGCCAGGAATTAAAATAATAGAACAAATTAAACGATATTTTTCCTTTGCATAAATAAACTTTTAAAAAATTAACAGGCAACTTAAAAAGCAAAGAACAATGGGAAATGGGGCCAGGGTAGTGGGGGGTTGTGAAGAACTCAGAAAAGAATTCTTTTTTTTTTTTTAAGTTCACAGACTTCTTCACTTGAAGAGAATTCCCGCACACCAAATGCCCAGGGGGTATTTGGAAACACCGCTCCAACAGAAATTTTACCACCATATGCAAGAGCTTAGGAAGCATAAGCTTAACACGATTCCACGGGCTGGGGCCAACGCCTGCGATTCAGACGTGGCCGAGTATCGGTCCCAGATTTGGACCCCGAACCAGGCCCGGCTTGGCCAACGGGTGAGAATCCGAAACAGCCCGGCCTGTGGAAGAGTGCGGGGCTGCGGGGCTGCCAGCTCAGCTGAGCGGGTGCAGAATTCAGCCGGTAGGAGTCTTAACCGGGGAAAACCAACTCTTTTAAGGAAAACGGAAGAAGGCGAGGTGAAGGCGAAACCTACAAAAACTTGGGGCCAACGCAGAGCCGAGCCCACCACTCCCTGGCCTGACCTCTCCCTCCAGCTCTCCGCTGCTATGCTATTGCACAAAGAGTACTTTAGGTCCCAACAACCTCTGCACGAAACAAGCTGCTTGTAACTTTGGGGAACAAGGGCGCCGGCCAGGGAAGAACGGACAAGTGCGAGGGGCCCTGGTCCGCAGCCCGGCAGGGCCCGCGGGACACGGGCTGCGGGGAGGCTGCCTTCGATCAAAGTCCAAGGACCTCGTGCCCCTGAACAACCCCGCCCCGCGGGTCACCCGGGTCCCATCGCCGCGCGCCACCGCTTCGGCGGGCAGGCACGGGGCTCATGGATTCTGGCGCTCCAGAAAATGCGGCGCAGCCAGGCCGTCCCGGTTCCGGGACTGCGGGACTGGGGTGAGAGAGGGAGGGTTCTGCTTTTCGCGCCGCTGCCGTCCGGCCGCCACACACGACGCAGCTCGCAGAACAGGTGTGTGTCCCCGCTCGCTGGGCGCCCGGCAACGGCCCCGTAGGTCACCAGCGGGGCGGCGGCGCCCGATCCTCGGCCTTCCCCCACCTCGTCCCGGATCGCAGCGAGTGAACTCACGCCGCTTCTGCCGGGTTTCCGCGGGCCAGGAGGGATGGGAACAGAAGACGCCCGCATCTCTTCCTCGACGCTCTTTCTGCCATCCCCCAACGGCTCATTTTGCATTTTCGGCAAGAACCGCCGAGGCGCGCAGAGGAGGAGGCCAGGCACCCCTGGTCGCTCTGCTCCCTCCAGCCAGACCCGCGGCTTCCTCATTGCCCGCCCTTTTTTCTCTTTATTTTTCCTTTCTTTCCCCTTTGCCCCTCAAGCCGAGTCCGGAGCGGAGGCTAGAGGCAAGACATGGCTGGTGGGCATCGCGAGCAGAGAGCGCTAGAGTCCTCCCTCTCCGCTGCTCCCAGGGCAGGGAGACAGCATGGGCCACAGACCCCGGACGGCCCGGCCACGCCAGGCAGGGCTGAGCCCCACACCGGCGCCCCCGCCCCAAGCACCCAGCCGGTGCGACGCGCGCCCGGCTCGGGGCCCGGGCCCTGGCCCTCCGCTGTAGCCGCGGCCAGGGCCCAAAACAGCAGCGCATTCTTAACGGGAAACTAGGGCTCTTCCTCTGACTCCGGCCAGCCGGAGCCCCCGCTCCTTCGGGGCTCCCGCGCGACCTCGCCGGCCGGGGTCCACCTGGGCCTCGAGCTCTTGGAGGGGCTCGTGGAGCACAGGACGAACGAGGCATCCCCTCGGATAGTCTCACCACCGTGGGCGGCCTCGCCCGGGGGGCCACACGGAAGCTCTCCGCCCAAGTTTGTTGTGCCCTGGAAGAAAAGGCTTTCCCTTACAAAGCACAAAGGCGAAACGCCCAGGCCGAGCCCTGAAAAGCCCGGGGCTGGGGAGGGGGGCCGGCCGGAGGCTCAGGAGCGCGGTGGCGGGGCCCGGCTCCGGGCGGAGAAGGTCGCTCCGCGGGGGCCGACAAGCACCGCGGCGGTGGCCGCAGGACTGCAGCGACCTGCGTGCTCGCTGAAAAGTTTTGTTCTCAAGTCGGAGGAAGAGAAATTGTTACTCAGTTTAAGGCAGGTTTAAAATAAAAATAAAACCTGAAAAAGAGCCACGCGCCGCTGTCTGTAAGGTGGTCCTCCCGCCCCGCTCCATAGAACCGCCGGCCGAGAGTCCCGACCCCGAAAATCTCGGGAGACCCCCCACAGGTCGGGCTGCTCTAAGGCCGGGCCAGCCCGGCGGAGCAGGGAGTTTACCGGCTGCGTTTCGAACGGTCCACCTCAGTGCCAGCACCTGCCTCCTTCCTGCGCGCCGCGACTCCCCCCACCCCACCCCCACCTTCCTCCACGCCCTTCACACCCGCCCCGGCTGGGAAAAAGTGAGCAGAGCACCCGCGGGCCCAAGGCTCCCGGCCGTGCGCGGGTACCCCACCGGGCCGGTTGTGTGCTGTGTGGGGGCGGTGGGGGACCCCTAGGATCTCCCCCTTCCCCGTCCTGCCCGCCGCCTCGGGCTCCCCACTGAGCACCGCCAGGGCCGGGCCCTGCCGGAAATCACCACGGGGTACATGGGGGAGCCCGGCGACTGGGCATTCTCCCCATCGACCCAAACAAAGTGGGAACGGGGCTTATTAAAAGATAGAGAAAAGAAGTCCTGCTCTCTTCCCTGGCTGTCCCCTCACCCTCCCTGCTTGTTCAATTCCCGCGTCTGGTCCCTCCCCCTCACACCCCCCAAATAAAACACATTAAGGAAAACTCTAGACGGAAAGTTTGAGCGAGGCAGCGCACGGAGTGCGCAGGGCACCGGTGCAGGGAGGCACCGTCGCGAAGATCTGAGACGCGCCAGCCCAGGTCCCGGCCCCTGCCCCTGTCGGCGGGGGCGGGGGGGTGGGGGGAGCCGCCCGAATCCCTAGGAAACGGACCCGGAAAGTTAGGTTCCCGAGCAACCCGCGGCTCTCGCACCCACCCCTCTGTGTACGCGCACACACCCACACCCCGTTCTGGTCTCCATACTTGCCGTAGAAATTCCTTGGGAGAACGGTCGCACTTTTCAGGACACGGAGGGAAGGAGGAGGTGAGTGTGGTGCATGAAAAGTCCCGGGTGCGCAGAGCCGGCGGAGGCAGCGGCGGCGGCGGCGGCGGCAGCGGCAGCAGCAGCAGCAGGCGGCTGGCCCCGGGTTTGTGCTCGCGAGCTGCCTGGGATTGCATGTACAGATCAAGAGACTCGGTTGGTGTGAGAGAAGGAGCAGTGCTGCCTCTCAGCGCTGGCTCTAATCAGTGAATGAGCCTCCACTCTCCCAGGGACTCGGAGACACACACACACACACACACACACACACGCACGCACACGCACACATTCTCTCACACTCACACACATACAGGCACTCTGAGCACTGAATACATTAGGGCACTAAGGGACTCTGGGAAATGGAGTCCAGACCCAGGGCACTCCTGGAGAACAGACCTGCTGGCCCTCTCGAAAGAGCTAGAAAGTCTTGGGGTCGCCGGACATTGTGGAAACTGAAGAGAGCTGTTGCTTTTGTTCACATTTGCCCCTCATCCCTCCCGCCCCGAGAGGCCTCAATGAATGGTTTGGTGCTCTTCTTCCTTTCTTGAACCAAAAGTGACCAAGAATAAGTGGGTAAATCTTTAAGGCTGACACCCACTGCAGCTAAATGGTCCTCAAATCCTGGCTCCCTCATAAACTCTGCCTTTTTCCAGAAAAATCTTACCTACTGCTTTCCTCCTGGAATACTTCTCAGGATCTTTGCCTATAATAATAACAAATGAATACAAATAAAACTACAACTTTTAAAGATGGAGGAGAGGGCCTAGTTTAGCAACCAGAATCAAGAATTAAAAAACTTATTGGTATTTATACTACAGTTCATTTTTAAAAATCATTTTGTATCATTTTTTAAAAAATATCAAGGACAGAAAGATAGATGGAGGAAATGGAGGCAAAATTAACATTCCCTGAGTGCCTTCTAAGAGCCAGGTGACAGGACTAAATGCCTTTACATAACTTCATTTAATCCTTAGACTAATTCTGGAGATAATATTATCATTATTTTATATATAAAATAGGAAACTGAGGTTGAAAGTGTTTTGCAGTTTGCCCATTGAACATGGTTAACAAGTCCAGGATAAAGGGTAGTCCTAGCTCTGAAAGCAAAGCCCAACCAAAGTCTAATCCTGGTTTAAGAAATCATTCCTTTGTTTGTGGCTCAGTTTCTGAAACCTCAGATTTCTCATCTGAAAAAAAGTGGGGGGTAGGATACATACTGATAGTCCACTCAAGCAAAGAACCACATGGGATTACAAACTGTCTCTCTAAAAACACAGAGCCCTCAAAAGTCTCATTCTTGCTATTTTTCCATGGTCATTTTTTCTTATGTTTAACATTAAGGCAGCATCTAAATGTCATGTGTGTTTAGGTGTACATGTGTTGCTTGTGTTTCAAAATTTTAATTAGCAACTCTATAATGGTTGGTTTGATCAACCTAGAGTTCTATGGTTATAACCATTTCTGTATCTGCAATTCATAGGATTAGGGTTCTTTGTTTAGGAGCCTCTAAGTCTTAATCCACAGTTAGCCATTGATTCACAGCAGCATTTATTGTATTAAGTGCTATTCTTCCCATTAGATTATTCTTTCCTGCTGGATAGTAAGCTTTCTGAGGGCAAGAACCATTTTTGTTTTACTCAACATTATATCCTCAGTATCTAACAGTGGCAGTTTCTTAGTTGAATGAATAAATGAAGATAGAGAAGTAAAATGAACAAACAAAATATCTGTCCCCAAAGAGCTCACCATCTGGTAGAGGAGACTGGAGGTAGAAAACAATTCAATGGCTGCTCTAATTAGGATGACTATGTAATTTATTGGTCTGAGACAATTCTGATAGTGAAAAGGAGCACTATTAATAATTCTGCTGAGATAGCTGGTATGAACAGGGGCCATTCTGAGCCAAGCAGGTTGAATGGTCAGCCCAGCTATATGGGGTGTTTCATCCATTCATTTAATAAGCATTTGTTGAGAATTCTCTAGTGTGATATGTTGAAGGAACTGTATAAGTCACTTGATTTCCCTAGAATTTGAAGTATGAGGCACTGAGCAGCATAAGATAATCAGGACAAGTGGGGCAAGTCACAAAAGACTAGGTATACTAAGTTAAGGAAAGTGGACTTTATCCTAAAGCTGATGAGGAACCCATAGATGGTTTTTCAGGGATGTGACATGGTAAGATTTCTGCTTAAAAAGAGCACTAGTTTATTACTGGATGAGCATGGTGGAGGTTGACAAGAGGCAGGAAGATCAATTAAGAAGTTTATTATAGGTGATTCAGTTGGGATCTAGTAGGCCTGAACCGAGTTACTGAGGCAGTGAATGGAGAAGAGGGGACACATCATAGTGAGCTCTAAAAGGTGGAATCAAGGGGCGCCTGGGTGGCCCAGTCGGTTAAGCGTCTGACTTCGGCTCAGGTCATGATCTCACGGTTTGTGGGTTTGAGCCCCATGTCGGGCCCTGTGCTGCCAGCTCAGAGCTTGGAGCCTGTTTCGGATTCTGTCTCCCTCTCTCTCTTACCCTCCCCTGTTCACACTGTCTCTCTCTCTCAGAAATAAATAAAACATTTTAAAAAATTAATTAATTAAAAAAATAAAAGGTGGAATCAAAAGGATTTAGGGGAACCTGGATGGCTCAGTCAGTAGAACATGCAACTTTTGATCTTGGTGTTGTATGTTTGAGCCCCACATTGGGTATAGAGATTACTTAACAAAAAAAAAAAAAAAAAAAAGAAGAAGAAGAAGGAAAAGAAAACAGGATTTAGCCCCTTTCTACGGTAGATGTAGTGGAAGGAGGAACTTATAGACATACAAAACAGGATTTTATTATTTATAGAAAGAGGCTATGAGTACTTTAATGTTCATTAGTAGTAAAAGGCTTCCTCAGATCAGCTTCTAGAGTTCTCATAAATCCAATGGACATTCTCACAGGTAGATGATATAGATAAGAAGTCCTATGTTGATCATCAAGCCAACCGTTTTTAACTGCTACCATATTCAATGCTCTGTACTATGATGCAAGTACTAAAAAATTAGATGGAATAATGAAAAAATTAAATGCACAAAATCATAGCAAAATTATATAATACACTATTGAATATGTAATACCTCACTCATTCACAGGTCATTGTCCTGCAACCTCAGCTATCCAAAACACAATGGACCAGGAAATAAGCAAATAGGGTCCCAGAATAGCCAAAATAAACATTACAAAGTCCTTGCACTAAAGTTAACACATTTTACTCCTAGGAGAATTCCTCAAGCCTTCACTCAGAGCCGATTTACTCTTTCTTAGGTACAATTCTAATAAGCTTGATTATTTGGCTTTCCCATTCACAGCTGATTAAAAGATTGTCAAATTAAAAGGGGGCAGCCATTAAAAAGGATGAGATAGACTTGGATATACTCACATGCGAAGATACCTATTGTATGTTGTCAAATGGGAAGAAAAGCAAGTCATATAACAGCACATATAATATGACTGGATCTTTGTATGTCCTCAAGTATACACGCATATTGACAGAAATGGTCTATAGGGATATACATTAAACTGCCAACAATGGTTATGCCAGAGAGTGGGAGTGTGGATGTGGAGGGGTAGGGGGGAAGGGGGTGGCCAGGAATGAAGAAGGGACTTTTTACTTCAAATGCTTCTGTTTGTTTGTGTTTCAGTGACTATATATTAGTTTTGTAATTTTAATATCCATTAAAAAGCATATAAAAAGAGCAAAGGACAATGTAGTTAAAGCAAGCTCACTTACAGCCAGAAGTGGTAGCCAATATACAAGAAGCAAGCACAAGAACTCAAAAACCAGAAGGGAATGGAGTTCTACGGTGTGGAGGCAAAATGCCCTATCCCATCACTGGCCCCAGAGAATGTCACAAATTCCAAACCAGCATAACCCTAATGCTTTCAGGGGCAAGTCATCAAGGAACACATTATGCTTAGTATATTTTACTTATGAGAGCAAGCAAGTATGTAAAAACTTAAAAAAATAAATTCCCACCAAAAGCAGATTCTGATACCTTAGGAAGTAAATTTCAGTTGTCTGGAAAATATACTTTCAAGAAACATCATTCCCTGAAAATGAGAAGTAAAGGAGATATTACTTTAAGTAAGAGCAGAGGTGATGCAGAATAAAGGATGGTCCATAAATACAACATTCAACAGACATTTATTGTGCCAGATACTAAGAATACAAAGATAAATTTTAAAATAGTCCATCCCTGCCCTAGAGAAGCTTACAGTCCAGCAGCAGAGACAAATCAAGAAGCAGATAGTGAGTGGTACTGTACAATGTGAGCAGTGCTATAATGGAAATTCTGAGTAAAGGCTGGTGGGAACACCAAAGAAGGAGGTGCTACTCTGCCTGGAGCTACCAGGAAAGGAGGCAGAGACAGAAATCGGTGTTCAAAAATAACTATTATATGGGATGACATTAAATTTGTATTAAGAATAACTGTTATGAGGGTTGCTCAGTCAGTTAAGCATTTGACTTTGGCTCAGATCATGATCTCACAGTTTGTGTGTTCAAGCCCTACATTCAGCTCTGAACCAACAGTGTGGAGCCTGTTTGGGATTCCCTCTCTCTCTCCCTCTTTCTCTGCCTCTCCTTCCCAGCCTCTCAAAATAAATAAACATAAAAAAAAAAAGAATGGGGCACCTGGGTGGCTCAGTTGGTTAGGTGTCTGACTTCAGCTCAGGTCATGATCTCACAGTTTGTGGGTTCGAGCCCTGCGTCGGGCTCTATGCTGCCGGCTAGCTAAGAACCTGGAGCCTGCTTCAGATTCTGTGACTCCCTCTCTCTCTGACCCTCCCCTACTCTCTCTCTCTCTCTCTCTCTCTCTCTCTCCCTCTCAAAAATAAATAAAACATAAAAAAATTTAAAAAAAAAAGACTATTATGGGTTGACACTTAGGATGAGCTTTGAAGCATAAAGTTTACCTAGGGAGAAAAGTGGGATGAGCACTCTAGGATGAGGGAACAGCAAATGCTAAGGCACAGAGACATGAAAGTTCTTGGTGCATTCAGATAGTGTATTTCAAACTTTCCCGTAAGAAAGGGGTGATGGTGGAGAGTGGTGTCTAAGGGCAAGCCTGAAATGGATTGCCACTAGCTTGGAATTTATGTATCCTGTTTTATCTTGAAAAAAATTCATGGGAATTTTGCCTTCAACTCCACAAATATATTATGTTTGAATATAAAACAATGTTCTCAATTATTTATCAGCTGATAAAACTGATGCTCCAGAAAGATGCACCGTATTTATCCAGTACCTTCTCATATCCCATGTGTAACACTAAATAACTCAGAGGTTCTTGTTTCTAATTTGAAAAAGGTGTAGAAGATACAAGGGTACATTGGAAAAACAGATCAACGGATTGTGAAGGGTTTTGTTTGTTAAGGGATATGGATGATCCAATATGAAGCCAACCTCTATTCATACTTCAAGACTGTGCTTAGGCCTGGTCTCTTCCAGGAAGCTATGCTTCCAACCAGTCCTCTCTTTTCCTCTGCTATTGTCATAGCATCCAATGCATTTATGTATCCACTTACCACATTGTGCTGGAATTATCAATTAAGTTTACAGGCACCTCCACTAGACTATGATCTGCTTAAAAGCAGTTGTTTTGCATAGGATTTAGCACAACAGATACTAGTATCTGTTAGATTGAACGGATTTAAATCTGAGGACAAGATTCAGGAAGCACTGTCTGACTTCCCAAGACAGGACAAGGTGCTCCTCTATACACTCCCACAGAATCATGTGCTTACCACCCTGTCAAAGCTAGTATTAAACTATATTGAAACTATACGAACTGTCTGCTTACTTGTCTGTCTCCTGGCCTAGGGTGTAAGCTTCTTTTTTTTATTAAATGTTTAATGTTTTATTTATTTTTGAGAGAGAGAAAGAGAGAGACAGCATGAGCAGGAGAGGGTCAGAGGGAGACACAGAATCTGAAGCAGGCTCCAGGCTCTGAGCTAGCTGTTGGCAAAGAGCCCAATGCGGGGCTTGAACCCACGAACAGTGAGATCATGACCTGAGCTGAAGTGGGATGCTCAACCGACTTAGCCACCGAGGCGCCCCTAGGATGTAAGCTTCTTAAAGTAAAGGACTGTTTGCTCACCATTGCATCCCAAACACTTAACAACACAGTAGGTGATTGATGATTATATAGAATGAATGAATGAGTAGCCATTAAAAACTCTCCTGACAGGGGCACCTGGGTGACTCAGTTGGTTAAGCATCCGACTCTTTTGGACTCTTGATGTCAGCTCAGGTCATGATCTCATGGCTTATGAGTTCGCATCTCATGTCAGACTCTGGGCTGACAATGTGGAGGGAGTCTGTTTAGCCTCTCTCCCCCTCTTTCTCTCTCTTTCTCTCTACCC
This sequence comes from Proteles cristata cristata, assembly GCA_017311185.1. NCBI lineage: Eukaryota > Metazoa > Chordata > Mammalia > Carnivora > Hyaenidae > Proteles > Proteles cristata. Next base: position 502,847 of record JAESUZ010003710.1, on the reverse strand, counting down.
CTCCCCTCCCCCCAAATAAAATAAACTTAAAAAAATTCTTAAGACAAGAATAACATGATCAGATCAAGGTTTAGAAAAATAACTTTGGAGGCAATTTTAAATGCAGGCTGGATAGGGATAAGACTGGAGACAAAGAAATTAGGGGAAAAAATTGAAAAAGAAACATTGGACATACTGGTAAAAGACTGTCCTTTCTTAATAAATGTCTTTCTAATTGGCTAATTTGATTAGATGTTTATATGTATTTTACAAGGCTGACCTCTTTAGTCTCTTAGGATTCCCTAAGGGAGGATATTCAGTTACCTCATTTAGGAAGCCTTCCCTGACCCCAACCCCCACCAAGTTGGTGCCTTCATGTACATCTGGAGGTCATTGAGGGCAGTGACTACGTCTTATTCATCTTAGTATCTCCAATGTCTAGGACATGCCTGCTCAATAAATGTTTGCTGAATGAATGAACACATAAATTGATCTATTAGTATACTGTACTCAAGCTCCGACCAAGACACAGAGGACCTAATGATCCCTAGTGTGCAGGTTTCTAGATACAGGAAACAGAACAAATAAAACAAGACTAGATACGGAGGTACACCTATTCCACAGGTAACACAGGGTAAATTTCTCTCTCTGACCCCTCCATCCTCATTCTGAAGAATAACTCTCATTGAGTGAAAATCAATAAAAGTCATTTTAAGGGAAGTATGTTTAGAAAAAGGCTCTGAAGAAGGAGAAAGGAGGAGGGGAACTTCAAGTTCAACCAATTTGGACTTTTTTTTTATGAGAACTTGTAAGCTGCAAAAAAACCTTGACAAAATAAAAAGTCTGCTTTTCTACAGTCCCTTTCAAAAAGAACCCCCTCCCAATACACACATGCACATACAAAACAATAATCTTTTGAGATTCAGTTTTGTAACCAAAAAATAAAAATTAAATCTACAGCAGAAATAATAAATCCTCCATTTCTCAATTGACATCAACAAGAAACTTTCTGAAGTAGTTGCAGACAGTTCTCAGAGACATTCAACCAATGTCAATTATGAGATTGACCTAGCAATTTCATTTCATCTCATTAGCAACAAATACTACAAATAATGGACAAGGCATTAGGAAGAAGTTTTAAAAGATGTCAAGAAAGAAAGAGAAAGAAAGAAAGAAAGAAAGAAAGAAAGAAAGAAAGAAAGAAAGAAAGAAAGAAAGAAAGAAAGGAGAGAGAGTGAGGGAGGGAAGGAAGGAAAGAGGGATGGAAGGAGGGAGGAGAGAAAGGACAAAGAAAAAAAAAGGACATAAGATGCATTTCCTATTTCCTAAGAAGCTTGTGGGATTGTGGTGTTGTTATAATTATAAGAAGATTCTAAGAAAAGTTAAATATTCTTAATTACAATGCAGAAAAAATTCATCAAATGAGTAACACAAGAAAATTGTTGTAGGATTTTAAAGGACCAAGAGACCATCAGGGTTTGATGTATTCTGAAGTGTTTTGAGAGAAAGTAGGATTCAAGTAGGGCATTAAAGAAGATAGGATTTGAATCTTGAAGAATGGGAAATATCACCAGAATAAAGCCCATAGCATGTCAGGAAACATTTTATTCATGACCGCACCTCAAAGAGTGTCTATAATGGCAAGAGTTAAAATTAGAGATGGACCGGGTTGCCTGGGTGGCTCAGTAGGTTAAAGTAATTAAAGGTCCAAGTGTCCGACTTCAGCTCAGGTCATGATCTCTCACTCTGTGAGTTTGAGATCTGGATTGGGCTCTGTGTTGACAGCTCAGATTCAGATTCAGTGTTTCCCTCTCTCTCTCTGCCCCTCCCCTGCTTGCGCTCTGTTTCTCTCTCTCAAAAATAAATAAACATTTTTTTTTATTAGTTTTTTTTTTATTAGCACCATAGTTAAGAACAACTTAAGGCAGATCGGGGTGTAAATCCTGTTTCTACCACTTAGTGGTTGAGTGGCCTTGTCACGTTTAACTTCTCTGAAGCTCAGTTTCCACCATCTTAATTTTTTTTTATGTTTTATTTATTTCTGAGAGAGAGACAGACAGACAGCATGAGCAGGGGAGGGTCAGAGAGAGAGGGAGACACAGACTCTAGCCTCCGAGCTTTCAGCACAGATGTGGGGCTCAAACCCATGAATCATGAGATCATCACCTGAGCCGAAGTCGGACACTTAATCGACTGAGCCACCCAGGCACCCCAGTTTCCACCATCTTAACATGGAGACAGTATTAATTACACCTCCTTTATAAAGTCAATACAAAAATAAAATGAAAGTTACTCTCCAGAGTTCTTGCAATAACTGCTCAGTAGGTTACAGTTCCATGATCTCCCCTTAGAGTCTGAGTTTGTGGCCTGAAACTTCTAGGGATTGAAAAAAATGTTTTTAATTAAAGGTACAGAACAAAACAAACCTGTATAGAACAGATAGGCAGCTTTTTACTTTCACTTCATCCAATACAGCAGCGTTTTCCCTGCTGAGTTCCATTTGGAGCAGGACTTTAGCATCCTTATTGCTTGATTTTGAAACATCTTTTCCCTTGAAAATACTCATAATCTCGCTCACCTCCACTATCATCTCCATGCTTTTCTAGACAACAGAATGCTTCTGGAGGAAAAGAAGAAAACTGTGTGATTTCAGATTTGTATTACTTGCATTTATTCATTGATTGATTTAATAAGTATTAATTGAGTACCTATTCTTGCAAGATGAAAAGCCATCAAGGGGAAACTACTTCACTTCCTACCTCCTACCTGCACGTGTAATTCCCTTTCCTTGTTTTTTCCTGTTGCAAAGAGGGAAGAAGAGCCCCTCCTTCTTTTTTTTTTTTTTAAGTTTATTAATTTCTTTTGAGAGCGTGTGTGTGTGTGTGTGTGCCCACTGAAGGGGCAGAGAGAGGGAGAGAGAGAATCACAAGCAGGGTCTTCAGAATCAGTGTGGAGACTGATACGGGGCTCAAACTCACCAACTGTGAGATCATGACCTGAGCTAAAACTGAGAGTCAGACACTTAACCGACTGAGCCACTAAGGCTCCTCACCTCTCCTTCTTTTATTTTATTTTATTTTTTTAATTTTTTTAAATGTTTTATTTATTTCTAGGAGAGAGAGAGAGAGACAGCGTGAGCAGGAGAGGGTCAGAGAGAGAAGGAGTCACAGACTCCGAAACAGGCTCCAGGCTCTGAGCTGGCAGTCAGCACAGAGCCCGACACAGGGCTCGAACCCACAAATCGCGAGATCATGACCTAAGGGAAAGTCGGACACTTAACCGACTAAGCCACCCAGGCGCCCCTCCTCTCCTCCTGTTAAAGGCTGGACCCTCCACCTGTTCTTTGGAGCCCTGGCTTCCATTAGAGGCCTTTGCACTAGTATTGTCTCTTTCCTGTTTCCAACATCTTCTTCTTTAATGGTTCCTTTCTATATAACATTTAAACATACTCAAGTATCTCTCATTAAAAGAAAAAAAAATCCTCCTTAGTTCTTCATCCACATCCTTTTCCAGCTCTTACACTCTCTCCCTCTCCTCCTTCCCAAACTTGTGGAAAGGGTTACCCACAGACTCTGTCTGCCTTTATTTTATAACCCACCTCTTCTTACTCCTCAACCCCATCAATGTAGAATTTGTGCCTGCCATTCCTCAAAAAACTGCCTCAGTAAGATCATCGATTTTTATTTCTTATTTTACTTGACCATTCCCTATTTGAAATGCTTTCTTCCTCTGACTTCTGAGATATCACACATTTCTGATTTTCTTCTTTCTTCTCTAGGTGTTCCTTTTTGACCATCTTTGACATATCTTCCTTCATGTGACCACTGAATGTTTTGTGCATTCTGTTCTGATGCACAGGTCTCTTCCTACTTTGGCTTTTTCCTAAGGTAAATGCATTAATTCCCACAGCTTTATGACCATTGATATACCTACAACTCTCAAATCTATAGCTCCAGACCCACATATCCAACTGCCTGTATAAGCCCTCTACCTCAATATTTCACTGGCACCTCAAACTCAGTATCTTCTTTCCCACCAGTATCTGGTCCTCCTCTGGTGTTTCTCAACTCAGTAAATGATAGTATCAGCTGCTTTGAGTGTCATCCCCAACCATTCCTTCTTCACCATTCATTACAAATCAATTACTAATTTTGTCGTTATACTTTCTAGATATTCTGAAAAACCATCTTTTTTCCCCACTGTTACCACCTTTTATCTAAGCCACTGCAACAGCCTCCTTTTAAAAGGGGCAAATCTGTTTGTGTCACTGTCAATGCTTATATTATGGCTGTCCCAATGGATAAGGTCCAAAATCCTTAATGTGGTCTCTAAGGTCTTATATGTTCTGACCCCTGCCTTTACTTCCACCTTTATTCGATGTCCCTTTCCCCACTTGTCTCTCCACTGCAGACATGCTTCAAAGCATCATACTCTCTCCTCTTCCACACCTTTTTCTCCTCCCCTCTCCTAGCAACCTTTCCCCTTCACCTAACTACCCCTATCCATCTTTTCAGGTTTCAGCTTACCTGAAGGCAGAGTTGGTTAGTTCTCCCTTTATACATTCACATTATGCCCTATTCGTCTTTCTAACATTTCTCACTTTTATACAAGAAGATAGGGGCCATACCCAGCATGCTTATCAATGTATTCCTAGTGCATAATATAGTGTCTAAAAAATTTAGGTAATAAAATATATATTAATTCATTGATATAGTAAGTGACAGGTTGGCTGCACCTTTAATTCTGCAAAGTCTTCCTTGAATCAGTCAAGCATATTTGATAACTTCCATGTTAACATCACCACTATACCAAGATACTATCTGTATCTTAGTTCTCTTTGTAACCTTAGTACTTCACTTGGTGTCTGGAACAAAGTGAATGTTCAATATAGGCTTATAGAATTGAACTAACAGGGAGCACCTGGGTGGCTCAGTCAGTTAAGCGTCCAACTTCAGCTCAGGTTCTGATCTCACAGTTTGTGAGTTTGAGCCTCACGTCAGACTCTGTGCTGATAGCTCAGAGCCTGGAGCCTGCTTTGGATTCTGTGTCTCCCTCTCTCTCTGCCCCTCCCCAGCTTGCACTCTGTTTCTCTCTTTCTCTCTCTCAAAAATAAATAAACATTAAAAAAAAAAAAAAGAATTGAACTAACAGAACTAAGACTGGGTGGCTCAGTTGATTAAGCGTCTGACCTTGGTTTCAGCTCAGGTCATGATCTCACGATTTTTAGTTTGAGCCCTATATTGGGCTCTGTGCTGGGAGTGTAGAACCTGCTTGGGATTCTCTCTCTCCCTCTGTCTCTCTCTGCTCCTCCCCCACTCACACTGTCTCTGTCTCTCTCAAAATAAGTAAATAAACAAAAAAAATTGAACTAACAAACTTTGCCAAGTGGCTGGATATGAGCTCTGAAGGACTATAGAAAGTCAAAGATAAACTGAAGTGTGGGCAAGCCTTTAACAGAAATGGAAAAGTTAGTAAAGGAGGGTGCTTTAGAAAGTAAATATATGCAGTTCTGACAGCAGTAGTGACAGAGGGAAGAATTTATGTAGGTCAGTAAAGCAATGGAGTCCTGAAATGGCAACATGAAGATAATTCCCAGGGTAGGAAGCAGTCTTCTGTAGCCAGGAGAGGGCTGATGGACAGGATACATTCTAATTTGCCCAGAACAATCCCAGTTTACACCTGTTGTCCTAGCATAATAATTGATGGTGCTGCCCCCTTGTACTTTTAAAAGTGTCCAAATAAATTAGGGGTGCCTGGCTGGCTTAGTTGGTAGAGCATGCAACTCTCAATCTTGGGGTCTTGAATTCAATCCTATGTAAAAAAAAAAAAAATGTCCAAATAAATTATATGACCAGCCTACCAGAAGACCACATAAATTTCGAGAAGTTAAGTGAGTTAAGGGCAAGAATATTTAGGACAAGATCATAGCAAGAAATTAGAGTGATTTTAAGTTGCAGATAGTGAAGGAATGTACTGAACTGAATGACATTTTATAAAGAGCTATGAAATGAACCAGCTAGCCACTTTTAGATGAGCAATGTGGCAAAAACCATGATAGGTAGGCATTTTCATCCATATCTTATAGATAAAATAATTCAATCTTAGATTAAATAACCCACTCAATAAGTTAGCTAAAACATAGCTTAAAAAGTAAGACATAGCACCTTTTTTTTCGCTGCTGTCCATCTTGGTGGCTGCCCTTGGTTGGGGCCGGCCTGCACCTAAGGCGGGAAGATGATGGCTGCAATGAAGATGAAAAATCCGCTGCAGTCAATCTGCTCTGGGTTCCAACTCATTATGAAAAGAGAAAAGTACCAAGTGGACTCGGGAAATGATCAGACGTGGCAAAGTGAAACTGATCATCCTGGCCAACAACTGCTCAGCCTTGAAGAAATCTGAACTAAGGTATGCCATGTTAATCAAAACTGGTGTCTATCACTAGGTTGGCAATAGTATTGAATTGGGCATGGAACATGCAAAGTACTGTAGAATATGCACACTGGCTGTCACTGATCCAGGTAATTCTGATATCATTAAAGCATTCCAGAACAGACCAGTGAAAAGTAAATCATGCAACATTTTTTAAAAAATAAAACTGGCCAGAGCTTATTAAAAGAAAAAAAGGAAAACATAGCTAGAAAGCAAAATTAACTAAATATAAACAAATAATTGAAAAAAAGAAATCAAACAGGGAAATATGATTCTGGAAATCATGAGAGGATGTCATGAGACAATCATGGAAATTATCCAAATCTGATAATTCGGAAGCATTCTGAGCATCAACATGATGCCTTTCCCATAAGGGAAAAATCAGTACTCACTATTTTCTGGAGTAATGAGCTTCACTGAAAGCCACCCTTCTCTTCCCAAGAAAGAAGTAATTCTGGGAAGTAACTTCAGTGAAATGGAAAATGGACACTTCTACACTGGAACATACCTGGCTTCAAAACAAGCTTCTAGGTGGAGAAAAATCATATATTCAGGGGCAAAGAAAATTGATCTTGGGTAAAATGGATGTTGGACAAGATATCATTTCAATGAAAGCGAAAGCAAGAAAGGGATAACCTAAGGAGAACCTGGAAGTTTATGTGTAGAAGAGAAAATAACTCCGAAAGTCGAATCAAAGCTAAGCAGTGGAGTGACACCATGTACAGAAAAGGTAAGACAAAGGAATGCAAACATTTCATGAGAACGACTTAAAGGTTCTAAGTTAGAGTTGACACTTGTGATGATTCCTTCAAAGTGAGTGAAAATTGCATTTTAGCAGTAAATATCCTTCAATCTTTCCCAAGAGCTAAATAAGGTGCTCTTTACTATGTAATAACAGGAGTTTCACTTTTTACTGCCTCCCTCATTGAACGGTGCCTACCAGGCAATTATACTTCAGCTCTGCTGCTTCTTTTCCCTTTTCCCTTTACCCCTTCTTTTGAAAACTAGAAAGAAATGGATGCAACAGCACATATGCAGTTAGAATTTCACTTCAAGGCAATCAGTTTTAAGAACCACTTTGCAAAAATGCACTGCATTTAAGAATGGTTTTGGTACATCTGTCTTTCCATGGAATGACTCAGCCCATTGTAAAGAACAAGTACTACAAACCAAGAAACCAAAACTGCTTAGTTGTGGAACTTAGGTAAATGACATACTTCCTCTATTTTTATTTACTTATTTAAGTAACCTGTACACTTGGAGCTTGAACTTACAACCCTGAGATCAAGAGTTGCACACTCCAATGACTGGGTCAGCCAGGTGCCCCATCAAGTGAGTGGTCTTTTTTTATGTTGTTGTTTAAAATAATCTCTACACCCAACACGGGGCTCAAACTCATGACCCTGAGACCAGGTCACCTGCTTTATGGACTAAGCCAGCCAGGTGCTCCTCTATGATTCAAATAGTCATTTTTTTCTATCTATACTGCATGTTGTTGTTGTTTTCTTTGGGGAGGGGGTGACAGACTCTACAAAAAAGTAAAGTGGGGGGGGCCTACCTGGGTGGTTCAGTTGCTTAAGGGTCCTTCTCTTGATTTTGGCTTAGTTCATGATCTCACATTTGTAAGACTGAGCTCCATGCTGAGTGTGGAGCCTACTTGGGATTCTCCTTCCTCCTCTCTCTGCCCCTCCCCCACCTCAAAATAAATGAATAAACATTAAAAAAAGTAAGGTAGGTATTGTTAAGGAATAGTTTGTAAATATTAAATCCATTTAAAAATCATTATAAAAGCAGGTAAATTATTATACTTTATTTCTTTCCTCTATTTTTGTAATAACCTAACATTTTATTGAATAAAGACTTATGAAACTTAAGAGTCTGAATAAATGGTGGAGGTCAAGTAAAAGTTTGTATTTAAGAAATAGTTCAACTTGGGGCAGTTGGCTGGCTCAGTCTGCTCGACTCTTGATCTCGAGGTTGTGAGTTCAAGTCCCATGATGGGTATAGAGATTACTTAAAAATAAAATATTTTTAAATTTACTTTTAAATGTTTTTATTATTTAATAAATTATTTAATTATTAACTAAGTACATTAATTAAACAGCATATATAATTAAATCAATAAATATTAATTAAATGATTAATAAATTATTTAATTTCTATTTGAGAGAGAGCACGCAGGGGAGGGGTAGAGAGAGAGGGAGACAGAAGATCGAAGTGGGCTCTGTGCTGAGAGCGGAGACCCCGAAGTGAGGCTCAAACTCATGAACTGTGAGATCATGACCAGAGCTAAATGAAGTAGGATGTTTAACCAGCTGAGCCACCCAGGCACCCCCAAAATAAAATCTTTTAAAAAGAAAGGAAGGAAGGAAGGCTGGAAGAATTCAGTTTGTACAGCCTCTTCTTAACTTACGTATTAGTCAATCAATAAGCAAGCAAACATTTATTCAGTGCTTCCTGTGTATCAGGAATTATGTTAGGCTGTCGGAAGGGAGTGAGTGATACAAAGTACTAGATTTCATCAAATCAAAGATAGTTTGGATTATAAAAAGTATCTCAATTTCTGATGGGTTAAAATGGGGAAAAATATGCATCTAAGAAGTGATTATAAAAAACAAAATATAAAGGGGAGCCTGGGTGGATCATTCAGTTAAATGTCCAACTCTTGTCATTCATGATCTTGGGTTTTGTGAGATCAAGCCCCATGTTGGGCTGTCAGCACAGAGCCTTCTTGGGATTCTCTCCCTCTCTCATGATCCTCTCCCTCTCTCCCTCTTCCCTGCACATGAGAGCACTCTCTCGCTCTCAAAAATAAATAGGGGCGCCTGGGTGGCTCAACAAGTTAAGTGACTTCGGCTTAGGTCATGATCTCACAGCTTGTGAGTTCGAGCCCTCATCGGGGTCTGTGCAGACAGCTTGGAGCCTGGAGCTTACTTCGGATTCTGTGTCTCTGTCTCTTTCTGCCCCTCCCCTGCTCATACTCATGCTTATGCTTGCTCTCTCTCTCAAAAATAAATACACATTTAAAACATTTTTTATTTATTTATTTATTTTTGTTGTTGTTTTGTTTATTTTTGGGAGACAGAGAGACAGCATGAGCAGGGGAGGGGCAGAGAGAGAGTGAGACACAGAATCTGAAGCAGTTTCCAGGCTCTGAGCTATCAGCACAGAGCCTGACGCGGGGCTTGAACCCACGAACCATAAGATCATGACCTGAGCCAAAGTCGGACGCTTAACCGACTGAGCCACCCAGGGGCTCCTAAAACATTTTTTAAATAAACTTTAAAAAATAATAAAAATAACTGCTTATATGCGGGTAAAAAACAAAGAGCTCCCACAGTGAAAAAATAGAACATGTCCATAACAGGTACCAAATGAGGGTTAGAGACAAAAAAGCGTCTCAGAAATGTGGTGCAGCAAGAAGTCACAAGGAGCTGAGGGGGGTGAGGAAGATGGACTGTATATGATACTGACCTAGCTCTGCTAATGTATTTTCTATGAATTCTATAAAGATTGGCAAGGAAAGAACAAATTAAAAACTAAGATTTATACTTTCCTTCCTTAAATGTGACAACTTCAAGTTTTGTTAAGACTGCTGAATTCTGTAGTCCTACCAACCTGAAACTATGATTTCTCTTGTGTTGGAAAATTTAACCTACCAACAATTATGTAAATTATGAATTAAGCAAATACAAACTGCTTAAATAAGAAGGAAACTTGGGGGAAATGTCTCAAATCATTTAAAATTTGAGCCTGTAATAACAAGTGCAAATACTTTGAAATAATAGTTTTGACATCATTTCCATACTCAGAGTGTGAAAATAAGAAATTTAATCTCCAGTGGAAGTTCTTTAAATGTTCTTTTTAAAAATGTTTATTTATTTTTGAGAGAGAGAGAAGGCACACAAGTCGAGGAAGGGCAGAAAAAGAGGGGGACAGAAGATCTGAAGTGGGCTCTGTGCTGATAGCAGAGAGCCCAATCGGGGCTCAAATTCACAAACCGTGAGATCATGTCAGCCAAAGTCAGATGCTTAACCGACTTGAGGCACCCAGGGGCCCCTCTCCAGTGGAAGTGCAAAACTGTCTCTGCACCTGTAGTTCTAGGCTCCATTCCTGGGCTACTACTAAGTCCCTTTTTCCCCACACCCCACCCCGAGCTATAAGTACCAAGACCTCCAGACCCAGGTTAAAGAGGATACCAGTTGATGCTGCAACCTAAATTTAATCTTAGGACTGTTGTTCATTCCTCCCTTCAAAGACCCTTGAACTTCAAGCTTCTTAGCTCCCACTACTGTCCTCTGATGCATCTACTGTGACTAATCACACCTCTGCATGAAAACAAATACTTGCAGGACCTTCCATACCACAGCTGACTTTTATTAAGACTTTATGTTCTCTGTTCTCCGAGAGTCAGCTGTGACTAAATCTACCAAGCTTCATTCCCATTTTCTATGAAAGCCCCAAACAAAATTACCTTTTCTCTTCCCAAATTTGTCCTCTATGGAACTGTCATTCCTAAAATGCTCTGTATTTCCTTAAGCCTAATGCAATCCCCTCCTTCTGTCCTTGTGCAAACCTTCCAATTGCCTTCTGGAATTCCAGCTCCCCAACATACCCAATCATTTCCTTGAATGTTCCTTCCACTTCTGTACTTATTTAAGCCTGATATTCTCAAGGCATCTAGGTGGCTCAGTCGGTTAAGTATTTGACTTTGGCTCAGGTCATGCAATCACAGCGTGAGTTTGAGCCCTGCATCAGGCTCTGTTGTGACAGCTCAGAGCCTGGAGCCTGCTTCAGATTCTGTGTCTCCCTCCCCACTTCACATTCAGTCTCTCTCTTTGTCTCAAAAATAAACATTTAAAAAAATTTAAACCTGGCCTTCCCTGAGCCACTTCCCCTGCTACTCTCTCCAGTGAGGTGTGCTCTTATTTTCACACCTATTTAGTATCAGGAGACCAGGATACTCCTCAGTGCTAGTCAGAGTCCACTTCTTCCCCACCCTTTTGTAAAACCCCCTGCTATCCTCTCCCTGATTGGTCACTGTAATCTACCTGCCTCCTGCGTGCTCATTGTTCACAGAAGTTACTGGTACTTGGTTACTGTGTTTCCTATACTGCAAGTCCTTCCATCATCCTAAATGAGTTTAAGGTCCTCATGAAAGACCCACCTAATCTCCAATGTTCTTCTCCAATGTCCCCCCACAATCACTACCTGGACCTAGTCATCATCACCTAAAACTCCTCCACTTTCTCTGTTTCTAAAATCAGTAACTGTAGGGCTCCTGAGTGGCTCAGTCAGTTGAGTGTCTGATTCTTGATTTTTGGCTTTGTCATAATCCCAGGGTTGTGGGATTGAGCCCTGTGTTGGGCTCCATGCAGAGTGTGGAGCGTACTTAAGGTTGCCTCCCTCTCCCTGCCTCTCTTCCTCTCCCCCACTCATGCTCTCTCAAAAAGAAAAGAGAAGAGAAAAGAAAAGAAAATCACTAATTCTAATAATCCACTTTCTGACCACAATCACTTATCCTTTCTGCTCACTTATTAAACCAGCCTGACTGCAACTGTCCTTCCCTTTGTTTGAAATTATTGATCACTTCACTTCCTTTCTATTACCCCCTTCCTGTCTTTACTTCTCTGTTTATCTAGCTTAGTGTTCATGGTCCATCATTTCCCTCACTCTTAGAATTACCCTGAACTCATGAGAGACTCTTGAATGCTGACAAAAACTGAGGACTGATGGATGTGGGGGGAGGGGGGTGATGGGCATGGAGGAGGACACTTGTGGGGATGAGCACTGAGTGTTATGTGGAAACTAATTTGACAATAAACTATTTGTAAAAAAAAAAAAAAAAAAAATTACCCTGAACTCTCTCCCTGAATACACTCTTTCCTTGTCTTTGAAGATATCACTCTCTCAGTTTCTCTTACATGTCTGGCAGCCTTTCACAAACATTTTTACTGGCTCCTCCCTCTTCTATTACTAAACCTTTAAATATCGGAGTGTTTCGGGGATCTGTCCTAGGGGATTTTCTCTTTTCATTCAATACCCTTTCCTTAAGTAATTGCAACTCTTCCCATGGGTTCAATTACTAACAGTGTGCATATGCTCCTCAAATTCAGACCCGAGTTCAGTTTGTTGTTTGAGCTCCAGATTGATATACCTAACTGCTTACCTGACATCTTCAAATGAATATCTCCAAGGTACCTTCAGCTCAGCATGTTCAACAGTAAACTCATCACTTTCCCATTAAGTCTATTCCTTCTAGAAACCTGAGTCACTTTTGACTCCCTCTCTTACATCTCCCCATATTTAAATAATCTCCCCTTATTTAAATACAATCTGTTAATTCTATCTCTAAAGTATTTATCAAAATTTGTCCATTTTTCTCCATCTCTTCTGCTACCTCCCTGGTCCAAGTCATTATCAGTTTTTGTTCAACAAGTATTTACTCAATATCTACCATGTGCCATGACCTGTAAGTGCTAGAATATACAGCTGCCAAGGAGACCCTTGCCTGGATCACTTAAATAGCTGGTCACATTGAAATCCTTTTCTCCCCTTCCAGTCTATTTTCTACATTGGAAACAATGTTTCATTTTGTTTTTAATGTAAATCTGATTTTCTATTCCTGTAAGTGGCCTGAGTGATTTCTGACAATGGTTTGCTATTCACTTGACTCAGAAAACCCGACAAAATCATGCAAAGTAAGAGGTTCAAATATTCGTGTTCACTTTAAGAATACACGTGAAATTTCCCAGGCCATCAAGTGTATGTATATCCAAAAATCCACCAATATCTGAAAGATGTAACTTTGCAGAAGCAGTGTGTACCATTCTGTCACTATAGAGTGGAATTGGTAGGTGGGGATGGACACAGGGTTGGTGGCCCAAAAGAGTGCTGAATTTTTACTGCACATGCTTAAAAATGCAGAAGTAATGCTGAATTTAAGAGTTTAGATGTAGATTCTCTAGTCATTAAGCACATCCAGGTGAACAAAGCCCCTAAAATGTGGCATAGAACTTACAGGGCTCATGGTCAGATTAATCCATACATTTCCTCTCGCTCCCACACTGAGCTGATCCTTAACAAAAAAGAGCAGATTGTTCCTAAACCAGAAGAGGAAGTTGCACAGAAGAAAAAGATTTCCCAGAAGAAACCCAAGAAACAAAAATTTATGTTCCAGGAATAAATTCTGCATAAAATAAATGCAAGTAAAAATAAAACAAACAAAATGTAAAACTGATTTTGTCATCTCTTGATGTAAGGATTACACTAGATTATGTATGTGAAGGATTTAGTGTCTAGCACATGATAGTCAATAAATGCTAATCAGTGGATATATGTTGAATAATTGAGTAAATGATTTTGGAATAACTGGCCAGCCAATTAGAAAAAATTTAATTTTTAGAAGTTTGGAAAAAATACAATTTTATCCTAACCTCACTCCTTAGAGCCAAAGTATATGGGGGGAATGAAACCATAAAAATACTTGAAGAAAACATTGGGAAATATATGTATAATCTTAGAGTTGAAGAGAGCCCTTCAAAACATGTCCCAAAAGTTAGAAGCCAAAAAAGAAAATACTAAACACATACAAATGTAAACATAGCAAGAAAGGCCATAAATAAGACCAGAAGACAAATAACAAATAGTGAGAATATTTATAATACTTAATTAAAAACAGTTAATAACAAATATCTAACTAGCTCCTATAAATCAACAAGAAAATATTAACAACACTAGAAAAAGATCAAGCTGCATAATAGAAAATTCACAGTCTAAGATCTGCAAGTGTCTAATAGCCTAAAGAAAATAGAAATAAAACAATAAGCTATTACATTTTATGTATAGGTTGGCAAAGATTGGAAAAATTGACTACATTCTGTGAAGATAAGGAAAACGGGCACTCACCTGCACTTTTGGTGGAGTATATATTTGAGCAATCTTTCTGGAAACAGTTTGGCAATGGGGAACATAATATTAAATGTGTTTAAATTAAAATTACTTCACATAGTAATCCCACTTCCAGAAATTTACTTTAAAGAGATCATTTAAATGGTTCAAAAAGATCTATGCTGAGAATGTTCACTGCATAATTTAAAAAATTAGAAATAAATATTTATTGAAAGAGCAATGATCTTTGGCTCTGTTCATGGTACTGGGGCTCCAGAAATTACAATAGAGAGATAAAGTTCCTTTCTCATGGAGTTTACATTTTATGGGTTAGAAAGACATTAGACTAATAAACAAATAAGATACTTCCAAATAGTTACAAATGCTTTGAAGACATAAAACCAGGTGCCAGAATGCAACAAATTAAAAAGAAAAGGTGTTTTAATGTATAAGAGTTTTTTCCTGATGTGAAGAGCTATGGAGGACTGCATCTACACATTAAAAGGACATACTGTGTTGCAAGAAAAACCAAAAAGGAATAGTTGAAATCAAGATATATCCTGATTAAGTTCTTCAGCTCTCAGGATGAAGAAGGAATTCTTTAGTCATACAGGCAGAAAAAGCAGATCACTCACATGAAAGAAGAATCAGGCTGGTCTCAGACTCCCCCACAGCACCATTCAGTGGCTGCAAAGTTTCTAGGGAAATAAAGTGAACCCAAGAATGTAATACCTGGTCAAGTTTTCATTTAAGTAAACAAGTCAACAACACACATTCTCAAACAAGAACTTGGGGAGTAAGTAACATGCGATCCCTTCTTGAAAAAACAACAACTTAGGATGAAATCAAACCAACCAAGAGATGAATGAAAATGCTGGGGTAAGAGTAAACCAATATTCAACATCAGAAGAACAATGGAGCATGCCTCATTTTACTGTACTTTGCTTTACTGTATTTCATAGTTTTTTAAATAAATTGTGGCAACCCTGCATAAAGCAAGTCTATTGGCACCATTTTTCCAACAGCACTTGCTCATTTTGTGTGTCGGTGTCACATTTTGGTAATTCTTGCAATATTCCAAACTTTTTCATTATTATTGTATTTGTTATGGTGATCTGTGATCAGTGGTCTTTGATGTTACTTTGTAATTGCTTTTGGGCACCACGAACTATGCCCATACAAGATGGCAAACTTAATCCATAAATGTTTTATGTGTTGTGTTCTAACTCTCCACCAACTGGCAGTTACCCTGGTCTCTATCCCTCTCCTTGGGCCGCCATATTCCCTGAGACACAACAATATTGAAATTAGGCCAGTTAATAACCCTACCTTGGCCTCTGAGTGTTTGAGCAAAAGGAAGAGCTGCACGTCTCTCACTTTAAATCAAATGCTAGAAATGATTAAACATAGTGGGGAAGGATGTCAAAAGCTGTGACAGCCCAAAAGCTAGGCCTCTTAAGCCAAATAGTTAGCCAAGTTGAGAATACAAAGGAAAAGTTCTTGAAGGAGTCCTACTCCAGTGAGCACATGAATGATATGGAGAAAATACAGTCTTCAGGCACCTGGTTGGCTCAGGCAGAAAACAAAACAGGCTTATTGCTGATATGGAAAAAGTTTGAGTGGTCTGGAAAGAAGATCAAACCAGTGACAAGACTCACTTAAGCCAAAACCTAATCCAGAGCAAGGCCCCAAGTCTGTTCAATTCTATGAAGGCTGAGAGATGAGGAAGCTGCAGAAGAAAAATTGTAAGCTAGCAGAGAAGGATTCATGAGGTTTGAGGAAAGAACCCATCTTCATAACAAAATAGTACAAGGTGAAGCAGCAAGTGTCAGTCTAGAAGCTGTAGCAAGTTACCCAGAAGATCTGGCTAAGATCATTGATGAAGGTGGCTACAAGAAACAACAGATTTTCAATGTAGACAAAGCAGCTTTATATTAGAAGAAGATGCCATCTAAAACCTGCACAGCTAGATAGGAAAAGTCAATGTCTGGCTTCAAAGCATCAAAGGACAGGCTGACTTTCTTGCTGGAGGTTAATGCAGCTGGCGATTTGAAACAGAAGTCAATGCTCATTGACCATTCTGTTTACAACATGGTTTACTGAATATTTTAAGCCCACTGTTGGGATCTACTGCTCAGGAAAATAGATTCCTTTCAAAATATTGCTGCTCATTGACAATGTACCTGGTCACCCAGGAGCTCTGATGGCTATGTACAATGAGATGAAAGTTATTTTCTTGCCTGCTAACACAGCATACATTCTACAGCCTGTGGATTAAGGAGTAATTTCAACTTTCAAGTCTTATGATTTAAGAAATACCTTTTGTAAAGTTATAACTGCTACAAATAGTGATTCTTCTGACAAATCTGGGCAAAGTACATTGAAACCCTTCTGGAAAGGATTCACCATTCTAGATGCCATTAAAAACATTTGGGATTTATGGGAAGAGGTCAAACTTAATAGGAGTTTGGAGGAAGCTGATTCCAGCCTTCATGAATGACCTTGAGGGGTTCAAGATATCAGTGGAAGAAGTAACTACACATGGGGTAGAAAGAGCAAGAGAAGTAGAATTACAAGTGGAGCCTCCAATGTGGCTGAATTTCTTCAATCTCATGATAACACTGGAACAGGTGAGGAGTTGCTTCTTATGGATGAACAAAGAAAGCGGTTTCTTGGGATGGAATATCCTGGTGAAGATGCTGTTAAGATTATTGAAATGACAACAAAGGATTTAGGCTATCACATAACCCGAGTTGATAAAGTTTGGAAGGATTAACTCCAAATTTGAAAGATGTTTTACTGTGGGTAAAATGTTATCAAACAGCCATTGCATGCTACAGAGAAATCTTTTGTGAAAGGAAGAGTTCAATCAATGAGACAAACTGCACTGTTGTCTTATTTTAGGAAATTGCCACAGCCAGCCCTACCTTCAGTAACCACCACACTGACCAGTCAGCTAGCCATCAACATAGAGGCAAGACCCTCCACCAGCAAAAAGATTATGACTTGCTGAAAATTCAGTTGATGGTGAGCATTTTTTGGCAATAAGGTATTTTTAAATTCAGGTATGTGCATTTTTTTAGACATAATGTTATTGCACACTTAATAGACTACAGTGTAGTGTAAATGTAGCTTTTATATGCACTGGGAAATCAAAAAATTCATTTGACTGGCTTTATAGCAACATTGGCTTTATTGTGATATTTGCTTTATTGGGGTGGCCTGGAACTTAACCTGAAATGTATCTGAGGTGTGCCTATATAATAGCAACAGTCAAATTTTGATACATACTTCCAAGTGATCCTCCAAAAGAAGCTGTTCCAATGTATATCCTATTAATAGTATTTGAAACATCTGTTTTCACACACCCTCATCAGTTATATTAAAGACACTATCAATTTTTCAATGTATCTCATGTATCTTTTAAAAACTATAGTGATCTTATGTAAGGGGTATATCACTGTTATTTTAATTTCATTTCCTTAGTTAAAAGTGAACTTGAACCATTTTCAAATGTTTGTGAGATGTATTTTCTGTAACTTTCCTAATTCATATATTTTGCCTGTTTTTCTGTTGGGTTGTTGTCTTTTCCTCATTCATTACTAGGTTCTCTTCAAATAGTGTCAGTATCTATCCTTTATTTACTATGTAACTTGCAGATATGTGATCCTAGTCTATCATGTCTTTCAAGTTTGTTTATAGTGTTTTTCTTTGTATAGAAGTTTTTTACTTAGTTAAATCTTTTCCTTTATAGTTTCTAGATGGTATGTCTTACTTAAAAGGGGCATTTGAACCACATGATTAAAAAAAAATATTCTGCTGTATTTCCCCTGCATTATAAGTTTCATCTTTTTCACTTAAATCTTTACTTAATTATCAGATTCACATAAACTAAGATTGTCAGACTCACGTAAACAATAGAGATATAATTTCCAATAGACCAGAATGCTTGACACTGTGTCAGAGGTGCCCCATCTCAATCTGTAAATACTTGAGAAGTAGAATTAGGAAATCAGCACCCTGATGGTATTTCCAGACCTAGTAACTAAAAAGGGGGAATATTTCATCTGGGAGATCAAAGTTAACAGGAATGCTGAATATCTTTTCTAGAGAAGTATAATGTACAATGGAAGAAGATCTCTCCTGGCCAGAGGCAATACATAGCCTTGAGGATTCATGATTGAAATGTTCAGGTTCTCCTGTTTCCGATATCTTTGTCCCATGGTCAGTGCTGCATGCATTGAGCTAAAGCTTATCTCTGTGGCTTCCCTCTATTTTGAGTTGTACTGCAGACCACACTGAAGCTCTCTTTCCTTAGATGTGTTAATACCACTGATTAGTAGTCAAGTAACCGTTCCCAAGGGCCTAGGAGACCTTGGGTTCCTTTCATCACTTGCTGATTAAGTTAAATTCTCTCAGGGGCAACCTTATCTTCCTTATTTGTGAGTTCTGAGTCCTAACTACAACAGGTTTATCTGGGAAGAGAAGTCTGAATTGAAGAAAAATTACTAAACAATTCAAGACAGTATACAACAGAGAATTGTTTAGGACAAGAGAGTTATTGAAGGTCTTTGCACATGGGAATGAGCGATGAAAGTGATGGGGAGGACTGGTTTGCCAGTCACATGAAGGTGAGAGCTAGAGCCGGAGAACAGCGGGGCACAAGGAAGGCAGGGGCACCAGTCAGGAGGCTGTTGTAGGAATCTAAACAATGTCAGCTTCAAATTCTAGACTACAGAGCCTCCACCAAATCCAATTCTGTATCCTCAACCTTTAGCCCAAAGTGAACTGGACCCTTCAGGTACTTTAAAAATGTTACACAGAAATACTGTTTATCCGGCGCGCCTGGGTGGCTTAGTCGGTTAAGCGTCCGACTTTTGCTTAGGTCATGATCTCGCGGTTCGTGGGTTCGAGCCCCGCGTCGGGCTCTGTGCTGACTGCCAGCTCAGAGCCTGGAGCCTGTTTCTGTCTGTGACTCCCTCTCTCTCTGACCCTCCCCTGCTCACGCTGTCTCTCTCTCTCCTAGAAATAAATAAAATATTAAAAAAAAAAAAGAAATACTGTTTATCCTATTAATTTATGAATCCTCTTAATTTGGCTTAGCAATACCTTTCTAAGGTATTTAACCTTAGACATTTAAACATTTTTACGTAACCCTACAACAACACTGTAATGACTTACAGATAAACAAAGCAAGGTTCAGAGTTTTAAGACACTTGTACAAGGTTTCACAGATAGAAAATGAGAGTCCAGACACCAAATAGCATATCATACATTAAGAGAAGCAAACTTTTATGTTATCATTTTCCTGGAAAACAATTATTATTTTTGACAAAAGTTGAGCCACAGAGAAGCTAACATAGTGGTCTCCAAATTTCTTGACCATGTACACTTACCAGTGAAAAAGTACACCCTCCTCCAATATAGGTATACCTATTTCTAAATTACTACTATCAGCTAATATCTCAAGGTACAATATATACTTAGGGCAGAATTAATTAAAATGTATGTAAATCCATATTTCAAATATGCTTCTTAATAATTTTGAAAAGTTTTTGCTGACTTCTTGTCAGAGCTGATTAGCTTACAATTGTTTCTATCAATAATCTGTCTAAGAGCTCCCACTAGGAGTAGAAGCAATTGATTGTGCTTGAAATTTTTGGTATTATTTAAAAGTCATGCTGTCTTTGTGGGAATCTTTTAAACCATCTGTCCATTCTATAAAGATGTTTAGCTAAAACTAGTTAATATAATCAGTAAATCCCTCAACTGGGTACACATTAACCACACATGCCATAAGAGCCACTGTGAATCCTCCAATGTTGTTGAATTCCCTGGTTCCCTTCAGGATACATCATGTCCCTTCATGACAGGTGACCAGGTGACTTACCAAGTAGGGTGCCTGTCCCAATGTGTATGCCAAATGTCAGTAAAACCCAATTTATTTCTTACTTACATTAAAGATACATATACATTCTAATATTTTCCTCCTGACCTAAAGAATCAGCTTTGAAGATCCCTAGACTAGAGGACCTCCTCAAGTAACAAGGTCAGAAGTTTTCTAGCTGGCTCTCTAATTCTCAATCCAGGGTCTTCCTGAGAATGCTCTTCCAAGGAAGAAACATGGACATCCAGGTCTTTTTGTTCACTGGTGTGGTGGGTGAGCCTACTCTGTCTCTGGAGCATGGGGGAGGACCAGGGGTTTGGCATGTTCATTTCAGTTTTAAGGTTCCAGAGCTTAGAAGACCATAGAACTCAGGTCTGCTCCCTCATTTTCCTATTCACAACCACAGAAGAGACAGAATCTCGGATAGGTTTGCTGATGAAAGAAGCTCTTAGGGGAAGCTTGTCAGAGTCCTTTGTTTCACTTTAGAGGGAGATGTGGGGTGAGGTACCCAAGCCCCTGAAGTGGGAGGCTTTCCAGACCCAGCAAGAGGCCAGGTTTCCTCACCTGCTGAGCTCATCTCTACCCCATTACCACTTTGGGTCAGGGCCAGGAACCAGGATGTCCCCCGTTCCCTGGAGTGGTCACTGATCCCCC
Organism: Proteles cristata cristata; assembly: GCA_017311185.1. Classification (NCBI taxonomy): domain Eukaryota; kingdom Metazoa; phylum Chordata; class Mammalia; order Carnivora; family Hyaenidae; genus Proteles; species Proteles cristata. Next base: position 482,008 of record JAESUZ010003710.1, on the reverse strand, counting down.
ATCCGCCTTGAGTTTCTAGGAGGCCCAGAGCCTGGAGGCAGCAGGGAGGGCAGGAGAAGACCAGCTAATTAGCCAGTCACTGTGATTATCCATGAGAGCCACTCTTCCTCCAAGGTCCGGACAGTCAGGCAGGGACAGGCAGGGGTTCAGGGCCACCTGCCCACCACATAGATGTCCAGCCCGAGGCAGTGCCTGCAACCCCACTCCTCCTGCTCCCTTGGCTCATCCTGTACTCTTTCCCTTCCATTCTGTACCTCCTTCTACAGGTTTCCCAGACTGCTCAGAAGGGCAAGGGAAATACATCATTTCCCCCACTACTCTTAGGTGTAACATCTAGTTTTGCCAAAGAGGGTGCGAGGCAGCCCCCACTACTTCATGCACACTGAAAGGCTGTGGGTCTTCAATGACCAGAAACCCAGCCCTTTCTCTTCCATGACCCCCATGGAGATGGAATTGTCTGGACTTTACCGAAAGTGTCCTCAGCACCCCACTGTACACACCATACATACTATACACACTTTTTGCCTAAATCTTGAGTCCCTCTTTTCACCTCCACTCCACTTTGAATGACTTAGTAATTGACTTCCAAACACCCAGTTTGGGCACCATAGCCACCCCTAGGCTGTCTTGAATCTCTTCCTAATAAGTAACCATAATGAACACTTGAAGAGGACTTACAATATGCTAAACACTTTATATGGATTAACTCATTCAATCTTCATAAATCTGTGGGGTAGTCACTATAGTTATCCATATTTTATGGATGAGGAAATTAGTTCACAGAGAAGCTAGTTAGTTCACCCTTGCCCGAGATCACCTCAATGGTTAATGGTGAAGCTAAAGTTTGAACCCTAGCAATACAGTTCCAGAGTTACTTAACTACTATACTATTCACCAAGATAAACTTTACATAGAAAACTCATGTTTTCTCCACTTTTGTAAAGTATGACTAAAAACATGTTGGGAAATATTATTGATCTGCATTGTATAAGCTACACAAATTCAGCTTCAAGTTAAGTCCCCCAACGGCCTTCTAGTCCAATTGCTGCTGCCCCAAAGGCTTTCCTATCCAGAAATTTTGGAACTGCTGCTGCAAATGCCCTTCATTTTGCTCCTTCTTGAGACCCTTGATATCCTGTGGACACCATCATTGGTGGTCTTGTGTGCTCTTAGTGATATTCCTTTCCACTGCTCAAGGGAACACCTGCAGTGCTCACTAGCTGAATGTTTACTCCTCTTTCTTGAAGGAAGATGAAAGAAAGCAAGGAGAGCTGGGTACACAGACATCCATCAACTGAGCTTTTGATCTCTCTGCCTGGGGAAGTAGATTTCACACCCAAGTCAACTGCAACAAGTTTTACTAGTAAAAGTTTTCTGTACTATCCCATCCAGTCTGGAACTGAATCTGCACAGTGGTAAGTCCCCTCAATGCCATGCCCAAGGCCCAAGGCCCAAGGCTTGCTCTAGTGTGGGCACAGTGAACACTTGGCAAATGATAGGACAGGACATGTAGTCAATTTCTGTGGAGTCTGAGCAACATCGGGCCCCAAACTCAGAGTTTCTACTATGGCAGAACCCATCATGTGTCCATATTTGCTGCTATTGCCAGGACAGGAGAGAGAGTTGTTGGACACCAAGGCCAGCTTTGCCCAGGGCTGTTGCCCTTGGGCCCTTTAATTCTGATGCAGGATCAGGTAGGTAACCTGGGCACAAGTGAAGAAGCTGTCTCCTCTATGAAAAAAGGAATTCAGTGAAGAGATGAGGGGGTTGCCAGGAGGAGATGGCAGGTGGCAGCTGGAGAAGAAGAGAAGCAGTCAGTGCAGGCAAGAAAGGCAGGGGACCAGCTGTGGTAGAGGCCAGACAGCTGGCTGGCCAGAAGAAACCCTTTAGGATGTCGTTCAGGACCCGAAATGCACCCTCAGCAGGGTAAGTTATTGCAACGCCCTTGCAAATATAAAGTGCTGTACAAACACTAAATCTAAAATGGCTAATAATTTTGTTATGTTAAAGCATTCGTGTCAGGTAATTAATGTACTCATTGTGATCATTTAATTTTATGGCAGGTAGTGTAGGGCTGGACAGAAATAGGGCTCTTTGGCCCAGTCCTCTCGTTGCTCGTTAGATAAGCCAGCAACACAGTCTCCCTGATCCAATACACCAAGGTTCTGCAGGAGGGGGCTGCTGCAGGGGCTCAGGACCTGGGCCTCCACACTTCAGGGATTTCATTTTCCTTGGCCCCTGGTGCCTAGAGGCCCTAGTGCCCCCTGGTGGTGCCTGAGTTACCACCATTTCCTCAAAGGAAATTCGTAGCTGAATTTGTGGGGAAAAGAGAAAATTGATCTCCTAATAGAAACTTCTCCCTTGACAAGTGTGCCTCAAGGCCACCAGGTGCTATGCACAGTAAAAGGGGAGTTGGCTTTGCTGTGGTGCTCCTTGGGAGCCAGCAGAGCAGGTTTTGTAGCAGTTGGAGCACCTAGAGTGAACCAAGAGGCCCAGCCCAGCCATATTGCCCCAGGAAGCCCTGGAGGGAGACCATTCAGGCTTCCGCCCCCAGCGCTGGCCACTATGGAGCTCTGTGGAGAGAGGAACTCTCGTTGCTCTTTGCCCAGTCTACCAAGGGCCCAGCTTGCAGTGGTGTCTCCATCTTCCCTCTGCTCTCTATATTCCTTCTCCTTGCCTACCACCCCTCTGCCTCTTCAACATACCTGGAGCCAAGGCAACTACTCTCACTCACTACTTTCCCAAAACCTTGTCATAATCTCTTCCATGGGGAGCCCTCATGGGTAAGTAGGTTCCAAAGAAGAACCTCATCTTCTACCTCAGTCCCAGTCTATATGCCAGCCTAGAGTAGACTCAGCAGGGTCTTGTTAAAGCCAGCCTTGCCTTGCTTTCAATGAGCCCCCAATCTCAAACATGTCTACCTTTACATAAATGCACAGACTGCTGTCTCCATCTTGACCTTCTCCTTGATTCCTGCATGCCTAGAGGTGATGACAAGAAGGCTTCTCCATACTAGAAATACTAAGGTTAGCTTAGCTAGATACTGAGTTAGAACACAGAATCCTTGAATCCTTGACTTTGGTCAGTGCACACTCTTGTTTCTCTCTCTTTTTCTGTCTCTTCTCTCCCCCTGTTTTCTGCTGGACATACCTGTCACTTCAAGAAACTGAGGACATAGCAACCTGCTTACCCAGTAACTTATTTATTTATTACAGATCCAGAAAGGTTTGGGATATATCCTTCATAGTGGCTTTCTTTGCTAAAATCAGCAACAGCTGCCTGGATGACCCATAAACACCAGGTTGCTTGTAACCTGGTGGTGGGGGCACAGGGAAGGCAGTGGGTGCAGCCAATTGACCACGACTTTGCTAGTCTCAGAATCAGTGTGTGCTTAGGCAGCTCTCTGTGTGGTAGGACCCTGCCCCACTCAGTTGAGGGAGGGATATGACTACTACCTTCCAGAACTGTATTTAGCCTAGATCTCCATGCTCATTAGCATGAGTCTCACAAAGGAAAATAACAACACTACTATTAGTGAGGCATTACCACGTGCCAGGGTCTATAGTAAAGTACTTTATATTGTCTCCTTTAATGCAACCAACGCTCCTATGTCATTGGTACCATTTGTGGTTTCATTTTACAGGTGCAAGAATTAAGTCTCAGAGAGGTTAAGTAGTTTGCTTAAATTCATATGGTTGCTGGGTGGCAGAGCTGGGATCTGAACTCAAGCAGTCTATGGCAAGAATCCACGTGCAAAACCACTGCTCTGTACTGCCTCGTTCTGTGCTGTGTCGTCTGAATGCACTGTCCTTCCATTCCAAAATAATTATCATTGTCTACTCTGTGCCAGGCACTGTTCTGGGTGCTTGGGAGGGATGGACACTATATAAGAATGATTGATTGATCGATGTTTCCTATTTGCCAGTCACTGTTTTAAGTTTTACTGGAGAGTCATTTGTACTGGAGAATGACTAACTGCTACATTTACAGCTCCTTGCTAGGAAAGGGGACTCTGGGTGTTTCCTTATGCATAGATGGCCATGCCTTGTATCAAGTGACTTTACTACTCTGGCCACAGCTAACTGGATCAGGGATAGACACATGACCCAAAGGCAGCCGATCTATTCATTGGTCAGGAGTCCATGAAGTGGCCTAGCAAGAAATTCTGCTCAACAGAGTTACTGACTGGGATGTGGCCAAGCCAATTAGATCCTTTTTCTTGGAAAATATAAACTCATGTTAATTTTAAGTGTTAGGTGCTGCTGAAGCAAGGGCAGAGTACTAAGTGGCTGTACTGGTGAAATACAAGAGTGGCGATCAATGAATGCTCACTCAGAGGCAGTAATGAAAACACCTAATTTCTAGCACCACACTGCATCCTGAACAACAGAGTTCTCAGAGTTTCAATAGGCTCTGTGAAGTTCCATGGTGTGGCTATGTCTTGACTTCCTTATTTCTTTCTACATCCTCATGATGATCCCCTATTACCAACATGATTAAGTGGGTAACACTGATAGACAATAAGGCAATTACAACAGAGTGTGATAAATGCAACTATGGCAGAAGCCCAGGAGGCTATGAGAGCACAGAGGAGGCACTAGAAAGAGTACATCTAGCCAGAGACAGTCAGGGAGGGCTTCTCAGAGGAAGATGAGTCAGATACTGTTCTCATTTTATTCAAAGCAAAAATCATCACCCTTAAGATCACTCTACATGATCTGACCCTCTATTCCCACATTGTCTTCCTAATTTCTCTTCCTGTCATTGTATTCCCCTACTTTACTCTTGCTGGCTTTTTGGATGCTCCTAAAACACATTGGGTCCTGCCTTAGGATCTTTGCTCTTGCTCTTTTCTTTATCTGGAATGTCTCCAGATACCCACTTGTTCAACTCTCTTCTTCCTTTAAGTTTTGCTGAAAAATCATCTTCTCAATGAGGCCGGCTTTGGCATCTGATTTAATACTGCATCCTGTCTGCCAACTCCTATGCCCAGGCACTACTGATCTCCTTACTCTGCTCTACTTATTCTTTATTCCTTAGAACTTATCACAGTTATCATCTTCCAACATACTTAATGATTAACTTACTTGTTTATGGTTTTTTGCCTGCTTCCCTCCTGCCTCCCCACGCCCAGAATGTAAGCTCAACATGGATAGAGGTCTTATTTTGTTTTTGACTGTCATGTGTTGTGCTCCCCAGAAAGCAGATTCTGGGACAAAGATTAGCATGCCAGATGTTTAGCAGACTGCTCTTGGGGTCAACACCAATAGAGGGAAGTCTGATTAGGCAGAGGGAGAAGCTGAATTGTGAAGCAGTCCCAACGAAGTCCTTATACCATCAAATTAGAAGACAGTACCAACAGATCAAGTACCACGTGAATCACCTGGCTGATCCCATTGTGTAACAGCAGCCCTGCTGCCTCCTGATGATCTAAGCCAATTACCTCTGCCAAGATAGAGTGACTTTTCTTCTTGCCTGTTGTCCTTGGCATGAAGAACCTGAAGAAGCCAGGAAGCAGCCATCTCATGTAGTTCAGCGGGATTCTTGCTGTGTCTTCTAGCAGAAATGTTCCCCTTTGGGAATCAGCTATTCTAAATTTGCAAAGCCCAGCATTCCATATTCCACAAGTAGATCACTGGTAGTAATTGTAATTAGACCCTGGTTTCTGAACCCCAATGGGGACACATCTCCATGTAAAGGTCTTTGATTTAAAATTCATGCTGTATCCCACAATAGAGTTTCTCAATCTTGGCATCATTGACATTTTGGGCTGGATAATTCTTTATTTGGGGGTGGGGAGGAGAGGGACAGGACTGTCCTGTGCATTGTAGGATGCACACCTCTGACTTCTTCCCTCCTCCAGTGGAGAAAATGAAAAATGTCTCCAGATATTACCCAATTGCCCTGGGGGCACAACTATCCCCAGTTGAAAGCCAGTATCCAAAAAGATGGTGCCCCATTCTCATAGAGTATCACTGCCTAGCTGGTGATTCAGCTGTGCCTTCAAGAGGTCACTGCATTGCTCAATTAGGTTAGCAGCTTCTGGGTGCTGTAGCATGTGATACAACCAATAGACCTTATGTTATGGGTTCACTCCTGCACCTCCATTGCTGTAAAGTAGGTCCATTGGTATGATTCAGTAAATAGTATATAAGATTGTATGCTGATGGATCAAACACTCTATAAGCTTTCATTTCATGGTGCTGGCTAAAGCCCTATAAGCAGGAAACACAAACTCATAACCAGAATATAGATCTATTCCTGAGTGAATTTCCATTTCTTCCAAAATGGAAAGGGCCCAAAATAATCAACTTGCCATCAACTGGCTGATTGATCTCCTCAATGGATAGTGCCATCGTGGGTACTTGGCATTGGTCTCTGTGACTAGTAGATTGAACGTTCCACAGTGCCAGTAACTAAATCAGCCTTGGTAAGTGGGGACCCATGCTCTTGGGCCTGTGCATAACTTCCATCCATCCCTGACATCATAGTTACTTAAACATGCAATCGTCATGCTGAGACTGGGGTAACCAAGCACAGAAGCTGACTGATATCAGTAGGCTGAGTCATTTTATGTACTTAATGGTTTAATTTCCATTCCGTGGTGGGTACTCACTGGTGGACACTAACATGTAATACAAAGATCTTCACACTTTGTGCCCATTTTCATCTGTCCGTTCACTGGCTACTACCCCAGACCTCCTTGTCTGTGATCTTCCAGTCTTGCCCTTCCAGTTGGCACAATCATTACCACTGCCCATGAGTCCATAAATATTCTATCCTTGAATCCCTTTTCTTTCCACATAAAGTAGATGACTAGGGGCTCTGCCCATTGGGAGGATTTTCCTCTCACTGTCTTTCAGCAGAGCCACTATCCATTTCAGCTTGTACTCACATACTGCATCAACCCACCCATGAACTAAGGCAGAGCTTTTCCCTCCTATTTTCTGGTCATAAGGAATCTCTCCATACAAGCTGTGTGTGGGCAGACGAGAGGCACTGGTTGCACCGGTGGTAGATGACATGGGAGCCTGGGATACTGTGCTGCAGCTTGCTTGTGCCCTCCAGTTTTGCTCATACTTGATCTCACATATGGCTCTTCCATCTTAGGATGGACTATTACTGGGCCTGAGTAACCTCATGACTCAGTGGATCTCAGAATGTAGTTTTGGTGAGAGGATGAAGTTACAAGCCTTGCCTGAAAATACCATGCAGCAGCAGAGGGAGTACAGGTGCACAGAGAAGGTTTGAAGGGATACAACGTGGAGGTGAAGGCGAATTAAGATGTTTTCTCTACTACTGTTTTAATTTTATTAAATCCTACTCTATCTGTGTAAGTTACTTTCTGTGTGCCAGGCACTGTACTAAGTTCTTCCCACAAACTGTTATGAATTATTACTTTAATCTATACAACATATGAAGTAGGCACATATTATTCCCAGTTTACAGAGGAAACTGAGACTTAGGGAGGTTAAGTAACTCCTTAAGGAGCACAGAATTGGTGCTTCTTAAGAACAAACCCAGGACTGTCTGACGCCAAGGCCTAATCTTTAAATAGCCACACTATCAGCCATTCTCTTCATGCCAGCTGCCATGAGAGAGAATGAGGAAAGAGCTGTGTGTGGGGTGTGTGGGGGTGGGTGGATGTGTGTGGGGGTATATATAGTGGGCAGGGGAGGTTTTTCGCTATGGTTATGCTGTGCTATGCTGAAGAGTTTCAAGATTTTTACTAGTTCATCCATTCCTTCATCCAACAAACATTCACTGAATACCTAGTTACTATAGGATAAAAATGAGTGAACCAGATGTCTTGCCACTACACCCTCGCCACTTCTCTTAGGGGAGGTTCTTCTATAAGGGCAGGGTTGCTGCTCAGGACAAGAGTGGGGAAGGGAGGGCATCAGTAGAAAAGGCTGTACTCATTTGCCCAGGTAGCTCTGCAGGCTGGAGGAGGAATAAGATGGCTTGGCTATTTGGCCCTAAGATGCAAACTGCTCCCCTCTGCTTCCAAGAGTTGCCCCTCTTGGGTCTGGGCAGAAGTGTTGATGGTCTGGTCCCCAGAATTCCTTTAGTTATAGCCTATGTGTCTTCTTCCCCTTCTTGGGGATCTCAGTCCTGATGTTTGCAGTACCCTGTTACACTGCTTCATTAGAGTGACTGATGACTTTCTTCCCTATGGGCCCAAGTTTTAACTACTAAGTAACCACTTGTCTGTCTGCCCCCTTGGTGTATTTTGGAGCTGCAGTCCTACCCAGGACCAGTTTTGGGTGTTTTTGTTTTTGTTTTTTTTTTAGTTCAGCCTGGAAATATTAACTAGCAAACAGTAATTTACATTTAGTAAGCAGGTACTGTGTGTGAGGCCTGTGGCAAAAGCTCTATGGATGACTTTATTAAATTCTGTGTCAGATTTAGAGTGGCGTCTGGGCCTACTGCTGGAGGCAGAGCATGAGGTCGACATGCAGAAGGGGCTCTTTTTGCCAGGATTCTGCTGCTCCTGTGCCTGTCCTGAGCATTGAGACCACTAGAGGACCAGCACAGGATCTGGGGCCCGCTGGCCTTACACAACACCCGGCGCCCCCAGGTGAGGGCCCCCGCGGTGGAGCACACAGGGCTTTTGGCTGCATTACCCTTTCCTCTTCCCTTCCCTGAACAGGCATCTCTGCCAGGTCAGCTCCCTTTCCCTTGGCTTCCTTTGTGCTTTTCCTGGCCTTGGCTCATGCTGTTCCTTCTGCCCAGAATCCCACTTTTCCTTTTTCTGCCTGGTAAAACCCTTATTTTTCAAGCCTTGCTTTAATGTCATCCTGACCTCCCTGCCCTCCCCTGTCAGAATTAATTGCTCCCTCCTTTTGTGTTGCTCAACAGCACTTATCAGAGTGAACTGTAGTTACTTGTTTCGCCACTCAGCCTGGGGGAAAGAGAGGCAGAGGCCTGTTCTGTTTCACCTCCTGGGCTCAGGGGCTCAGGGGCCGCCCAGTAAGTGTTTGCTGAAGCCCACTGGGACTGGAGCAGGGGGCTGTGAAGCTTGACTGGGGATGTCCCTGGGACAGGACCTCGGTTCTCCCTGAATCCTTGCCTCTGTCTAACCTCTGTCTCTCTGGTTGGCCCAAACTGGATTTCAGAGACTATGACAGGATCCCCCTCAGCGGGAACATGTGTGTCTTCTCTCCCCTCCAGATAAATCCCCTCTTCAGTGGCCAGCCTGCCTGCCTGCCTCCATCCTGGCACCCCTTCTAGCCTGGTGCTCCCCGCTCTCCCCATTTAGCGGCATCTGTGGATTTCATTAACTTGCTACTTAACCCCTCTCACTCAGATCAGCTCTGAAGATGATAAATCAGGCCCAGGGCTCATCCCTGCAGCGGCCAGCCTCTCCACACCCCCCTCTAACGAGGCTCTGGCCGCCCCTATTCATCACTGGCTGCCCTCTCACTCTCCTGCAGTTTCATTGCTCCTACCCCTGACGCCCCCCCCCCGTGCAGACGGAGTGTGTTGTTATAGCCCAGCCACTTTGGGTTGAATTCTGGATGCGGATTCAAGACAGACTCTGGAGCTGGTGAGCTTCCTAGATCAGACCATGTCTGTCCCTGGGGAGTTGTGGGCCTCGGCTTCCCTGGGCGGGGGTGGGGGGAGGTTAGCCCAAAGGCAGGACCCAGTGGCTGCAGGAGAGCGAGGCCCTGACCTGGAAAGGGATGGGACAACTAAGGGAGGGGAGGGATTCCTTCCTAGCGATAGGACTGCCTTTATTTCTGTGTGGGAGAGGGGAGGGGTGGCTAGAGTGGATGGACCTGCATTCTCGTTCCTTCCTTTCTTCCTTCCTCAAGACCTTCCACTCCCTCCCTGCCTAGATCTTTCCAAGAGCCTTCCTTTAAATGTCCTACTCTGTGGCATTGCTGTTCTCACAGGCACCCACCTTTTCCTTATCTCCTGACAGAGTGCGGCTAGGATGAGGTGACTCTAGGTGGTGGGGTGTGCAGAGCACCCAGACCCCTTCCCGCAACAGCTCCCCCACAGTGGTAAAGCTGCCCCTGCTCTGAGACTCCTTTCTCACCCTCATCTTTCTAGCTTCCCCTTCCCTTATTTCTTGAGCTCCCCTGCCTACATAAACTCAAACTATGACCCACCTGTCATGGAGGCTGCCATTCTGGTCCATGGGTAGATCACCTATGCCTCAGTGGAGGGCTAGAATTGGCCAGCAGTGTGGTTTTCCTCGACTTAGCAAAAGGACCCCTTTCCCATCCACCTTCCACCCCAGCTGCTTCTCTAAGCTCTGCCCAAGTTCCATCTTTAATTTTCCTTTCTCTGTGCAGTTACCTTTCCCTCTCTCCCTCAGGCCCCAGCTCTCCTCCTGACTTCTCTCTCCTTCCTGCTCATGTCCCCTCTCCTCTTCCCTTCTCCCATTTATAGGCACAGACTCTCTAAAAGGGACCCAGTCCTTTTGTAGTTCTAATCAGGGTCCTTCTGGTTTTCTCTGCCCTTAGAGATCTCTCCTCTCTGGGCCCCCTCTTATTACTTCCACCTGCCCTCATTGTGTCCCCTCCATCCTCCATTCTCACCTTCATTCCAGCCTCCTCAGGAGACAGTGTCCTGCACACAAGCTCCCTACCCCACTTCTCTCCCCACCCCTTCCCAAGCCCTGCAATGATCTGCTGTACCCCCCCCCCAATCCACCTCCTTTGGCATTCTTCTTTTGAAGGGAGCAGGGTCAAAGCCATTGGATATTCACCCAGCAACACCCCCACCACCACGTGTGCTTTTGTCAGGTGCTATTTCTACAATGCCTTCATTACCTCCTAATTGGCCAAATCTCTTTTCTTTATTTTTCTTGTTAAAGACAGATTTAAAGAACGAGTTCAGTAGCTCAGCCATTTTCAGACCATCATTAATTTCCCGCCTTCTTATTTATTAATGGGGCAACTTCCTTGCTGGTATTTCTTGTTCCCTGGATATCTCTGTAAAAGCCTGCCTGGCTCATGCAGCCCCTGGGACCAGTGCTAACTCACTCTGACTTTGTGCTGCCCTCAGCTTCTCTGGCATTCCCTCCACGGCCCCCCTGCACGTGCAGCCCTCCTTGGTCAAGACTCCTCCACCCACACTCCCAGTTCTCTCCTCCATCCCTTCTCCCTTTCCACAGTGTTCCTGGTTCTACACTAAGCCAAACAAATGCATGCATGCTGTCTCATTGACTCCTCAAAATCTTAAGAACAAAAGAGCAGAATAGAGCTCAAGGAGCAGCATCACAAGGTATAGGGTCAGGATGTGAACCCAGTTTTACCTGCGCCCCCAGAAAGGGCTTTTCCTCCTTGCCAGCCCACCTCAGGGAAGCTCACAGAGAAAGGTCATGTTTAGGGTAAGTAGTGATACAGAGGGAAATTCCAGAACCCGTGAGAAGGCAGCAGCACCGTAGGAAATAGAAGTCAGTGGCCCAAGGATGAGGAGGGCTGTGGTCAGCAAGGAGTGACCTGTCTCCTTCTTTGATACCTGACCTCTCTGTGTTCCATTTTCTCACCCTCCCTCAATAGTCAGCTAATGGACTTGTATTCTAATGGGGACATTACTAACTTATAGGAGTAGTTATCTAAGGACTCTTTCTATGCCTCTGAAGGCTGGATCTGTGCACATGTTCTTTTTGAGGCCTTTTGATTTTAGTTCTCTAGGAGACTCAGCCCTTTTCCCCAAGGGAGGGGGTTGTTCCTGCTGTTGCTCACAAACCTGTGCCTGTGCATGGGTGTAGGTAAGAATCAGTGAGTGCTGAGCTCCTCAGAAGGACAGCTACCACCCTAGAATCCAGGCCCCAGGTCCCAGCAAATGCTGACTCCACCAATAGCTCCTAAACCATCCTTAATATGAGTGATGGGGATTTGCAGTATGGTCTTGTTAAGATCTTTCCATAACCAGGAATACTCCCCATTTCCCCTAGGCTCTGAGCCCAGACTCCAGGTGAGGCCATGTTGTGCCCAGGGCCTAGTGGCTAAGGCTGTAGCTGCTTCCACACTGCCAGTAAGAGAGGATAGGGTGATGAGAATAGTGATCCTAAGTCAGGGTGCAGGCCTAATCAGATAGCTGCAAGACCTTCATGGCTGCCTCTAAACGCCAAGTCATTGCTCCTCTCTTCGGAAAAGAAAGCTCTGGACAGCCCCACTGAAGGATCCAGGAAGGAAAGGAAGAAAGAGAAGTCAGGGCAGAATTATTTTGTTCAATCTGGGACCTCAACTGGCCCTCTAGCAGTAGTATCTGGGAGCAGCAGCAGCAGCAGCGCAGGGGAGGAGTCCCCTGAGGCCAAGCCCTGGGAGCCATGTTTTTACACTAAAAGACCTTGTTTCTTGTCTCGTCCTGGTCATAACCCTGCTTAATAGAGACATTAAGATGAATGATTGAAGCTGCCTCTTTCCCTGCAGCCAGGAGGAGGGGCAGCGTGGGTGACCCCAGACAGAGGGGACACTGTGGGGATGGGGTTGAGGTAGGAGGGGATCCACAAAGCATTCCTCTCCAGCATAGAACCTCAGCTTGTAGGCTGAAGCCTCCTGTCCCAAAAGTGGCCCCAAGGGCTGCCTCCTCTAGCAGGGCTTCTCTGCACTGACCTCCAAGGCTGCCTCTGGCTCCCTGGCATTAGAGAGGGGCTAATGCCTGCAGGAAAGGCCATCATAGGTGAAAAAGGGATGATAGGGACTTTTGTTTATACAGGCTTCCAAAAGGGTTTTGATAAGCTTCTAGACACACAGGTTTTCATATTTATGAAAATAATAGCTAACAGTTATTGGGTGTTCCCTGCACGTTTCAGAGGCTATACTTTATGTGCATTGACATACTGATTCTCACAACAGCCTCGTGATACAGAAATAATTATTATCCCCAATTTATAGATGAGAACACTGAAGCTTAGAGAAGTTAAGCCACTTGCCCAAGGTCACCCAGCTAACACGTAGGAGAGCTGGGCTATGAATCCAGGCAGTTTGCCTTCAGAGCCTGGGCTGGTAACGGCTGTCATCATATACTACCTCCAGTCTTAAAAACTGTCATAGTTGAGGATTGGGAGGCTGGTTGGGAGGACTGAGGTTTTTGTATCAGATAGGGAATTGATTTAGAGGTCAGATACAACCGTTAGGGATAAACAGGCTCATCTCTGGATGGGGCTGCAGAAGTGGTAGGGGCCCCAGGGAGCACCAGTGAGACAGGCCTCATTTACCATGTTTATGACAGGTCTGGCAGAGGGCAGCTCAGGGAAAGCTGCCCCTTCAGAGATGATACCAAACACTTTTGGGCAGGAAAATGTCTTGCCTTTTGTTTTCTCTCAGCTCCTCAGCCCTCCCCCTAGTCCTATGCTGGGCCGGCAGGGAGTGAATACATATTCCACAAACGGCTTCTAAAAGATAGAAGAGCCACAGCAGCCTTGGACCATTTTCAGCAGAAAGAAGAATGCTCTGTGCTTGTAGATGTGAGTGAATGCATTTGGGGAAGGTGGGAAGGTGGGCCAGAGGGATTGCTACTCCATGTGAGACCTGGGGACCAGTAGCATCAACATCACCAAGGAATTTGTTAGAAATGTGGAATCTGAGGTCTTTCCCAGACCCCGTAATCATGGTTTGCATTTTAACAAGATTCCCAGGTGACTGGAATGCACACTAAAGTTTGAGGGGCACTGCTCTAACACAGAACAGACCTAGTCATTGCTCTGCTTCAAACCCATCGGTGCCTCTCTATTGCCCTCAAGCTCAAGTCCAAACTCTAATATTAAGAACGTTAACTTTATTTATTTTTTTATTAAAAAAATTTTTTTAATGTTTTATTTATTTCTGAGAGAGAGAGAGAAACAGTGTGAGCAGGGGAGGGTCAGAGAGAGAGGGAGATACAGAATCTGAAACAGGCTCCAGTCTCTGAGCTGGCTGTCAGCACAGAGCTTGATGCAGGGCTCAAACCTAAGAACAATGAGATCATGACCTGAGCTGAAGTCAGACACTTAACCAACTGAGCCACCCAGGTGCCCCAAGAAGGTTTACTTTAGAACCAGGCACGATCTGGGGCACCTGGGTGGCTCAGGTGGTTAAGCATCCAACTTCAGCCCAGATCATGATCTCATGGTTCTTGAGTTCAAGTCCCACATCAGGCTCTGTGCTGACAGATCCGAAGGCCTGCTTCAGATACTGTGTCTCCCTCTCTCTGACCCTCCCCTGCTCAAGCTGTCTCCCTCTCTTTCAAGAATAAATAAACATTAAAAAAAATTTTTTTAAAGACTAGGCACGATCTAACTCTTGCCTACTTCAAACTCCTCTTTCACCACTGGCTCTGTCACATATTCTACTCCACTAGCACTGAGCTCCTTCCCATCCACATGTAATTAAGCCATTTCTTTCCCTCATGGCTTTGCTCATGTTATTCCCATTGCCTGGAATGGCGTGTCTCTTCACTCTTCCCCCAACTTCTTGGCCTGGGAAATTACTACTCAAAAAGGACTTGACTTCAATATTAAACCTTTCCAGCTGTAATTAGTGCTTCCTCTTCAAACTTTCATTGTAAGTGGTCTGTCTCTATGATCACAGTTATTGCTCTGAGCGATATATCTCTTTACCAGTGTCTCCCTCATTATAGTGTAAGCTCTATGAGGTCAGGAACTATGTCTATTGTTCATGCTTTTGTCCTGTGCTTTCAAGGAGCCTAGCACAAAGCAGGTATTCAACGAATGTTGTTGAATCTTGAAAAATTATATACTTTGAGAAGGGTGGGCTCAAGCTCTTAGTTCAGCTGAGGTTGTGGAAGAGATCCCTCTGAAGGCTTCAGATGCCTTCTAAAAGCCCCACAGCATTTTCAGGTCCTGAGGGGTGTTGTCAGGCACTGCCTACAGGTTAAAAATGCCAAGGGGTGCCTGGCTGGCTCAGTCAGTACAGCATATGACTCTCCATCTCACGGTTGTGAGTTCAAGTTCAAGTCCATGTTGGACCTGGAGTCTACTTAAAAAAAAAAAAAAAAAAAAAGAATGCTGAGCAAGACCATGTCTTGTCTTGTGGATGCCATGCTGCACAGGGCACACAGATGGGGTTTGGGGCCCAGAGAGGAGAAGGAACAATCACTTGGGGATCAGGAAATGCTTTCTGAGGCAGAGCACACTTCTCTGGCGGTTCAATGGTAGAGATGGAAATGAGGAAGGTCCTTCTAGTTGAGAGAGCACCACCAGCAAAGAAAGTCTTGGAGGCAAGAAAGTACAAAGCACTTTGATGAGTAATAATTAGTCCTTTTGGCATGGAAGAGAATGGGAGATAAAGCACTACTAGGAAATAAGGCTGGAAGTGTAGCCTGAGCCTGAGTTTTAAAGCACTTGAAAGCGAAGTCAAGACCAGGAAGAAGGAACTATGAAATCACACTACTACTAGGAACAGCGCTACTAGGAAATAAGGCTGGAAGTGTAGCCTAGAGCCTGAGTTTTAAAGCACTTGAAGGCCGAGTCAAGACAAGGAAGGAGGAACTATGAAGTCACAAGGGGTCTAGTGGAAGAACAAGGCTGTATTAGTCTGGGAAGTCCAAAGAAAGTGGCAGGCAGTACAAGTTTATTCACTAAATCTTGGGGGGGGGGGAATATGCTCTGTAATGGGGGTCCTAGTGGGTTGGGGCTTGATCCACTGTGAGGACTTAGGCAATATCCCCTGACCCAAACAGGGGATATTGAATCTACTGTTTTACATGGGGGTACAAAACCTCACAGAGAAAAATAAATTTGAACCAAACCTGAACCATAACTGGATCAGTATACACCAACATGATTAGAGTAGGGGTATGTGGACAACACAATGGACACCAGATTGCTGGAAAGGCCTGCAGAGCTTGAGAGAGAGCGGTCTAATAATACGGGAGAGAGGAGTCTGACAGATGAGCCAGTTTCTGCAATAAGACTGATGGTTGAAGAAGACCACGGCTCTGCTTCATTGTGATGGTTCTTACATAAACTCACCCTATCCTGGCTACTCTCATGGTTGTAAGTATGCAGAATGAGTTAAAGAAGTGGAAAGAGCTGTCTCTGAAACACTGAAGAGCTCAAACTCTTTGCTGTAGGGCTTCATATCCTCCTAACTGAGTGTAATATGGAAGGATTCTTCTTACTTTGTGAGAGAGTGCTGTGCTCTCACATGGTCATGGTACCATGAGAATTCAGCACCTCAGGCAGAGGTATTCAAGGCCAGCATCCATGGTGCACTTAGCGACAGAAGCCAGTGGAGCACAGTAGCTCAGACTGATCCATGGGCACAACTGAAGTTTTTTAAAGAAACATTGCTGGGAATTGGTATTTCTACAGGAGGAGGTAGGGGTCTAGAATTAGCAAGACTCATGTATTAATGTTAACATAAACTCATTGGTGCCGCTAGCTGGAACATCTGCATTGCTACAGACAAACTACAAGGCAAACTATGGAATAGAAACAGAGCCACCAGGAGGCAGAGATTCATGAGTGTGTTTGGAAAAATTGAGGGAGCCTGGCTTGGTGGAGAGGGGACATCAGTACCACTCCAAAGGGTCCAGGGTCACATCTGACCAGTGATAGGAAGCTCTAACAGGCAATAGGAGAGAGTTGAACTTGAAGCTGTGATGGGAACAGGCAAAAGGCAGGAGCACTGGTGGCTGATGACCAACATCAGGAGAAGGGTGGGTACTTTGGTAGATGCTTTCTTCACTTTTTTGGCTATGCAGATACTATCTCCACTTCATAGTGGAGGAAACAGGCCAAGATAAGGTGACTGCTTATTCATCAAATATACACACTTGGAATATAAAGATGATTAAAACACAGTCCTCTTCTTTGAGAACCACAGAATATTGTAGGTGAGAGATACAGAGGCAGACAAGGGCAGACATAAGCACAAGGTGCAAGACACCACGAAGATGTTCCCCAAGTCACAGAGTCTATAAACGTCAGAGCCAGGAATCAATTCCTGGATTGTCTGTATCCAAACCTTAGCACCTTCCACCACTCTAGCCACACAGCAATAATTGTCAGAGTCCAAGTTCTGAGGAAGGGCAGTAGTTCTTGCTGCTGGCAGGAAATTTTTAAGAGCAAGAAGAGGACAATGGGAATTGGGATGTGGCCTGTACAGGTGACCCAGAAGCAGCTCAGGTCCAGAAGACATGATGGTGCCCTTAAGGTTACCAGGTCATGGAGGCCCTCCCCTAGGGTAGGACTAATTCCAGAACCTAGAGGTGGCAGTGTGTGGTTCTAGTTACAGGAGGCACTGGAGGCAAGAAACCAGGCTGGTTATTAGTGGGGTACATTGCGACCAGAGAATGGAGGGTCTCAAAAATCAAGTTGGGATTGAAAGGAGAGGCCATATTGAGAGTGGTAGTGGGGAAATGGGAATGAAATCAGACAATTTTGGGGCTGGAAGGAAAACCTGCCCAGTCTCTAGGATCATCATCTCCTTTTATGCTTCTGTTGAGTTCAATAAACCCTGACAGGATTGTCTGCCTTTTCAAAACAAAAAACAAAAACCAAAAAAAACCCCCTTTCTTTCTTCCTCCCTCCCTCTCTCCCTTTCTTCCTAAGTTTTATTTCTTTAAGTAATCTCTACACTCAACATGGGGCTCGAACCCATGACCCCAAGATCAAAAGTTGTACTCTTTTCTCGCTGACAGCCACATACCCCAAACAACTCTTTTGCTTTAAAACCTTGTCTTTTTCCTTCTTTCTAGTACCAGATCTAGAAGAGGCCAATCTTTTCTAATGCTTTGCCTCTGACTAGAGTGGCTACATAGCCCAAGCAACCTTACATAGTTGGGGTGGGACTGTGAGCCACACCTCTGGGGCATGTGAATCACCACACTCTATGAACAGTGGGCAAGGCAGGGAGAAATCAGAGAATGAGAGGTGAAGAGGGTAGGCCAGAGAAGGCAGAGTGGAACAGCTTGGGGAAGAGAGCCTTCCTGGGCAGGTGGCTCCATTTGATTTCCGATTTAAAGGGGAGGCTTAGATGGCCAAGAAGAAAAAGACTAATAAGAAAAATATTAAACTGCAGTGTGTGTGTCCCCAGGGACTTCCTGTTGCCATGACTGACCTCCCGGAGAGCGCCATTCGTTCCCGAGCATGGCAGCTTTATAGGTACTTGTAGGCCTGCAAAGAACACCAATTTGCTGCTGCAGTTTGTTTTGATAACTGAAACTTTCAATAAATCTATATTAAAATCAAAGGGAAAATTAACTAGGCCCCAGTGAGGGGCATAGAGATAAGGGAGCACATTACCACCCTGGCCTCAGCCACCCCACATCCATCTCTTAGTTCAGATTCAGGTCACCAGGGAGATGAATGGCTCAGGCTCATGGGGAACAGCCCTGGGGGAAGCAGGCAAAGGAGGCATGGCCAGGTCCAGCTCCCACAGCTCCTGCAGCAGAGACTGTGGGCACAGGGGCAGGGAGTGAGTAGGTGGGCTGGTGGTGGCCATGGCGGAGAGAAGAGTTGGAGAGAGGCTTGGAGGAGGGGTGAGAATAATAGTAATAACAGCCAATATTTACTGAACTCTTTACACTGGATGCTATGCTAAGCATGTTTGTATTTAATTCTAATAAGTAGGTACTAGTATTATCTCCACTCTAGAGATGAAGAAATGGAGCCTCAGGGAGGTAGTGGCTTGCCACAGACGGAGCCAGGACTCAAACCTGAACAGGTTTTCTCTGAGCTCACACTCCTTGTAACTGCACTATGCTGTCTCATGCAGCTTACAGGGACTGTGAACAGCAGAAGCAGCTTTCTTAGTTCTTAGATAAAATAGTTTCAGATCCAGTCTCAGCTGTTTCAGCTGTGCCAAGTTTGGGGGCTGTCATGCACTGTCCTTGGGTCCTCTGCCCTTCCATTGTTGGATAAGGCCCTATGTTTGTTGGCCATCTTGCTATTTTCCCTTATAGTTTCAAAGGGCAGCAAAAGAACCAACTTGGTGTCTTTAATTCCTGCTCTCAGTGTTCACTTTAGCTCAGTCGCTTACTCCAGCAGCCTGGAGGCTGCCCAAGGTATATGTGCGTCTGTGTGTTAGACTCAGTGCATCTGCCTCCAAAAATTCACTTGTCCCACCCCAGGGCTTTGGCCACTTCTTTTTTGGACAGCCCCGCTGCCACTACTATCACCTCATTTACTAACACATCTGGTTGTCTTAGCCTCCTTGGGGAGGAGATTTAGGTTTTGATAGAGCCTCCAAGGTGCCCACTGTGATGGCACTGGAGTGGGCCTAATTTGGCCAAACCAGGGGCTATGACTCCTCTCACCATTTCTAGTCTGTTGAACCACTGTGCTTTAGGGTGTGGGATTTGGCGCCCCTGGTGGCTACCGGAGTGGTGGGGTAACACAACCCTCCCTTTCTCCCTGATGAGTGATGGTTCTGTATGGCCTAAATAAGAAAGCAACTAGTTGTGTTTCTTTTGAAGCTCTGGTCAACTTTATAATATACAACCTTATATTTTCTTTCTTTTCTTCTCTGCTTCACTTCCCTTTGCCTCCTCAACTCTTGCTGCCCTGGGCTTATATTTCCCAATGAAGTTTTACCACATAAGCTTTACTCAGGCTGTTTTCTGGGAAACCATAAAACAGAGGGAATCACAACAGAGCCAAAGGCTTGAGGGAGCCAAATGCTGGGTTGGCAGCAGTGTAAGGCACCACGTATATACTTAGGTCTTAAACTGTTCTCTTATTTGAATACATTTTGCCTGGTCTTTGTACAAAAAGAGCTTATAGTCTAGTGAAGTCATGGAAGCTGTAGAGGTGAGCTCTAGAGTACCCAGTAGGAAAGAGCACATTCTGGAGAAGTTAAGGGACCATGGAAGGCTCCCTGGAGGATACTGGTGATGGGCCTTAAAGGAAGCCTCCAATCTAGAGACAGTAGGTTTACTTTATTCTTACAGCCAAGAAGGCTGGCTGTGTCCTATTCTTAGACCAGACTCAGGACATAACAGAGCCAGGGACAGGAGAGACCATCTCAGGGCCTCTCATTTGTCTAATTTCATTTGTCTATTTACTTACCTGTTTATTGTCTGTTCTGCCTCTCTTTTCCCCTCCCCAATATAAACGCTCCTCAAGGAAACAGGTTTTGTGTATCTTATTCACCAATGAATCCTTAGCAACAGAAACAGGGCCTGACACTTAGCAGAGGCACTATAAATATATGTTTACTGACTAATCAACCGGGATTAATGTCTAGATGACATCAATGGGAGGAAGAAGACCCAATTCCAGCTCCAAGAATCAGAGGTTAGGTGCATCCACTTTACTGACCTTGGGTTAAGTGACATCTGTCCCTGCTGATGTTTATTTCCTCATTTGTCCACAAACATTTACCAGACTCCGGCTTTACATTTGGAACTGTGCTGGGTATTACTGATACACTATGAACAATATAGAAACAATGCTTACCTTAAATGAATTTACAGCCCTGGGAGAGAGACAAGGAAATAGACAATTATAAAACAATGCAATAAATTCTGTAGGTGCAGAATTCAATCACTTAACCCATTGTGCAGGATTAAGAAAGACATTCCCTGATATGGGTATTACCAGGCATTCTCAGCTCAGGTAGGAACCATTATGTTAAAGGTCACCTTTCACAAAGGTGGTAGGGCCCAGATATTACATCATCTTCTTAAGTTAAAATCTGCAAACGGCAGACAGAGGGCTTGGTGACCAAAGCTGGTCCAGCAAGATGGTTCCTGGCTGACTGGGAGGCTGTCAAAGCCATTGTTGGTTTGGCCAAGGCCCAGGTTTCCCACCTCAGAACCTGTTACCCAGGGCTTCCCAAAGAGCCATAACCAAGATGGAGAAACACATCTCGGGCTTTGGCCAGATTTCCCTCCAGATGACAGAATAGACTATCTATGATAGCTCCCTGTAATTGAGGCCAGAATTCTTTTAACTCTGATGTTCTACGGGAACCAACCTGAACAAGTCAGTTCCCTATTCTGTAGGAAGGCCCTTCACAAATCTAAGAATTTTATTCTTAGCCTAAATTTTCCGTCCTCTCAGCTCTCCCCAGGCCCACCTCGGAGTGTGGATAATAATGACTTGTTGAATGAACAAATCACCAGAAGTCATCTAAAAATAACACGTCATCTTATGAGACTATACTCACCTCATGAGTGTATTTGGGAGGTGGGAAAACGGAAATGGGGGACCTGGGTCGCTCTAGGCTTTAGAAAGTTTTCGTTATTTAAAAAATTTCTTTCACAGCTCTTAAGTGAGCTCCCCCTTCACTCTCTTCTGAGTACGTACAACCTCAAAACTACAAGTCCCATAAGGCCGGACGCGGGGAGTCACCATCTTGACAGATCTTAGCGCGCATGTCGGCGGGAGAGCAAGCATTTGGGGAGAAGAAGCCCCGCCCCCCTGCCGTCCATTGGTCGTAGAAGCAAGTGGCGGGCTCAGTGGTTGGCCACCGCGCCCGCCCGTCAGTCGCGTCGGCCGGGGTCAGAGTGCGCGGAGGTGAGTCGGTGTGTTGTGGACTCGTGGTGCTGGCTGCCGCTGTTGAGGCGGCCGGGAACGGGCGGTGGGGAGCGGGCGGAGCTGGCCTTGCGTCTGCCTGGCCGGCGCCGCAGTCGGCGCGGGCCGCGCCTGCCGCCGTAAACTGCCCTCAGCGTCTGCTGAGGCCGAGGGAGACGTCGGGGCCTGCACCTGGAGGGAGCCTGCCGCGCTGGCCCCGAGGAGGGGGCGTTGCCATGGCGACAGCCTCTCCCGCCGCTGACGGGGGGCGGGGGCGGCCCTGGGAAGGAGGGCTGGTCTCCTGGCCCCCTGCCCCTCCCCTTACTCTACCCTGGACTTGGATGGGTCCGAGTTGGGGGCAACATCCTGGGGTGGGTGATGCGGAGAGGCCCCCCAGATTGGGCCCTGGTTAATGCATGCGGGGCGAGGGTCGCGGTGCGCACAATTTGTGCAGCCTGGGGTGCTAGCCCATGTGCTTACCCTGGATGCATGATCTACTGAGTAACGTTCGGGCTGAAAGGGAGTGGGGCAGGGCTTTGCAAGACCGACTGGGTGAGGTGATTAAGGGTGCTGACTTCTTACTTGGGATTGCTAGGAAAGAGGAATAGGTTTGACCACAGAGGATAGAAACTCAGTAGTAAAGAGGTGGTATAGACAGAATAAGCCCGTTCTTCCCTCTCCAGCACACACACGGTGTTAGCACTTTACCTATTTGTACATCTGTAGCAGTGGTTGTGGTGATGGTAGGAGTGAATAAGGGGCCTAACCTAGCTAGCTTTCTGTTTGCTTGTCCTGCAAATGTTCCAGCAACAGGTGTTTTCTTAAAACAAAAAAGCATTAACTTGGATTGGGGTTTGTTTGACTGGGAGTTCTAGGAAGATGTAACTGCACCTGGTTGCCTTGGAAGATGCTGAATGTGACCTCTTACCGGGGGTTGGGGGGAAGGGTTTGGATTCTGCCCTTAGGGTTGGATTTTACAAGTTGATAATGCCCATCATTGTTCTGCTATAGGCTTCTGGCCACCTCTATGGTATTAGCTCTTATCAGACATTTTATCATTCTCTGAGCTGAAGGGCAAAATACCACGAATTCCGTTGGTTAAAAACTATACACTATTTGAACTATAGTAGGTTGTGATTGGCTGAATTGATTCTTGATTGTAACGTTTCTACCAGAAATTGGCTTCATCAAATTCTGCTTTATTCTGACTTTATCATACATGGCATGCCTTGTTTTAGTGGGTTCGTGCCTGGAGCTTAAGTATATTATACCTGAATCCCCTACCATTTAAAAGCCAATTTATAAACAGGGACTTGGAGTGTGACTCCACTAATGTGTGTGTCTGTGATCTTGGTTAAAAACCCACTTGGCTGCCTTTCCTCAGAGAGGTGGGGTGTGGGGGAAGGGACCTGCCGGGAAGTGATTGATAAGGTTTCCTTTATGGATTCTGTGGTGCTTCAGTGGAGCTCAGAGCACTTTGGCAACTTAAGCACTCCAAATTAAAAGCTCATTAACAATTCCTGCCCAAAGATCCTGTAAATAATCGGCTAGCTAGGTCCTAGAGCTTGGCTGAGAGCTCTCCTTCCAACTTGAAATTTCCAAATAAAAGTGCCTTTATTCCCATTCGTTTTGAAAAGCGTATTCTTTGTGGTCGGTTAAGTTGGTGAATGGTCTTTCCCAGGGGATTTGAGTAGACTAAAATCCTAAATGTGTAGAGTGCTGGACAGGAATAGATTGGTTCCAAACCTAAGTGTTTCTTTGTGCAAAGGGCATTGGCAGCTTACGGGAGCACCTCTAAAGCTTCTAGTCTTCTGAAAGACCTAAATTAGGTGATAAATATGATAGGTGTCCATTAGTGATTTGACTTAGAGTTTGGTTACACTTTAAATTTCTTAGGACTTGAGAATACCTGAAGTATCCTGTTAGTATTTAATGGTCTATTTGACCATTTGTAGTGTGACCTGTGGATTTGTGGCAACCAGCCCCTCCGCCAACCCTGGCCTCAGTTCCTGAGTTCTGAATATTATCAGCCTTACCAGTTACCCATCCTTGACTAGACTAGGATTCTGGTGGTATCCTGAGAGACACCACTTCATGGTCCTCTTTCTCAGTCCAAGCTCAGATATTATAAATGTTTACTGTTTCTAGAAGATAACCTCCTTAGGAAGAGGTGCTCCTAGAGAACATGAGATTCATCATTCCAAAAATATATGGAGATATATATATATATATACATATACATATACATACATATATATGTATATATATATATAGCGCTAATATGTCACTTCCAAAAGCTCTGTTCAGGCATTGTTCTTCCACATAGATAACTTTTAACCTAAAGTAGTTTGAGTTTAGGGGCTTGAGATTTGGGCTCTTCAATTGTTTCAAACAGCAGCAGCCCCTTGGGGATTTGATCCTTTCTCCTGAAATAGACTTGTTGCAGAGATGTGTATTTATCCACAGCATTGGGGCTTTCCAGCTCTCACAGAACCTTCAGCATCCCCAGCTGGCAGTCTTGGCATCTTCGAAGTAAGGAGAGGTGAGAATCCTGTTGCATGGTCAAGTTTGGCTTTACTTCTTTCCTATGAGTATTTGGGTTTGGAGGGTGAGGGGATGGTGGTTTGTGCAGATTGTATTTTTCTGTAGCTTTTTTTGATAAGGCGCCATGTGCTCAAAGACTACTAAAATGTACCCAAAATCTATAAACTGGTGATAGTTGGAGTGGGCTATCCAGAGTCTCAAGTTCTGTCATGATTTCTTTGTGGGCATTGCATGAGTGCCTACTTTAGGTTCAGAAAGTTTGAATACAGCTGGAACAATCTTTCATCCTGAGAAATACACAGCTTAAGATAATAGAGAGGAACACATTCATTTGGCTTTTGATAATGCATTTGACCAAGGCCTTTGGGATCTTGGTTTGATTTGGGTTGAGGGTCATCCTTGGGTGGATGATTAATCCCAACCTATCCATTTTATAAGGATCAGGACCTACTAAAAAGACAGACTCTGATGATTCATATCCAGGATCTCAGAGGCTGTTTGTTCAACCATGAAGGGCCAGGCACTTTGCTAGGTCCTAGAATTGTGGTGGTCCTAGAATTGTGACAAGACAGCTGTTGTCTCTGATGCCACAGGGCTTACAAATTCATGGGAGAGATAGTAAAGAAGCAGTTCTGATACACTCTAGGAGTGTTATAATAGGGTAAGGTTAGGTGCTTTTGGAGTATTCAGAAGGGTCCTCAACCCAGACTCGTAGGCTCAGGGAAGGCTTCTCAGAGGAAAGAACCTCCTCATTTAGAATTAGATGAAGACATGAGGGATAAGTGTGAAGATCAGAGTTTCATTGGGTTTAAGAACCTGAATTTCAGTGTGATTAAAACATAACATACTCAGTGGGCATGGGGTTGGAGAATTTGATGAGAAATGAAGCAGGAAAGGTAAGCAGAAGCCAAGACCTTTTAAGCTCTTAGGATTAGGTGATGGGTGAAGAAAAAGTTAGACTAAATCAGCAAAAGACTAGGCCCTTTCTGTAAAGTACCAGATAGTAACTATTTAAGTTTCATGGGTCTCTGTCACAACTTTTTTTTTTTTTAAGTGTTTTATTTCTTTCTTTTTTTTTTTTTTTTTTTTTTTTCTCTAGGAGAGAGAGAGAGAGACAGTGTGAGCAGGGGAGGGTCAGAGAGAGAGGGAGACACAGACTGAAACAGGCTCCAGGCTCCGAGCTGGCAGTCAGCACAGAGCCCGACGCGGGGCTCGAACCCACGTACAGCGAGATCATGACCCAAGCGAAAGTCGGACGCTTAACTGACTAAGCCACCCAGGCGCCCCTAAGTGTTTTATTTATTTCTGAGAGAGAGAGACACACAGCATGATCTCGGGAGGGTCAGAGAGAGAGGGAGACACAGAATCTGGAACAGGTTCCAGTCTCTGAGCTGGCTGTCAGCACAGAGCCGGACGCAGGGCTTGAACCCACCAACTGTGAGATCATGACCTGAGCCAAAGTCGGATGCCTAACCGACTGAGCCACCCAGGCGCCCCTCTGTCACAACTTTTCAACTCCAATCAGCTCTGCGGTTACAGTATGAAAACAGCCATAGTGTGAAAATGAATGGGCATGGCTTTGTTCCAGTAAACCTTTATGAAAACAAGTGGCAGCTGGATTTGGCCCATGGAACACAGTTTGCCAACACCTGGATCAGACTATCATAAGAACAGTAAGAAGCCATTAAAAAGTTTTAAAACTGTGGACTGATAATTAGATTTGTGTTTTAGACCATTTGCTCTGATTTCAGTGTTAATAATGGACTGAAGGGGATGATACTGAAGGCAGAGAACAGTAAGGGGCCTCTGATAGTTACACGGGCAGCATTTTATATTTACCCCTTTGAGGCAGTATTTTGACACTTAAAAATTGAGGATAACTAAA
The DNA here is from genome assembly GCA_017311185.1 of Proteles cristata cristata. NCBI lineage: Eukaryota > Metazoa > Chordata > Mammalia > Carnivora > Hyaenidae > Proteles > Proteles cristata. The sequence goes on along the minus strand of JAESUZ010003710.1, from coordinate 456,155 downwards.
TTTTTGCATAATGTATATACCGGTTCTCTATTAATTTCCTGGCCATCAGCTAGAGTTTAAAGCATGTCAACCAAAGAATTTGTTGGCAATAACAGCTCCTATTTTACAGACTAGAAAAGATGTAGGAAGGGAAAATAGGTGTAGAATGAATGAAAAGGTTGGGGAACTCTTTTCTAATTCAAGATGTAGGGAATAAATGGAGCCCTGGTCGGGACGTTGGTCTTAGGGTTCATAGCTTAATGTCGGTTGTTTTAAACTTTTTGAACTATACAAAAAAAGAAGGACCCATTTTCCTAAGCTTTCTCAGGAATTAGCCTCATTCTATTATATGTCCTAGTCAATCTTTCCTTGATTGTAGCAGACTGATGACCTTTTTCTGTTTTGGGGACTGTCTCCTGGTTCAGATATGATGGTATATGCCAGGCACAGGAGCCAAATAAAGTATCTGTTGAGTGTCTGATGAATTGTCTTTCTCCTTCTGCAAACCTACTTGCATTGCTGGAGGAAAGCCTGTAGGTTTCTCATAACCTATATTAGGGTGTTTAGGTGACCTCGGGCAAGTGACTTACCTCTCTGAGCTTTACTTTCCTATCTATGCAGATAATGGGATTTAATAGGGTTGAAAAAGGATTTAATGAGATAATGTATGTAAAGTTCTTAGCACAGTGTTTTAATGACTTGTCACTAATAGTATTTGACACAATTAATAATTTTTTTAAAAAGCTCCACAATAGGGTGAGTTGGTCTTTCGTGTAGTATGTTTGGGGGCCTCACATTTGTCATTAAGGCCATATAATAGAAATATAACCACTGGTGGTGGCAGCCAGTAGACAGGAGGAAGTTATAACTAATACAAGGGGCCACTCTTCATAATGGAAAATATTCAGACATCAGGAGTCCAGAAAATCAGAACTTTCTTCAGGGTAGACCTTAGCCCCAGTACCATCAGTGAAGTGAATTGAATGAGCAGCTACCTGAAAGAAATTCACCGAAGTGTGACCAGTCATTTCTCCCATTTGGTGAGGGTCATTTATTAGTGTTTCCACCCTTGTGGCCCTACATCTTCGTAAAGTGTGTCTTGAATGTTTTTTTATTACTTTTCACCATCACTCTGGGAATGAATCAGGTGGTCATTATTACTGTCCCTGCTACCCATGTGAGGAAACTGAGGCCCATGAAGGTTAAGTGTGTTGCCCAAGGTCATGCTATAAGGTACTGTCAGAGCTAGTGCAGATTTGCCTCCAGATGAAATTGTGTTAGTTTATTACTGTGATTTCTCTTCCTTCGAGTGAGAGATATGTAGTCATTGCAGAACTGTAGACTGATGCATGCTTTGTCCAGATGTGCTAGGAATGATTTGGGTTCCACTTTATCCTCTTGGTCCTGTTGGGTTTTAATTGATGACTGCTTGGACTAGGGAAGCAGATTCCCTTTGGGTCATTGTTTTTAGCCCCTCCCTCTTTGGGGACATTCTTGGGGGAGCCTTGGGTTACAAGAGATTGCTTTGATATGTTCAAAATTGTGCCTTGTGCCCCAGAGCTACAGGTAAAATCAAAAGGCAGATAATTTATGGGAGTGTCAGAGCTGGCCGCTGGCACCTCAGGAGGCCATTAGTATGCCTGTTCAGACCCTCTGTGTCCTTGCAATTGATTCCTCTTTGCATGAGCTTGATTTGGGAAGCTGTAGATCTGTGGGTAGTGATTGGATGTGACAGTCCAAACACCGGTCCCTAAATTAATCCTTTTAATAGTATTCCAGCACCAAGGCAATGTGGTGTCTCTCTCTGTCTTTAACTGGGGAGGACAGAATAGGTTGGGCTAGAAAGGAGAGAGAGAGGAAAAAAGAAGCTTTGCTTGGGGCTTAGGGTCTCCTCTGTTCTAACATGTTCTGATTCCAGAGCAGTTGACACATTTGGGCATATTCATTCAACAAACATTGATTCACACTAACTTTGTGCCTGGTCCTGTGCTGGGTGCTGGGAATACAGAAATGAGTAAAATGTGGTCCTTGCCCTTAAGGATCTGTGCCTATCTCTGTGTTTCTTAGAGGTTGTTGTTGTTGTTTTTTTTAAGTTTATTTATTTATTTTTGAGAGAGAGAGCGAGCACGTGTGCACAAGCAGGGGAGGGGCAGAGAGAGAGGGAGACAAAGAATCTGAAGCAGGCTCCAGGCTCCGAGCTGTCAGCTCAGAGCCAGACTCAGGCCTGGAACTCACCAACTGTGAGATCATGACCTGAGCTGAAGTTGGACACCTACCTGACTGAGCCACCCAGGCGCCCCATTTTTTAGAGTTTTTAAACTCATGAGCTGTTTAAGTGAAAAAAAAAAAAATCTTAAACTTTTCTTTAATGCTACTGGAAATTTTAAAATGTATTAAAGGGTCTGACAAGAAACAAGTCAAAGAAATTATGCTGTTGTACACTCACATGCACACACATACATACCTATACCTGCTATCTTACATCCTTCTCACCTAACTCTCTGAAAATTATAGTAGGAGAAAGAGATTAACTAAAATTTTACAGTATAGTTAAACAAAAGTTATGAAATAGAAGTAGAATGTGTTACTGGATCACATTTAAGCAGTTAGCTTTCTGATGGAGTGTCAGAGAAAGCTACTAAAAGGGAGTTTTGGGCTGCATTTTGAAGAAAGAGCAATAATTTGCCTGGTGAAAATGGAAGTAACATTCCAAAGCAGGGAAAGTAGCATTGGCTAAGGCACAGATTTGTAAAAGGAAACATCACATCCGGGGACCTGAGCAAGTTCTGGTTGTCACCCTGCCCCTGCCGGTTCCTCTGCTCCTCTGGAATTGTGTTTGAGAAGAGGCTTTGAGTTTCTTGTACTGCAGTTGTTTTAATCCAAGACACCACTTAACTGTTTTTGCTATTTGTACCCAAGGCTGCAATTTGTTTTATCTTGTTAAAATGTAATAAATGTATTATGAAAACAAATTTGGATGATTTGGACAGACTTGATCATTGCTTATGGTTGAGTTACTTTTAGGTAAAGTCACACCTTACCTTAAAGGAAAAACTGAAGTGGATATGCATTTTTAGCCCTTTGGCTAATCTGGGACTCAGTCAAATAGGGAATGTGGGCCATCAAACATGGGAGTGGAGAATAGGGCCCTGAAGAGCTGAGTGCCTCTGAGGCTTAGTTTTTTTGTATGTAAAATGGGAGTACTGTTCCCCACTTTGCCTGAGCTGGGAGGGCTGAATGACATGAAATATGTAGACAACTAACACAGTTCCTGGCTTAGAATAGATTTTTAAGAAAATCCTGTTTTCCTTTCCTCTTTCTCATGCCTTAACAATATTAGCTCCCTTCTATTGAGCACTTTCAAAAAGCACAAAGTGCTTTATATACCTTGTGTGGTTGAACTGAACCCCAAAGAGATAAGTATCATCATTCATTATTATGGTTATTGTTATTTAGAATGTGTGGTTGAGAAGTGCCTGATTGGCTTAGTTGGTAGAGTATGCAGCTCTTGATCTTGGAGTCATGAATTTGAGCCCCATGTTGGGTGTGGAGCCTACTTTAAAAAAAAAAAAAAAGAATATGTAGTAGAGTCAGGATTTCAACCTAGACTTGTCTGATTCCAGTGTTTAAACAACTGGGTTGTGTGACTCCTTGTTTCTATGCCTCTGTTTGGAAGCAGGGTATGGGAGCTTCTGGGGTCAAATGCTGTCTACAAGTGTGGGAAGTGCTTAAAGTGATATGGGTACCACACTTTGCCCTTCTTCCATTTCTGTCCTGTTTATGGTGTTTTAGGAGATAAACCTTTGCCCTTCTCATGTGCAACAGATGTCACAACTGACTTGTAGGACTTTGCAAAGGGATGTTTCCCAGCTTTGGCTCCCTGAAGGAGTTTGCCCAAACTACTGGGTATAGCTGGTAAGTTAGCAGTAGCAGGCAAATCAGTCACTTCTTTTTATGTGCTGCCTTGAGCTGCTGAGCTAATTGAAGAAGAGAGTAAGCCTCCTGTGGCCTGTGATGTTGCCATCAGAATTTGATGTGCCTGAAGGTCTTTAGTGACTTTAGCTCTCCTGTTAATGTAGGGTTAGCAGCTGTTTTTGAGCTTGGGAATGCTCTCCCCAACTCTGCCTTGGAGCAGAAGCAACTGTAGCTACAGGCCAAGGGAGTGACAGGTTGTAGAGAAGAGGAGAGTATTTTGTTGAGGTGAGGACCTAACTTTACAGTTCCTGCTTCCATTCCACTTTGGTGCCATCAAAAGTCATGTAGAGGTTCCAAGGCATGTGAAGCTTTGTTCTGCCTGAACCTCTAGCTTTCAGCAGACTAGAGCAAGCCTTCAGGCCCCTGGCCTCTACTGTGAGACTGCAGAGAAGCTTGGGGGATGGGCAGTGAGGCCTGTTCCTAGTGTTGGGGCATTGGTCTGAAACCCCGGTATGGGAGTTGGGAGCCCTGGGTCCTGTCGTTGCTTGCTGTGTGAGTCTCTGGGAGCCCTTTCCTCTTCCTGGGGCTCATTTTCCCTGGGTGGCTGTACTGTGTCTCCCCTTAGGTTTTCTGTCACCTTTGACAATCTGTGATTTTCACAGAAAGTGCTCTGGCAGCAAGGATGCATTCATTAGATTGAGGAGTATGACTTTTGAAGGGAAGCAGTTTATTTAGATTTTTCCCAGGCTATTTTTGGCTGCCTAATACAGAACCTGTGACTGAGCCGGTTCCAGATGGGTATTACCATGTTCTCTGTTGATGCCTCTGTGACTCAGGTGCCTGAGCACTTAGGATACTATAGTCAGATTGGGACATAGACTTACCATAGGACTGGGAATTGGGGAAGCTGCAGCTGCCTCAGGTGCTTGTAGTCAGCTGGACTCAAAGCCTGCTTCTAGTGCTTTAGAGTTTCTTTGGAATGTACTTCTGCCTCCCAGTCTGGTTTTTGATGGAATGGATTGAATCCAGGGATGGTATAAGTCTATATATACCCTCCCCAGAGATTCCAAAGTACTGTTGACCCTTGAACAACAGTTGACTGTTGACTGGTTTGAACAGTACAGATCCACTTAACAGATTTTTCCCCCATGAATACAGTATGGTACTGTAAATATATTTAAATATATTTTCTCTTCCTTACAGTTTTCTTAACATTTTTTTCTATCTTTACGGTAAGAATACCATATAGAATACATATATAAAATATGCATTAGTCATCTGTTTATGTTACTGGTAAGATTTCTGGTCAACTACTCTTTGTAGTTAAATTTTTGGAGATTCAAAAGTTATAGGTAGATTTTCCACTGCGTGGAGGCGGGGGGGACGGTAGTCGGTGCTTCCATCCCCTGTGTTGTTCAAGGGTCAACCGTATTTGCAGTTGGGTAGATAGGGGCGAGGAGACCCCATATTTCATGATGGCCTTCTCTACTTGCCTATCCCCCAGGTTCCTGTGGCCTGTGTATGTGGATGTTAAAGGATGGGCCCCCTCCCTTTGCACTCTCTTCCCCCCGCAGTAATGGAAGGCTATAAAATGTCTATTTACCCAAGACACCAGAATGACTCCTCTGTGGTTCCACTAATCTGGTGATTTGGTACTTCTCTGGTCTCTCAGGTAAATACAGATTGAGGCTTTTTATAAAGGCATATTATTTTCCTCATTAAATGTGTGTTTTGGCACATGCGTTATTTACCTGACCGACAGTAATGGCTACAGAGGAGCCGTTGGTGTCTGTTGTGTAAATACTCTGCACAGAGACCATCCTCCAGGGGCTGTGGCGCAGGCCTGTTTCTCCAAATCGGGCTGGCCCCATGGCAGTCCCTGTTTACCACTGTCCTGTCCCCACTGGGGGGCTGGTCCTTTCATTTTGAGGAAGGAATCATTTCTTTTCCTCCTTGCCATAGGCTACTTACTACCTTTATTGCTAGGAGAGGAAAAAGGGTGTCTGAAAATAAATGTGTATAAATCTTGGTCTCTGATGAAAGATGGTATGAAATACATAGAATCATAAACTGGTCCTTTTGAGTTCTGCCCCTTGACTAGATAATCAAAGTCCCAATTGATGATACAAGTTATATATAGGCTTATAGTCTACGAATTTGTGACTAACGTGTAAAGACAGTAATAGGAAAGGGGAATCCCTAAGAGGCCACAGGGTGCAAGGCAGGTGGGAGGCCCCTGCAGGGCATGCAGGAGTGTTTCCTAAGGAGGCTCTAATGGTGGCAGGAGTGCCCGGTGAGGTACCATTGAGTGGGGGCTCTTGCCTTGGAGACTTGATGCATTAAGGGCTGGCTTTTGCTAGTCTCCCTGCTGAAGGAGAGCATACAGCCTACCCTCCACGGGCAATGTGGAGAGATTGCACCCTCACATACCGTCTGTTCTCTCTCTCCCTTTATAAATCACATTGCAGCATATAGATTAAAAAAATCCTTTTTAAAAAGTTTGAAAGAGGGGCGCCTGGGTGGCTTAGTCGGTTAAGCGTCCGACTTTCACTTAGGTCATGATCTTGCGGTTCGTGGGTTCGGGCCTCGCGTCGGGCTCTGTCCTGACTGCCGGCTCAGAGCCTGGAGCCTGTTTCGGAGTCTGTCACTCCCTCCCTCTCTGACCCTCCCCTGCTCACGCTGTCTCTCTCTCTCTAGAAATAAATAAAACATTAATAAAATAAAATGAAAAGTTTGAAATAGGCCAAATTTACATAAAAGTTGGAGTTATAGTACAAATAGTGGAACTATTTGACAGTTGATGCTGACTTAATGCCCCATCACCCTGAATACTTTGGGTGTATTTCCTACGTGCAAGGACATTTCTTACCTAATCACAATACAACCAGCAAAACCAGGAAATTAATATTGGCACCTTACCTCCTTCTAATTGTCAAACTCCACTCAAGTTTGCCAATTGTCCCAGTAATGTTCTTTTATAGCAAAATGATCCAGTTCAGAATGTGTATTGCATTTAGTTACCAAGTCCCCTTAATCTCCTTTAGACTTTGCTCTGTAAAAGTTCCTTTACATTTGAAGATTACAGGCTAGTTACTATGTAGACTGCCCCTCAGTTAGGGTTTGTTGGATATTTTCTCATGATTAGACTTAGATTATGCATCTTTGTCAGGAATATCACAGAAATGATGCTTTCTTCTCATTGCATCCTATCTTGTGGTACATGGTTTTCATTTACCCTATTCTTGATAATGTCCATTTTGGTCACTTGATTAAGGTGATGTCTGCCCGGTTTCTCCATTGTATCCTTACTTCCTGTTATAATTAATAAGCATTTTGTGAGGAGATAGTTTGAAACTATGTGAATATCCCTTATCAGACTTTAATTAGTAAATTTGTTAATTAAGTTGTATTTTATAGACTCATGGTTTCCTTTTTAATTTAATGCAATATAATCTATTAATATCATTATTCATTTGCCAGTGGGAGCCCCATTTAAGCCGGCTTCTGCATCCTTTTGATAAATTCCCATCAGGCTTTGAACATTTCCTTGCTTTTTGGCCCTAAAACAAGATGTTCCAGACTCATCTTGTACTTTCCCTGCCACAGAATCAACCATTTATCCAAAGAGCTCTTGTTTTTCCACTGAAGAATGTTGTTAGAAGGCAACTGGGCACTAGGTGTGCTCATTGCTGCTGGAGTGTTGCTGCTCCCTGGCCCTTCAGTAGACGGAGCTAAAAAATATATGTGTGCATATATTTATATATTCATACTCATATTTACATTTAGCTTTATTTTTATGTATTATATATGTTTGAAACCACGAGTTCACACTGTTGCATTCAATTTCAGTTTGATACCTTGGATTTTTTTTTCCTCTTTCCCTAGTTAAATTACATCTCTAACAATGAGAAACCTGGTTCTCATTACCCTTAGTGTACATCCTTCTTTGATCAATCCCTCTGAATGTAACCAATCTCCCATTGTTGGCCATTGCTCTTTCCCTCTTTACTGCCTCTTTTACCCTGCCCATGACTCTCTGCATCAGACATGCCACCGTCTCCTCACCCCCTGCCATACCCTCCACACCCCGCATGGACTCTGACATGCTACATCACATGTTCCTACCTCTGTACACTTGCCTTCCTTACTCTGCTTGGGCTCTGATACCCTCCACTCACACCCTCACCCCAAGACTCTTCTGCTCCTCCACTTCAACTCGTAGATACCTGTCTTCCTCTGCCACAACTAATGGCTCTAAAACCATTAGGTTGAATTTTTCAGGAAGGGAAGAGGAAGAGCTGCCCTTTGTTTCTTGACTCAAGTTGGACTTGAGTTTTAGAAGTAAGGGAAGTATGGAATCCAGTGATTACTGACATATGGAGGCCTGGTCTCCTATTGTCTATTCTCAAGACTTCCTACAAGAAAAACTTTTTGATGGGTGAAATCAGGTGAGAAGGCAAGGCCTGCAGGCAAGAGGCTTTTGGTCATCAATGTGTTGTTCGTGGAAGGGGATGAGGCACATACAGTATGCTATATGGGAGGTCTAGAGTATCTTGGGCATGGAGGAGATTTTGATGTTACTCTCAGAGATTGCCTTATGCATTAATTGGATTTATAGGCCCCGAATATGGGGATCTGGGCTTGGCCAGGTGGGCATAGCTCAATAGAGTGCTAACTCTAGTGGTAACTAACTACTTACTAGTAGTAGTACTAGTAAACTAATATTTATTGAGCCCTTATGTGCCAGACATTGATCTTAGTGTGTTATATCTGTCCTTTCATTTCATTCTCACTTAAGGAATAAGAGCTATTATATTTGTCATTTTACAGGTGAGGGTTTGAAGAACAGAGGTTGCCCAAAGTTCCATGGCAAATAAGTAGCTAAGCTAGGATTCAAACCAGGAAGCCCTTCTTTAATCACGATGCTTAATTGCCTATAGTATTTGGCAAATGGCGTCTGGTTGACTATATATGCTATATACACTATATATACATATTGATAGACATTAGGATTCTGGAAAGTCCTTATCCCCAGTCTGACTTCAAGGGGTTAGAGAAGAGTTCTAAGGCCCTGAGGGACTTTGGATCCAAACTCTAACGGATAATCTGAGCAGACTGGTGTCTCCCAGCTCAGCAAGGCTCCCAGTACTGTTCAGGGTAGGTGTTGCAAAATTACTTTGGATTCTGGCTTTCAAAGGGATGTTGGCCTCTTTCCCTTTCCAAGGGATTCTGTAGTGAGATCCAAACTAGCCTTTGTCTACACTGAGCTGAGGAGTTTGGACTGTGTTTTTGAAATGCTGTAAAGGCATGGTGAAAGCAAGCACTGTGCTCTGTAGGATCCACTGAATATACTTTTCAGTCTTAGCTCCTGAGAATCCTCATGGAATCTCACTACATGGATGGGGAAATTGAGGACCCACACTAGCATGTCTTGTAATAAATATGCAGGCAAGGTATTGTAGGACATTCAGTGAGTCAGGGCAGAGCCAGGAGGAGGAGTGATACTTGGCATTGTCCAGGTACACTCAGGTAGTAGTGACCTTATTGCTTCTGAGTGTGCTCTGGACCTCACAGACTACTACCCACTCAACCCTGCAGGAGGGGGCCAGTGCCCATTTGTAGCGTTTCAGAGGCAAGCTTTTGGCTCTATTAGAATGGGCTTCAGAAGGCATACACTATGTCCATTTCTGCATTGAGCAGTGAGATTTCTTGTTTGATTCTGAGGATTAAAGTTGAGGGAATTTATTTTTTATTTATTTATTTATTTATTTAAAATGTTTTATTTATTTCTGGAGAGAGGAAGACAGCGTGAACAGGGGAGGGTCAGAGAGAGAGGGAGTCACAGACTGAAACAGGCTTCAGGCTCTGAGCCGGCAGTCAGCACAGAGCCCGATGCGGGGGGGCTCGAACCCACGAACCGCGAGATCATGACCTAAGCGAAAGTCGGACGCTTAACCGACTAAGCCACCCAGGCGCCCCAAAGTTGAGGGAATCTAAATGTTGGGTGTAAGCGGGGTAAAAAACACAAAAATTCCGCTATGTTCCTTTTTTTTTTTTTTTTAAAGGAAGCTTGAGTTATTTGTGAGTAAAACTTAGGCTTTGATTTTTATATTTAGTTAACCCTCTAAGGAACAGACATTCTGCAAATTTTAAGGGAAAACTTGAAAAGTGATTTGGATTTTTTTTTTTTTGCACATGTTCACTCAGAAAACTTTACTAGACTTTTTTTTTTTTTTAAAGCAATGCTCCCATTACTGCCACATCTGGGTTTTCTCTTTTTCTTCCCTATTTAAAAAAAAAATCCCACAGTCATTCAGAGCCTCTTGTAGTGAGTACGTCTAAAGGCAGCAAATGGGAAGGCCTGAGGCTGTTGCCAGCTGTGCTCTCCAGGCGTTATTCATTCCCCCAGGGTGCCACTTACTGGTGTGGGGGCTGGGGAGTCACCGCCAAGCTCCTCTGTGATTGGCCGTGTTCCATTTCACCTTGGGAGAAGGGAAGAGGGTATGTGGAGATGTAAGAGACATACTGGAAGGCCAGGGACAAATGGTTTGTAATGGAGCTGAGCAGAGAATCTTGGGCATTTTCCACTGTTTGAGTCTCCTTAGCTCCCAAAACTGATGGTGCAGATGGGTCACCTCATGTTACTTTGGGAACCTTAGCTCTATGTTAACTGTTGCCACCTGAGAAATGACCACAGAATTTTTCCTCTCTTCTCTCTTTTGAACTTTAGAGCTCCATTTAAAGATGAAGGCCAGCATTGCAGGTTGTTTTGAGAAGGATCTTGGAGACTCAGAGCTGTCATAATGCTGCAGCGGCCAGTATTAGGGTCTTGAACTTTAGTAATAAATACTGCTGATTTAAAAAAGGGGCCCAGAAACACTGGGGAGTGGTTCGTGTTGTGTGACTATTCCTGAAGACCAGATGGGACAGGGCCACAGTGGGAGGGGAGTAACCCAGGCTCTTTGTTCTTTTTTTTTTTTCTTTTTCTTTCTTTCTTTCTTTCTTTTTTTTTTTTTAAACTTTCCTCCCCTAAGTTTTAGATGCTTCTGGATGTTCAATGCTAGCACCTTTACAGACTGGAGCAGCTCGATTTTCTTCATATTTACTTTCAAGAGCAAGAAAAGTGCTGGGCTCCCACTTATTTTCTCCCTGTGGTGTTCCGGAGTTCTGCTCCATATCCACCAGAAAACTGGCGGCCCACGGCTTTGGCGCATCCATGGCGGCAATGGTGCCCTTCCCTCCCCAGAGGTATCACTACTTTTTAGTGCTGGACTTTGAGGCCACGTGCGACAAGCCACAGATTCATCCTCAGGTAACTGTTGCATCATTGCTTCAGAAAAGGTGGGGTGGGCAAGGAGGGAGGGAGGATAGTCTTGCTTTCTGGGTTCCAGAGGATCTTTCTCATGTCCTCCTGACTTTTAGCTACTCATCTGGAGGTCCTGCCTGGGAGGCCAGACTTGGTTCAGGTGTGCTAGGTAAGGTAGACCTGAGAAGTCTCTGGAGAGAACTGGGCATATTGTTTCTCTCTGGTCTCAGCCTTTGGGAATCAAAATATTTCCTTCGGTCCCATCCTTCCTCTCTCCTTTCCCTTCCCTCCTTCCTTCTCCTGCTATTGCTGCATGTTCTTTTAAGGAATACTGTGGTAGTCAGCTTCTAAAATGGCACCCGATGATCCTTGCCTCCTGATATTCATACCCTTGGTAGTTTCTTTCCCACACTGAATCAGAACTAGCCTTGTGTAACCAATAGAACATCGAGGAAAGACATTGTGTGATTCTGAGGCCAAGCCATAAAAAGCACTGTAGCTCGCCTTGCTCTTTTGGATCGCTTGCTCTGGAGGAAACCAGCTGCCATGCATTGAGGACTCTCAAACAGCCTATGGAGAGGCGCATGTGTACAGGAACTGAGGTTCTTAGCTAAAAGCCAGTACTAGCTTGCCATTCGTGTGTCTTGGTGCCGTCTTGAAAGTGAGTCTGCCAGCCCCAGTGGAGATCTGACTTCAGCCTCAGGAGAGACCCCAGGCCAGGTTGGTTAGCTGAGCCACTCCTGAATTCTTGGCTTGCAGAAACTGTGAGAGATAAGAAATGATTAGTGAAGTTTTGAACCACTGAGTTTGGAGATGATGTGTTTTGCAGCATTAGATAACCTGAAGAAGTGCAACTGTTGGTCTGTTAGAAAGGAACATTTCTTAGCTTCCTTTTTTTTCTTAGTCATTAATTGTGTTCAGAGACTTTTTACAGACTTTTAAGGAAGTGCTACTAGGAAGCTTGGTTTAGCAGCAGAGAGGCACCTGTGCTTGCTGTTTGTTTGGGGGGAATGATTGGGAGCTGATGTGGCAGTTCATTGTAGTGTGGGGTCCTTTAGTATGCCCGGCCCTAGAACTGTAACTCTTCCCTGTGGGGCTGGGCTATTAGGTGAGTAATTTTGGAATGCTTAGACATGTTAGTCTGGGAAAAGCTTTCAGTGGTAGGGTGGAGGGGGGAAAAGGGGACTGTAGCATCAGGGACTTGAGAGGCTGAAAGAGTGGGGTCCATTCAAAGATATTGGGTTCATTTCTCATGTTTTTTTTTTTTTTCCCATGAAGAGGTTCTATCTTTAGAATAATAGATTATTTTCCATAAAGCAGATGCCACCACCTTTTTTCCTTCCCCTTTCTCTCTCGTCTTTCCTATTCTCCTGTCAAGCAGTGGTCTGTCTTTGGGGGTATTGGAATCAGGCCTGTGGAGGCTTGGGAAGACAGGAGCAGGATGAGGAGAATGTCCGAGGGAAGGAACTTTGTATAAAAGGGAAGGAATATGGTTTGGGTGCTACCTGAGCCACCCGTAACTTTCTTAGCCTCTTGCTCCCAAAACTATTGGAGATTCTGTGGTGAGTGTGCCTGGGTGATGGGGTGGGAACTTGGGTCACATAGATTCTCTCAGGTTAGGAATAAGGGATCCATATCCTGACATACCCTATAATTTCCCTTAGATGCAGATTCCAATTACTCCTAGTGGGACGGGAGTCTAAAATTGAAGACATCCCTCTTGCATACGATTTATCCTTTTTCTGAACTCTCATGATCATTTGGCACCTCCTTTATGGCTTTTTCTACATTCTGCTTTCTGGCACATGCCTATGTATATTTATTTCTGAACTTTTCAGTTAGATTATAAGCTCAGATAATTATGTAGCTCTGTTCACTTGTCCTACAGAGGGTCCTGTCAGTATTGTTGAAGGTAAAGCCTGATTCATGCCTGAGTTTGGTCTGTCAGTATCACCTTTCATCTCTCTTTCAAGGGCATTGTTCTATTTATTTATTTATTGCAATGCTGAAGATATAATGCAATACAGGTTTAAATCCCTCGTATTACCAACTTCCCACCCAGACTTAGGCACCACAGCCTTCCTGACCTAGGCTGAGGTAGGACTTCATGCCGTTTACCAGGATCTGGGCCTGATTAAAGATTATCTCCAGAATCAATGAACCCTGATGATGTGATTCCAAGGGCACTTAAAGAATTGGCTGCCCTGGTTCATTATTAGAAAGCATTAGCTGTTGCTTTAGAGAACTCAGGAAGAAGCATTTGCTGTCTTGCTTATCTTTAAAAGGTGAATACGAATGATCTTGGAAATTATAGACCCGTTAGTTTACTGTGATTCCAGAGAAGATACTTGACCTGATCGTCAGATAATCAATCAGCAAACAGCTAGAAGAGCATAGGGTACTGAGTAATAACTTACATGCGTTTGCGAAGAAGAGCAAATCCTGTCAGATCAATCTAACTTCTTGCTGTGACATAGTGATGGATTTGAGTGGATCTGGGGTAAGTGATAAATGTAATGCATCTCTACTTCATTAAGCCTCCACAATGCTGTGATCAACAGGTAGGAAGGTGAGTTTGGGGCCAGGCATCTCTGTTGGACTACCTATTGGACTATTCTCAGGAAAGGAATGGGTAGTGCAGAAATGATTTGAGACTTGTTGTTTGTGACAGCTTAGAGCCTCTCTCTCTTTAAAAAAAAAAAAAAAAAAAAAAAACCTTCCATAAAGTTTGCAGATAGCAGGATCCTGACAGGATTAAGAGGAATTTTGGAAGATGCACTGGAGAAAGTGACAGTCCCACGTAGGACAGAGTCCTTCCAGTGAGGTCATCATTAGAGCCTCTGTGCTAAGGTCTTTCAGTCAGCAGGGGAAGTGGAGAAGTTGGAAAAGCTCAGGATAAAGTTATTAGGTGCACAAAAGTAGGACTTAGAAAAGAAATTGAATATGGTTTTGGTGACTGATTTCTTGTCCAGACTAAATAAATTCATCATATGGGAAGTAGTTGTTTGTTTTTTAATGTTTATTCATTTATTTTGAGAGAGAGAACAAGCCTGTGTTGGGGAGGGACAGAGAGAAAGGGAGAGAGAGAATTCTAAGCAGGATTCACTCTCTCAGCGCTGAACTGACCCAGTGCAATGCAGGCCTCGATCCCACAAACTCCAAGATCACAACCTGACCTGAAATCAAGAGTTGGTTGCTAAACCAACTGAGCCACCCAGGCGCCCCAAAAGAAAAATGAATTTAAATGGAAACAGGAAAGATTGAGATTTGGGATGAAAATGAAAATGAACTCATATAAGAGACAGGAAAAGGACTAGAAGATGGGCTGCAAGTTGAATCAACCCTCCCTAGTCCTCTCTCAGAATGGACTACCCACTTGGCAGAGATGCTTTCTGGTTTCTGGGTACGGTTTGCATGCCTCCTGCATGGGCTTAGGAATGAGTCAGATCCATCCGGGTCTCCTGCCTAGCTCCCAGTTGCTTTCAATACTCAAGACCTCTACATTGTACATTTCTGATCCTTATGGGAATGTGCCATTACCCGTTGGGGTGTAAGAGGCAGAAACAAGTTTGGGCCCAGGATCTCTAGATGTTTGGCATGGGGTTCATTTTTCTGATCTGTCTCTGGTCTTCAGAAGTCCCTGAATCAGCTTATTGGGACTGTCCTAAAGGAATGGCACGGTGAAAACTAATAAGTGTAAAACTCTGTTATACTTGGGTGAGTAACAGCATTGGTTATAAACATGGTAAAACATCTGGTATTTCCCATTTATTATCATTTTTGCTGTTTATTCTTGTACTTTGTTCAGCTGGGTGAAACTGGAGTGGTCTGTTTGCCCATAAAAGGCTTCACTTTCTGGTTTTTACACTCTGTTTTACATTTTGATTCAGATTAACATGACAGATATTGGCTGAATATGAGACTTTTACATTTGAAAACATTTTTTCACTTAAATGTTAATTTAGGTGGTTTAAATTGCTGTAGAGACTCTGAATTTGAGAAATACAATTCCTTTCTTGCTTTAGGAATTGTTTCCTGATAGGGAAGTAGGTTTTTATCTGGTTTAGGAGAATCTGGACTCCTTTGTCCTGGCTAGCAGGAGTTCATGTTGCTCATTTTGGTGTGGATATGCATGGAATAATGGTGGTTGTGACCCTAAGGCCCAGGAAGCAGCCTGAAAGCTTTGGTGGGATCTTTAATTGTCCATCTTTAACCTGGGGGCAAGTCCTCTCACCACCTCAGTATTCAGAAAGGAACAAAAGCAAATGTAAGTGAGGACAATGAGGTATTGGCCATAGCATGTGGAGAGAAGGAAGTAACCTTGGCTATCCGGATGGCCAAGGAGAGGGCAGCCCGTCTCTCCTTGTCTGGGGAGCCAAGTCCCGGCTGCTGCCTGCCCTGCCTCCCTGAGTTCCCTCTGGCCGGCCGTCAGGCTCTCTGGCCGGCCGTCAGGCTCCGGGACTGTAGTCTTTTTTCTCACTGATCTGCAGCAGCCCTGTCGACGGTTTTCCTTCTCATCTGTATTCAAGTGCCCATAACTTGGGAGAAAAATGACCTTTGGGGTCGAGGTTTTCTAGTGTTTGGTCTTTGTCCTCAGGGACTTTTTTTTTTTTTTTTTAGGAATCCTCGAAGAAACTCCATCTGCATTTTGAGTTAGAACTATGAGTAAAGGAGTCTCTTTTTTATAGAAGATTGTCCAGATGCTGGTTTATTTGGGGAGGGCAGGGTGGGAGGGAGATTAATAGTGACAGGAGAAGGAATAATATAGAAGAGACATTTGGAGGATTTCAGTATGACTTAGAGCTGGTACATCATTATTAGTCCTTTGTGAGAGAGACATTTTGGAAAACTTTACAGGAAATTGGTTAAGATCCCTACAAATCAAACTATATTGATTCCCTTCTTCTTTATTCAGGGCTGAAAAGCAGGACCCCGCCCCGGCCAAATCCGGTATGCACACATGCACACCACTCTTACTGTGTGCCACCTTTCTCTCTGCTCTTGGTTCCTGCACACTCCCAAGTGGACAGAAAGGCAGTCCCCTAGAAAGAACCCACCCTTCCCTTCCCATTCACTTGTCCTAGTCTCAGCCCCTCCAAGTAGGAAGGGTCCAGCCAGGCTTTTTATTGCAAGGGCCCAGTTGTTGGGTTGTGGTCCATCTGCCTGTGGCCCCAGTCAGCCTGCATTTTTTTTCTGTACAGACAGGCGAAGGCGCTGACGCTATTCTTCTAAACTGGGAAATGAAATGCAAAACCGACGTTAATGTAACATTATGGTTGAGATTAAATGCACCAAAATCAGGAAATTCAAAGTTATGCTTCCCACAGCAACTATAACTCAGCCTCATCTGGCGTGTGTAGTATTTTGTGTTAGTGCAGATAGTGTTATATGTTAAGACATTAAAGTTAACACCATAAGCAGAGCACAAAATGCTTGAGGGGGCTGAGTTATGACGACTGTGTGAGCTGTAAGTGTTCTTGCACAGGCTCCCGACTCCTGGTATAATTTTTCCCTTGCCCATCAGACCAATTATTGCCTTTCTTTTTAGTTATATCTCTGCTTTAACATGCCTTTTCTTCCAGGGTCACCATAAATGAATTCCTCTATTGGTGGCCAGTGATGGTGGTGGGAATGGGACAGCCCACTAGGCCCTTTTGTCCCTTTTGTTGTTGCCTCCATAAAAGTGGTGCTTCCCCCTCCACCTCCAAAAGCCCCCCCTCCTTCACTGGCTGCTGTTTCCTGGTGGTCCCTCATAGGGATCCCCACCCCCACCTCCCCGCCATCCCTTCCCTCTGTCACTGTAGCTCCTCACAACCACTCCCTGAATGGGAACAAGCATTTGCTGTGTTCAGGTCTTGGCCCTGTTGTAACTTGATGTGAAAGCCGAAGGGCCCTTCTTTATTTGCAGCAGACATAGCAAATGTAGAAGTAAAATATACATCCTGGGGAGTGGACCACCGATGCATGGTGGTGCTGCCTTATGTGTTTGGCATAGCAGAGGTACAGATCGAAGTGGGTTTATTTGCTCTATTCAGACTGCTTCTCTACCTCAGGGTTTATACCTTTAAGCTGCTGTGGTGTGTAGTTAGGACTATGGAGTTGCCTGGGGGTAGGACCAGGAACTTTCCTTGGGGAGCATTGGGTCATTGGTAACAAAATCACCACATAATTTAGTACAAATCAGGAAACCTCCCCCTAGCCTCTTATTATCCTGGTGGCCTCCCCAGGGCTGAGACAGCTGTTGGAATGCAGATTTTGTTAGACACTGGGCTAAGGTTGGTGGTGGGGAAGAGTTCTAAAGAATAGGGCCATTGATGAACGATGAATGAAATCAGGGACTGTAAATGAACAGTGACACTGAGCTGCCCTTTAACCAAGTAAGCAAAGGAATGGGGAGGATCTCATTGTAACCACCTTAGAGGCAATGCAAAGACCTCTCTTTACTCTTGGGGTAGTAACTTCAAGCTCCGTATTAGATGCTGGGGACATAGAAACAAGTAAGAAATGATTCCTACCCTCAAAGAGCTCGTAGTCTAGGAGGGTAGGCCTACATGTAACCAATGTTAAGCATTTGATTACATCATGTAGGTAAGTACTTGGTGCACTGGGGGCTCAAAGAAGGGGAATGATCAACCTTGCTTACAGTGTGGAGGAGAGGTCGCATGGGCTTCATGTTAAGAGAAATTTAGGAGATCTAAGAAGGCCAAGTTGGCCTGTGGCCTCTGAGAACTTTTGTAGCAGGAATGAAAGAAAGTGCTCACAGAGTAAGCCAGGATGAATTGGCCTAAGTCTGAAAAACTGACCTGGATTGCAGGGTCATTTGTGAGAGTGCTGAAAATGAGAAAGAGGGAGAATGAAGCCTTTGAATGTGGCAAATACTTCACTGTTTGGTTAGTAGGATTACCTGTATTGCTTATATGGCATTTTTCACATTCAAGCTAGCAGGTATTATTGGGATGTTGTAAGAGTGTAAAGGCCAGAAGAGGTTTAAGAGAATTTTAGCCAATACAGTGTGGGCAAAAAGGTAAGGGTCAGCATATAAATATGTAAGCTGAGGAAAAAAAATATACGAGCTGAAGCTCTGAGTCCCTGAAGCCCTAGGTTAGGAGCTAACCTAGCTGCTATTGAAGGCAGAACATTGTTGGGCTACTTGGCCTTTTGGGAAAAGCAAGGGCTAGAGAATGACATGGCATCTCTCTCTGACCTCCAAAAGTATTGGCAGTTTGGGTTTGGATCTACTAGACCCACCATCCACAGACCAGAGAGGTTTAGATCCTTCACACAGACAAACAGCTGGCTGACTAACACTGAGGGATGTGATGGAAGGATTAATGAAAAGATAGGTAGACTTAGGTAACAAGAGAAATGTGCTAGAGCAGAGGTGACTGGAGGGCATCAATTGGGAGGGGTGGTGAGCTCTCCCTCTGAGCTGCAGCAACAGGTACATAGCCACAGGGTGAAAAAAGCAGGTAGTTTGGGATGGAGTAGTGGAGATGTGAAATCCAAGCTAAGACCATAGGCTTCACCACTCCCTGCCTCCATCTTGTCTTATTTTTCTTCTCTCAAATATTGATTACATTTCTTGCTTTGTAGACTGATCCCAGTTGTTTGACATGAGGAAACTGATATTAGGAGATGCTTTCTCCATCTCTTTGTCTAGTTGGGGAAAAGCATCCTGCATCATTTTGATTAAGATGCCATTGAGGTGACTATTTTTTATTCTCTTATCCTGGGTGTTCACAATACTTAAAAAACCCCCACAGCTATACATTTATGTGATGAGTTTTGAGCTCTAGCTGTGAAAATTGAGTCCTAGCCTAAAAGCCTGAAACAAGA
This sequence comes from Proteles cristata cristata, assembly GCA_017311185.1. Lineage (NCBI taxonomy): Eukaryota > Metazoa > Chordata > Mammalia > Carnivora > Hyaenidae > Proteles > Proteles cristata. The sequence goes on along the minus strand of JAESUZ010003710.1, from coordinate 437,119 downwards.
GTATTCCCAGATTGACACTAGTGCCCTGGGCTGGCAGGTCTGCAGCAGAAGGGTGAAGCAAGCTGGAACAACCAGAGAAGGGTTTGTGTGTATAGAGTGCTGCCATGGGCAAAGGCCTGTTAGGTGCTGAGAGAATCAGAAAGAAGGTAAGTAGATTCTGGAGGGAGAGACAGACATCAGCGAGGCTTTTAATGTGATGTACAGGTGCCTTGGAATAGGTTGCTGTTTTGGTCCTGTCCCTGTATGTAGTGGCTAGGGGGGAGATCTTGGTCTGTGGGCAGCAAAACAGATCTGTTAAATGAGCAGTGCAGTTCTGTTCAAGTGATGTAGTCAGTGAGTGTCTGGTCCTAGGAAGTCCCTTTCACCCAAGGTTTGGTCTGAAGGCTAAATGCTAGTAGAAGCTCTTATTTGGAGATGCTGATGTTGCTGAAAGGAAAGGAGTGTACCAAGTCCACAGTGAGGCTGGGGGCAAAGTTGGTGAGCCAGAAGAGGAAGTATGAAGGTATTGTTGAATGGAATAGAAGAAACAGAGATGTTGCAAGCTCTGGGATTGGAGGGAAATGTGTTCCAAGGGGTTAAAAATGGATGTGGGGAATCTGATTAAGAGGCATTATTTGAAAGTGATGTTAGTAGGTTGGACTAAGGAAGTGATGGTAGTGATGGAGAGAAGAAGTTATGTATTGTAGCTTATAGATGTCCGGGGGCGGGGGGGGCGGGGAATGAGCTTGAGACCCATGCTTTTAAGTAGCTCATAGCTCCTTTGGATACTGGTGGGCTCCTAGAAGTCAGTGGTGCTGAGAGATTTGGCAAGGAGGAAAGGTGGAACGTATGATTGTTATAAATGGGGTGCTCTGAACTGAGGATCTATACCAAGGACATCTGATAAGGTGAATTTGTAGGATCTTTTTGATGAATTTGTTTGGTCATTGGCCTATGAGAGGTAGGTAGTGATGATTAGGTACTTGGATGGTAACTTGGAATCTTGTTCTCCAAAAGTGTGATAGAAGCTGAGAGCCATGGCTTGAGATTGTGGTGTGTGGAAATGGAGTCCAGGGACTCTGTCTGCATTGTTCACGGGTTTTTTGTTTGTTTGTTTGTTTGTTTCTCCATTGCTAGTAGCATTTGAATGAAAGGCCACCTGATAGACTGGAAGGGATTGGTAGTTATTTGGGGATGGAGAAAGTAGGGACTGAAGAATGGGATATGAAACATGCCATTTTGATCAGGTATACTTTCACTAGAAAGGTAAGTGACTAGAGAAACAAGGCCAGGGGTAGGCCTTAAAAGGAAGTTCATGGTGGTTGGTTGATGTTGGTGAGGAATTCTCAGCTTGGTGCCTCAGGATACTGTGAGAATTGGCTGGGATCCTGTTCCAGATCTGTGGCCACAGTTAGGTCTTTCTCCAGAAGTCTTCATAGGAGAAGTATCCAGTTCTGCTTTTTGATTCATTTGGACAGAAGGAAGGTAATTTTCTGGAGAGCATAGTATGAGTGCTTTTTGGGTCGTTGATGCCCCAATCTTGACAGTATTTGTCAAGAGAGCAGACATTGTCCTGAAAGACGTCTTGCTGGCTCCCTAGCAGACAGGTGCCAGCTTCCTCAATAAAGTTCTGGGATGAGACATGCCAGTTTTTCTCCCTTGGATTGTGGCAGCAAGGAGATGATGTGGCAACTCCTGTTGCCAAAGGGCCAGGAGTGGTTGGCAGATCTAAAGGTCTTGTCCCAGTTGCTTGAAAGTGGGCCAAGTAAGGGTTTGATCTGAGAAAAGAACTGAGACCTGTGGCTTGGATTCTCACTTTGTCAGTTTATTTGTGATCAGGAGGCGGTTTCATAAATGTTCTAGACTATACCTTTGTTATTCAAAGTGTGTTCTAACAGCTAGCAGGATCCTCATCATCTAGGAGGTTAGAAATGCAGAATATCAGGCCCTACTCCAGCACTAAATAGGATCTGTAATTTGACAAGATCTTTGGATAATTTGAAGTCTGAGAAACACTGCTGTAGTCTAAACCAATGGTTCTCAAACATTAGCAATCAGAATTATGATCAGAATCACCTGGAAAGTTGGTTAAAACACAGATTGCTGGCCCCACCCTCAGGGTCTCTGATCCAGAGTCTGGGGTGGAGGCCAGGAATTTGTGTTTCTAATAAACTCCCAAGTGAGAGGATGCTCCCTGTGAAGGAACATGCTTTAAGAACCACTGACCTACCTCCCTAGCTTTTTCGTCTATAAAATAGGACAGTGATTCCTGCCTGCCTTATGAAGATGTAGGATCAAATGAGCCAATGTGTGAGAAAAGTGTTCAGTTCATTGCAGGCAGGATGTCAATCTGTGTACTGCTTGCTTCATGGTCAGTGATTTAAAAAATCTGTCATGCTAGCACAACTGTTTCCCTGTCCTGGCTTCTGGCCAGCAGCTATGGACAGAGAACAGGGAATCTATGAAGCACCCCATGGGAATACAGTCTTCCATGAAGAGACTAGCAGTCCCTTCAGGAGCAGGTCCTCCTGAAGCCCAGCCAGCTTCTCAGGTCTCCTCCCCAAGTTGCCTGACCAGAGCCTCTGTCTTCCTGAGGGCGCCTGGGCCTGTCTTGCTCACCTGTTATCCCAAGGTAGTGGATCTTTAGTGCAGTATTTGTGCTGATTGGGAAAATGGCCTTTGTCTAACCAAGCCTCTGATTTTATCTTAGGATAATGAGTACGTTACATGACTTTTCCTCACCTTACTGGTTGATTAAATGAACAGACATTGACTGCATGTGCCCAAGTCCCATATTGTGGACTCTGGACCTCCAGAGTAAGGGAAACTGAGGTAGGGGTTATTCTGATGAGAAGCAATATAGCATAATGGTTCAGACCATAGAATGGTCCAGAGCTGGACTCTGGATTTGAGTCTAGTTCCACCACCTACTAATGGTATGACTTGCCTTGGGCAAGTTAATTGTACTCTTTATGCCTTAGTTGGCCTATTGCCAAAAGAGGGTTAATAGTAACACCAGTCTCAGGATGCCTTGGTGGCTCAGTCGGTTAAACATCCTACTTTTGATTTAAGATCAGATCATGATCTCATTGTTCGTGAATTCAAGCCCTGCATTGGGCTCTCTACTGTTAGTGTGGAGCCGCTTTGGATCCTCTTTCCTCCTTCTTTGACCCTCTCCCACCACACTCTTTCTCTCTCTCTCTCTCAAAAATAAAGAAACATTTAAAATTTATAAAAAATGTATATATTAGCACCAATCTCATAGGACTGTTGGGAGGATGAGATCTAGAGAACAGTGCCTGACATGTAATAGCTATAGGAGTTAGTTCTTACGAGTAGAATTAGTACTAGTAGTATTCTTACTCATGGCTTCCTTGCAAGGTATTGGGAAATAGTGGGCAGCTGGGAAGTAGGCCCTGCATTGGGAAGCATAGAGAAAGCCTTTAAGCCCTCCATCAACATAGTGGGTAGAGCTTAGGCACCACCCAGAGAGATTTTTTTTTTCCCCTCCACTGAAACAGTAAGTTAGACTTGGCACCTTCCACTTTCATGCCCTCCCTTCATGCTACCTCTGGAGGGCCTCTCCTGCATACAACCCCAAGATTTGCTTCAATTAATTTTATGACAAATACGTATACAAGTAGCTACAAAGAAATCATTTGCTCGTTTGCTGCCCTAAAGGGTCAGCTTCACAGAGCCCACTAATATCTGCAGTTATTTACAGTTGAGTATGTAAAAATGCTTGAACTGAGGCTGGTCCAGAGTCATGTAAGGTAGACACATGGATGCACACTACTGGGTGAGGATGCAGTTTTGAAAACTTTTGGTCTCCTTAATTTATTGGTATTATGTTTTTTTCTTAACTCAGATTTCAGTAAAAGTAAATTATAAATCACTCTGCACACTGCGCCTCCACCCCCCAGTAAAGAATAGCAGTGTCTATTTTCAGCCTCTTTTCTACATTTTAATTGCTTTGGGGTCTATGGGGATAGTGAAAAGGGACATGTAGGTGAAAAATCAGCCTTTTAAAGCTCTGATTTTTTACCCTTCCTTGTCCTGAAACTTCGAGCATCAGCTCTCATCTGTCAAAGTGTAAATCAGCAATTAAAACCCAAACAGCCAAATGCCAAAGATGACCCGAAGCACAAAGCAACTGACAAACAAGTCCGGACAAATCGACGGGTAATTTATAAGCTTTGCCCTAAAATCTAATTATTTGGCAATTCGAATTTGCAGCCAGCCAGGGCTCGGCAATAAATTTAACCCGCCATAAATTATTTAGGAGCAGGCTGTGGTGTAAATCAAAACCACGAGTGTTTGTTTAAGAAATAAGCTCCTTGTGCATAAAATGTCTTTTTTTTCCCCAAGGGAGAAACTGTTAAGCAAACCGTGCCCTGTTCATTGCCCATTGCAGTCCTTACTTCCCCCTCTCAACTTCCCCTCTTCCCTGTGGCCAGGAGGCTCCTTGATCCCTTAGAGGAAAGCCCACCTTTACATGGGACTTGTAACCAAAAGCCATGTATTTGCATAAAACTCATGTTTTTGCCACATACTGCTTTTTCTACCTTGTGGTGTGATGTTGCTTTTGGATTTATCAAACCTTTTTGTGCACATCCTGGAATTTTCTTTAGAGGATGGAGGGAAGGTATAGATTAGTTAGTACCATCTGTAAATTGAAGGAATGCTAGTTCCTAGGTTGAGAGGAGGAAACCATGAAAAACGATCTGCTGATTCCCTTATTTCAGACAGGACCATAGAACCATCAGTTCAGGTAGAGGAGAACCTGTCTTTGAAGAAAAAAGAAAAAAGTTCTCTAAGAACACTGCACTTCTGTCCCATTGTCAAGAAATTCCAGCAGTCTAACCTAAGTCCCTTCTGCTTAAAATCCTTCTGTTGTTGTTCTATCTTCAAATATAATCATATCACTGAAGACACTTTAGTTGAAGGGAGTTTGAATACCCTGAAAGCAACCTACACATTTATTTCTTGTAATCTACTGATTGTAGGTGTGAAATTTCACTTGAAATGCTATTGCACTTTGGTCCTCAGTTTATTAAGATGATCTCTGACATTCCTAGTTGAACAATTAGAAACCAGATGTATCTAAAACCTTGGCTCCAACTTAAACCTCTGCTCAGTTAAAAAGGTAAAAGAATATCTACTTGGTGCTTCCTTTTTATCTGTCTTTCCTCCCCTTAAAAAAACAAAGTTTTGCTGTCGGCATTTTATTTAGGGAGACAGTAGATACAGTAGGTTTGAAACCATGGATACTTGGAAAAATCCAAGTTCTGAGGCTTTTGTCCTGAGTTATCAAGCTGTGGCTAGTTCCCATCCACCATCAGCAGACCAGCTTTCTGAGTCTCTCATGCTCCACCTTTGGACAGCCTAGTGGTGCAGGTAGCTTGTGGACAGTGTAGGGTGACTAGATGTCCCATTTTTAGCTCTGAAAGTTCTGTGTTCCAGGAAACCCTTGATCTGGACAGACAGAAAACTGAGACATTGGTAGTTCATAGCAGTTGAGGGAGGATGGGAGGCTGCTTATTTTTTTTTTAATGTTTTATTTATTTCTGAGAGAAAGAGGGAGAGAAAGAGAGAGTGAGCAGAGGGTCAGAGAGAGAGGGAGACAACAGAATCTGAAACAGGTTTCAGGCTCTGAGCTGGTAAGAGAAAAAGAGCGTGCGTGCACGAGCGAGCTGGGAAGGGTCAGAGAGAGAGAGGGAGACACAGAATCTGAAACAGGCTCCAGGTTCTGAGCTGGCTGTCAGCACAGAGCCCAATGTGGGGCTCAAACCCACAAACCATGAGATCATGACCTGAGCTGAAGTTGGACTCTTAACTGACTGAGCCACCCAGGTGCCCCTGAGAGGCCACTTAAAGATGAGAGGAAGTGCTTTGGGGTGTTCTGTGTCTGGGTTTGAATCTTAGCTTCACCAGCTACCATGTTTGTCACCTTCAGTAGATCACATCACCTCCGTGGTCCTGTGAAGAGCTCTGTAAAAGCAGAAGTGTTCTGTTAGAGCCATGCGCTTGGCTTCTGTCTTGCCATTTATCTGCCCTTTCACACGTTACTTACCAAAGTGGAGAGAGCGAGGTCTGCATGCGAGAACGGAGCTTGTGGCTCCTGGCTCCCACCCTCCCTGAGCCCCCGAGCATAGTGCCGTCTGCGTTATTCCCTGCCCATGTAGTCTATGGTCAGTGCTCTTGTAACTCGAGGGCAGCCTCTCTTCCTAGGAGACAGACCGAGCTCACTAAAGACAACCTTTCAGACTGGAAGAATCCGCTCTTGACCCTTCAGATTTTGAAAGCTGCGAGTCCTGTTCTCTTTTAAGTCTCATTCCCCATTTGGAGTCCTAGCTCTGCCACTCACAGAGTGTGTAGCCTTGAGCAAGAGACCACGTCTTTTTGGGCCTTAGTTTATCTGTAAAATAGGGATCATAGCAATTCCCTCCTCCTGAGTTTGTAAGAGGATTCAATGAGGTCGTTCCTATTAAGCATTTAGCAGAGTGTCTGCCATGTAGTAAATAACAAATGAAAGGAATGAAATGATTCCATTTCCCACATGTCCCTGAGGGTGTCGGGGCCAGCTCCTCTCTAACCCTTGCCCAGACTCTAAGCACCTCAGAGAGAGGAGCCACATCTTATTGTTTTTGTCTCTGTGTTCACACCCATCCCCTGCCTGGTAAATAGTAGGTGCTTAATAGTGTTGGTTTATGAGCTGCAGCTGCTGCTGATGATATGACCTATCCTTCAGGATTAATAAGGGTAAGATAAAGAAAATGTATTTGCAAGCACACTATGAATTGAAAGTCCTAACACTCAGTATGTCCCACTAAGATACTTATCATAGTGCATTGTTCATTATTTGTTCAGTATCTTTTCTGCTCACTAGTCTGTGCACTTCTCCAAAGCAGAGATATATCTCTCTAAATCCCACTCCAACACCTGTACAGTGTCCTGCACACAGTAGATGCTATTCGGGTAGTTTAATCGAATGCAAATGACATAGTTGTAAGGAATTGTGGAACTATTCGTAGGGGAGGAATAGAGGTCTAGTAAATACACACTGGTTCTTCTTTCCTTCTGGTGCCATCTCCACACAGACACTCATCTACTCCTAAAGCCTTTTTCCCAGGGGAATGAGGAGATGGAGGGAGGGAAAAGGAGGATGGGCAGGTATAACTGTCCTAATCAGAGCAGTTGCCTCCAAAAGTTAGTACTTAGGCACATCTTCCTAAGCTCCAGGGTTAGAATTAATGTGGCCATCCTGTAACTTTGGTGTTCCCTCTCTCATCGTTAGGAGCTGAAAACTGTTGAAGTGTTTAGCATGCCTCAGGTGCACTGGCTGCAGAGTCATGCCAACTTGGTAGAGATTAGAGTTCCTCTCTCATGAATGGGCTGTTGGGGTCAATATTTGAGGTTCTGGGCAATCTGGGAAGGTAAGAAGTACCCAAATGAGAGCCTTTCAGCTGACTCCCGAGGGGGTCTTCCAGCTCTAACCTCCTTTTTTGCATCCTCATTGGCTTAAATGAATATGCCTGTGTACAAGGTCATTGTTACACCAGCTGATGGTGCTGAGAAAGGGCCCATACAAAGTTATGTTCTGAAATTGGCTCTTGAAAGTACTTCCTTGGTCTTGGGAAGAAGGCCTGGCTGATGGGCTAACAACACTTGGCAGGGGTGTTTATGATAGGTCCAATCCACCGTGTCGTGTCCCTGGCCCCCAGGCATTTCAGGGATCTACTCTTTTTGCTTGGAGCCTAGGCTGCCTTGTTCTCCTCTCTGGGAGGGTGATACTGAGTGTGAGCACAGGTTGGCTCTATTTCCCTAGGGGCGAGGAAGCAAGCAGCAGGACAGTTTGAAGACAGAGGTGCAGTGGGGAAGCCGAAAGGCTAAGTTTTCAGAGAATCTACTGGGGATGCTGACTTGGTACTAGTCAGAGCAGGAGCTGAAGCGCTTACTATTTTATAATAAATACTAATGAAATTCTAGATCTATAATAACATTTCAGATATCTAAAACAAACCATGTGCTTGTAAAAAAGTGGAAAGAGATCAACTTTAAGCCATAAATTCTTGGTAATAGAGGGGCTTTTTTCTATTTATGTTTGATAGATATTTTTGTTTCCAGAGGAATGTCAACTCCTAATTTCATAATGTATCATGGGCTTAAGAAAATTGAATTTAATAAAAGCCAGAGATGAATGGCATCCTTAAAGGTCCCAACACTTGTCTTTATTAGCAGGACAAACTGCAGGTCTCCAAACACTGCTTCTCTCCAAATGAAAGTTTAAATGAAAAGTACAGTTGTGTCACAGGTTAAATTTCATTGTGGGCCCAGCTAACATTGTTAGTGAGGAGCTGGCTGTATTTGTTTCCTTAGACACCAGGGCAGCCAAACTCACCAGGCTGGGGAGCCCCTGTTGGGGAAGTGCTGCTCGCACACAGCGAGGATAGATCAGAAATTCGGGTGTCAGCGGGGGCCCACCTCAGAGTTAGCATTTGGAAATCTTCAGTATCTGATTTTTCAGGGGGACCAATGGGTATTTGGCGTGTATGTGTGCCTCAGTTTTATTTTTCAGTGCAAAATTCTCCTCTACCAGGTCTGCTTAGTAGTGCTTTGTGAAGAATGAGAGAGGCCCCGGGAATTGGGGGATAAGTACCCTTCTCTCTTCGAGTTCAGAGGAAAGATATTACCCAATCTAAGCAGCAGCTGGGGCCCCCTCACTGTGCCCCCTCTGCCTCCGCCCTGCTGCCCTTCCTGTCTCTGGGGGCTCCTGTCAGCTTCCCCACCTTTGGGGATCAGCCCCGGGAGACCAGGCAAGCAGAACCTTTGAATTTCTCTGTCATGAAATCCGACTGCCTTGATTTGGTCTTCAGTCCTGCTTTAATGTGTTGGATGAAAATAGATGCTTTAAAAATAAGCCGGATGGTAATAGGTGTGTTTGAGAGAGACGCTACCTGGCTGCCCTGGGATATCAAGGAGATTGGCCATTTCTCTGTCTTCCCACTCGTCCTTGTCCTGCATGCAGTCAGGTGTCAGCAGCCTCTGTGCTACTCCTCCAGGCTGTCCCTGGAGAGAACCAGTTGCCTTGATTTTAGTGATACTAGAAAGGTCCCCTCCAGAACTGGGGATCCGGGGTAGGGATGCTGCCGGAGCTGAGTGTGGGGGCCACGGAGTGGGCAAAGCTCCCCTTCTTTCTCTGCAGTGGAGGCCTTTTCCACATGCTAATTTTACTCGGAGGATTTTGCTTTTATTTATTTTTTTTATTATTTCCTATTTGTCTCTTCCAGATGTTTTCAGGGCAGTTTTTTGTGTTGTAAACTAATTCCATTCATGTTTTAAAAATTTATGAAAGCGCTAATAAAAATGTCAAAGTGGTAAAAATGTTAGCTTTTCCTCTGCTTTGATTAAATTTTGCAAACTGTTTTTGAATATTAAAAAGCAATAATTTTTTTTATTCTCTCTCCTCGCTTTCCCTCTTCTCCGTGGTGCGCGTGTGCTCTCCTGCCCTCTCCCCCCTCTGGCGCATTCCTCCCTTCCCGGGAGCGATGTGTGAGGCGTGCTGCACAGCCAGCGTTCTGCAAGCCTGTTTGCACACCAGGACCTTGGTGCTGTGCATCTCTATTAAATAACGGAGACAAATTAATCTTAGAGACACCAAACAAATTGTCACTCCTCCTCCTTCTCTTCCATTACGTTCCAGTGGACTGGGAAGGGCTGGCTAAGTGATTGGGGGGAGCAGGCTGGGGGAGGGTGTACTGCCTGAAAGAAAGGTGGGAGGCACTAGCTCCTATTACTCTTACTCAGTTTTCTTTTTCTCTTTAGTATCCCCTTTGGCTTTATTTATTATTTATCTTTTTTTTTTTTTTTTTTTTTTTTAATGAATGAAGAAACTCATTGGTTCTGCTTGCACTTCAAAAGCAGAGGGCTGTGATTGGTCTTGTGGCTGGAGATCCAGGCCCATCCAGAGAAGAGGCTGGGGCAAGGGGGAGGCGTGGGGCTATTTTCATGGGCTCCAGGGAATAGGCCTCTGGCAGAGAACCCGTTGGGGAAACTGGGGCAGCTTATATTACTGTCTTCTTTCCCCTTTCCAGAGATAGTAGGGATGGGGCATGTGTCTAGTCTTGGCCACCTGTGAGGGTGTTAACAGTGGGAAGGTTAGGATTAGAACTGAGCTAGCCCGTCTCAGTCTTGGGTCTGGCCTGGCAGGAACTAATGAGTCTAAAACATTCCCTCATTCTTGACTCTGAGTTATAAAATGGTTGGTTAAAAAAAGTATTCTTCTTTTTCTGTATCTTTGCCATTCCAGGAAATTATCGAGTTCCCCATCCTGAAGCTAAATGGTCGAACCATGGAGATTGAGTCTACCTTTCACATGTATGTCCAGCCCGTAGTCCATCCACAGCTTACTCCCTTCTGTACAGAGGTAAGGGCCCTGGCGCTGGGCAGCAGGGGCTGCTGGGATGGGAGAGGTAAGGGCCCTGGCGCTGGGCAGCAGGGGCTGCTGGGATGGGTGCTCTATACATGCCACTCAGGGACAGCTTACGTCTTACCAGTGGCTGAGGCAGGTGTATATTGGACCCAGCAGTTAGCTTTTTATAAAGTCTGCCACTCCACTTGCACCACTGTGGTCACTGGGGACGCAAGGAGGGCACAGTCTATCCCAGATTCCCTAATATTTTCCCTTCCTTATCGTCCCTACCCCTCCTGGTGACCAGGCGTTTGGAGTGGTGCACCACACCAAGATGGTGCTTCTGGGATTCAGCTTCTTTTTTTTTTTTTTAATTCTTTTAGTGTTTATTTTATTTTTGAGAGAGAGACAGAGTGCGAGCAGGGGAGGGCCAGAGAGAGAGGGTCCTGTGGAGACACAGGATCCAAAGCAGGCTCCGGGCTCTGAGCCATCAGCACAGAGCCCAATATGGGGCTTAAACTCATGAACTATGAGATCATGACCTGAGCTGAAGTCGGTGCTTAACCAACTGAGCCACGCAGGTGCCCCTTGGGATTCAGCTTCTTTTCAGTTCTATTTCCCTTGGGGCCTCTTGACAAGAGGTGAAGATTTCAGCTTTTTAGAAGGAGAGGTTATGTTCAGGCTGTCTTAGCTTTCTGGTGATGTTTTTCTGTCCTTGAACAAAGTGGCCCTGCATGAAGCATTGGTTGAGTTAGTGGGAAGCACAACTGTATCAAAGAAAGAGAAGCGCAGTCCAAGTGGGGTATGAAGACAGCCTGGACAAGGCTGAAATGTCCTTATCCTTATCCTCACCCTTTGCTGGTGTTCTACTCCGCCACCTTGCCTGCAGGTTAGTATTTGCCCCATTTTACAGATTGTGAAACTGGGACTAACAGTTCTTGATGCTTGCTAGAGGCTCAGAAGAGCTAGTAGCAGAGAGGAGGTGCCCCTGAAGAGTTCTCACTTTTGGGACTGTCTGGAAAAGCCTTCTGTGGCCGCTTTCCTCTGTGATGTGTTGTGTTACGCACTCTGCAGTCGCCACAGGCTGTGGTGGAACCATGGACCAAGTATGTGTGGCAGCAGAGGTAACGGGAAAACATGAGTGTTCCTGGAATCTTTTTAAGAATTTGGGAGCTGGGATATATTCGAGACTTTATGCCTTCGTTTAGAAATCTACTTTCTAAGCATGAGTGAAACATGAGGAAAGGAGTTCTTAAGTGATCCAAAACAATCGTCTTGGTGTGGAGAAGACTGGGAAAGGGCCTGCCTGCCACTGGTGGGAAGGCCCCATGGGCTCTGAGGATGACTCAGCCCAGATACAAAGTCTTGGGGGTCACTCCTGGGCTTGATGCCAGTGTTTGCCGCCCAACCCAGGTGGGCCTTTTGGGGCAGGCATTCATCTGCCGAGGTGTCTCTCATGCCTTTTTGTTGTTCCCACTAATGATGTTGAGAGTCTTCCTCCCTCTGGTATCTACTCCCCTTGCTGCCCGCACCTCCCCCGCCACTCCCGCCTTGCCCCGGGAATTACCTGTACCACCAGGGGGCGCTAATCTGTTCTTTATGCCCCTTTAAAAAAAAAAATCAACATTTTAATGATGGCAAAAATCCCATTCCATATGGAAAGGCTTTACTTAAACAAGGCTGTTAGTTACCTGAGCCTCCACTGGCCTGAAAGTGCAGGGTCATCTTGTCCTTCTCTTCCTCCTCCCTGTGTGCTGATTCCCTCTTGAGGGCTTCAACTGCAGCTAGGCTACCTGGTGCAGCTGGGCAGGCCCAAATTTGGGAAGAGTTGCTGGCTGTTTACGGATGGAACAGCGCTGCTGAAGCTCGGCCCTGGGCAGGAGTGGGTGCTTGAGAGTAATGGGAAAAGGGATCTTTGGGATATCAGGACTGCTACTGCTTTTTTTGCAGGGTACTTGAGGAGGGATTGTGAGACTGTGGTGGTAGCTATTTTTCTTTTTTCTAGAAAGTTTCACCCCAGGACTCACATAAATAATTTGGAGTGCAGGAGGCATGGTGGGTTGGGACTGTTGTTCTGAAGCCTTATCTGAAAGTGAAGATGTGGCTGTGCTGTGGCACTGAGTGTGCCATTTCACCTCAGGCCTCAAGGGCCCCCAACTCTCCCTGACCTGGTCCCTGCCTTTTTGTCCAGCCTCACATCTCCCTGCTTCACACCCCCTCACTTCCCTCACACAAGGTCACCCCCTCACAGTCTGCCTCTGCGCATGATGCTCCTCCTACTTGTATGCTGCTCCCACTCTCCGCCCCCCCTTCTTGTCCTCTAGGACTCTGCTCAGGGTCACCTTCTCTGGGGAGCTACCCCTGAGCCCCTGGCTGGTCCCACTACACAAAGAGCTGATCAGATGCATTATACTGTGTATACTTATCTGTCTCTCACTAGATTGTGAGTTCCTTGAGGGCAAAACCAGATCTGATCCATCTCTGTCCCATCATTAGGGCCTGGTGCCAAGCAAACACTTAGCACATGTTCCTTAAATGAATGAATATCATTAAAGAGCTATTCAACCACACCTTGCTCCCTGCCACCCCCAATTCCAGGTAACTGTACTGCTGACTCTCTTTTGAGTAAGTGAAGTCTTTTTTGGAAAACCTCAGATCATCCAAATACTGCTCTGTCTCTGTACCAGATGGAGTTGTAATGTAGAGAGAGGCATGGACAAAAGATGGGAGCCATCACTGTGGGGCCTCATCCAGCATGGCAGTTCCTGCCTTTGGGGTGGAGATGAAGATATCACAGTCAAAGGGAATTTTTTCCTTAGTAAGTGTGAGGAACAACCCAAAACCTGTGGATTGTGCCTAAGCAGCTCCTCTAGTAGGATTTTCTCTTGTGCACAAGAAGTTCTTAAGAACCCTGGCCTGTGTGCATGTGTGTGTGTGTGTGCATGTGTGCATGCCTGTGACACGTTAGTACACATATGAGCACATGCTTGTGTGGGGGGAGGGATAGGCTCAGCGGGAAGAGGCATTCTGCTTTGAGTGGGTCTGTAGCCCACATATAGACACTCTTACTGCTCTGTGTAATGGACATGTTATTAGCCTGCTTGAGACCCTGGCTTAGTACCCGTTGATAGTTTGCCTGGAGATTTATTTCTGACAGAGACAGGATGGGACATGTTTCATTCCTTTCCAAGCCCTTTCCCTACCACCTCAAATATCTGCTCCAACTCATCAGATCTCTGCCTCTAGCAGCTGGGCTGTTGCACAGTCCCTGACCATGTGTAGTCTTTTTTGTTGTTGTCATTGTCTTGGAAAAAAAAAAAAAAAACCTAGAAAAAATACCATTTTGCTAAATGCCAGTAAAGGGCTTTGTCTTGCACCTGTACTTATAAAGGCTGAGATTTATTGGTCTCTTTGTCTGAGGAGAAAGAGTGGGTCTGATTATCAGATTGCACACCAGAGACAAGTGCTTATGTAATCAACAAACTGTCTTGGTGTCAGAATACGATTGTGTTGGAGATAAACTGTGAAAGGAGAAAGGGCTGGATGCTGACATGCTATTGGCACTGAGTGGCCTGGGCTGCTTCCTGTAGTTGCCAGTGTTTATGATGAAGCCAGCTCATTCCTGGACAAAGCCCTTGTATGGGTAGGGGATCTCAGTAACCAGTCATGTTATCAGTCAGGGTCAAAAGCCCCTCGCCTTGTGGTTTCCGAGTCTGGAGAAGCGGGAGTTAATCTGTAATCCCTCGGTGAAAGGAGCCACAGAACACACATTAATTCTTCCTCTCACCTCTCCAGCTTTAAGTGGTTAAGGTCTCTGAGCTCTGTTTAGCCTGTGAGCCCTGGTTCTCAGCTTAATAATACTTGGCTTTGCTCTAGTACCTTTCATTGTGAGGATGTGAAAGCTTTTTACAAATATATATTAACCCAAGTGGGATTGGGTTTAAACTGCAGCATGAAGGATTTAAGTTATGCCTAAGGTAGAACTTTCCAGTATTTATTTTATTAAATTGGCTCTCTCCCTCATGGCTTCTGGTGTAGGTCTTAGAGAGATCTTCTAGGTTGTCAGGTGCATGGACTAACTTTCCTAATTTCACAGTCTCTTCATCTAGTGCCTTGATAGAACACTTGAAAGGATTAATATAGAGGAGTGAGGCCTTCTCCTGGAAGGATGCCTCTAGCTGAACCGATAGCTCAACCCTCTGTGTCTCTGAGGGTGAGTTGAAGCCCTTTAGGAATTCAGCTGTAAGCCATATCTTGCTGAACCTCAAGTGGTCTAGAAAGCATGTAGAGAGAGAGGGAGCAGAGCTCACTAGACTCCCCTCAGGCTGATGATTCTAGGACTACTGACCACTGGATAGGAGTGTGAGAAAGCCTCAGGACCCTGGAGCCCTACCCTCTACCACCAGGGTGGAAGGGGCAGGCCTAGCTTGTGGGGAGAGGTCCTGGAGAGCAGTGCCCTGGTTTTCCTTTATGGTGTAGTGATTTTCTCTCTCTACATTAGTGATTTTCCTGGGCCCAGAGCAGGTGCGTGTAGAGTACACAGATGCTGACTTAAGTCCCATTTCTAAGGAGGGAGGGCTCTCGGCAAGGGTACCATTGGTTTCTTCGAATCTTTCTGGAAGCCCTTCAGCGTTTAGCTCATCTGAGTGACCATTGGTAAGAGTCAGGAGAAGTGGTAGACCTGCCCTTGTCCCAGAAGACTCAGACTAGACATGAGACTGGCACACAGACCCCAGAGCTTTCTGAGAAGTAAGAGTGGCTATAGGTTTTCCAGGATAATCCTGACCCTAAGCCCCAGCGTCAAGCTTGGGGATATGGCTTGGCTCTGGAAGAACCAAGCAGGAGAGAAGCTGGACCAAAAAGAAGAAAAGTGGGTGCATTGGTGCTAGTCAGTCATCTAGATGTTGGACCTGGAGTTGGCAACAAGCCTACTCTGGACTCTGGCCCCTGGGTGCCTGAGATAAAATACAGGGCCACTGCCTGCTCAGTGTATGGCTCTGGAAGGTATACAGGCTCTGGGTGCTGGCTGGGCTGGGCATAGGAGGGGCTGCCAAGAAGAATGCAGAGTCCATGAGGGCAGGGTTTTCATGTTTTTCTCACTGCTGGATCCCCAGTTCCTGGAATGGAGTCTGGCGTATTGCAGGCTGTCCATGAATAGCTGTTGACGAAATAAATGGAGGAGTCTTAGCACTGTAAGATGAAAGCTGTTGACCCAGAGCTCTTCCTCACCCCTTACCCTCCACCCCCACCCCTCAGCAGACCAACTCTTCTTCTCTTTGGCTCAGGCCCTCCCTCTGCTGGGCAGTTCTTAGGTCTCCCAAGCGAGGAAAGGGTGTGGAGGTGCCAGCCGGGTGGGCATGCTGTGGGTTAAAGCCTTGCGAAACAACAGTGTAGTTAATCTTTCTAATTTATTTTCCTTTTAGACCATGGGAAGTCTGTAGGCAGCAGCTGTTACCCAATTAAAATACAGATTAATATAAAAACAGTTTCTGGAATATAAAATAGAGTGGCTGTGTCCTTACACTTCCTTAAAATACCACCTAATAATGACTTGATGAACTACAGAAACCCACCTAGAGGAACTCAGCGTTCTTAAAATGAAAATTTCTTCCCTAAAAGGTGTGTATTACCATTCCATGTAAGTTGCTACGAGAAAATAACCTTCCCTCTTAGAGCCAGCGGTTCCTGTGATTTGGGTATTTGATATTCATTACATGTAATTATAGTTTAATTGGAGTTTAATCCCCCCCACCACTTAAAAAAAAAAAAAGGAAGAAGAAGAAGTTCCCAAGCAAGCCTGAGATGCTGCTCTCTGTGGAAGTAGCCAGGGGCACATTGGGCATGGTGATGATTTCCTGCTGGATCCGGGCCTGTTGATAGGGGCCTCCTGCCTCCGATCCCCGAGGCAGACTGTCCTAGTCTATGTTCAAGGGACATTTTCCTTCCAAACAGTGCAAAGCAACAAGCTTGTTTGAACCTAGTCCTGACTTGGGTGTAGTATAGGCCCGTGAGTCAGAAATTCTCTAGAGCAGATTCATACATTAGGTCTTTTCATCTGCATTAAGTTAAAGGTGTCTATTTCTTACTTGCCTAGTTGGTGTTGAGGGCCCAGGTATTCAGGATGAAGGGTGGATGGATGCCTGTGGGGCTCCCCTGGCTTTTCACAGATGTTAGAGGGGGAAATGCTGGACATCAAGACACAGATAAGGGGTAGACTTGAACCCAAGTAGGGCTGTCCTGTGTGAGCATTCCCTAAGTTCTCTGGGAACTTCTGTGTAGCTTGGAGGTGAATTGACTTTAGATTGTAATTTATAGGGAGTTATTGAGCCTGTTGAATACAAAAGATACATAATACATAAAATCTTTTCCCCCCCAAAGGAAAAGCTGAAATAGATATGAAACACACCCTGTGGTCAGTATGTAGATGTGTATTCCCCTCTCAGGGCAGGATGTTGTGAGGGAATTCACCTTGTATCCTGGGACTTTATTCCCAAAGCTTCTGTTAGATTCTAAGCCTAAAGCAGTGCATGCCAGCATCTTTTACAGTAGAAGGAGAAAAACAGAAAGAAAAGGATCCAGTCCAGTTTTGGAACCCTGTGCCCTCCTGTTCCACCTATTGGCTATTTCTCTTTCCTTTCAGCTCACCGGGATTATTCAAGCTATGGTGGATGGTCAGCCAAGCCTGCAGCAAGTGCTGGAGGTAGGTTGAATGACCTTTAATTCCTGACCTCTGACCCTTTCCTGCTGCCTTTCTCTCCCTCCCCTCTTGAGAATGTAGCAGTGTAATTTGACTATGATTATGGCTTGATTAGAATAACATTTGCTGTCACATCAGTGACATGCTGTTGAGAGTATTGAACCATTGATCTGTCATCTCCAGCTGTTCCCATCAGGGTTACTGGCAAGATGTCTGAGTGCTGCCCTGAGATCCTCACAGGGCCCCCCACCCCCTCCTGGTCCCTGGCCCTCTGCTGGGTGGCACTGGCAGCCTTTGCTGGGCAGGTCAGGGAGTAGGGGGGCTGAGCTGTGGCACTGCAGAGCTAGCCCTGGGGACTGGAGGTGTTTTTGTTTAGCTTTAGTGTTGGCTTCCTGTGGCATGTGAGCACTTCATTAACTCACCCAGAACTCCCCATCGATGGCTTTTGTTTGCTGTCAGCTCCTCCAGGAGGTGCGGCTGGGCCCGCCTGCCCCACTGCAGCTTGTCGCTGGATGCATTGTGCCTGTCAGGGGTGCAAAGGCTGCACTGGGTAATGATTCCTAATCAGAATAATTACAACAATTGCCTATGTGAGGGAAATCAAATTAAAGGCTTTAGAACCCTTGGCAGAGACCACACTTCTAGGATGTTCTCCTCAGGGAGCTGGAAAAGGTTAAGATGCTGCTTCTTGTGCTCCAGCCTACAGGAATAAGGAAGGGCTGTGCTTGGCCTCAGCTAGTCTCCCACCCCTTCTGGCCTGGGGGTTTTCACCAAGGGAGAAGGTCCCCCTCCCTCTCCCTCCTCTCTAGAGGGAGGGCAGAAGAGAAAAAGCCTATGGATCTCATTTGGTGCTTTATTTATCTTTACAACCAATAAACCCAAAGCTCAGCCCTTATCAAAGCACAGGAGAAAGCAGAGTATTGGGGAGATAGCAGGGCACATCTGCATTGGAGGTAGGCAGCCCAGAGGCTCTGCCCCATGGGAGAGAGAAATGCGGACTGGATTTCCTGGGGCTCCTCAGGATGGAGTCAGGTTTAGGCTTACCTAGTGGCAGGTGTGCTTTCTGCCCTTGGGAGTGTGTAAGTCTAGGCACTGTGATTGGTCAAGCTCTGGGTAGGGTCCGCATTAGGGTACCTGCAATAGATTGGGAGAAGGTAAGATGAGCTCTGAGGTATCCCCCAGCCCCACTGACCCTCTTTTTTTCAGGAGAGATTGACTCCTACTATTGAAAGGTCCCCTTAGCATGGACTGTACCCTGTAAGACTAGACTCAAGGAGAAGGAGGGGACCAATCCTTTCCTATGTCCCAGCCAGGGCCTAGCATCTGAGGGAGGCCAGAGGGCAGGCAGCTTTTTCTTGGAATGCCTCTGGTCAGGATCCTCAAAGGAAGATACCTGCTGTAGGCCAGCACCAAACCAGGGCCGTTGAAGTTATGGGATTTTTTCCTCGTTGGTGATGGTTGCCAGGGAGCTGGGGTCTTCAGGAGGCTTCCTCTTGCTGACCCCAGGAGGCTTCCTCTTGCTAACCCCAGGCCATCCTGGAGCAGGGTGCTCAGAGGATTCTGAGTCTCACCCAGGAGGCTACTCTCTGCTACTTCAGCACACTATGTGGGTGAAGAGGAAAGATTCCTGGCATCAGCCTGAATAGAGTCTCTGGCAGGGAGACTAGAACAGGCTCTGCTTTGTGTTTTGGGGTTTTAAAATTTTTTTTTTATTTTTTAATGTTTATTTATTTTTGAGAGATAGAGATGGAGTGTGAGCAGGGGAGGGGCAGAGAGAGGGGGAGACAAAGAATCTGAAGCAGGCTTCAGGCTCTGAGCTGTCTGCACAGAGCCTGATGCAGGTCTTGAACCCACAAACCATGAGATCATGACCTGAGCCGAAGTTGGATGCTTAACCAACTGAGCCACTCAGGTGCCCCTGCTTTGTCCCATTAGCCCTAAATTGGTCATACAGCTAAAGAGCTAACTTCTTATCCTAACCAAGGCCCTGAACAGGTGGCCAGCTACATGTCTGCCTGATTAATTTGGTCCAAGTAGGACACAGGCTAGAGCTTCAGTAGCTGGAAAGGCTAGCCCAGCGGATTGGTGGTTTTCTCAGTGGTTCCTCCAGCTCTTTATCCATTTAAGCATAGGGGGAAGGAAAAGGACAGGCTTTATTCCAAATGTAGTATCACTTCCCTGGACAGGCTTACAGTGGAAGATTTTCACTAAATATCTATCACATGAGTGAATGGCCTAGGTTCTAAGCTTCGGAAGGACCCCTGTGAGTATTAAGGCTTCTCATGGGGAAGGTTTGGTTTTGCTGAGGATTGGCTCCTGACAGGCCTGTCTTGCTCTTATCTAAGAACACTGCAGGAGTTGGGGCATTGGAGAGCCCCCCTGGCAGATGGGTCACTTCCCTTGGGGATTTAAGGCCAGTGAGCTGGAGCAGGGTTAGCTGACATAGGGAGCTCTAGGTTTGCCTTACCTCTTAAGTAAAGTCTTGGGAAAAGATATACGAGTGTGCATGTTATTCTGTGCAAGTGGGCCAGAGTGGCTGGGGAGACAAGCCATTCAGCAGTGGAAAGTCCAGAATTTAGCTTGCTGAGGAGACTCTTGGCCTGAGAGGGATTCTCCGGTATACAGACTATGAAGAAGGTCAGCACAGTCTGGCTCAGGGAGCAGCTCTGACCTCCTGGGAGATAGGACTGCTTTAGCCATGGAACCACGTAGGATCCTTGGCCCTACTGAAAGATTGTGTCTGTGTGTGGCCCAGGCCTCCAGGATCTCTGAGATGTCCAGGGAGCCAGCCTATACCTGCTAGAAGTAATCTTCAGGATTTCCATGGGCTCTCAATTACTTGCTGGAGTCTTCACAGTCTGGGCTAACCTAGCCCCTGGCTTCATTTCCTGTCCCTCCTTTCTATACATTATGGACATTGATCACGCTATTCCCTACTCATATATCAGTAAATTAGTAGGTATCTTTTGAGAAGCCACTGTGGTAGGTTAGGGATTAAGACAGTGAATAAGATAAATAAAAGTCCCTGGCTTCATGGTGCTTATAGTCTGATGGAGAGGGCAGACATTAAGCACACAATTACTTCTCAATTACAAAATGATTGTGCGTGTGCCTTTACCTCTGCCTGTAGCATCCTTTCCTAGGTTCCATCCTGTCAAGCAAACCCAACCACAAAATCCCGAGTTCAGTCGTCTCTTTATGTATGAAGCCTTCCTTTCTGACTCCTTCCTCTGTAAAAGATAGAGCTAGCCATTTCATCCTCTTGGTCCTATAGCATTCTGGTCACTTCTCCATGGCTGCATCTATTATATTGTATTATGATGATCTGCCTTTTTTGCCTTCTCAGCCTACTGTCTATTTTGTGGTAGGCACTTAATACCTTATTACATTTAATTCTCAAAACAACCCCGTAAGGTTAGTCATCCTGCCTCATTTTATAGATGAAGGAAACTGAAGTTCAGAGAGGTTAAATGACTTTTAAATGACTTCCCATCAGTGACACAGCCAGGATATGGAAGAGCCAGGGTTAGAACCCAGATGTGTCTGACTTTCAATCCTGTGTTTCTAGCTTCTTTGCCTTTAAAAACTAATCCTTCTGCAGGAGTGGAGCAGTGGTGTTCTGCTATACGCTCACCCCATGCCTGGGATCTCCTGATAAATAGGCGATACTTCATGAATTCTTTATGATAATTCTCTCATTATATACTGATTTTAGTGTTTGTACTTCCAATTTGAGTGCAAATGATAAAACCGATCAAAGGGATGAAGGGAAAGAAATACTTATAGTGTATTTAGGAGCAGGTTTTATCTCTGTCTAGGAATTGAGCTCAGCCTTCAAAAGAGTCCACTGAATTTGAATTTGAATCCTCAGCCAGGAGAGGAGAAACATGAAGTCTGGGGCCAGTTTATGAGCTTTTAGTAACTGAAGCAGGCAGTGCTATCCCCAGGACCAAGAAGGGGTTCCGGCCCAACAAGGGAGCTTTTTTTGCTAGATTCACAGTGAAGATTAACTTCACTTTCATGGGGGGAATAACCAAATTCCTAAATGTGGTTGATAAGTCTTTAGTAGGAGGGTGAAATGAGTAAGTGAATGAAAGAACCTGTGGTTTGGAGTCCCTGCTTGGAGCCTCCTTCCAGCCTGTTTTCATGGCCCAGGGCAACCTGTGTCTGTGCTAGGCTCTGCTTTTGAGGACCGTCCTACTGGGATATGTCCTTATCCTGTCTGGGGCAGGCGGTGGGACAGTGGAGGGACTCCCTCCTCCCCCCACTCACTCGGGCTTGTGGATCTTCCTGCAGGAATTGTCCTCCTGGTGCCCCCACAGCCCTGAGCCAAGGCTGAGAGCCCAGAGCAGAGCCATGGCTGGATAAGATTACAGTTTTCTCCTGCTCTGATTACAAGCAGCTTATCTGCGTTTCACTGTTGTGGCTCTTCACAGACTCAGGAAGGAAAAAAGAAAAGGGAAAATCTCATCTGTTCTTGTTGTGTACTTTTCAGAGGGTCGATGAGTGGATGGCGAAAGAAGGCCTCTTAGATCCAAACGTCAAGTCAATTTTTGTCACCTGTGGAGACTGGGACTTGAAAGTCATGTGAGTATGAGAAGACTACTTTGCTGGCAGGGCTTGGAATCTGTGGGACTAGGTCTTCCTGTCTCAAGCTTACACGTCGAAGCCTACAGGGAAGCTGAGTCAGAGAGTCCCTGGGTCTTCAGGGCTGCTAAGGTAAGAAGAGGGGCTGGGAGCCCTGCCTTCTGCCTCTGGAGCAGGAAGTAGACAAGTCAAGGACCCTACTGGGACTGCTGTTGTTGGAGCCATCCTCCTTTGCCAGGTCCCACTGCTCAGGACAGCCCTTCCAGTTCTGGGGTTACTTGTTGTCCTGGAAGGTAGGGAGGGAGGGAAGGGTTATAAGAAGTTCCTTTTTCTTTTCTTTTTTTTTTTTTTTTAAGAGAGAGAATCTTAAGCAGGCCTGTGCCCAGCATGGAGCCTAATGTGGGGCTCAGTCTCACAACCATGAGATCATGACCTGAGCTGAAATCAAGACTTAGGTGCTTAACTGACCAAGCCATCGAGGTGCCCCAGATCCTTTTTTTTTAAACACTAGTATTTTTATTCCTGTTTTATGGAGAAGGAAATTAATGCATAGAGAGGTTAAGTAACTTACCCAAAAACGCACAGAGCCAGGATTCAAACCCAGGCAACCTGGCTCCAGGGTCCTTTATCTTAGCCATTTTGCTGTGCTGCCCTTTTATCTGGAGTACAGAGCCCTGATGATTCAACTGAGGGCCCAGTGGTGAAATGAGAGAGGGCTGCTTACATGCATGTAAGACCATGTTACTTACAGGGAGCTCCCCAAGTCTCCAGCCTCCTTGTCCATCCTTTGTCCCCACTGCTTTTTCTCCTTTGTCTCCCGGTTCTGCCCTGGTTATAGAAGACAGAACTGGTTCCTTTGCCGGGTTGACACTTTTGCCTCTTGTCTATCCTTATGGATACCTGGCTTCAGACAGCCCCCAGGGAGATAAAGCAGGGTGGAGGTGGTGGGGGCACTGTTTGCTGAGGATTGATAGAATCGATACCTCTGTGTTCTTTGTGACCGAAGGCAGCAGTAAGCATTCTGTGTGTGTGTGTGTGTGTGTGTGTGTGTGTGTGTGTGTATGTGCGCACGCGTGTACACACAAGCTTTGTGCATAGGGTGGGGTATTGGTGGGAGATGGGGAAGAGTGGCTCTGGAGTGACATTTCCTACCAAATTAGGTATTATCTTCTCACCAAGGTCCTTCTTTATGCCTTTTGGATGCTGGGTATTGAGGTGAAGTCATGCACTCAGGTGGATGTCAAGCCTGCTACTGGACACCAACTCCCTAAGTGAGGCAGGAAGAGGAAGAAGCCCAGATCACATAAACACCCACACACATCTTCATATCCCTCAGGTCATGTACACATGCATACGTCTAGGTGTGCACACAGGACTCCCAGAGCTCCAGAGGATCTTTGTGCTCCCAGATGACACTCATGTCAGGGAAATTACGGAGGCTGGATCTGGAAGCAGATATGAATCAGGGGAGGGTTCCATGGAGAAGGTGAGGAGGAGGAAGGCTGTTGCTCTTATTTATGGCATCTTGGGAAGCTCTGAGCACTTGAAGCAGAGAAGAGATTTAGGTGGATTTCAGCAGCATAAGAGAAGCTATTTGGGGTGGCAGGGTTCAGGCTGATTCCCAGCATCTGTGGCTCATGTAGCCTAGTCCAGAGGCCTAGTTTCTCCAGATAGCCTCCCAGGACTCCCACTCTTCCAGTGGTTTTCACTCTTTGGGGTGTTCATATCCCAGACACCCATATTTCATTTCAGAATCTTCTTCATTAACTGTGAATGGCACATGCATACATGTGTGTATGAAAATGTCCCTGTGCAAGAATGCAGGGACTATCTGGCCGGGCCTCCTAAGCTTAGGTTGGTTTCTCTATAAGAAGAAGAAGGAATTTCAGAGGATGTTGTCTTCTTTGTGTCTGGCCCATTCTGGTCTGTAACACCAGTTTAGCCCAGTGGGCCCAGGACAGATTTTGGTGTCTCAGGAGGTGTTTTCACAAGAAACGATGTAATCAAGAAGAGGGATTGGATCATTGAATCCAAACATATAGGAGAAGAAACCAAATTTTATTGAGCATGCACCATACCTCATTCAGTACTTCTGTCTTCCCTGGTAGAAGGTGGTATCTCCCTTTTATAGATGCGTAACACAAAACAGTATTTAAAACCAAGGCCCCAAATGCTAAAGATTCATAGCTAGACAGAATTGAATTCTAAGACCATGTTGCTTCTAAAAGAGATGGGTTGGGAAGACTTTGGTTTCTGGTTTGGGTTTATATTGAAAAGGCCAGTGAAGCTCTGAAAAAGAATATGCAGGAAGGAAGCAGATGTCAGGTGGCAGGGGTTGGGGGTAGGAGAGCTTTGTGGCTGCCTTTAAAAGCAGGACTCCGCATAACTGCTGGGAAGACTCTTAATTAAATGTGTAACAAAATAAAAACAGCCAGAGAGGAAACCTAAGTAGTGCTGCGTGACAGTGCACAGCTTATCGGTGTTCCTGGAACCTCTCATCAGATGGCTCTCGTCAGAGCCATCACCTTTTTATGCGCCTGGTAAAGGCTGCTGATGAGCCTGACAAGGGTGGTGTTAAATTGACACCTGCAACGTGTTAGTATGTGGCTTACTTCTTATTTTGACATCCATTTTCAGATTTAACTGAGTCTAAGGAATTCAGAAAATATTTTCATTTCCCACTCTAGTTTTCTGGAGCCATGGCTCCTTCTCATTGCTGCCCTTCCTCTCTCTCCCAACACGCACCCCCAAGCAGCTTCACATCACTTTTGTTGGAAAGGGCCTGATTAGTGAGGCACTGAGAAATGGGAACTGAAGTGGCAGTGGAAATCCCACTGGAAAAAAGAAATCTGCTCCTGTCCCGACAGAATCATTTTGTGTCCATCTTTTGTCAAAGCCAGAAGAGTTGATACTCTGTGGGCTTTGATGCTGTAGTCACAGAACCTGCTGAGGTGGGTTTTAATTCAGTGGGCATGGATTTAATTTTCCTTCTCAACTTGTTTAAGAAATGACACTTGGGGCGCCTGGGTGGCTTAGTCGGTTAAGTGTCCGACTTTCGCTTAGGTCATGATCTCGCGGTTCGTGGGTTCGAGCCCCGCATCGGGCTGTGTGCTGACAGCCAGCTCAGAGCCTGGAGCCTGTTTCAGTCTGTGACTCCCTCTCTCTCTGACCCTCCCCTGCTCACGCTGTCTCTCTCTCTCTCCTAGAAATAAATAAAAATATTTAAAAAATAAAAAAATAAAAATAAATAAATAAAATCAGAAATGACACTTATTATGGCTTTGACCCTTGGTCAGCTTGCGTCCCCTACCTGACCTGCCTTTCCTATGCCTTACCTCGTGGTTCTTGAAGCTCCTCGTGGGAGTTAGTGTTCTTTCACCAAGTTTCTCTCTTCTCTGCCTACCCAGGTAGGGAATGCCTCCGTGAGTGCCATCTTTAACATGGCAGCAGAGGTCCTGCTGGCAAAAAGCAGTCTGCTTTCTCTGCCATCTGAACGCCAGGCTTTCACATCCAGCTGCTGATTCTGTATCTCCAGTTAGGTCCCCACAGTCCCCCTAAAGCTCAGGTGTCATCTTTCTCCCAACACCTAGTCTTCCAGCTTACTCTCAGGTTGTGACTGGGACCTCCACCTGGTAGTTTTATCAGCAACCCGAGACTCCTCCTTGATTCCTTTTCTCTAGCCACAACCAATTAACTGCTAAGTCTTGTTGATTCTTCTTGCCAGGGGTTTCTCAAAGTCATTGCCTTCTTTCCATCTCTGCTATAACTGCCCTAGTTCAGGTCACCATATTCTTGGATTAAAAAGTCCTCTAGCTAGTCTCTCTGACTGCAGTTTTACCTCTTCTGTGGGATTCTCCTAATTGCAGCAAATTATGTCACAGCCCTGTGCAACAAACACCTTCGAGGCTTTCTCTTGCCCTCAAGGCAGAGTCACACAGTTTTATTGAGGCTCCAAGGCTCTTGCTTACTTCTCTTACCTCATCTTTCAGTATTCTGGGCATCCCCTGACCCCAGCTGGATGCTCCAGCTAGCCAGTTCCTTAGGACCCATCATTAAAAAAAAATTTTGTGTGTGTTTATTTTTGAGAGAGAGACAGAGAGAGAGAAAGAGAATGAGAGAGAATGTAAGCAGGGGAGGGACAGAAAGAGAGGGAGACATAGAATCTGAAGCAGGCTCCAGGCTCTGAGCTGTCAGCACAGAGCCTGACGTGGGGCTCAAACCCATGAACTGTGAGATAATGACCTGAGCTGAAGTCAGACACTTAACCTACTGAGCCACCCAGGCGTCCCCCTTAGGATCCATCTTAACAACATTTTCTAGGTGCCTTCCGGTGTGTTTCTGGAATGTACTTATTTGTATATGGAATTGTATAAATTCTACTTGTATGTCTCTTTCACTAGATTGTGGGCATCATTATAACTTTGGACAATGTTTGACATGTAGTATTTCAATAAATATTTGTTGAATAAATGACAGCTAAGTAATGGAGTGGGCCTGTGGAATCTGTACTCGGGAAGAATGACAGAGGATCAATGGAAGGTAGATTCAGGGAGAATGGAACAAAAGAAGAAATCTTGGGCCTTCCTGCAGTGTGAGGGGTTGGAGAACTGTGCTGTTAATGCCAGGTGGTTCTTGGCTTTTCTCATTGTTAGTACTGGTGTTGGGTCCTCCCCGCATGGTGGGTACTGGGCTTGGGCCGTGGAGGAGTTTGGTCCTAGGAGCAGGGTGAAGGACTTTCTTTGAGAGATTTGTGCCTTCCAAGATTGAGGGCTAGGATTGCTGTGGACAAGTTTATATCAGATAATAAAGATAGCCAGCATGTACTGAGCACTTATTACATACCAGGAGTTCCGCTGTGCTATTTACACATTATCTCATTTAATTCTACCACAGTCTTATGGAATAAATTATTTTTATAACTTTTTTTTTTTAAATAAATGATGAGGAAACTGCAGCCCAGAGAGGTAAGTAATTTCTTAAGGCCTCACACCAGTTTGTGGCAGGGATTTGAACCTAGGCATTCTGACTCTAGAAACCATGTGTTTAACCACTATGCGATCTGACCATCTGCTTTTGTCTTTCACGGCCCATGGCTTTGTGCTATGCTGGGAATGCCTTCTTTCCTTTGTTTGCACTGAGTGGCAGATGTTCTCTGACACCCTAAGCTGCTGGTACCTGATCTGGTGTTGGTGGAGGTCTGCACTGTTATGTTTGTTTTGACATAGAGGTGTGGTTGGCCAGGAGGTGTGGTGAGGGATGATTTGGGGCTGGGAGCCTCCTTGATGAGATACAAATGAATGAGTCCTCAGATCTGTTTTAAGGAAACCACTGCCAGTATCATTTTGGATACTCTCTCCTATAGAATGTTTGGAAACACGTGGGGGAATCTCATCATATCACTAAGCTCGTGAAAGCCTTACCCCTTGCTCATGGGTGTGCCAGTTGGTCCCAGCTCTGAGCTGCATCACCTTTGATTAGCAGCCTGCTGGGGGAAGGGGCTTGAGTAAGAACTCCGTGGCAGTCCTGACTTGTCTCATTTCCCGATACTTTTATCTGTCACTGCAAGTGCTTGGGCTCCCCTCCTGAACTAATTAAGTTTGCATGTGTTTAGACACATTGCCAAATAGGGCTTAGCAAAGCGGAACTGAGCTACATCTCTTTCTGAGTAAGGAAGGAAGGGTAAATGAATGCTCTTCCACAGGGGCCAGGGAGAAGTGTGGATGACATGGAGTGGGTGTGTGTACAGATGATAGGCATTCTGCCCTGGCCCTCTTAGGAACACAGCAAGCCTGCAGAGCAACCTTCTGATTGGCTGGCAGGGGTAGGTGAGGGCCCACTCTCCAGCTCTTTTAGTGAATTGGGAATTGTAAGAGGGTTGAGGATGGATAGAAGACAGGCTCTGATGTATGCTTTTTATCCCAAGCACAAGCAAAACTGAATGTTGAATTCAGTGGGATTTACAGAGTAAGTTTGTAGGGCTCTGTGCTCTTTGCTACCAGCCTGATCCTACCTAGCCCCCAGGCCTAAAACCACCTGTGTGGCTAGCAGGGTGCCAGAATAGCTTTCTTTCTAAGTCTGTGAGAGTGTGGACAACTTTTTGCCCAGAAGATCCCAGTTTCCCCTGTTCAGTCTTAATGATCCCTATGAGATGGCATCAGGGGGAGGTGAGGGAAGAAGTACTACTGCATAGAATCTCCCCACCTTAGAGGTAGGGGTTTGGTCTAATGACTCACTATAGTGAGGTGATAGCTGACAGCATGTTTTCATGCCAGACTATTGCCTGCCTTTTCCCTAGTGCTGGGTAGTCTGTGGTCTGAGATGCTCTGTGGCAGAATGTACTTGGGTCTCGTCCTGTCCAGACAGCAAATATGGGGGCATTACTATGTTATGGACTCCTTCTCTGAGGTGGGGAGGGAGGATATTTCCTGCAGAAAGTAGTTCGGAAAACCAGCTGCCAGCCATGGTCAGTCCTGTAGCTTGGAGGACAGTTTGTCAGCTTCCTGGCCTTGAAGAGGCTTTCGGTGGGCAAGATTGGCTCAGAGTCCCGACCAGGCTCCCAGTGCACACTGAGTGTGTGTGGCAGGTGGGGAGGAGATTCTGGAGGTTGTATAGGAATTCTGGGCCTTTGAGCTGTAGCCTAAGCCCAGAGAGAACAAGAACCAGACCTTCTGCCCTCCCTTCAGCTTCCCTAGAGCCCTCTCGTCAGCGGAGGTGCATCGGGTTAGCCCCAAGAAGGCAGCTTGAGTTGATGGGGTCATGTTTCAGCTGCAGCTAATCCAAGTCACTCGATATAAATCTCTCCCTGCTGCCTCTCCCCTCCCTCCCATCCCCAACCCACAGACAGGGAAATGAATCCTGGCCCTCGCCCTGAATACATCATGGCAGGCCTGCCTCTAATGAGAGAGGGCCATTCATTGTAGGGTGAAGCTCCCTGCAGAGCCTGAGATGCCATTAATTAAAGAAGAGCCACCTGAAGCCAGTCGTGCGGTGCGGGCTGCCACGCTCAGATGGAGTGGCGGTGGGGTAGCCTCGTTAGCCTGACAGCTCCTTGGGCCGAGAGTTCTTGGGCTCTGAGGAGCGAGGGGTGCC
This sequence comes from Proteles cristata cristata, assembly GCA_017311185.1. NCBI lineage: Eukaryota > Metazoa > Chordata > Mammalia > Carnivora > Hyaenidae > Proteles > Proteles cristata. Next base: position 408,356 of record JAESUZ010003710.1, on the reverse strand, counting down.
CCGCCTCCCCCCCAGAGCTCACAGGTCTCTAGGGCCAGCCTACTCACAGAGACCTGAGAGTTCTCTCTGACACGTCCTAGAGCCCAACACTCATAGTAAGGGGCTCCTGAATATGGTCTTGGTGGGATAATCCATATCCTGTGGGCAGGCCTTAGGGCAAAAGCAGGTGTCTCTGGAATCCACGGGGACTGTGCCCCTTTTCCACTCTTCTCCATGGGTCCCGGAGCTGCAGGTCAGCAGACAGCTCAGCCTGTGTCCTTGCCTTGGGAGCCTGGGTTTGGGGCAGTTGGTCTGCTCTGGAAGGACTTTGGACCTAGGGGGTACTGCGGAGAAGTTCTGTTAACTGATCAATAAGTATGGCCCCTCCTTGGCAGGCAGTCTCTAGTGTTTCTCATTCTGGGTACTTTTAACCTGAATGGGGGGCTCTAATGTTGGCCTCCTCTCCTCATCTGCTAGGAAGGTAACAGAGAGTCTTAAGCACGTCAGTGATGTTTGGAACTCCTGGATTGGAAGTTTTGCTTGGTTAAAACCTTGATCAAAGATAAAGACATTTGTGTAGTAAGTGATCAGGCTTTGAGATGTTTATGGCGGTGGTGGAAGTCTCCTGTTTGGGCCTCCGGTTTGGGCCTGCTAGAGAGCCACTGACTGAACGGGTGTCTCTTTACTGTTTCACTGGTCCTGAGGCAAGTGTTGCTGCCTAAGTAGTGGCCCCCAGAGTTATACTCTTACACTCCCCTTGACCCTCTCTGAGGGTCTTCTTGTCTCCTCCTTGCTGGCAGGAGGGGCTGTAGGCACTGAGACCTTTGCATAGCCCAGAGTTGGGGTAGCTCAGCCAATGTCTGTCTAGCTTGTCAGGAAGACAAATTGGTCCTATAGCTCTTTGGGACGGTCTCTGGAAGTCTGATTCTATGGCAGAATCTGACAGGCTGCTTCAGAGAGCCTCAGAACCAGCTGGCGGCATGGCCTGACCATATGTTCCATCTCTGCTTTCCCACAGCTCACCTGGTACAGAATAGAGGCTGTCACTCACTACTTCCTAGACCTGGGACTCAGACTGCACTCCTCTGTGTTTTGAACATATCTGTACCTCCTCAGGCCTTGGCCATTTATTTGGGCTCCTCTGTCCTCTGGCAGATTGAGAGTGAAGGTTGGAGGGCATGTCCCCTGAACTCCCAGGAGGAGGAGTTTGCTCCTGGAAAATATTTTACTTTGGGTAAGATATTTTTGTGTTTTGAAAACAAAACAAAACAAAAAAGAACCAAAAAAAAAAACCCCAAAAAACCAAAACACCCTCCTTGTGTGACTCATGAGACCCAAATCTTTTTTTCTAACTTTTTTAGAAACCAAGGTATGAAGGAGGTATGTTAGGGTACATAAATTATACAGATGTGAAGTGTACAGCTCCGTATGTTTTTATACAAGCATGCAATTCTGCAGCCACCACCCAGATCAAGATAACCTTTTCCATCATCCTAGCAAACCTCTTGTACCCCTTCTTTTTTTTTTTTTTTTTTAAATTTTTTTAATGCTTTATTTCTAGGAGAGAGAGAGAGACAGCGTGAGCAGGGGAGGGTCAGAGAGAGAGGGAGTCACAGACTGAAACAGGCTCCAGGCTCCGAGCTGGCAGCCAGCACAGAGCCCGACGCGGGGCTCGAACCCACGAACCACGAGATCATGACCCAAGCGAAAGTCGGACGCTTAACTGACTAAGCCACCCAGGCGCCCCTTGTACCTCTTCTCAGTCATAATGACCTCTACCTGCCAGGTGACCACTGTTCTTTGACTTCTATTACTTTAGGTTCATTTTGCTTGTTCTGGACTTTCAATAAGTAGAATCATACAGAATATACTCTTTTATGTCTGACTTCCTTTGCTCAACATGACCTACGAGAGAGTCCCCCATAGTTGTATATATTAGTAGTTCAGCCTTTTCATTGCTATATAGTTTTCCGTTGTATTTCCATACCATGCTTTATCTCTGCCCCTTTTGTTGGACTACAGTTTTTCTTTACCTCTTCGGTACATGTTTGTGAAAGGAGTATGTAAATGTTCAGTGTGATATGAGAATCTCCCTCATCCTTTAAAACCTAATTCCCGTCCTTCAGATATGTGGTCTCTCTGTCTTTTCTGGAACCTACCCTGGCTTCCCTCTTCTCTGAACTCCTATGATACGGAGAGGCTGGCCCCAGGCCTGTGGCAGTAGCCTTTGAGCCATACTGACCCATTTAATTGTGTTTTCAGCAGATGTTGATTGAATACCCACTCTGTGTCTCACAGTATTCTAGGTATTGAGGACATAGCAGTCAATAGAGAGATAAAACTTCTAAAACCTCCTGCCTTCATGGAGTTTACATTCCAGTGCATGCAGCCAGCACTGTGCTCTGGCCTTTGGACCCTGATGCCAGAAGAATCTTGGTTTTGTCCAGGCTCCTCTATCCTGTGGGATTCTGCAGGAGCTGGGTGCCAGTGGCCCTTGCCATATCGATAAGGCCTCTGTAGGACTTATGGGCTCTTGTCTCCCTCTCTTGCTGCTGCTGCTCGGCAGTAAAAGGGTGTCTAGTATTGGTGCTTCCCTTCCACTATCCAGGAATCTGATTCCCTCTGTGAGAGGAGAGAATTAATCTCCAACTTTCCATGCCTGTAAGGTGAGTGACCTCTGTTGTGTCAGTGCTTGCCAATCTGTCCTCTCACTCCCAGCCAGGGTAATGGAGACATTACTTTGTGCTAAAGCAAACCATAGTGGATGCTGTACTGACCCAGGCACTGAGAATGATGGAGCAGTCTGTGAGGATCTCCTCCCAGGTGTGCAGGCATCTCGAAACTACAGGGGCATCGACACCTGAGCAGCTCTGGTCCTGAACTGTGCCTGGCCGATTCAAGAAGAGAAGATGCCCTGCTGCCATATTCTCTTTAACCACCATCTGTGCCAGTTGGGTGGCTGCTTCCATTTGGTCTGAAATAGGTTTCCTATATTAGGCTTCTCTAAGAGCACACGAGAGGCTGCAAACACCCCAGTGAGGAAGAGGAGTCAGGAGACAGGGGTCTTGGAAGGTGAAGGCTGGGGAGCTCAAGGCTGCAGCTGGCATAGTGGACCGTGCCTGAATGATCTGTGGACTTTGGGGGCTTAGCTCAGTAGAGCTTGGGAAGGATGGCTGTGAGTGGGTGGGATAAATTTTCAGTGTCCGTGGCTAAAGGGTGACATACTCAGGCTTGATAGTTCTGTAAAACTGTTTCTTCCAAAGCCTGCAAGGATGTTGGTTTGGGGAAGAAAGCCAGCGAGCCCAGAGAATCCCGGGAGCCTGACAGGCCTTTTTCTCTGCGTTTCTTTCTTGCAGGCAGCCCGAGGCAGGCTGTCTCTTTGTTAACAGAGTGACAGCAATGTGACACCATGGAAATAATTACTAACAAATCACGGTGCTGACTGCAAACAGCTCTCTGTCTTCAGAGGCATGTCAGGGTGCATTAGAGCAGGACTGGAGGAGCAGCACATGTGGGGGCCGAGACGCAGCCCGCACTCAGACGCTCTCCTCTTCTTCCCTCAGCCTGACCCCTTTCTGCTATGGCTGACTCTCCTGCTTGTGGCCTTTTCCTGTAGGTCAGCTGAGGAACCAGCTGGATAAGTGACGTGGCTAGTCCCACTTCCTCTGGGCAGGTAGCTAGGACTCCCATCTTTGCTAAGGAACACCTGGGTAGTGATGAGAGCCAGGAGTTTTTTTGATCATGGAGCCAAAAGGCAGAGAGATGCACCATTTCTGATTTACTCTGCCAGTTGGAACCAGCTTCACCTGCTAGTAGTTTTGGGGTGATGGGAAATATTTGCTCCAGCTGGGCCCAGAATGTGGGGGAAGCCTTGCATATCAGTGGTGGCTCAGCTCCCCTCCCCCACAGCCCTGGTTTCTTCTTCAATTGCCATAGTCAATTTTTGGTAAGTCGACTTTGTCCATTCCCTCTTGGTTAGCAGAGTGATTGCTCTGACTGTCAGGGCTGTAAATAATGTTCCTGGTGTGTGTGGCTGGAGGCAGCCGTGTGGGGTGGGGAATGGAGTGGAAGGAGGAGGAGCACTCTGAGGGCTCCCTCGCTCTCCCCCCTCCCCTCTCATACAATATTTATCCAGGGATGGGAGTCAGATGCAGTGACCTCAGGGGTCACCCAGTTAAATAGCTTCTGAACCTCCCTGCATTCTAATTGCTGCAGTTGTCCTTTGCTCTGGAGACTTCTCCTCCCCATTGTCTGCTGAGGCACACACTAATGGCTCTCTTCCCTGGCCCTGTTGGGAGGCACTTGGGGGAGGGAGGGAAGGGATAGGGCTCATTGCTACCTTCCTTTCCCTGGGGATAAGGGAATCTGGGGCCTATTAACAAGTGGCTTTAGCTAGGAGGAGCACAGACCCCTGCCTCCCTCCTGCCCCTTCCCCAGAGCTGGCTAGAGAAGACGGCTAGACAGTGGCCTTGGTTTATAGGGCTGAGGGGCTGCACCCATTTTGAGTCCTTTGAGCAGAATTATGGGAATGGTAACTTCTGTAAGGCGACAGACCCTTGAGTGCCCAGCTGATGAGCATCATCTTGGTTTCCATGGATGGTCCCACATGCAGGGTTTAGAACCTTGTAATGAGTGATATTTACTGTTGGAATATCTGCATTTTGTCCAAAGATTGGCCAGATGCAAATGTCTCTTTGGTCCCTTGGAGGTTGATTTAGGTGATTGATGATGGTAGCAGGTGTTCCTCGTTTGGTGACTTAAGAGTGGCATATACCACATGTCTTCACTAGGACCTCCTTGTAAATGTCAGCTATGCTCCACTACAACTCTTCTCTTCCAGGGAATTCTTACGGAAACTGCCATTGAAGGTACTGACCACTGAGTACGCTGGAAGTGCTGGTATTCCAGCAGTAGCCTAAAGTTAGCCCCTGTTGAGAACTACTCCAGGCCAGGAAATCCTGTACTGGGGACTGTCAGGAGCACCAGGTGATCAGGACAGAAAGACCAGTACCTGTATAACTAACTACAGGCTGAGGAAGGTGGAATATGAGAAGGCTACAGAGAAGATACAAAACAAATGCCGTAAGAACCCAGAGGAGCACAGTAGAGAGACTGAATGAGTGAGGAATATTTTTTACCAGGGAATTTTTTTACAAAACAAAATATTTAAAAAAGTTCAATATTACAAAGTATATAAAAGTTGAGCTGCTCTGGTTGAAGCTGAGCACAGTTTAAAAACCACTATCCTGTTCTAATGCCCTCCTCCCGCCCCCCCACGCCCAGAAGGGTGACTCTGTGTAGGCCAAGTGCTTACATGTCTTGAAGGAGTCAAGGGAGCTGGGGTCAGGGCAGAGGAGATCTGCCACAGGGTAAGAGGAACAGCTGTGTCTGGGAGTGTATCCAAGCAGAGATGAGTCTACATCACAGAACCTGACCGCTTGCAAGATGCCTCTCCGTGGCGCCTCCAGAGGGCATCGTAGGCCACACAAAGGCAGCCCAGGCAAAGGGTCAAGATGGCCGTAGGCCAGGTGGAGACTATAGTCGGGGATGAGTAAGACATCTTGGAAACAGCCCAAACTGCTAAGGAGCTCCTGATTTCCTTGGCCAAAAAAGAGAATAACTCATCACCTGAGACACTGACCAGAGTGCCCTGGGAACCTCCTGTCACTAGCTCCCCCATCTCCCCCTACCATACTCCCTGGTGCCTCCTCTGCCATTGCATCTGGGAGAGAGGTCTAGCCAGGCCCGGGTGGCTGCTCCAACACTTCCCACATCACCACAGGTGGGGCACTGTGCCCTTTCCTTAGACAAATTGTCATTGGGGAGACTCTGGAGAGATGCTTGTCTTATTGTTTCAGTGGAGAGGGGCTGGGGAGGTAGAAGATATTTGACTTCCTAAAGTATTTGTGGTACTGGGGAAGTGCATGTTCTACTGTTCCACAGAGTGTTTGAGGCACTTGTGTGCTTCTTGTGGTCGTTTTTGTGGGCTCTGTGTGGGAGAAATGGTTTGCAAGTGGGCCAGCAAGCAATGGAGCAGGGGAGTGGCATTTCCATATCAGTGCCTTTCAGAGGCTTTGAGCAAGTGCTCGGCAATGGGGATTTGAGGTTGGTTTTCTCAGGGAGGACTGGCAGCCTGGCTTATGGGGCGTCCCTCTGCTCTGCTCGTATTCTGGTTTCTGTTTGGGAACTCTCCAGAGCAGCATGTCTGGGAACACTTCCAGCTGTGCCGCCAGACCCAGACGCAGGTGACGGCCTTTGGTCTGTACCATAGGGAAACCAAGAGGAAATTAAATGTCATTTGCCCCCTACACAGCAGGTCGCTGCCAGATCAGACTGCTGATCAGAGCTGTGCAGAGGGTACCCCAGGGAAGGCTTATGCCTGCAACCATGCCCTCTGAGCTGTGGAGACTCCCAGGTGATGGCCTGGCTCATTCCCAGGGCTTTCTCTGCCAGGCTGGGTTCACCCTGGCCTGGAGCCCAACCCTGTGCTACTTGGCAGCTGTGGCCTATGCCAGGCCAGAGGTGTGTGTGTACCAGTGGGAGGGAATGGAGGGGAGGGGCAGGGCCTGGCAGTAGAGGACACATAGGAGGCAGTGAGGTGTCAGCCCTTCCTCAGAGAAGCTGCATGGTGTTGTGGAAAGAGCTTCATGGTGTTTAGAATGAAGAGACTTGGGTTCAGATTCTGGCTCACCTACTTACTAGTTGTAGGAGCTTGGGAAAGTCACATTTCTACTCCACTTCCGCGTCCTTATCTGTAAAACGGACATTACGGTAACTCTGGCTCCTGCTACCTGTGGGGAAGTACTTCCTTTTGGGATTGGTGCCAGAGTTTCCTCACCACCTGCTCCTGCTCTAGATCTGGAAGGATGGCCTGGAGCCCCTTGCCTGTGGGCCTCCCTGTGAAGTGAGATAGCTGAAGTGGATAGGAAGTGGGGTGGACAGTCTGGCCCAGAAGGTACAGCTGGTGATCTCCTCCCATCTGAGGCCTTTCCTTCCTGTCCTGGTCCTCTCAGCTAGGCAGCCCACGGCCTTTATGAGATGAGCATGGATCATGGCGGTCACCCTCCCAGTTGCAGGGCTCAGAGGGTCCCCTCCAGCCTCACACTTGTACTCTCCTTCTGTTGGGAGGACCTTAGGGCTTGTCCTAACCCCTTCCTTGCCTTGAAGTCCTAGCTGTGGGCCGTAGTTCTTGGCTCTGCAATGACATTTATTAATAGGGCTTTGGGAAAAGATGTTTTAATACTGTAAGGTTCTCCCTAGAAAACTCCCTACCCCCACCACCTCCCCCAATCTGAAGCATGGCTGCTGGTAGTGAAATTCATTAGTGTTCCCTGACAGGCAGTGGCGACAGAGGCACTCGCTGTCTGCTTCCCGCTCCCTCGCTCTCGTGCTCCTGCTTCACGCACACTGATATTTAAAGCTGATGGGCTGCTTATAGACTTCTTGTACCATGACAAGTTTGGGGAGGGGGGGTGGGGGAGGAAGAGACAGACAAGGAGCCAGCTGTCACGCTGGTATTTCAAACAGTACTCTCTCCTGACCCTTTGCAGGCTCCAGCAAGTGTATCATCTTTCTGAAGTCTGCGGTTGGAATTGTAACCTGCAGCTGTCCCAGAGGATGGGGGCAAGTGTGGGAGCAAAATGGGCTGAGAAGTCAGCACTCTCTCAGGGCTGTGGGCCGGCAGAGAAGAGTGGAGGGACAGTGTGTGTGTGTGTGTGTGTGTGTGTGTGTGTGTGTGTGTGTGTGTTCAAGCAGAGGGGACTGAGCGGAGTGTATGTAAGTGCTCCCCAGCAGTGCTCTCCCATCACCAGAAACCGGATGGCCCTTTCTAAGTCTTCTCTCCTGGAGTGATCGTTATGTTTCATGCCGATTATCTTCTGGGTGGCCTTGGAAGCTCCCTGAGTCTAGGAATCAAGTTTGATTGACCTCTGCCCCTGAGGGTCCTGAGTCTCAGTGATACCCATAAGTATGTGGTAGCAGTTGAGGTAGAAAGTTCTCCCATTTTGTGTCTAAACTGGGGCCTTGACTTTTGTTCCCTCCCTCCTATTTGTGCACTGATTCTTTAGATTTGGAGAATGAGTCCCAAGCGCCTCCTTCATGCACAACTCTTCCTCTTATCCCAAAGCTTCTTGGAATTCATTTCCTGCAGTTGTTGAGTGTTTTTGGAACTTCCCCTTTCCGTGTCATCCCCAGCAAAGCTTCTCCAGTATTTTTTTCCTGACTAAGGCACTGTCTTCTCAAGACTGGTGGCCTGGAAGCCTCTCCAGAGGCTGTTGCAGCATTGGTTACAGCTGCCCTTCTTACAGCCAGAATCCCTTCTGTGAGTTTTTATGTATGAATGTGTTTCCCTTGGCTGGACCCTGCAAGAGCAGGGCATGGAGGTGATGTAACCTGCCCAAGGACACATGGGCACTTGACCAAGTTGTGCCTTAGTGCAGCAGAGCTGTGTGCTGGGTGGGGGTTGTACTGCCCTCTCCCTGCCCCCATCATGGCCCTTCTAGCTCCAGGGTCTGCAGTGGGGGAGCCATTAGAGAATGAGCCTGACTACTCCTGGCTTTTTTAGCCTTGTCATTGCCATCAGCTCTGCCATTGGCTTCCTCAGTTTCAGCACAACTGTGTGTGTGTCTGTCTGCCTGTCTGGGGGGCAGAAAGGGGTTACTGGACACCCCTCTAAAATCACCCTGGACATCTCCAGGTAGAGAGTGGAGCCAGAATGCTGCTTCTGTCTGTAGACTGAAGTGTATTCTTGAACTGCCCAGGGTCATCTTTAATGTGATCACCTTCTACAACCCTTCCCCTTGGCCTCCATCCTTTACTCCACCCTGCACTCTATCCTGTAGGCTTCTAGGAGGGGTTGCTGGCATGGGGCTGCTGTCTCAGGCAGCACCTTTGGTCTCCCTCCCTGACCTTGCTGATCCCCGCATTGCCTGGAAGCACTGAGGGCTCAGCCTGCCGGAGGTGGCCCAGGCCATGTCTTCTGCCATGATGCATCTTGCAGGTGAGACAGAAACTAACCGCTTTAATAAGTAGGAGGCTTGAGAATTAATTTTTTATACATCAGTGGTAGCCAAGTGAGTGAATTCAATTATGAGTCTGCTTTCTGTCCACCCTCCTCCCCCCAATGTGGTGGTTCACAGTAGAGACTAAGGAACCTGTTGAAATGAGAAACCCCTATTTCCTGGCTTGACCCCCTCACTAATTTGGGTTAAACTGCTACGCTGTTGCAGTGGTGACACATTGTGCCTGCCTCTGTTTGTACAAGAGGATGCGGTGGGGGAGGAAGGACCAATTTACGCAGAGATAAAGGTGTCGCGGCAGATAACTAACGTCCCAGCCTTATGCCTGCTCTCATTGTAGCTCAATTTGCTCCGTTTGGAAGCCCAGCCTTCCCTTCTTTCTTCCTTCCCTCCCCTCGCTCATATTTTACCTCGATGCCACAGTGTAATGATGCCCTGCGTAGTGGGGGAGGAGATAGGCACCTCTGGCTGACAGCCCTTCCCGATAACCAAATTCCAGCCCATCCATCACTAGCTACTCTCCTCAACTTGAGGAAAAGTGATCTTGAAAGGCGGGCCGTTTATCACCCAGGGTCTGTTTATCTCCTCTGGTGGGGGGGAACGGAAATAGGAGAGACAAAGAGCTGTGTCCCCAGCTAAGTGCTGCCTCGGCTGGGATGGTTTGCCCATGCTGGATGCAGACTCATCACACTGGCTGTGGAGGCTGTGACTAGGTACACCTCCCAGAATGGGAAATGGGACCTTTCCTGAAGCCTAGGAAATATGGCAGTTCTGAAACATGGGACAGCCAGCAACAATATTCTGCACGCATGTTCGTTTCAGAATGGGCTGGCGTAGAGACATGGACACAAGCCCCACTGCCCCTCATAGGTGGCTCTTTGGCAGCAGCGTCCATCTGACTGATTGGCTGGGACTGTTGGCCTACCCTTCCCCAGATGGAGCCTCCCACCCTTCCATGACGCAACTGTGACTTTGAAGAAGACCAGACTTTCTCCCTGCTCTTCCCTTTGCTCCTTAATACTCTCCTTCTACATGTCAGATGCGCCAAAATAGTTTGCCCTTGCAGGTGAGCAGTGTGTGTATCCCGAAGCTTTTTGACACCAGGACAGCCTGCATCACTTCAAGATCCGGGTCTCACAGCCTTTACAGAGAGGCAGAAAGGGATCATGTATGGCTCTAGATTCAGCTGGCCTCCTGCTCTTTAAGGGCTCAAGTGTGCTCAAACTGAGAGTTACATGTACCTCCCTTATTTGGAGTTACCCCTCAGATTTATGGAGAGAGAAAGGCACAGAAGGGATAGTGTGCATAACCTTTGCTAACGCTGGTGCCTGCACTCCTGCTGATCCTGGCTGTTGGTGTCTGCCAGTCTCTTGGTCAGACCTCCATGGATGCTGCTGGCCTCCTCAACTCAAGTCCAGCAGTTCTAGCAGAGCCCCCCAGCTCTGCTGCAGCTAATCTTCAAAGCTGAGCTCCTGTTCACAAAGGCTTCATCCTGCCTCTACCCGTTAGCGAGGGTGGTGTTCCCTTAATGAGCTAGTCCCCTGCCTTGGCTGGCGCCGAGCTGGTCACACCTGTTTGCCATCAGGGCTGTCTGGACCCAGCCCAAGCACTGGGCTGCAGGTGGTGGGTCTGGATGAGGGGTGGGTAGGGAGGACCGGGTTCCTTATGCTTTGTGCCCTATGCTTGTTGGGGAGGGGGAGAGGGCAGTTCCTTACACCCCTCTTCTTCTCACACTCTTTCTAAGTGGGGCAGGGCTCTCTGCTTTCTTTTTTGTTTAGAAAGAGTAATAAGGGAGTTTGAATACTCCGTCTTTTCTAACTCCTGCCTGGATAGAGTAGCAAGGAGCTAGTAGTCAGGTATCTTTGAGGAGGGTTTGAGGTTCCGTTCTGATGACCCTAGGGGCCCAATGTGATAAAAAGCAGTGTCACATGATAAATGCTGGGGGCAGAGCCCCTCTTTAGCCCTAGGTCTCATAGTATTTGGAAAGTGATTATATCCCTCAGTTTAGAGCCCTTGGCAGGGCTGGGGGGCCCTTCCTTAAAGGGGGCCCCTTACATTCGTGAAGCCGAAGGAAGTTTTGATTTGATTGAAAAAAATCTCATTCCTTTTTATGGCCTGGACATAATTGGCTCTTTTCTATTGGCCATCAGTGATGTCATTCCGACCCTCATAAAGAAGGGGAAATCACACCTGTGGACTCGGTGCATAAAATTTCATTGGGCAACAGTAATAAGCATGGCCAGATGATGTTTGGGCAGTTGAGGAGTTCTGTGCCCAGTGATCCCAGCTGCATGGAGACCTGGGCACCATAAACCTGCCTGCACGTTCATGCCCGCAGGCTAGTCCAGGGCCCACTGCCAGTGGCTCTTTTCCTGGGATCAATAGCTGGTGGGAACTCAGTGTTGAGACCCTTTGTGCCAGGGTGACTTTTGCCCTTTTACTTTCCAAATTAGTTGAACCATGTACCCACTGGTACCCACTGAACCTAGCCTTAGGCTCCAAGAACCTTTGACCCAGTTGTGAACCTTTGACCCAGTTGTGACTTTGAGCAATAACCACCATGCTACTTGCCTCTCTAAATCCGAAACTGTGCCTTCCCAGGGGCTATAAAGAACTCTTGAGAGCATGTGCATGACTGATGCCTTGTGCAGACAGCTAAGATCCCATTTCTAGTTCTCCCTTTGGCTTGTGAGATTGAGCAAATCCTTTTCTTCTCTGGACATCAGTTTCCTATTTTATGTAGGAATGGCTATTACTCTGACCTACCTTTCTCACAGGGTTTCTCTTGGTGCTCTCTAAGCTGGGTAGGGTTCTGTCTTAGAAATGTGTAGCTGTCTTCGCGTGAGGCATCTGGAATTTCAAGTTCTGGCATTTGGCTCTGTGGCTCTGTGAAGACGGTCCTGGACCCTGCTACATTTCTAGTTCTCATGTCTTGGAGTCACAGGGCTAGGACCACCCACAGACTGGAGGGTGCAACAACCTGAATGCCTGTGAGTCTGCAAACTGCATGTGTATCTGCAAGTGACTAGAGCCTGAGTGAGAATTACAGTCCCATTCTTCTCTGCTTCAGTCAGCCATGGGTACACACAGCACTCAGGGTTGCTGCTGAGCCATATCTGCAGCTGACTATCCAGCCTGCCAGTCTGGTCTGTCTTAGATGCAACCCCTCTGTGCTCGCTTCGGCAGCACATATACTAGATGCAACCCCTCTGGTATATGGGTCCTCCTCCAAGAGGATCAGGCAAGATCCTATTGTGCTAGACCCTTTCTACTGGGGTAAAAATGTCTACCTTTGAAATGTTGCTGAAAAGGGAGCCTCTTTCCCACCCCACCCCTGCCACCAGGGCTAGCCACAGCCAATAAGATCCACATCATCTCAAAGAATCAGGATGCTGGGAATGGCTAAGGGAGAATATGATAGGTGGCCCAGGTTTCTTGCTTTTTCCTGGTCAGTCCCCTTGACCTGTTCCTTTGCAGATTCTGCTGCTTCTGGTTGCCCCCTTCACTCACAGGCTTTAATGTGATTTTTCAAAAACAGCTGAGCTCAGCAAGCATTTTCACAAATAACAAGGATAAGAACATAAAGGAAAACTTGAAGGAAATAAGAAAGTTATCCAAACAATACCATTCTCCTTAGGCAACCACATTTTAGCTCCTAAGGCTATCTTTCATCCTTCAGAAAGCTCGCCTAGTATCCTTATATTCTTGGTCCTTGGTTCCCACCTGGAACATGCTACCTGGATACTCCCTAATCATCTTGGCCTCAGCCAGAATTTCCATTCCAGGAAATTGACTGGTTATAGTTAATGTCCCTGCACCACCTGCATATTTGAGAAGAACCTCCTCTTGAGGTAAAATATCCCAGGTCTTAGAAAAGGAAATCCTTACTATATTGCCTGAAACATGGGGATCAGTGTCCTCTCAGTGTCTGTCTAATAATGGAGTAATGGAGGGAAGACTGGACTGCCCTGGAACGTTCTGGGGGGGGGGAGGGGGGGAACCAGTCATCTTAACTGGATTCTTACTGCCAGACTTTCTCACAAAAGGAATTAATACTGTGGTCTCCACTTTCTTATCTCCTACTCACTGTTTAACACATTGCATGCTGCCTTCTGTCCCCACTAATCCATGGATGCCAAATTCATTGGGTTTTTCTCAGCTGTCATCTTGCTTGAACACTTTGTGGCATTTGACACTAATGTAATTTAAGCTCAAAAATCAGTTGTATATATGTTAGAAAGGGGAAGTGTGCATCTAGGTTGTTTAGGTTGACCACAGGTTGATGTAAAGTCAGATCAAAAGAGTATGTGTAACTGTGGGTATCTGATACCCTGAAAAAGGTCCAGGGACCCTGCCCTCTAGAAATAAGGGCAGGTTGTATGAGTCCTGACTCATGACACATTATCTCCTGTGCAATTGTGTAAGGGACCTCTGGGGGAAGCTTCCTGGGCCCTCAGTTCCTGGGAGTATTCTGTAAAGAAGAGATGGAAGTCTCATTCTGTAAGTTTCTAAAGACTCATGGGTAGAAGTTACAAAGAGACAGATTTTTAGTTTAGTATCAAAGAAGGATGTTCTAGAATTGAATGAGTCCAGGGTGCCTGGGTGGCTCAGTCAGTTAAGCATCCCAGGTCATGATCTCACGGTTCGTGAGTTCAGGCTCTGCCTCGGGCTCTGTGCTGACAGCTCAGAACCTGGAGCCTGCTTTGGATTCTGTGTCTCCCTCTCTCTTTGCCTCTCCCCAGCTCATCTTCTCACTCTCTCTCATTCTCTCTCTCTCTCTCAAAAATAAACAAACATAAAACATTTTTAGAATTGAAGGAGTCTAAAATTAGAGCTGGCTGCTGCATGTAGTGGGTTCCATATGTGTGACAGTGGTCTTGTAGGGACCACCTGGTTTCAATTTAGCTCAGTAGCACATACGAGACATTAGCTTGGGCCATCTCCCACCATACTCTTCCCTGCTTGATCTACTCTCATGGCTTTAATTTCATTTAAATTACATTAATGATTCAGCAATTTATATCTCCAGTCCAGACCTCTCCTCAAAGTGGATATCCAGCTGCCCCTTCTAATGTCATCCCACGGCCACATGTCTCCTAAACACTTTGAACTCAGCAGATTTTGAGTGCTTACCATGTGCCATGCATGTATTCAAAACTGTATTCTCCAACTTGTGCCTCCTTCCAGTGGTATTTAGAGGTGAAGTAGTAAGCGGTCCACTGTGATTTGGGCAGAGAATTTTAAAACAGTAATAAAAATGACTAAATACCAGTCTGCTCTGGGTGTCACATATCCTCTCTATGCCCCTGCCTCTTTCTTTGTGTCTGACTCTGGGTAGAATGAAACTAGCCATGCCACCAACCTTTGAATTGGGCTCTACCACTTCTCATTGGGCCTTGCATCCCACTTGGTTGCCAAGGCCTCCTTTACATCTCTTCTATCTGTTCCTTGCTCATTATCTTTATAGCTATTGTCTAGTCTCTGAGTTACTGCCCAGCTTTTTTAGTGTATTGTTGTGGTCCCCAGAAAAATCTTTGTAAATCAGAACTCTTCAGAGACTTTCTATTGCCTATGGCCAAGCTTAGTAAGAAAGTTCTATGATCTTTCCAGCTAATATTTTTGGTATCTTCCTCCATCTTTTCATGTACCCCAGTGCTCCAACTTAAGGCTGTTTAGTCTATTTCTTTTATTGTCCATTCCATTGAACAAATTGTGAGCCCCTTATAGACAGGGGCTAAGTCTTAACTTTTTGAGCTCTGAGTGCCTGTTTATTATTAAACATCAATAAATGTTTGGTTGAATGGATTTATGTGGGTACAACATCATATGTAGAGGGAAAGACCATTTATAAATTACAATTTAAAGAAAAAATAAGAACAGGCTCTTGGTTTAAATTCTGGCCTCTTGTCCTTTTGCATGGTTTCTTCTCTATCTGCAGAAAGCCTATTGCTAGAGACTTAAGGGTGAACTGAAGCCCCTGCCCAGCTAGTCCCCCATGTTCCTTTTCTCTCTCCTCCTGTCTTATATCCCTGTGTCTCTGCTGTAGCAAAACAGCTAGAAACTGGTCCATTGGGGTGAGACAGACCTGGGTTCCTTTCTTGGCACTGTCAGTTTTTTACCTTTAGGACCTTAGGTAACCCCTCTGAATCTCATTTTCTCATCTGTAAAATGTAGGCAACAATACCTACCTCATAACATCGTTCTGAAGAATCATGTGGAACTCTAAGATCCTTAGCATATTGTAGGCCATCAGAAAATAGGAGCTGCTTATATTTTGAATAGCGTCTCCATGTTCTCACATTTAGATCGGGAGCCCAGTGTCCAGGGTGCTAGAGGTGGGGAGCCTTTCTTGGGTAGGGTGGGACCCGTGGCTAATGGGATAGCCTTCTGAGGTCTATTTGCATTTCCTAGATTCAGACTCCATACCTGGGACATGGGTGTGCCCAACTTGTTTTCTTTTCCCTTTCTTGTAGGCTCCCGGGTCAGTGCCAGTACCTGGGCTTGCCAGTGGCGGATTACTTCAAGCAGTGGATTAATCTGAAAAAGGTACTGTGTCTGAGCCCCAGTTGGCTGCTTCCTCTGGGTTTCCTTTACGTCAGATCCTGTCCCCCCTTATTTTCTTTACTCATCTTTGTTCTCTTTTTGTTGTCATCGTTTTCCTTTTCTTTTTGTTCTGCTCTTTTCTCGACATCCCTCCTTCCTCTCCCCTAGTTAATATGCACTGTAAGGTTGTGGTCCTTTCTGGGAGTGGGGAGCTGCTTGGGGACCAGGCCGAGGGGCAGAGTATGATACTGCCCTATGTGGTATCATCCAGATATGCAGAGAAGTCCCAGTGAAGGAAATTTTCCAGATTCTTGTTCAGAACTGAATCACTGAGCTGAGCTGCTTTCCCTTAGGAGAGATGTGGTTCTAGCTGAGCCTCTGACAAAGTTTACTTTTTTGATGTGGTCATGAGTGTGGTCTCTGACCCTGCTGAGTGGCCCTGGTTTCTCTGTGGTGGGAGGCAGAGTTAGCTCAGGCTGACTTTGATCCTGCATAGCCCCAGCAGAGCCTTGGTCATGTGAGAATGACTGTGCAAACTAGAGTCCAACTCCCTTTCAATTTGAGGAAGGAGACTGACTCTAATGCAGCACCAAGTACCTGGGGAGTGGGTGCTAGGGCTGTGGCTGGGAGGGACCTTGTGCAGCTATGAAGCTGGGGCCTAGCAGAAAATGAATTACCCAGAAAACTGTACTTTCCTAGTGTGTGCTATGCTTCCTAGGTAAGCAGAAGAAAGAAAGTATAGGAATAGACTCGCAAGATCTCTGCTCTGTTGGCATCCTTTCTCCAGGAGGCCCAGTCCACTAGGGAGACTCACACCCATAAATCCTTCTGATGTAAGGGTAACAGCCCTGGAGCAACCTGAGCGACCCCATGCTGCTGGTTAGCTTAGTGACTCCCAGGATATCAGAGAAAAGAAAACACACCAGAGATCAGAGTAGTGGCTCCCAGGGGTCCTTAGAGAAGAGGGAGGTCAGTGAAGGGTAAAAGTAGGTATTGTGAGGATTTGGGTCCTGAACTGGGCATTAAAGGAAGGTGGAATATGGGTGTGAAAAGGAGAGAAGACTTTCCAGGCAAGAGGAACAGCATTCTTTTGGTGTGTATATGGGCTTGAGCTAAGTGAGCATATGGAAATAGTAGAAGAGAGTGACCTTTGACTTAGTTCCGTAGGTCTCAGGGCAGCCATTCTTTGTGGCAACATTGTGAATCCCTTTGTTGTCCCCTGGTACTCGGGTCCTTTACACCTGGTCCTTAGCTTGTTTGTACTTTGACCCTTACCCACCTCTCCAGCTCCTCTTCCTTGGACCTGAGCAGCAGCTACTTACTAACTTCCCTCTTTGGTTGGGGGACCAGGCTCTGTCCTACCTTCAGGTCTTGGCCTGTGGCCTTACCTCTTTCTTAAGTGTCCCCCATTTATCTTCATTGGGCATATTCCCTCTTCTTGAAGACACAGTTCAGGTGTCACCTCTTTGGGGAAGCTCAGCAGTCAGTCTCTTATCTTGAGACTCCTCGACCCTTTGGACATCTGTGATCTTTGAGTGTTGGAACTGAGTCCACATATGTTTTCTTGTAGACATTTCTATCTGGAGCACAGAGACTGAGGCCAGCTCTGCTCTGTGTCTGCGGTGGCCAGGTCAGGGCTAGTTATAGAGTATGTGCTCAGTGAATAATTGATGGTTGGCTGACTGATCTTTGAGAGCTAGCTCCACCAAGGCCCTCTCATGCAGGGCTTGGCGGGGCTATGCATGAAGGTGTGGCTAGGCCTGCACTCCTGAGGACAGCATGCCAGCTGTCAGAGTGCATCTGAGGCTGCTTGCTGGCCTCAGCAAATGCAATGTGAAGGCCTGGCCAGGCGAGGCAGGCGCTGACCATGAACAATTGCTCTGTGAAGTTCACTAGAGTTTTTGGTATCTGGATAGCTCCCTGCCTCCAGGTTCCTTGGCAGAGAGACAGGAAAACAGCTGACCCGTGTGTTAACATTGCCACTCAAGGCTACCTTGATGCTGCTGGCATTGGAAGCAGGCTGTCCTGAGCCTGTTCAGCTTGGTTCTCTTCCAGACTGTGCTGAGCCATAGAGGGGGAAATGGGTACAAGCAGAAACTGGAGACTCTGTTCCCAGTTGGCCTTGTGATTGCCTCTTGCTGAGTCAACTGAGCATGTCTAGGAAAAACAAGAGTGGCATGAGGAGAGTGGCATTAGAGGGGTCTAACCTCTTCTTGGCCTTCTAGCCACATCATGTTCCACCTGTGCCTCAGGACCCAGCAGGAAAGATGACTTAATTACAAACTCTGGGCCAGTCCTTGTCAGCAGCCATTCAAGACAGAGAGGCTTCAGGGCCCTGGAGGTCTGCAGTTCTGACCTTTATACTACATGACTTAGTACAGGCCACACAAAGATTCCTGCTTCCTTAAAAAGAGTAACAATAAGAGCAAGCAAGCCAGAGAGGTCATTGCCAGGGTTGCATGGGTATTATGCAATGTATTATTCTGTGCCTCCTTTACCCCTGTGTGACCCAGGCCTGGTTGTCTACAGGGCCCTCTCCTGTCCTTGATCTTACTCTTTCCTCCCCACTTTCCTTTCTTCTCTTCCCCTGCTCAACTCAACTAGCAGAACTTTGCCCATGGAAAAAGTAGGGGCAGTCTTGGACACCAAGACTTGCCTAGTGAGTGGACTGGGACTGAATTCACATCCCCATACCTAAGGCCTCTCTTGTCCAGAAATGATGTGCATTGCATCAGGAAAGAACCGTTTTTCAGCAGCCAAGTTTCCACATCTCCCGCCTCCACCTACTTCCCCTGTAGCTGAGAGGAGCAAGCCAATGTTTGCTGACATTTGGAGTGTCATTGAATGATCTTATACTCTTATTGAACTGTCAGCTTAGAGAAGACTTGGGGCCCTGCTCCCAGCTCCCTCCAGGAGGTCAGAGCTGTCACTGAGGAGCCAGAAGAATACACACACACACACACACACACACACACACACACATGCATACACACATACACATGCATAAACATACACCTGTTTACTCATGTGAATGAATATACCCAAATAGGCATACCCTAAATTGTATGTATGTTTCCATTCATACATATGGGTGTATATATATTCACATAGTCATCTTCAGAAATATATGGCAGTATACACAGGTATGAATAATATGCTTATACATATGTATTCATGAAGCATGAAGACAAATGCATATGTATATATAAACATACCCATCTTCATTAGTAAATACATATTCTTGAGTGCCCTCTGTGTTCTAGGTGCTGTACCAGGCCTAGAGATATAATAGAAAAGATGGATATTAAATAATTCTAATTGTATTGTAAGCCCTGAGTCGTGGCTTTTGATAGGGGGCCCTGATTTACAGGGTCAGGGTCAGAGAATGGTTTTCTGAGAAAGGGTGTCTCAGCTGAGATCTGAAGGATGAGGAGGAATTAGCTAAGCATGTGGCAAGGCCCTGAGATAAGGAGAAGCCTGGCAGTTTTATGGGACTAGAATGTAAGTGCCAGGAGAGTGGAGAATTTTTGTCTCCTCTGTTCACTGTTCTGTCCTCACCACTTTGGGTTTTTTTCTTTTTTTAATGTTTATTTACTTGTTTTGAGAGAGAGAGAGTACGTACAATCTGGGTGGGTCAGAGACAGAATCCCAAGCAGGCTCCATGCTATCAGCACAGTGCCCAACACAAGGCTTGAACCCACAAACTGTGTGATCATGACCTGAGCTGAAGTCAGGAGTCGGATGCTTAACTGACTGAGCCACCCAGGTGCCCCTATCCTCATCACTTTGAATAGTTCCTGGTACACAGTAGATGTTGAGTCATTATTTGTTGAATGAATGACATCCCTGGAGCATAGTGAATATGGGAAAGAAAGGAGAGTTGTACAGGATGAAACTGGAGGGGGAGGCAGAAGCTTGTAGGTCACACTTTAGATTTTGATCCTTAGGGTAATGAGAAACTATTAAAGGGCACTAAACATAAGAAAGGTATCATCAGATTTACATTTTGAAAAAGCTCTTTCTGGCTACACTGTAGAGAGAGCTAAGAGTTGATATGGGAGGATCAGTACTGATTTCTCTTAATGGGGTTATAGCTGGCATGTTGGGATGGCAAATCACTGTATGGGCAACATTGCCGACCTTGTAGCATCTCTGTTCCCCCTGTTCACTGAATGCTAGTAATGCCTCTCTCCAAGTTATTGTGACTACCAAAAACACTCCCTCCCCACCATGTACACATACATTTCCAGTGGCCTAGACAAGGGTGGGAGTGAAGAGGCACTGTCCCCTGGTTGAGAACCACAGAATTAGACCATTGCTATATAGTCCAGGTAAAAGATAATAGTTATTGGGATTAAACTGATAGCAGTGGAAATGTACAGAAATGGATTGATTTTAGAGTGTTACATGATACAGTCAGTTCTGCTATAATGCAGCATAGACCTTCTTAAAAATCACCGTGCTATGAAAAGTTGTAATAAAAAATTGCAGTGAAAATGGGGTTAGGAGCACAGTACTCAAAAACTTCATCAGTGACATATAAAAAAGATAGGTATCTAATAAAAATGGTAGCATAATTTTATACATGTTAAATGGTTAAGAAATATGTAAATACTACAATAAATATCATTCTCTACTTTGAAAAAACCCCGAGGTTTGCTTGGCAATGGGCATGGTAAAGGTTGCAGCTTGGGAGTTATTATGAAGTGGTGGAAAGAGAGTTCTCTGGAATTGGTTGGAAAGTTGTAGGCAGACAGATGTGGCATATAATACATATGGCAATCTAGGAAGCTACTATCGTTTGAAGTGTAAGTATGTGTGTATTTTGTATATTCTTAGACAGCTCTCTATAGCTGGGTATATTTTCCTGTGTTTATCTATATTGCTTATGGACAAAAATCACACATAAACAAAGACAAATTTTGCATTTTGCTTAACTGTTTCCTAATATGTTGACTGCATTGGAGTGAATTTGCTCTTTCATCAAAACCAGTATTATAGCAGAACTGACTATACAGTAGGCAGGAAACGGTGATGGATTGGCTGTGAGGGTTGATGATGGAGGAGGAAACCACAGTGACTCTAAGGTTTATGGTTTGAGCAACTGGGTGAATTGAAATGAATGTACTGAGGTCATGGAAGAAGGAGAAGTTTGCCGATTAGAAGATGAATTGGGACATGCAGAGTTTAGATGCTTTTCAAACATTCTTCTGAAGCTGTTGAGGAGGTAGTTGAAATAAAGATCTGGGATTCAGGGATAAGATCTGGCTAAGAGGTACAGATTCAGGGGAACTATTGGTATATGAATGATCATTGAAGACATGGGAATAGAGTGTACAGAATGAGAAGAGAAGAGCGCCAAGAATGAGCACTGAGAAATACCTACACTTGATAGATAGAGGAGGAAGAGTCAGACATAAAGAAGTGGTCACTGATAGTAGGGATAAAAGTTCTTGTTTATTGATTGCATCTTGTATGTTAGACCTGTGTTGTCCAGTATAGTTGCCACATGTTTCATTTTATTTCAGTTTCATTAACTTAAATGTAAACACACTGTCTTGAAGTACTTTTAAGTATATTTAGAACAACCTGGGTTGGTGAATTTATGTTTTCAAGTGTTAACTGTTTAAAATCTGAATACAGATCTAGTATTTCTGATGAAGATTTAACATTTGAATTGAGATGTATTGTAAGTGTCAATTACACACTTAAATACAAAACAGTTCATTAATTTTTATACTAATTGTTGAAATGATTATCTGTTATTTGCATATCTCTATTTTTCACGTTTAAGGTTGAGAAAATAGGCATGTAGTGTTGATGAAACTTGCTCAGTGTCCCACAACGTGGCAGAGGTAGAACTTAAATTTAGTTTTGCCTGACTCTCTGTGGTAAGGAGAGTAAACAGGGTAAAAAGGAGAGAGTAAAGAGTGGTAGAGAAGAGGTAGAGCAGGAGAGTGTGGTGCCATAGAAACCACAGAAAGAAGTTTTCCGGACAAGGGGGCTGGTCATCTCCCAGAGAGCCACATAACAGAAAGACTGAAATACAGGCACCAGACTGAGACACAGGACCTTGGTGTCCTTGGTGAAAACGCTTGGTGGTGTAAGAGGGACAGGAGCCAAATTGGAGTGAATTGGGGAGTAAATGAGATGACAGAGAAATTTTAACCTTTTCAGAAATGTGGCTTTGAAGGAGAGAGACAGGACAAGAACTGTGAGGAGGCAGGTGTGGGGTTGAGGCAGGTGGCATGTTTTAAGATGGGAGATGTGTGTTTGTTTGTAGGCACTATTAGAGAAGGAAAGTTTGAAAATACAGCAGTGAGAGATGTTGAGAGGAGATGGGATAGAGAAAAAGATGGAATAGAAATTGGCTCTCTACAGGAGAAAAGACCCCCTTGCATTGCGAAGGGGAGGAAGATGGGGCAGTAGATGCAGAAGGTTTGCAGGTTTGCTGGCAAGTTGAAGTAGTTCCCATTTGATGGCTTTTCTTTTTCTCTATGAAGTAGATGAGTCATTTGCTGATAACTAATAACAGGACTGGGAAGGTTTGTAGAAAGTCAGAAGGATTGCTGTAGTTTTAATAGAAAAGAAGTGTGAGCCAACTTGAGAAGTATAATAGGATTTCTAGGCAGTGCTGAGAGTCCTGTCTAAGTTGATGGCATTAATTCCTAGTGGAATCACTCTGTTCAGTTGTAGGACTTCTCTTTAGCAGAGCTCAGCTGCCCATCTATAGGGATGCTGAGAGCAGACATTTAGATTCATCCAGGGTGGAGACTTTCCCAAGAAGTGTGATGAAAGGAACAAAGGAGTTGTTGAAGATACTGTCTAGACAGTGGTTGCCAAGATGAACTATGAGATCTCAGCGGGATACTGAGGAAAGAGAAGATAGCAGGGAGCC
This sequence comes from Proteles cristata cristata, assembly GCA_017311185.1. Taxonomy (NCBI): domain Eukaryota; kingdom Metazoa; phylum Chordata; class Mammalia; order Carnivora; family Hyaenidae; genus Proteles; species Proteles cristata. Next base: position 385,919 of record JAESUZ010003710.1, on the reverse strand, counting down.
TGATGGGTATGGAAAAAGTAGCTGGGTCCCTGTACAGCAAGGAAAGGTGTATCAGGTGTAGTCAAGCATGCCACATGGAAAGATGAGAGATGATGATTAGAGTAGGATATCTGAATTAGTGATTTCAGAGATAGGGCAGTTCTTGGTGTTGGGAGGTTCCAGGGTGTGTCCATGGGAGTGAGTAGCCAAGATTGGGCAGAGGAAAATGTTAGTGCAAATAAGAGGTCAAGAAATGGATAGGTCAGATGAGACTTCCATAAGGAAGTGAATACACACATGCACGCATAATGCTCACTGCACATGCATGGACACATAGGGATAAATGTATATACAAATAGATGCCTCCATGTATACATATACAGTTAATGCACATTCAGACTAAACCATGCAAGTGCATGCACATACACTCACAAATGGTCTGGAATTCCCTCCGGGCCTATTTAGGTGAGCTTTTGGAAAAGCGGGCAGACAGTCTTAGGAGGATTCTGCGTCAGTCTGGCAGACAGGGCTTGGCCAGTCATGCTCAGAAATTGTAGGGAAGGGTCACCTAGAATTCAACAGACCCGGATGTCACCCAGGCAATTGCTGCTCCACTTCTCCTCTGCCATCTGTGCTGTCTACCTGGTTGAAATTTCTGGGTGCTCTGCTCTCCACAATAGCTAAAACCTGGAAAGAGCCTAAGTGTCCATCAACAGATGAATGGATCAAGAAGATGTGGTTTATCTATACCATGGAATACTACATGGCAATGAGAAACAATGAAATCTGGCCATGTGTAGCAACATGGATGGACCTTGAGGGTGTGATGCTGAGCGAAATAAGTCAGGCAGAGAAGGACAAATATCATATGTGTGCACGTATAGGAGGATTAGGAGGAGCTAAACAGAGGACCAAGGGGGAGAAGAAGGGCAGAAATGGTGGGGAAAGGGAGAGAGGCAAACCATGAGAGACTCTTGAATGCTGACAAAAACTGAGGACTGGTGGATGTGGGGAGAGGAGGGGTGGGCACGGAGGAGGGCACTTGTGGGGATGAGCACTGGGTGTTATGTGGAAACTAATTTGACAATAAACTATTTGTAAAAAAAGAAAAAGAAAAAAAAAAGAAAAAAAAAAAAGAAATTTCTGGGTGCTCTGAAGAGGATAGGGTGGGGACCAGCTGTGAAAGAGAGAATAAGAAGGAGGAGACCTCCTTGGGTCCCTCCAAAAAGGAGAAGCATTTCTCCAAGAAGCATTTCTGTTCCCTCCCTCCCCCCAGAGTAGACAGCAGGAAAAACTGCTGAAGGGAAGGTTGGTGTCTGCGATTGAGTGCGACTTTTCCTGACCTTGGAGCATTCAGAGTCCCAATCAGTGCAGTAATAAATTAAGGGCTTATGGAGGAATAAATTCTTGGCCTTAATGAAGTTCTTTGCTGGGGGCCATAGGCAGGTCAGCAGGTCGAGATGATGCAGATTGGAGGCTCCAGCGAGTAGGCTCAGTTAGCTGGGAAGCCATGAGGAGTGAAAAGATCTGAAACTCTGTTGGTCAGGTCACTATTGTGGAGCCAAGAGGATAAAGCTAGTCAAGTGATAGGCAGCTTGACAGAGGCTAGGACTCTGTATGGAATGGTGGCTACATGGTGCCAGCCATAGAACCCCTCCATTGGGGCTATTCAGAAGCCAATTGGCAAAAAAACAAGAACAAAACAAAACTGAAAACCAAGAGAGGGGTGTGAAGGTCTAGATGCCCTACAAGGTGTTGTTTTTATTTTGGGGGCTGAGAGGGCAGTACCAAGACACATGCTTCTGAACCACTCAATGGTCAGAACCAGACAGACCATGGTCCAGGTCTTTGGCCTCATCCAAAGTACAGAGCATTGTCCATGGGGCAATTATGGGCTGCTCTGCCAGTGGGAGAGCCAGCTCTGAGCCAGGTAGATCAGGGCCTCTAGCTGTCTTTGGGAAGAAGTAGGTATACAGAGGACAGGACACAGAGCACCAGATATAAATGAGGGAGAAGTGAGGACACAAGCATGGGACAAGGAGAGGTGAATGGGAGAGCAGCCCAGAGTGCTTGCTGCTGGATTTGATGCTTGGATCCTGGGAGGGGCCAGTCTCAGGGGCTGGAAGCACCTGGATTGTAGAGCTGAAACTAGAACCCAGGCCTCAGGACTTCACATCCTGAGCTCTTTCTCCTTTCATCCTGCCGTCTGCAATGTCTGCCCATGGGAATGAGCTCTTGGGTTATAGTCAGGAAAGCAGAGGGAATAGTGCTGTATTTGGAATCAGGGGCAGCTCGAGCTAGAGAGAATGTCTCCTTTCTTCTTATCTCCCTGCCCCCATGGTGTAGTGCCCTGCCTGGCTTTTCCTTTAAATATGTCTTACAGCTGTCTGAACTCTGAAATTTCTTTCACTCCTTCCCTCGCCTTGTTAACATGTGTTGCCTTTGGGGTAATCAGGGAAAAAATATTATGTCCTTTTACAATTACCGGGTTTTGGAATATTAAAATGTCTCGCTGCATCGGCACTGTTATTTTGATTGGTATTCTAACCTTTGACTAGCCCATAAAGCGCGCCGCTCCTGAAGCCAATATTGCAGGACTGAAATTTAATTCCGAAATGATTCCAGATAATAGGGAGACAGATAATATATGCATGAAGGATATTATGTTTGGACTAACTGCAGCAGGGCCAGGGCTGGGGAGCTGAATAATAGCCCAGAGTGAGTTATAATCTGTGGGACAGAAATGCCTTACTGTCAGGGCCAGGAGAGGAACTCTTAAATCAAAGGCACAGGAAAGGGTGCGATTGCAGTGTGCTTGTTTTGACAGGAAGAACACTGGAGCCAAGTGGGTAGGTATGGAAGGCTGTGGTCCATCCTTTCTCTTGAGCAAAGTACCCAAGGCCCTGGGTGAACTATCTCATTGCAGCATCTTTGTATGTATTTTTGTATCTCCTGTCCCTCTAACATTCTGGCCATATCAAACTTCTTGCCATTCTTCAAATACACTCTTCAAAGGGACTGTTTCACTTCCCTTTGCTTGTTCTGTTCTCTTTGCTTACATTGTCTTCCCCCCTATCCCCCTTTTTTAGCGTGATGGGAAAACTCCTCTTCATCCTTCAAAACCCTCTTCTATGAAGGCTTCTCTGATGTTCTCCCATGCCTGGTGGAAATAGTCAATTACCTTTGTATGATTTCAGTACTTTTTATAATGAGTATATCACATGCTCTTGTAATTATCTACTTACAGGTTTGTATTTCCTACTAGAGTGTGAGCTCTTTGATGTCTACATGCCATCCATCTCTGTATTTCTAGTGCTCAGCACTAGACTTGGCACACACTAGGCATCAACAAGAATTAACTGAACCCACACTGAATACAGGGCTGGACTAATGAGCTTCAGAGTCCAGATGCCTATTCTCCTGCCAGATTTCCCAGACAAATGGGCTTAGAGAAGTTAAGTAACTTGCCCAAGGGCACATAGCCAGGAAGAGGTAAAGCTAGGATTTGAACCCGGTTAGGAGTATTCTTTTCCCCAGACCATATATTTTAGGCAGGTGAACAGTAAAGGAGTTGGAGGCTAGGGTTGGAAAGACCAAAACCTACTTCCCTGACTCTTTCCTAGCTCAGGACTTGGGTCCTCTTTGCTAGAGATGACATTCGTTCTTAACATTCATGGGTCTTGAGTCCTGGGGCATTGTGCGTCCTGTTGCTGCTAATGACCTTTGGACAGTTATTCCACACAAAGACACTTCTTTAATGTGCATTTGTAACTAAGGATCAGGAAAGTATCTTGAGAAAGGTGCCTACTTGTGGTTTTGGAGAGCTCTTAGGGAGGTAGGCAGGCAGAGTACATGGAGCTCTTAGTTATGTCAGAAAACTTCACAGACATTCCCTTCCTCCTTCAGCACTGGGTGAAACTTATATTTTGGGTGTTTAGAGATAAGACAAGGGAAGCACATAATGAAAAAAGCTTGAGTGAATTTGGTTGGCTTTTAAATGGATTTGTATTTTGTTAATTACAACACTCTCTGCACAAACCTGCGTAAATTAGTGGAATGGCTATTTGTGAAATATACCCTTCATTTAGTCTTCAGATGTCCCCTGGGGATGAAGCTCACAGGCTGGAGACCATTCATTGCAAGAGAAAGAGCTTTAGAACCAAACTGAGTCAGGCTCAAACTTCTAACATTGCTACCAACTAGCTGTGTGACCTGGAGTAAATTTCTTAACCTCTCTGAACCTGTAAAAGACCTGACCAATACCTGACACACAGAATGTAGGTTCTGGAGTCCAGTAGGCATGATTTAGAATCTTGACTGCACTTAACTAGCTGTGGGGTTTCTGGAAAGTTACTATTTCCCCCCAGGAAAGTTACTTCTTTCAGCTTCAGTATCATTCTCTGTAGAAGAGGAAAAACGGTACCCACTCTTAGCATTGTCTTGGGCATGAAATGATAGCTCTGTGCCTCTGCTCCTCCTTTGTCCTTGTACTGACCACCAAGACTGAGGTGACCAGCCTATGGGAGCAAAGGAGAGAGGAGCCCAAGGTAGATATAGAAGACTTTGTGTGTAGGAGCTCAGAGAAAGAGCCTCCCCCAGCAGAATTTGCGTGAGCAACAGCAAGGAGGGGCCTCATGCCATCTGTGGACTAGCTTACCCTTAGTGTGAAGGTAGTGAGCAGAATTGACCATCTCATGCTCTGGATTCCAGCGTCCATCACCATGGCTGCTGTCCAGTGGAGTGCAAAGTCCATTTACCTTCAGACAGTTCTTGGCTCTGTCACTACCTGTGTTATGACCTTGGACAAGTTACTTGCTTTTTCAGAACCTTGGTTTCCTCCTTTGTAGAGATAATTAATAATAATGAACTGCTCTAAATGTTTTATATGAATTCACTCACTAATTCTCAGTTCTGTGAGATAAGTAGTAGTATTAGCATCTTACAGATGAGGAAACTGACATACAGGCAGATTAAATACCTTTCATAAGGTTTAACCACTGGTGAGTGATGGAGCAGGTACCTGAGTCTAGGCAGCAGACTCCAGATACGATGCTCTTATTGCTCTTGTTGCCTCCAATGCAGAGGAGGAGGACTCATTTTTATCCGGAGTGTAGGAGAGACAGCCAACAAAGATTCCATGGAAACATTTGACTTGGGCCATGAAAGTTTTCAGGAGACAGGGTGGGAAGGGCACTCCAGGGGGAGAGAACAGTATAAACAAAGGCTTGGAGGCGTGTGTCAGCTTGTTGGATTGGAGAACTATGTACAGTAGTTTTCAGGTTTTTAAAGCTACAGCTGTGGGCCAGCCTTCTCCCAGAGAAGCAAGAGCAAGCTAGCATAGTAAGGTACCATTGCCCGATGTTAGATGGAGCCAGCCTAAGCTGCCTTCTAAGAATGAAGCAGTCACTCCAGAAAACTACCATGTTTATGTCCATGTGAGGGAAGAAAGAGCCTTTGGGCCCAGGATAGCCGGGAGGGAAAGAAGACACCATGCCTTATAGCATTATTGGCCCTGGGCAGTCCAACACTGCTGTCCCAGAAGACCTCCATATCCTCAGACAAAATGCGGCAAATTACAGTGTGAAGAATCAATTAGGTCATGTTTGTAAAGCTTTTAGAAAGGTGCTGACACTTGGTGTGTGGGTAGGTAGCCTAGCACACTCTCGGCCAGGGAGCTAGCCCACTTTGTTCTGTGTCCCCACTGAGTGTGGCCACAAGGGGAAATGGAGCAGATGAGGCAGTCAGCTTATGGCAGCTGGGATTCTTTCTTCCTCAGTGAGGTTCCTTGCCGCCGCCACAAGTCGACCTCTACCCTGGAATTGCTTTGCGGTGTCCTTCATAGCAGGTCTTTGCAACAAGACCTGCTGCGTGGTCTGTCTGCCTCTGACTGCTGCTCAGAGTCTGCGCCCTGTCAAGTGAGGCCACCTTTTTCTCCTGGTCCCACCGTGAGCTTCTTGTGTCATTGAGGAAGTGAATTCTGAGAATAAGGGACTGTGTGAGTTCTCCTGGGTCTCTTTGGGGCTTGGATTTCAGCCTGAGCATCCTGACTATAAAGCCTGTACTCTTTTTCAAAGAAATTTTTTTTTCAATATTTATTTTTCAGAGGGAGGGAGGGGCAGAGAGAGGGGGAGACACAGAATCCAAAGCAGGCTCCAGGCTCCAAGTTGTCAGCACAGAGCCTGATGCGGAGCTTGAACACTCGTAAACCACGAGATCATGACCTGAGCCGAAGTTGGATATTTAACCGACTGAGCCATTCAGGCACCCCTAGAGCCTGTACTCTAACCCTTGGGCTAGCTTCTAGGGCCCAGAGTAGCCCAAGGTCCACATGTCTTGGTTATTTTGTGTGGCCTGGTCTGTCCCTGTACAGGACCATGAGCCACTTGAGAATAGGGACTGGATCTCATTCTTGAATCCACCAGAATTCCCAATCCGTAGAGTCAGGCTAGCAGAGGGGATGTCAGGAAGCAAGCAGAGGCACAGAGATACTGTGGAAGAGCTGAGGATAGTTGGGGAGAGAGGCGAGGTGAGGGAGAGGTTGACTCGTTAACACTTAGTGTTAAGTCTGAGAGAAGTAAAGGAACCATGAGTTGCTCTGCCTTCTCCCAGGTTTTTATTTTGTTTTGTTTTTTTCTTTTTGTATTTTATTGTTACTGTTACTGCTACTCTGGACCCTAGAAACCAGAAGGAGTTACAAAAAGGAGAGGAAGGGACAAAGAGACTTGTTTGAAGCCGGCAGGCACAGCCCTCCCTCCCTTCTCCCTCCCACATTGCCCTGCTGCCACTCTGGGAAGGCAGGTTTGACCTCATCTGTCAGTATCTATAATAAGAGCACCCACATTTTGAGCCCCAGTCGGTGCCAGCCTCTGTGCTAGGTGCTTTACACGCTTACTGCATTTCATCTTCATAGCGACTCAGCAAGGAAAGAGCTGTTGTCCCTGTTTTATGGGTGCTGAAATGGAGACTGAGAAGCTTGCCCAAGGCTACATGACCAGGATGTAAATTCAGGTTTTCTCCTTCCATGGCTTCTTCCTTGTCACTTGTCTCATAGCAGATACCACCTGAAGGCAGTTCCTCTGGTCTGGCCTGGCTGGAGTAGGAGGCTGGGGCAAACTCCTACCAACCATTACTAGTTGTACGGTCAATGAAAGGCAGTGACTGGGGAAGGATAGGGATTGGCCTCATACTCCAGGTCTCTTCGGAGTGACACCTATTTAATGGGGATCTGTCTGTGTTTGTACGAGGGTGCGTCCAGGTGTAAATAGATGTCTATAAGTGTTTAAAGAAGTGTATTTCAGGGGAGCCTGGGTGGCTCAGTTGGTTAAGCATCCAATTCTTGATTTTGACTCAGGTCATGATCTCCTAGTCCTGAGACTGAGTCTCACTTCAGGCTCTGTGCTGAAAGTGCAGAGCCTGCTTGGGGTTCTTTCTCTCTTTCTCTCAAAATAAATAAATAAATAACTTTTTAAAGAAATGTGTATTTCTCCATGTGGGAGGTTTCTATGTACACTCGGGTGTTTGAACATGCCCACCTCTAGGGTATGGATAAGGGTGTATGTATGGGGTCTGTGGAAATATGTGCCCACCTGGAAGTGGGCAGATGAGGCGCTTATCTCCAGAGAACAGCATGGTACAATACAGAGAACCCTGGCCTGAACTTGAAGCTGGAAGATAAAGATATGGGCTCTGGTATTGGTATTGGGTCACTTGACTTTCCTGAGCCTTCAGTTTCCTCATCTAATAAATAGGGGAGCTGGATGAGGCAATCTCTTCTACCTTTGCCATTCTGAGAGCACTCTTGGTACCTTAGGTTACCTCTTGTTTGTTCTCAGCAAAAAATGAGACAGATATAAGGAAGGTGAGAGTAGTTCACCTTACACCCTTATCTACTTTGATCTTGAGCCTGGGGACTACTCCAATATCCCATTGGGAAAAGTTAAGGGTCCAGTGAAGGCAGAGCATTGCCTGGCATCAGGTCTGGAGAACTGGAGCTTAGATAATGGAGAAGGGTTTGGATAGCTTGTCCTGTCACAGTCCGGAGTGGCCTGGACTAGATTGAATGCCATTGAGGCTTTGGGCTTCTCCATGAGAATATAGGGTGAGACAAAATTTGTCTCACTGCTTCTTTAGGCCTCTTAATATCTAAAGGCAGGGTGCAGCACAGGCCCTTCTTTTGGCCTTTGATCCCCTTTGTTGATTGTCATGGCAGGTGCAGAGCAATGGCCACATGGAGACCAGAACAAGTAGCTGGACATATGTTCACTTTCATATGGGACTGTGCTGGTTCAGCCCAAGGTCTTTGTGTTGGCTCTGTTGGCCTGCTGTCAGCTGTCTTGGGGGAAGAGTGGCTTAGGGTTGGGTGCTAATTTTCCCTGGCTGATTTGCATGGCTCCCAGATATGGGACCTTTGTCTATCTCAGTCTTCAGATGGGGTTATAGCAAGGTTTTGTCTATTCTGTCCCATGAGTTAGCCATCAGTTCCTTGAAATTTCTGAATCTGACTGGCTGGGTCACTAGAGAGGGAATGGGCACCATATAGACTCATAGCGCAGCGTCCTTAGTGCTGATGAGGACGTCTGTCTGTAGGTTGATCAGCCTGGACCTAGGCCTCAGGTAGCAAGTGACCTGTGCTCTGCCTGTACCAAGACCTCTAAATTCACATTCAGCCATCAGTCACTCAGTAAAGCCCCATGCATCAGGACATTTAGACTCTAAGATGAATCAGGTCTAGTCTTTACCTATACAGAGCTCCCGGTCTAGCAGGGAAGATGGGTGGTTCAAGGCAAATGGGAAAAAATACAATAGAGGTAATTGGGTACAGTAATAGGAATTATGTGTTTAGTGTGTTTAGGTATGTTTTTAAAAATAATTTATTTCGAATTCAGCTTTGTACTGAATTAGAATTCACAAAAGAGAAGAGAGTCCCTATAAGCATATTTTTGTGTTTATATGTCCCCTGCCTGTGTCAAGCACAGAGCTACCCAAATGAGCTAGTCTTGGCTGTAGCCAGGCCAGTGACTTTCTCAAGAGCCTTAAAGCAGGGCCCTCAAGAGACACTAAGCTGCCCTACTTGGTAAATATGAGTGTTCCTTCTGGGAAGATGAGGTCAAGCTAGCTGCTTTGGAAGTGCGTATATGTCAGTGTGGACAGGTGTACCTGTGAGTGTGCATAGGCATGAGCCCAAGAGTGCACAGGGCACCAGCCAGTGGTCTGTCTTCAGCACCATGACCAGGTCTGATGGTGCTAGTCCTGGGCTTTGCACCTACTTGGCTACTGGCAGGAGGACAGGCTGCAGGCAGATCCCAAGGCAACCCTGAGGTCTCCCCAATGGTGTGTTTGCTGTGCCTAATTACCCAGCAGTTGTTTAACTATGCAAGCTGCATGCCTGCCTTTATTGCGCTGTGATTGCCGAGCTGCCTATGGGGAGTGTCATAAAAAGATATAAAATGCCCATTATCTGTCTGACGCCCTCCTCCTGGACTGTGGGTGTTTGTGTTTTATTTTATTTTTATGACTCAAGGGAAGCTCTGAAGGAAGGAAAGGGAGGGAAGAGAAGGGAGGGGAGAGGAGGCCCTACAGGAATTGGGGGCTGAGAGACTGAGGACCCCCCTTCCTACTATCGTCAGCCGTGAGCTGAAGGGCTCTCTTGACCAGAGGGGGGAAGTGGAAATGGCAGGTATCCGGGGTCAGGACGGGGTACTTAGGAAGTAAGGCCCAGATCTTCCCCCTCTCCTCCACCTGTACATCCTATAGCTTGTGTTTCCACCCTACCTCTGTGCTGGCCTCCTCCTTGCAGGTAGCCCCATTGTCTTGGGTGCAGGGCAGTCTGCAGAGGGCTGTGCAAGCAGGCTGTGGGAATGGTCTCTCATTCCCACTAGGGTCTTCACTGGCTTTGATAACTGGAATTGCTTACTGGCTTCCTAGAGCACCATGACTTTCTTTGGGACAAATACCAGTACTACCACCTGCTCCTGAAGCCCCTCACCCCTACGGCTTCAGCTCCCCTTTTCTTGCTAGCCACTATAACTTGTTCATGCCACACCTAACCAAGATTCGCTTAGGGACACCTCCTAGACCAGGAGAGAGAAGGAAAATAATACAATTCTAACAATTGCCCTGTGTCAAACAGAACCTACGTAAGTCACTGAGACAGAAATCAGAGATCAGACAGGGACCCTGCCCATCAAGAGCTCACACTATGTAACCAGAATGCCAGCCTCCCAGTAGATATTAAATCAAGGTTTGTCAAAGGGGCCTGAATTCAACATGGCAGTTCATTCCTTCATTTCATTCGGTAAATGGTTGTTGACCACCTACCAGGTCAAGCACTCTGCCAAGCACTGAGGATAAGATAATGAGCAAAAGACAAAATTCCAGCCCTCATTGGCCATTCAAATTTATTGCAAGAAAAATTGAAGGATTTAAACCCTGGCTTTGTAACTCCAAAGACCATGGCCTTTCAACTATGGCATGTTGTTTCCCATGCCTAAGCTGTCAAGCCCCAGGCTATTCTGCTCTGATCATCTAACTTCTCTACTTGAAAAATCTTGATGTTTGCTGTGTGAAATTCAGGCTCTCTAGCCGTATCTTGAAACCCCTGTGGGTTTTCAGCTATACCAAGATAGCCTGCATGGTTACCCCCAGGCCTCATTCACATTTGTTCCGTTTACCTGGAATGCCCTTTGCTGCATTCTTGCCTAGTGAACTTCTACTTATCCTTCAAGACCTAACTCCTCTGTGTCCTCTGTGAAGACTTTGAGTCTCCCACTGGGAACTTCCTTCTCCTTCAGACACCTATATTAAGTGCCTACGTACTGTGGTAGAGCTTCCTGGCTTTGTTCACTTAGGTGAGCCTGCTGTGCCGGCTCTCTGCACTTCTTCTATGGTAGTGTTGTGGACCTATAATTCACATACCGTACAATTTGCCCATTTAAAGTGTACCATTCAGTATCTCTTAGTATATTCCTGGGGTTGTGCAAGCATCATCACCGTCTGAGTTTAGAACATTTTTGTCTCCCACTAAGAGAAACTCTATTAGCAGTCACTTCCCATTTCCCCAAAATGCCCCAGGCTTAACCAACTGCTAATCTACTTTTGGTCTCTATAAATTTGCCTATTCTTATAATTCTGGGAATTTCTTACATGTGGTCTTTTGTGACTAGCTTCTTTCACTTCGCATCATTTCCAAGGTTCATCCATATTGTACCATGAATCAGCACTTCATTTCTTTTCTTTGCTGAATAATACTCCATTGTATGGATATACCACATTTTATTTATCCATTCATCGATTAGTGGACATTTGGAGTGTGTCCACTTTTTGGCTGTTATGAATAATGCTGCTATGAATATTTGAGTACAGTTCACTTTATTACTTTCACATGTATTTTGTTTGTTTTACACCTGTCTGTCTGAGTAAATTGTGAGCCCCTGAGAGAGTAAGCATCACTTCTATACTGTTCATTGCGGTATCCCCACCACAGTTAGCACTCAGTAAGTGTCAGTGAATGAATACATGCATGCTTTCTAATTCTCTTCCCCTTGGGGTGTAATAGTAAATCCCCCAAGCCACTCTGCCCCCAGTATAACTATTCTCATGTCTGCCACCCATGCTGAGGTGTAAGTTCATTCATCAGTGTTCTGGACCATGCTCTTCCCATTCCACTACTGGCCTCTCTGGTGTAAGTCCTTTGTCCAACAATATGAGCTTTCCTGAGTTGTCCCCTTGACAGCAAGTAAGGTCAGTAAGGTCTCTGGCTAACTCAACACTAAGGGAGAGACTGACTCTACCTTCCCCCCTGCTTCTCTCTTCTCCTGAGGGACCCTGGATTGTTTTATACAAGGAAGGAGAAAAACTTATACAAGGAGGACAGAAAGGCCCTGGAGGGAATGTTGAGCTGGGTGGCCTCCTGCTCTAGGCTAGGCTGGCTTTGTGATAGCTCCAGATACCTAGGCATCTGAGAAGGAGAAGAGGTTACCCCTGCCATTCCAGTTAGTAGTCTGTACGAACCAGGCCTGTGAAAGGAAAGGAATTTCTAGAACCAATAGCCTCTGAGAGATTAGTAAAACCAATATTTCTCTTTTCTTTGCACTTACTCACCCTAATAGTTTGAGCCCATAATTAGAATTGGGCTTTATTAGGCTAATTAGGAGGTAGGAATGATGGCAGGAGGGCATGTGGAGATGCATCAGGGTGGTGGGCAGTAAATCTAGGGTTTTAATAGGTTTGTTCCATAATCAGGTGGTCTGAAAGGCTGACTGGGTGGCTGGGCCCCCTCCCCTCCCTTCCTTCTATTCCCATCACTCCTTGAAGTGGCCTTCACACTTTGCCGTCCTTGTCCTCGATACTGGCAGCAGCACTGGGATATGGGGGACTCAGGAGGGAGGGAGGAGACCCTACCCGGAGCTTCATTGCCTATGCACGCGCCGTCCAGCCTGGCGGCATGATTACCTTGCTGAGAAATCCGTCCAGGCGCAGGGCTGCTGATAGCAATCATTGATTAAGAGGGTAATTGTCCTGAAAATTCAGATTGATCAGAAGGCAGAAATGATAACTTGTGTAACTGTGTTTAAAGCCACGTCCTGTCAATAGATGAGACTGAGATGTATCGCGCCAAGAGGGGGGCAGAACGGATGGGTGTGTGCAGGCGGGCGGGCGCTGCCATCCTTCTCTCAGGGCTGAGCAGGATGTTTCTTGTCAGTAACCTGGACTATTGGAGATTCAATCACTTTTATCTCCCCCTCTCTCTCAATCCAAATGCCTTTTCATATTAGGAAATTAGAATCGGCCCTGCTCATGCAAGATTTATTAGCTCTGCTGAGCAGTCACACCGAAGAGTAAATGATTTTGCTTTGCTGGAGCTTTTTACACATTAGGACCCAACTTCTTCCCCACTCTATGCCACTGGCTTCCTGGAGGAGTGGGCTCTAGAAGTAGATACTAAGGGAGCAAGCTTTCAGAGTCTGGTTTAGGGGGAAAAAAAAAAATCACTGGGATCTGTCTTCTTGACCTGACAGAGACCCTGTGGTGATTGGCTGACTTTCTTGTATCTACTCACCAAACAGGTCCCTTACTGTGGTCTAGTTGTCCCTCTCAATTGAAGTGTCAAACCTCCTTAAGGAAGGCGATTCATCCCTCAGAGTTGGATGACTTAAGGGGTTAGTGCAGAGACTATGTGTTAAGTAAAGATTGGCAATAGAGGCAGAGGATGGAGGGGCTGCCATGACTTCTCTTCTCAGAGCCTAGGATTGTCCTCCTGTCTCATGGGGCTGCAAGGGCTAGAGCATCTCTCTGAACCCCTGGGGAAGTTGTCAAGGGAGCTACCTGGGGGGTTAGAGCATGGAAGCTAGTTAGAGCAAGTTTAGGGGTATCTGGGCCTGCTGGCTGCCAGTATCTAGAGAGCTGCAGGGTTGACTGGCTGCGGCTATTTGATCTGCCAGTAATGTGGGCTCTTAGGGAAGGAAGGGGCTGAGATCTGTGCTTCTGGAATTCTCCTGTGGCTGTGGGCTTAAAAGCAGTAGGGGCCAATGTGCCAGTTGAACCTAGCCTTCCCTGAAGGTCAGGGTACCAGTGGGCTAGGTTGGTTGTAGGGAGAACCATTCTCCCTCATTGAAACTGCATCATTCTCTCTCTTACCCACCTCCTTGGGTCACTTGGACTCATGGACAAGTGTCCGTCACTGTCATTCTTTCACTCTCTCTATTGTAGGTGTGTGATCCTGAAGGCCTGGTGGAGCAGGTGAGTATGGAGAGTCCTGATATAGGGCTGTAGGAAGGTTAGCAGATTTTCTGGATTTTTTGTGAGAGGGGATAGGATCCCAAGAACTACCCTCTACACACTTTGCTCGTTTACTTGGCACTATGAAACCTCCATTTCTCTTCAGCTTTCAAGTTCTTTCCCCAAGCAGAGGATTTCCCCAAGCATGAGGGTTGGGGCTGGAAGCGATGGAATCTCTAGGAATGAGTGGTGGGAGTAGGCAGCAGCCATTTGGATCCAAAAGGAGGGCTGTGTTCTTTACAGATGTAAAGTTTTCTATGTAAAAAATTCTGTGCAACTTGCTGTACAATATTGATTCTCATCTGGCATATTCTTTTGTTTCTTTTCTTTTTGGAAGAGAGAGAGAGAGAGAGAGAGAGCATGCACAAGCTGGGGAGAAGGGCAGAGGGAGAGAGAGGGAGAGGGAGAATCTTGAGCAGGCTCAATCCCATCACCCATGTGTTCTGGGGCGGGGTAGAGGGAGGCTTTTTAGAGGAAAGTATCTGGCAAGTTTCTGCAAGATATTCCCCTCGACAGGACTTGCCTCTAAACAGACCACAAGGCCACCAGCTTTTTACTGAGGGTCTGTTCTCTGCTGTCTACCACTCCTTGCAGAAGCCCTGACTCTCTTGGAAGTCTCCTCCTACCAGGCTAGGTTGGGCAGGGCAGGCCTTCCTTCTGCACATGTGTCACCCTATCTTCCACCAGAAGAGTATGCTGAAGGGTAGAGTTGTCTGGGGAGCTTAATGTTTAAAACAAAACAAAAAAAAAAATTCTGAAAGATAAAATGAGCATGGTACAGCTGTCAAGTTTTCTATGTAAAAAATTCTGTACAACTTGCTATACAATATTAATTCTCATCTGGCATATTCTTTTTTTTTTCTTTCTCCCTCTTTTTTTTCTTTTTTTTTTTTTTTTTTTTTTTTTTGAGCTTGCATGCGCAAGCTGGGGAGAAGGGCAGAGGGAGAGAGAACCTTAAGCAAGCTTCACACTGAGCATAGAGCCTGATGCAGGGCTCCATCCCATGACCCTGGGATCGTGACCTGAGCTGAAGTCAAGAGTCAAATGCTCAACCACTGAGTCACCCCAGTGCCCCTCATTTGACATATTCTAATCAGGTTCAAGTCAATAAAGTTTTTGGAATATTTAAAAAAAAAAAATCCACCTTGTCCCACTCTGATGGACTCTGAGGGGAGTGGGTGCCCAGAAGAGGGTTTCCCAGGGCAGAGTGCCTCTGCCTGTGCCTCTGCCACTGAGCTAGGCTTGCTGGCTGCCTAGGAGTTCTTTGCAGTCAGGAGGGAGGGTCCACCCTTGTTTGGCTTATTCTTCTGCTAGGGCTAGTGTGGGCAAGAATGGAAGCACCTTGGCCGCTTGGTCCTGGGAATAGAGAACTTAGAATTCTGATAGACTCCTGTGGAGTGAGAGACACAGATCGTCACTACAGGGTGATGTAAATGGTGTTGCTTTCCAGAGCCCAGAAGAGGGAGTGCCTGAATTCTCCTGGAAGAGCTCAGACAGGCATCCAGAAGGGGGGCCTCAAACTGCGTTTATAAGGAGGATGGAGAGTGTGTTATGGAGACAAGTGTGGGCGAGTCTCTGGGCAGAGAGAACAAGGAGAATAGTAACAGATCAGTTGTGTTAAGGCTAGGGCTGGGACCCAGTGGGATTTATTTTCCTGGGCATACTTCTCCATCATTATTTGATGGTATGGGCCACACCTCAGTTTTAGTAAGCCAGGGTGGTGCCTACTTTCACCAGCAAGCTGGGCTGCTGAAGGCTAAGGGCCTTGGATTGGACCAGCCAGGGCTTTAAGTCAGAAAGATGTACAGGACAGACCTTAGGAAATGGACGCCAAGCCCACCCTTTGCTCTGTTTCCTCTCCCATTCAGCCTAAAGAGGAAGGCAGGGGACCAGGCGAAGGAAACAGCTCTAGGGAAGCTTGAGGCCAGCTCGCCCCACCCTTGGTAAACCCATTCCCAGCCCTGCCTGGGCCTAGATCCAGCCCTGCTGCCAGGGGCCCGATTGGTTCCCTGAGCCTGGTAGGGAGGCTGGGAGGAGCCCGTGAAACCGGGAACTCATTTTCACTGGAATTTGACCTAAAGCGGGATTGGAAGGGAAGAAAAGAATCTGAACAAAAGTGCAGGCAGGAAGGAGCTGTTAACGAGCCTTTCTTTCTCTTCAGGGACGGAGCGGAGCGCATAGCGGGGCGCAGCGGCCCGCTCTCCTCAGCGGCTCTCTGAGGTAGCTGTAGTCTCCGGCTGCTGCCTGCTCTCGCTCGCTCTCCTTTTTTCCCTCTCCTCTTTCTCGGCTCTCTCTATTATGGGGACTTGCTCCAGCTCTTTCTCTCTCTTCTGTCTCTCCTTTTGTTCTCTCTTTGTCTATTTATCACACTGTGAAGGTTGAAAGAGATGTTATTAATCTGGGAGAATGAAGGCAGGATTAGTGGTATGAATCGGATTTTGAGAGGTGTAATGATAGAAAGACTCGCTCGGCTGGCGGCCTGCGTGAGCTTGATAAATGGGGAGCACTCCAGACTGACTCGTGCCTTCCCCGCGCTGTGCGCCCTGCCCGCTGGGGCGTGCCGCGCTCTCAGATCTGCCAGCCGGCCCACCCCGCTCCTACCTGAACCGGAGCAAAAAGCCAAGGGTAAAGCAGACACAAATATCTCCCATCGCACTTGGAGACATCATTGCTTTTAGCACCCTTTTCAAGTAGAGCCCTGTCGAGTTCTCAAAGGACTGTGGGCAGAGGGAGTGGGGACCCAGACTTCTGCCTGCTTCTAGGGCCTGAGAGTGGAGCTCCTCTCCTGCCCCTGAAATGGATGTCAAGGGTCAGGGAAAGATAAGACAGTCCCCAGACCAATCAAGTAAGAGAACCAGACCCTATGTAATATGTAATTAACCAACATGCCATAGGGAGAACCATAGTATGAACCGTGGAGGTCTGGGTGGGACACAAGGGAGGGAGGAGGAGAAATCAGGAAAGGCTTTCTGAAAGTGGTATCCTGGCAGACAAGTAGGATTTGGAGAGGGTGAAGGGAGGATAGTATTTTAGGGGTGAAATAGCATAAGCAAAGGTATGAGATCAGAAATAAGCCAGACTCTTTCTTGTGGGAGGTTCACCTCAGATCCAGTGAATTTCAGATCAGGAAGAGACCTAAGAAGTCAAGTAATTAAGCCCTCACTTTCCAAAGAGGAAGCAGGCTGGGGACTAGACTTGCCATTTCCTGAAATGATATCCTATTTAAATCCTGTTGATTTTTCTAAAGGTGCCCCTTCCATCATCCTGGGGTGATACAATGAGCCTTTCCCTCTTCTGCCTTCTGTGGCTTTGGTTATATCCTTCCAACCTTCATCTTTACAACCTTCATCTTTACAATCAGGAGATCCTGGCTTAAGTTCACTGCTGCTTGGTCTCCAGCCCTTTCCAGAAGCCTTAGCTCAGGGACCTCCTCATACCCTACCCCCAGCCCAATCCACAGTCTGCGTCGGAGTGCTTGTCCCAGCCAGCCAATTGCTGCTTGGGTGGTGAGGAGAGGATCAGGAGGCAGCACACCTGTCCTGGGCTCCAGATGCTTCTGGTCCTGAGCATTTTCCTTCTTCATAATGCTACTACAGTTCTCACTGATCACTTTGTCACAGTGACTGGGGCACTTCCTAGCATCTGTATTCATTTCCCTGCAAAGGGCTGTGAGTTCTTGAGGGCAGGGTCTACATGTGATTCAGTTGAGTTGCCAGGGTCTGGCAGGCCTTCAGCAAATGTGTGAGTCTTCAGTGAATGAATGGAGTTCAGCTGCTTACGCAGTTTCTCTCTCTCCTTCCAGAAGAAAATGGTCTTAGTCCTCTAGTAGCATTCCCCAGCCCTGACTACCCATAGGAATGGGAGAGGGGGGTAGATGTGCAAAAGGTGACTTTGGTAGAACACCCTAAGTTCACATTGGATGACAGTGGTAGACCCTTGCATGGCTTCCCATTGCCTTAGGAAACAATACAGAACCCTTTTTTGTGTCCTCTGAGGCCCTACATGGTCTGGCATCTCCTGCCTTCCTAATTAGCCACATCTCATATTTGCCTCCTCTGCTCCAGGGACACCAACCTTGGTTTGATTCCTTCCACGTGCTGTTACAGTTTGCCTAAAGCCTCAGCACGCATGATTCCCTTAACCCCAAGCCCCTCCCCCTCTTAGTCCATCAGTTTCTGCTTACCTGTCCTCAGGGAAGCATTCCCCAGCTAGGTCTGGTTCCTCTCTCCTGTCCTGTCCTAACAGCCTACCTTTCTTCTTTGAGCCCTTACTGTAGGTATAGCTTAGTGATTATATATGTTGCTGTTCATGTAATATCCACTTTCTCCAATAGACTGTGAAGCTCTCTGAGGACAGTGCTGTGTCTGTATTGCTAATGTGTGCATGTGGCTTGGCATGTAATGGGCTGTCAGTATATGTTTGTCATGAGTGAGTCAGTGTGATTGCATAGCCTACTCTTCCATCGTACCACATCTAGGTGGAGTAAAGGTGGCAGTGACAAGGGCGGTATGGGGGCCAGGGTGGTGGGTGTGCCCAGAGAGGAGGTTCTTTGGGCCTTGGTTCTGGAAGCTCTAGTGTTTCAGCCTTCTATCTCTTGGCTTTTCTCTTTTCCGTCCAAACATCAGAAAAGAGAAGGGCCTCTTCTGACCCTAAGGGCTTTTTTATTCTCTTCCTAGGTGATCTTACCTATTCAGAGTTTCAGGTGCCACCCATACACATTCTTAGGACTTTCTTGTCTCAGCTCAGACCTCTGAACTGAGCTCCTGGCACACATGTCCACCTTCCCCAGACCCCTCCTCCCCCCCCCCCTCAACTCCACCCCTACCTCCGCCTTGGATGTCCTACTGAAGCCCACCCTGATCGTCTCGGTGATTTCCCTCCAGGCCTGGTTAGGGTTTCTGCCTCAGGGCTCTTCTTGCAGGATCTCGGTCCCTCACCGCATGTGAGTTTATGTGTTTCTCCTTCTAGCTTGGAAGCCCCTTGAAGGCAGTGACCTAGTCTACTTTGATTTGTGTGTCTCTAGTATTTAGCACAGAGCTTGGCACATGGTAGTTACTCAATAAGTGTGTGTTATGTGAGCAAGCCAGTGAAGATGGAGGGAGGTCTGGAGTGAAGGTTTTGAACACCTGTTTCATTTTTCCCAGGGAGAAAGAAATTGAAGGTGTATGTGCTGTGTGCAAGCAGGCACATGCTTTCGTGTATGTGGGGTTGGTGGTGGTGGTGTCACATGTTCAATAAAGGATTATATTTTAATTTGGAAAGCACTTTAGAAACTTAAAGTGCTTTGCCTAAGTGCTGACTGCTATTAGTGTCTCCTTTTTATTAGGAAAAAGGACATGATTTTTCTCTTTTATCTTCAGGCCTGTCCAACTTCTGAGAGTCAAACTTAGCAAAATGCCTGCCCCTCACTGAGGACTAGTTACATGCCAAGTTCAAAGCTTTGGACTTGAAACACAGAATTCTGCTTTGCAGACTGGTTCTGACACCCCTGAGGGGATTAGCCCTAACAGCTCAGTATTAGGAAGGGGGGTGGGAGAGACAGGGTCATTTGACATAGTTCAGGCTATAGTTCCAGGCCCCTCCCATCTCCATATAGGTCTGGGTGGGAGGACATAACAACTTGGACCATTTGGGGGGAAAGGGGAACAGCTCCAGTGGTTATCAAAAACCCACTTGTCATGCAATATGAAGGACCAGACTTCAGAGAGAGAACTGGGGAGGAAACGACCTAGGAAGAATTGGATTTGTTCAGCTCAGGGATTTTAGGACCAAGCAGCAGAGATATCACAGCTGCTGGACCTGGTGATATTGAGAGCTGCCACCACAGAGGGCTAGGTCAGAGAGGGAATCTGTGTAGCAGTAGCAAGAGGAATTCTGATCCAGGAGCAGCACCAGCCTTGCTGGTTTGAAGGAAAGGTAACGCCCCTCCCAATGGAGAAGATTTGAGCTGCAATAAGAGGAGATCTGGCAGGCCCAGCTCAGCCTTGTCATTGGGCATCTCTGTGTGGTCTCTATCCCAGGCTGTTTCCTGAGTGCCCACAAGGCAGCACCCTGGTCTCCGTCTGACCTATCTCTGCCAGCCCTGGATCCTGAAAGCTCTGCCCATGGCTGAGACACTGGGAAGTGGGAGCTTTGGCCCATCCTGCTAGTGCTCTGCAGTTCCCAACTCCTACTCGGGCCCTAATCTGGGAAAGCTAGGGTGGGATGGGGTGAGGGGAGTACATTGAGCCTTCTGCCTTAACTGAATTTCCATACCTCCTGTTGTTAATTATAGAGATGTAATAATGCGATTAGTGCACGATTAAAAAAAATCCCTGATATGATTACCATGGATTTAATATCACATGATATATCATTATATCGTTATGCAGTGACAGATGTAATTGAAATACACTTATTGGAGCCGGGGGTGGTGTTTCATTCAATCCCCAGCACCCCGGGGAGGAAAAGGGCTGACTAAAAAGAAGCAATGGAAGAGGAAATTGTAATGAAAACAAAGAAAACTCACAAGGTAGCTCTCACCCTGGGCAGCTGGCTGAGACCTGCTGCCTTCAACTCTGTGACAGTGCACGTGGAGCCCCAGAGAGGCCAGCCTCTTCTGTGGGGGCTTAGGCAGCATGGCTCAGGAGCTCCTCTTGTCTGGTTCTCACCTCAGAAACCTTAGTGTCCCCACATCCCCTCTGATTCAGCAGTGAAGCAAGGGCTCTGGATTACTCCACCTGAGAGTAGATTCCGACCCCTCATGAGATCAAACTGACTTGGCAGCTATCCTCCAAATGCTGTGGACCCTGGACCTGTGGTGCAGCCCCTGTCTTTGCTGTGGTGATGGTCCAGCACATTAGAGGCAGCCATCCTGTTGTGGGCCGTGAGCAGGAAGACTAAGCACACAGAGACCATAATTATCCCACTCAAGTTCTGTTGATGGACAAAGAGGCAACAGCAGCCCTGGGGCCCCTAAAGTGTGTTGTAGCCGGGGAACACTAATGAACATGTAGAACTACCCACTGGAGATAGAGAGGATGGATTTTGTCACCTGATATGAGTGTCCATCCTTTTGCTGCTATAATTTTGCTGGCCAAGCCTCTGCTGGGCCATGGGAATGGAGTGGGAACTACGTATAAAGCCAAAGAGCTCAGAAAAAAAGAAAGAGGGCAGAAACCATCTCCCCTTCTCTCCTAACACAGGCAGCTGAGACCCCAGTTCTAAGGTTGGCTGTGGGGGGATTGCTGTTCTGCTGGGCAAGAGCAACCTTGATTCTAGAGGGAGACTGGATAGGGTCAATGGGAGTAGCAACTTTGAAAACCAGGCCTTCCTGCTTGGCAAAATTAGACCCAAAGAGATGTCTGGTTTTCCCTTTCCTCAGTGGAGACCATTTAGAGAAACAGCAGATACAGCCCTGCCCCTTAGGAATCTCCCAGCAGTATGGGAACAGTTAAGTTAACAAATCTGGTGTTACAGATGCTATTCAGAGTATGGGGGCAGGGATGGTGGTTAAAGAAGGGATGAGTCAGGGAAAACTTGGTAAAGGAAGGTCCTTTGAGTTAGTGGTGAAAGAAGAGTATGTGTTTACTAGGACAAAAAGTGGGAGAAAGCAGAGGGCATTCTGGGCAGGCTGAAGGAACTGCTCGTCTTGGGAGGCATGAAACAGCAATCCCAGGACTCAGGGGGCAGTAAGGAAGAAGAAGGAAGCACAGTTGACCCAACATTTCTGATAGACCATGGAAATGGTAATGGCTTTCCCTGAGATTTGGGAACCCAAGAGAAGGAGCACTTGGGAGAAGAGATGTTGAAACAAGTTTTTTTGTTTTTTTTAAGTTTGAGATGAAATCCAGGTGGAAGTGTCAGATAGGCAATAGAGTAGGTATGTTTGATACTCAAGTAGTGGCAAAGAGTAGCAAATCAGAACTTGGAGAGGTAGAAGACAAGGACGTTGAAAAAGGCACCCAGGGATAGTGATCAAGTGTAGACCAAAACAGGAAGTGAGAGCACCTGAGCACACGCAGAGGATGGCCATGCACAGGAGACTACAGGGAGATTGTGAGGAAAACAGCAGGGCAGAGAGATAAGAAAACTTGGACATAACCAAAGGAGAAGGGTTTCAAGCTGAAGCAGGCCACAGAGAAGAGGAGACAGCAAGGCCCTGAAACGGTCCCTAGGTGTGGGTGGAGTGGTGAGGACCACAGACTTTAACAGGAGCGGAGTGCCGTGGTAAGGCCAGAAACCACAGACTAGGGCTAGGAGCGATGGGAGAGATAAATGGAGCCGAGTGAAGACAACCCTGGGAAGTTTCGTTGTTGTTAACAGGAAAACAGTCACCGATGGGGATGTGGAGAGAATGGAAGGCTTTAAAAAGTAATAAGCTAATACTGACATAACTTTCGAAGGGCCAGACATTGTTTTAAACACTTTACACACAACTCATTTAACCTTCACCTCAACTCTGTGGAATAGGACCTGTTACCCCCATTTTACAAAGAGGAACCTGAGACACAGAAGTTGTGTAAAGTTGATAGAGAGTCCCGCATTTGCTAGAATGCTACTGGAAAGGAGAGAAAGGGGGACATTATGAATTTAGAAAGAAAGGGGATCCCAGATAGAGCAGAACTAAGCAGACAGGAGAAAGGTGAAATGTAAAGCACAGGTACAAACAGTATTGGCCTTAGACGAGAAGCGAGGTGTCCCTTCTGTTAGAACAACATTGGCGGAGGAGCAGTTGGGGAAGGATACTGATGCATTTGTAGATGAGGGGCATGTAGTTGAAAGAATTCTGTGCCACAGCTTTTATTATCTTTATGAAAGAGAGGAGTAGGATTATTGCATACCACTGAGAATTGCTCAGGTTGTGCCCACAGTCTATGCATAAGAGTGGTTTTCCAGCATCACTTAGCTCAAGCACAAGTGTGGAGGAATGGAGTCATAGTTGGGTTTTTTTCAGGGAAGGTGTACTAGGGTAAGTGGGCAAGGAGTTGAAGACTGGAGAATGGGTGGTTAAAGTGATAGATCCCAGGACCTCAGGCCTGGTAGAAAAAGGATTGAGGCCAGAAAGGGATGAGCAGGCTGGGAAAAGAGCAAGAGTAGAGGGTACAAAAGCTGAAGGATAGGACGCTGGGATCAGAGTGGAATGTGTCATTGTTAAGATATTTGAGGGAGAGCAGTTCTGGGTGATAACAAGGCACCGGGTGTGGCCATAGGGATGGATGGTTGAAATAGGTAGAGGAGAAGGTCATTAGAGCTCAGGAAGTTGAGAAACTGAAAGGCAAGGTTCATGGGTGGGCTATCCTGTACATACTGAAGTTACCCAGTGTGATGAGGACCTAGAATGCAGTCCCAGAGAGAGAGAGAAAGAGAGGGGAAGAATAGTTTCCAAGCAACAAGAAGTTGAAGGTATTGGCAAAGTATATCCAGAAGTGAGTAGGTATTGGTTTTCTAGTTTGTATTACTGCATAATTAATCACCCCAAAATGTAGTGACTTAACACAATAGTAGCTATCTTATTATATCTTGTGGGTTCTGTGGGTCAGGAATTCAGGAAGGGCTCAGTAAGGTGTTTCTGGCCCAGCTTCTCTCATTCATTTGTAGTTAGTCCTTGGAGCTGGCACAGGGTGTGACTGGAATAGCAGCGGGCTGGCTGGCTCTTTCTTTGCCTAGTCTCATGGCTTCTGTTTGTGGTCTCTGCATGAACTAGTTTGGGCTTCCTTGCAAGATGGCTGCCTTGGAACAGTCTGACTACTTACAGAGCATCTCAGGGCTCCAGGGCAAGTGTTCCATTGAATGAGGAGGAAGCTGCCTCAGCGTTTCTGAAATAGCCTTGAAGTCACATAGCATTACTTCTGTGTTACTCTGTTAGAATAGTCACAAAAGCCTACTCTGTTTCAAGGAGAGGGACATAAACTCCCTCTCTAGGTAAGAGGTAGATCAAAGTCACATTGTAAGAATTAGAACATATGAGATGGGAGATAGTGTTGCGGCCATCACTGGAACACACAGTCTGCCACAATTGGTGCTAAGCTGAACCCAGAAAAGAGGAGAGGGCAGCATCCTCAAAGTCAATGTGCATTTTGAGAAATGGTACCAAGAATATCTGGAGGTGACAATGGGAGTGATTGCTCTTGAGTGACCTCAGGTATACCTGGGGAAAGAACTATCATCCCATTTTGTAGTATAGGAGACTGAGGCTCAGAGAGCTTGCATAACTCCTCCAAAGTGATAGTTCTAATAACTGGCAGAACTGGGAACCAAATCCCTGTGTGTCTGACTCCTGAGCCTGACCACACTGCCTTCCTCTGAAGCCTTTGCTGCTGCGTCTGACATCCTCATGTTCACCTCTGTCCTTAGTACTTAGTTCTCCAGCTCTAGAAGTGTTGGCCAATTAGGTAAAAAGATTAGGTAGTTACATGTGTCAGGCTTTCTCTCCCCCATCCTTCAGAGTATCACCTTTACACTTCATTCATTGGGTATTTGTGGGAATGGCAGGTGATTTGATTTGGTTCCTCATCTTGGGAAATGGCCCATCAGGCATAGGTCCACCAGGTGACACATCACCTACACATCTGACTAAAGGTCTGCTCCTCCCCACCTCATAGAGAAGCTGGATAGGTCTGATGTGCTGGTTCTAGCCTGGAAGCTCTGGGTTTTCTGGAAGTTACAGAGCAGTCTGTGCTTCTGTCTGCACTCTGAGCTTGGTTGTAAAGACAACCACTGCCCTGCCCACCCAGTGACCACCCTACCCTCAGGGCCCTTGCAGGTAGTGAATGGGTGGGCAGAGACACCCTAGCAGCCATCAGTGCCTCTTCCTTCCTTTTTGAAGGATCTGATGCTGCTGCCGATGAGGGCTACTTCATCTATTAAACCCAATACACTTGTCGCAGCTGCTAAGCCCCCGTAAGCCGCCGGGCGCCGTGTTTGTGATGGGACTGACAGTGCATGGAGGAGGCTGATTATACAC
Organism: Proteles cristata cristata; assembly: GCA_017311185.1. Lineage (NCBI taxonomy): Eukaryota > Metazoa > Chordata > Mammalia > Carnivora > Hyaenidae > Proteles > Proteles cristata. Next base: position 361,219 of record JAESUZ010003710.1, on the reverse strand, counting down.
GATTCCATTTCGCGGGCCCAGCAATGTAATTTCACAGGGCGATCAGCGTTTGCATGTAATAGCAGGCTGTGCTGAGGTGTCAGAATATTAAAGGCGCTAATGGCAAAGCTCCCTGTTACACAGGGGGCCACCCGCCGCGCCTACAGCAGGGCTGCGCGGCAGGCCCGTCGCAGATGGCTGGCCACTAAGCTAATGGGGCAGCAGCCAAGGCAGGCAGAGCCGCGAGAGAAGAGAGCCAGCCGGGAGCAGCTCGGCACCTGCTTCCCTGTGCATGGAAATTACAGCAGCCCAGGGGAAGGGAAGTGTGCGTGCCTGCCTGGCACAGGGCTGCGATGTTGTGGTTTGGTAGACCCGGCATCTTTCACCCTAACTCCACTGGCCCTGGGTAGATTCGGGCTCCTCAGTCATCCTTCCACCTGCCCCACTCTTTGGCCAAGAAGTCACAGCTGGGCAGGTGCAGCTGGAGAAGTGGCACCCCAAGAATTTGGAACCAGTGTGGGAAGGGCTTGGGCATAGGCTGTTGGTAAGAGCTCTTACAACAGATCCCTGCCCTCAGCAAGGTCAGAAAGCTTCTGGGTCCTTTACCTCCACACCCTGGAGGCTGGCAGGAGAGAGGGAGGGAGCAGGGATAGGATGCAGGCGGGAGAAAGGGGACGGATGATAATTAGGCCCCTTGATTGATGCCAGTGTTGCCATTGGAACACAGAGCTGGGAGGCAGTACTTCAAGATGTGGCTCTTTCTGTCCTTGTTGGCTGCCCCAGCCACACCCAAGCCCTTGCCTGTGCTCTCACCAAGCTTGCTTCTGCCTTCTCCTTTGTCCTTGCTGTGTCTCCTGCCTGGAATGATGTCAAACCTACCCCCTGCCCCCCAGCCCTCCACTACCACTCTGTCCAGGAAGCTTTCCTAGCTGCCTCCAATCCCATGCAAGCCTGCTTGTCTCCATTGTCCCTGTGGGCAGCCACAGGGGACAGCCTCCCTGATCCTCCTATTCTGATGTTTCTCTAGGTCCCACACTTGACCTCTCAGCTAGAATCTCTGAGACACAACCCATGTCACCCTGTTCTAAGCTGGGTTCCTGGGAAGGCTCTGTTCAGATTCATAGAGGGATGTAGTCTCCCAGAGGATGTCTGGAGGGAGTCGGGAGTGGAAGGAGGTGCTGAGTAACCTGGGGGGGAGTCTGGTGCCTTTGGGTATGCACACTTGATGATGTATGTATCTGATAGGGAGGGACTTAGGAAGTGAGTGCTGGGGGTGGTGGGCATGTGCGTACAGGCAAGCAGGTGCGAGGCTCTGGACCACACAGTGGTAGAAACACAGATTGCTATAGGACCCTGTGTTCTCTGGGTGGCGCTCTCTCTGTTGGCTGCGGCTGAGGGGTACCTCAGATGCAGGAGCTGGAGGGGGCTTGTGGTGCTGTGCCTGTGGGGATTCCTTGAGGCTGGTGGTCACTTCTGAAGGTTCAGCTCCGCAGGGATGTGTGACAGTGCCTGGGGGAGACATGCCAGGGTTCTCAGCAGGGGCAACAGGGGAAGAGCCCAGGCTGAAGGAGAGCAGTTTTAATTAACCATTTTTAATATCATTTTGGACTTTGGCTAGTATGTGAAGGCCCCGCTGGAAGCAGCATTTGTAAAAATTAAATCCCTCTTATTAGGGGCTTGGCAGACCCATGTGCACGTGCTGCCCCCTTCCCCCCGCTCGTGCCCCCCTGAGGAAGTGCTGGATGAGGCCATGTCACGGCACCAATTGGTTATCATGCCTTATCTGGGAATAGGAAACTGCGCATGACACCCGCGGCCATGCTGGAGACGCCAATTCATCTCGCCCTCGCTCTGACAAGCTAGACTGCCCTTCCTGAAAGGCATCCGTCAGGCGGGACCGGGGCCGCTGCCTTGCCTGCTGCCTCTGCTTTCCTGCCTAGGCTCCAGCTTGCCCTGGTTCAGCCAGGCCCGGCCCGATCCTCCTGGGCTCTGCCACCCACCACCCCCCTTCCACATGTCCCACTCTAAGGAAGATCTTGGGGAGTCATAATTATAATAATAATCTAATCACAGTGACGCGTCAGGGCAAGCGTCTAATGTTATCTGAAGTGGTCTTCCCGCTTAGCTGCGATAAGACTCAGGATGACGTGCAGATAACGTTGAGCTGCCCTGTCCCCAAGCCGTGAGCAGAGCAGAGGGGCCTCAGCAGCCCGCTGCCCGCCCGCCGCTTTAAGCCGGGAAGCGGCAGCACCTGCTAATGCAAGTGTTTAATATTTGATGGGCTGGGATAAAGCAGGATCACCTTCGAATTGAATTGAGTGTCAGCCGAGAATCTATTACTGAAATTCGGGTGTGATTTGACAGCAAAGTAGACGATGTTATTCTTCACTAGTTACTGCAATCTTCTCCCCGACATCACTTAAATATTTTTTTCTTTGCTTGAGTAAACACACATTATCCTTCTTTTTTCCCCCTTCCTTCCCTTTTTCCTTTTTAGAGGGGAAAAAAACCCATCCAGCTCGCCTTCTCCAGGCTGATAGGGTAGATTGTTATTTCTTTATTTGTCCTATTAAATGGAATTTCTGATCGTTTAATCCGGCCTTTGTAAGTGATTTTAAAGTACTTGAAAGCCGGCCCGCCACTGCTCTCTGGCCCACTGCGCTCCAGCCATGGCCCCGACCACGCTCAGCAGCTCTTCCAGCTGTGCACCACCCACTGGCTGCTTTCCCTCGCTTCTGCCTGCGTTCCCCCCTGGCTCTGCCCTGGCTCCAAGCCTGCGTTCTCTCCCCTGTCCTTGAGCCTCACACTCAGCCCCCGATTTGTGGGTTCCGCTGTGGCCTGGGAAAACGTGGGAGGGCTGACTGGGAAATTGAGTTGTGGCTGGTACCTCCATGTCGAGGTACTGAGGTTGGGTACCCACAGGGCTGAGGCTTGGTTCTTGCAGCTGGGATGGAAGGGTACCTGCCCTCTGCCCAGCCCCTTGGCCTCAGCACCAGCTCTGTGCAGCCTCCTGACCCGGTGTTGGATCCTCCTCACCATGAGGGCGCCTGTGATGGGATGGGGACCTCTGGGCCAAGGGATGGGTACACACACTGCAGTGCCTGTCTGACCGTGGCTGCAGTCACCTTCGTTCCATTCCACCAGTGTGGCCCCACTACCTAGCTTCTGGAAACTCACCCAAGCTACATTCCCGATGACCACATCCCATGTGCTTTCTGCCCCTGGGAGAAGGGCAGCCTGGGATTCCAAGACTTCAAAGGTGAGGGGAAGGGTAATGTTTGAAGGGCCAGCCAGCTACACAGCCCCCTGGTAGAAAGAAGCCCAGGGCTTTGCTCCCCATCAGAGACTCCCAACTCCCACTGGGTACCGCCTAGCTGGGCTGAGCAGGAATTAAATTCCCACTCGGCCACTTAATAGCGTTCTAACCCTTGTAAGTCTCTTCTTTCTGGGCCTCAGTTTCCTCATCTGTGCTGTCAAGTCAGTTGTGCCTGTAAGGGACTGTGAGAAAAAGTGCCATCCCTATCCTACCATGTACCGCCCCCCACCAGGGAGGCTGGTGGTGGCCAGATGGCGCAGAGTATGGGATAGAGGGGGGGCAATGAAGTGCTAGGGGCCTGAGCAGATCGATGCCCCCAGCACTTCCTTCCCCAACCCCAGGAAAACAATTAAGTACAGATCGATGGGTGGCCGCTTTGAATATGCATAAGTGAGCACTTGACCTTCAGCAGAGACCTGTTCCCCCTACCACACACATTCTCACACACACAAACACACACACACACACACACATTCTCTTCATATGTTCCCCTCACAGCTGCTTAAGACCTTACCTCTCCTCAGCTGAGCCCACACATGGCACCTAGCCTTTCATAGCCTGGCCTGCCTCTCAGTCTAAAGCAATTAGACCATGGGCAGGTAGTTGGCTCCCTCTCACTTCAGTTTTCCTGTCTGTAAAGTGACGTTTAGATATGTTGGTCTCCAAGTCCTTTCTGACACCAGGCTTTATGACCAGCAATACTGTGGGGGAGGGGCCCAGCAGAGTGCTGGGTAGGCTAAAGAGGCAGAATCTAACAGGGCTGCCTGGTGAAGGGGATGCCCCATTAACAGGATGGTCCTGATAAAGGAGGGTCTTAGTAAATGGGAGCTCTCTAGAGGAGCCTAGCAAGGGGGAACCCACAGGGGTTGGGAGTCTCTGATGGAGAGACACCTATGACAAAAGGAGCTCTGAAAGAGGAAGGGGTTTTCTGGAGGGGGTCCTAGAGGAAAGGGGCCCCCATGACGGGACTCTCATGAAGTGACATGATGAGAGTAAGCCCTTAGTGGGAAGATTTGGCTGGAGGGTGGAGGTGGTGAATATTGGGGATCCGGGCCTCTGTTAACCATTCTTGCCTCCTGTCTTCCAGGCTTACAGCTTCGCCATGGGCTGCTGGCCCAAGAATGGACTTCTAGACATGAACAAGGGCCTCAGCCTGCAACACATAGGCCGGCCCCACAGCGGCATTGGTCAGTCCCTCCACATATACCCCTGGCAGCTCAGTCAGTCCCCTGCCCGCATGCCCCAGTCCCCTGGTACACAGAGGGGTTCTGTGGCTCATTCTGTGCTCTAACGGGGTGCTTTCCATAGCTGGGGGGAGAGGGGAAGGAGGGTGGAGTGAGGGGAGAGTGTAACCAGACCATTGGAAAAGATCTCTCAAAACACTGTTTAGGAGGAGACTGGGGTCTGGTCTTTGGGTGGGTCACAGGTGGCCTTGGATTCAGGCCAAGATGTCCCTGGCCCTTCCTGCATCTCTGGTGGGTGATGTCCTCAGAGGGGTGGGCACATGTCAGCTTACCCACCCCCATGGAGCTAGAGGAGGCTGTTTAATATTGTTTCAAGTCTGTGGCTACTAAACTGGGCGATCAATGGGAGTTAAGGAGATGAATTATTTAAACCTCACCAGCTTTTAATTAGTCGGGGTCCTTCTGACCGATGGCTCCGTCCACAGGGTATTGACTCCCCCGCAGGAGCAGCAGCCTCCATTGAGCGATGCCTGGGTTGGGAGGGGCCACTTGGGGTACCAGGCGGTATGCACCCTCAGAGGGATTCCTGCCTGCGAGGAAGCTGGAGTGACTCTGCTTCTAGGCATTGGAGGCTCTGCTAACTCATGATATGGGTGGTGTGTGTGTGTGTGTGTGTGTGTGTGTGTGTAACAATATATCTGTGTACATTGTCCTGAGGGCATGTATCTGTATATTGAAGCAGCCATCAGCCTGTATGTGTATCCACCAGAAGGTGTGTCTGTTCATTTCTGTGTTTGTGATTTTATGTGTGTGAGCACATGTCATGCAAATGCTTTCAAGCAGGGTACCTGACAAGCATAGGCTTTGTTCCAGGTGGGGAGGAGCGGTGGCGGGGTATTCCTGGGAGGTGTTATGACATTATCATAACCTATGTACCTTTGGGGAGCTATGGTGGCGGAGAGGACTGGCAAGATACACCAAAAGGACCCAATCACCTGTTACATGCTAGCCCTTTATCCTTTTCACAGACATCACTGGTGCCTAATGGGTACTGGGCATGCTGAGTGGAAGTGCTTGTCCTTAGGAAGGCCACATACTAGGAGGAGATAGAGATTGAATGGGGTACCCAGGGTACTGAGGGCTGTCATAGGAACACCCAGGCTACCCCAAGGGAGGATTCCCTTGTTCTCAGATGTCAACGTGACTTCTACGGCTTTATTTACATCTCCCTGACCTCAGGAATGCCCCTCGTCATTCTTGCTGGGACACCCCAAGGCTCTCGTGAGGTCCCGGCGGGAAGAGGAAGCAGTTAATGGGCCTAGAGAATTGGGAATGCCCCACAGCAGCTGGTGTTCCCTTCCACAGGAGGTATTCCATACAACCTAGAGAAGACCCCAAACCTAGCAAGGTGATATGCTTGGGAGGCCAGCAGGGAGCTTCCTAGTGAAGAAAACACTTGAGTCAGGAGATCCTTGAAGGATGAGTAGGAGTTTTGTAGGTAGAAAAATCGGGGAAGGGGTTTCTCTTAAGGAGCAACTGCGCATACAAAAGCACAAAGGCATGTTGAAAACAAGTTAGATGCCTACAAGTAGTTTCCTGTGATTGGAGCAGGAGGGACATTTGGGTTAGGGAATAGCTGGGAAAGAAGTGGGGAAATAAGCAGGTCTTGAATGCCAGGTTAAAGGGTTGGCTCTTTTCATGAGGTTTTAAGGAGACAGGAAGTATGTGAGAGAACAGCACTATCAAAGCTCTTATTCAGAATTGATGAGGCAGTGTATGCTGCACAAACTAGTTCTTAGTAGATGCTTAGTAAACTCTCTGGGATGGGGCAGCTGAATGAGCAAGTGAGTAGATGAATCACTGGGATGGGAAAGGGAGGAACCAGAGAATGAGGATCTGTGAGAAGACTTGTGCTGGCCCAGGCAAGGAGGGACTGCAAATAATGGAGTCTGGCTGGTAGGAGGGACCAGTGGGACTGAGTCAGTGGGACTACCCTGCTTCTGTGGATGTGTCCCAGGTGTGTTTGTGAGAGGAAGAGGCTCCTTCTTCCCACTCTGTTACGACTCCTGAGATGTCCCTCCCCTCTTCAGGGAAGAAGGTTTTTCCATCTGGGTGGGCCACACGGGACAGTCCAAGGAAATGAGTCACAACGGACTAAGGGCTTTGGAACCAAAGGGAGTTCTGGCTCTACCAACCAGAGCTCTGTGACCCTAGACAAGGGAGAATGCCAGTGCCTCTCAGGGCTGTTGGGGAGGTTCAATAAAGCTGCCTGTGTAAAGGACTTAGGCAGTGTCTGGCCTGGCACACAGTGGGTGTTCAAGGAGTCCCCTCTTCTGTGGCCCTGGCAACACCAGGGCCTCCCTAGGGCACTGGGGGTTCCTGGCACTGGGTCTTTGTATCTCTGAATGTAGAGGGCTGCCCTGCCAGCTCCTAGCTGGCTCTGAGGTGTGGGTGAGGGTGCTTGGAGGGGAGGGAGGATGCAGGGCATTAATTGGGCTGGGAGAGGCGGGGAGGGGAGGCGTTGGTTTTGAGCAGTGAGGTTAATGGCCCTCGCGCCAAAGAGACAGCTTTAATGAGCTTCAGCTGGCGGTGCCCCGAGTTACTGTGCGTGCTAAAAGGGTCGCGCTGTAAGAGTTTGATGTGGACTGTTTCCCAGCCCTGGGGTCAAGGGTCAGCTCCTGTCACTGGCCACTCAGGCTGGTCCTCAGTGACATAGTGCTAATTAACTGCGTGAGGAGCTGCCAGCCTGGAGTGGGGAGTGGTATGCATATTGGGAGTGGGGGGGCGGCATTGGTGATGCTGGGCAAGGGTCCCTCAGATCCCAGAGCTTAGTCATCTCTGGGATGTGCTTGGCTCTCCTACAGTGCTATGTTGGGAGGGAGGAGGGGGGCATTGGCTCTGTGTGCAAATCACCAATGACCCTAGGCCCTAGAGAGATCTCCTGAGCCTCTTTTCTAAGGTATGCGTGGCAGGGAGAGTTTGTTAGGCCTAGCTGGTGGGGACTCCTGCTAAGGTCTGGGTGGTGGTTGGCCCTGAGAGAGCAAGGGGCAGTATGCTAGAGGGTGAGGCAGATGGCCCGGGGCTGCAGGGTAGGCTGTAGGAGGGGAGAGGGCCCACTGGGATGGATGTTTGTGGCTGAGCTGTTGAGGAGGAGCCATGGGAGCCTCCTGGCAGAGGAGTGACCTGGTCAGAGATGGGCTTCAATTAGAGCGGTCTGAGAGTTTGTGCAGGGAGGACTAGCGAGGAGAAACTGCAGAGGGGAAGGCTTGGTAAAGTGCGTGGATGGTAAAGTGATAGTTAATTCAGAGCCAGCAGTAGCCATGGGAATGGAGGTGGTGGACCAGGTCAGTGTAGGTTTACTTTGCACCTTTTATGTGTCAGGAACTGTGATAGTTGTATTGGTGAAGATGATAGAGTGCCCTGCCCCCACAGAGTTCACAGGTATGGTTGTCAGGACAGACACAGTTGGCCCTATAGGTAGGGTAAGGGATGGAGGCAGTGGAGCTCCAGGCAGAAAGAGGGTGTGGGGGAGCTGTCAGCCTGGCCTCTTAGTCAGGAGAGGAATACTTTCTGCAGGAGTGGTGGACTTGGCCTTGGGAGCCTGGGGAACAGGGTGGTATAGAGCGGGTTGTGGGTGAAGAGGGACTGCATGTATGTAGAACTGCTGACGTCCATGTTAGCAGTGGACTCTTTCTACATCCTTGGTTTGGACCAAAGGCTCTGAGGCAGAGCAGCCTCCACAGGGGACTTCTGAGAGCTGTGTCGTGATTTTGTTTCTGCAAAGGGTCAGCAAGGGATTCACATTATTTGGGGGTACTTTTTATTAACTAATACAATTTTCATACCAGTTTTATAGAAGGCAGGCATTATCATTCCCATTTTATAGGTTAGGAAGCTGAGACTCACCTGAGTTAAGTGACTCACCTGAGGTGACACAGCCAGTTGAAGAGCCAGGACTCAAACCCAGGTCCATCTGAGTGCAGAGTCTGTGTTCCTACCACTGTGCTGAACTAGGAAGCACCTTTTTGGTGTCGGGCTTTGTGCTCTCAACAGAAATGATGAGGAAGAACACAAGCTCACTTCCATCATTTCCCTCAGTTAATGTTAAACATACAGGCCTTGACAAAGCCTTGGTGGCAGCAGCTGAGGAAGAAAGGAAAGGAGGCATTGCAACCCTTTCACCCCTGCTACAGACCCTCAGAGCCAGAGTCTTTCAGGCTCTGACAGTTATTATTCTAATTTGTTTGCTGTCCACCCGCCCTGGACCGGGAGAATCCCACCCATTTTCTAGAGGCCACCTCTTCTGGGACTCTTGCCTGGCCTTCCTAGGGTGAAATGTACAGAATACACCCTTGGACCTCACTTCTAGTTTGTCCTAGAAGTTCAGGCCCTACGTATTTGATCTCTCTAACTAACAGCAGGACCCAGGCCTTCTTCCCTTCTTCCTTTTCGGAAATCTGCACTGGAAATGTTAGTAAAATTTCACCTGTTGTTGGGACATGGAGGCGCCACAGATTGCTGATTTCAGCTGGCTGGGAGAATAACTGGACCTTCCCTGATGCCTCACTGGGTGGTCCTGTCTTCCTAGTTCCTTAGTCCCTCTGTTCAGGTCCTCAGGAGGGATGGCCAGACACTAAGTGGGCCCTCAGGAGCCTATTGCCCGGTGTGGTTTGGCAAGGAGCTGGGCTGGCAGGTGGCAAGGTGGGGGCCTGGCCCAGGGGGGCAGTATTGGCCTGTGGTCTCCCCTGAAGGAGTAGGGTGTCTATCAAGAGTCCAGTCAGAGCGCATTAGCTCTGTGACATGGATCTCATTAGCTCCCGTGAGAGGTGTCACTGCAGGAGAATCGTCGGCTCAGGGAGACGCTTGTACCAAAAGGAAGAAAGGACAGTGACAGCCTTTTCTCTGCCGCCTCTGCCGCCACGCTCCCTGGGCCGCCCGCCCTCCTCCTCGTGGGGGGGTGGGGGTGCTGGCTAATGAGCTCGTCTACAGTACAGCTTTGCCTTCCCCTCCTTGAAGTTCCCCAGGTCCCTCTGAAGACCTCAGGCCCGGGATTAGCACACACCAAACGCCAGCCCCCCTCTTGCCCAGCAGGGAGTTCCTTCTGATCACCCTGCTCTGCTGCCATCGGCAAGGGAAAGGAGGTGGGGCCAAGACAGAGCCTCTGTGGCTGGCAGGGAGGGGGCTTTCACCTGCCTCCCTTGACAGAGTGACCATGTCCACTTCTCTGCAGTGGGCTCTTTCTTTCCTAAGTTGCAATTTTATCCTCCCCTTCCCTTTACCCATGACATCTATCCGGGCAGCGTCTCCATCCCTATCGGAAATGCTTCTCCCACAACACGGCAGAATGTGGGGACAGTGGCCAAGGGTTCCGTGGGTAACATTTAGATCTAACCTAAGACTTTCTGGCTGAGCTAGAGGGCTTCAGAATCAGCTAGAGAAGTCTTGGCTTCAGATGACCTGAGGGTAGTGAAGTATTGATATAAGGCCCCTGTAGACCTACTAGCCCTCTCCCTGGCTGTCCCAGAGAGGCAGAGAGAGGTGCTGCATACATACACACACACACGCCCACACGCTCTCTCCAGCCATCTTCAGGGTTGGGACAGGAGGAGTCGGAGACAGTTGAAGTATGTGCTTCCCTGGTACTACCCCCACCCCTACCTCCCCACTCCTGTCCAGTTCTTTCTGGTGTGGCCCAGAGAAAGTGAGCAGATGGGGCATGGATGGCCATGAGAAGAGATAACTCTCCAGTCATCACCAGTGCCTCCACTAGCCTGCCTGGAGGCAGTATTCACCTGGAGGGGTACTCCTTCCTTCCTGAGCTGGCATCTTTGGAGCCCCTAGGACATCTGAAGAATTGGTCCTTGCCAGACACCAGGCTCTAGTCTTCTGTAGCAACCACAGATGGAAAAATGGGTAGACAGATGGACAAGTGGACTGACGGATGGAAGGGGGAAGGTTCTGGTGTATGTATGTATATGTTCTGTGTGTGTGATGCACCGGGAGGTACAATCTTTGTTTCCCTACCTTCCTAGCCTTGGGCCCTGGCCTGGCCTCCCCTTGTCTCTCTCTGTATCTCCTGTCAAACCATCGCAGACGTAAATGACAAAGAAATCAGAAAGACAGATCAATGCCGGCCAAATTAGCACTTGCAGATAGACTGTGCGGGGATGTCAGCGCCCTGACCCCTGGTGATCTTGCAGCCTCCACTGCTGATATTATGCAAATTGCATCCATCTGGCAGGACCTGCGTGCTGGCTGCTCCTACTCAGAGGAGTAATGGGCTGGGGGGTGGGCGGGAGTGTTAGAGCAAGAGTCGGTGGAGTGAGTGTGTGCGTGTATGTGCATGTGTGAGCATGTGCTTGAGTGTGTGAGGGTGTGTGGTGCCCACCAAGCACTGGGCGGTGATGGAGTGATTGACAGGGCAGATAAGGGGCTGCATTGGATTCCTTTGGGCTGGGGGATTAGGAGCAGCCACAGATGGGAGATAACTGGACTTCATTTCAGTTTATTTTCCTCCTTATCCCTGCTCCCCACCTTCACTCCCCGAAAAACACAATCTCTGTAGTTTGCGTTTTCATCAATATTTGCAAGTCATTACCACTGGTTTAAGGTGAGAGACAATGTCAGGGCCCAGACCAGGCCAGCCCCTCCCCCAATCACATACAGGTCTCATATCCTGAAAATGAGCGCCATGAATAGCAAGACAGCCTTCACTCTTGTGGTGTTCCAGCATCCCTCCTCCCAGGCCAATAGTACTCCTGGGATGGGCCCCACCTCATGGACCAGCCCCAGACCTGCTCAGCTGACCTCATGCCACCTGGCAGTTTTCAGCCTGGCCCTGCCCTTGCCACCTGAAGCTGCTGTGTGACACCCCTGCCCCCAAGCATAGGCTCCAGCATAGGGGATTCTGCCCCTGGTATTAGCTGTGCCCCTGGGAGCTGCTCTCCTCTTCTGCAGGGCTCTGGAGCCTTCCCCACAGCTCCTCCTGTCCTTAACACTGGTGACCAGGGCCCAGACCCCACCTGAGCAAAGTGGGGCTATGGCCTATGGAGAGGGCAACTTGGTCTGAATTGCCCATCAACACCAGTATCCTTCCACATTTGCTGAGCGCCAGATGTAGCACAGAGGAGTTTATATCTGTTATCTCATTGACTTCCCAAACCCTGTGAGACGGGGGCTGTTACCACTACTCTGTGTGAGGAAGCTGAAGCTCAAGAAGGTTATCGTTCACCCAAGGCTGCAGAGCAAGGATGTGGGAGAGCTGGGATTTAAACGTACATCTTTCTAAGCTCAGAGCTCTTGACCACCAAGCTCTGCTGCTTCACTGCAGGGGCAGCGGCCACAGACACTCATAGCTCAGCATGCCTGGGTCCATTGAAGGGAACCACCCTTGTACAGTGGGCAGACACATTCCTTCTGCTCCCAGCCTCTCAGCACAGACCCTGACCCAGACCAGGCCCCCTGCCTGGCTGAACCAGACCAAAAGGGAGGATTCAAACACATCCCGCCCTCAGGAGCAGTGTGTCTCAGACAGTCGGGCTGCAGCAAGAAGGACGCACAGAGGACAGAACGCGCCCAGCGGCTGAGCCAGCCCAGGGATATGTCACCACATGTGGCATTCAGGCCCCTGCAGCTCAAGGAGAGGGGCTGAGCAGCTCAGTCTAGGCAGCCATAGTGGCAGAGGGTATAGCTGTCCTAGGGGCCCCTCCAAAACTGGGTCCCCACTGTACCCTCCCACCAGGCAGGGTTGGGAGCTGGGAGTGCTAGGGACATGTCCGGGGACACGTGTGCAAGGGGAGTTTGTCCTAATGAGGAGAACATGGCTGCTAGTTAGGCGAGGGGCGGGCGGGGAGCCGCAGAGCTGATTGAAGGCAGGGGCAGGGGTCAGACAATTAGGCCCAGATCCGGCCGTTTGATGTGAGTTCTGAGGCCTCAAAGCCTCCCTTCAGCCCGCTCCCTCCACTCCCTCCTCTCCCTCCTCTTTCCTTTCTTCTTCTGCCCAAAGGCAGGAAAGATGGAAACGCTTACTCTCACTGTTACTATTATTAAACTCTGCGGCAGGCCAGCCAGACCCCAGGACTCCTGCCCACAGGGGGCACCCCAGGCCCCCAGAAGGCTTCTTGGGCCCCAGGGACATCTGGCCAGAAGCCATGACCAACCTGAGGGCAGGGATGAGCTGAGCCCCCAGAACAGGGTAACCTTGCTCCCTTTCTTGCTTGGGAGGTAGGAATGAGTAGGGCTGCGCAATGGAGGTTTGGGCCTGCAGCCACCCAGTTATTTTCTGTTGTGTCCAGGGTTTGAGGGTGAAAGTGTGGTTCATTCACACACATACCCTGTCACACGAACAGTTGTTTGCAGCAGTCACGCCAAAACCTTGCCCTGCAAGATAAAGATACAGAGAGCCACACAGACCTACAGTGCTATCACACTCACACACCACAGCGGAGTGCCCCCCCCAACGTGGCCCCCATGTAATAGTCACACATACCATCCCAGGGTCCCCTACTTTAGTCATACCCAAGGTCTTGCACAAAAGCCCTGTCTCGAGCAGGGCCCTGGGAACTTCACCCCTCCCCAGAGTGTCTGGGAACAGCAGTCGGATCTTGTGTGCACAGTGGGTGGGTGGGTGGGTGCTGAGCCCTTCCAGTCTCTCATCCTGGGAAATAAGCCCAGAGAGCAGGTACTGACCAGTGAGTGGGAGGAAGCCAGATTGGGGAAGGGGGGGCAGTAGGGAGAGGGAGGGTGGGAGCAGAGATAAATGTTAGCTCATTTCTTCCGTAATTAGTTACTCCCTCATCCCCGCGTTGTAATTGTGAACAAGCTGTAATGTTTAATTAGTCTGTAAATGAAACCCCAATTTCATAATGGCCTGGCTGACAGGGCTAAGTGAGCAGGGGAGGAGGCAGCAGGGAGGTAATAGGGAGGGCCTGTGGGGGGATGTGCGGGGGGGTTCAGGGTGGGGGCCCTTGCAGGATCACCTCCTTTTCTCTTCAGCCCCAGCCTGGCCTCTGTCTGGGGACACTCTGTGACAGGGTCTAGTACTTGCACTCCTGCCTCTACCGTCCTCCACTGGCCCTCCTTACCAGAAAGAAGAGAGGGAAGGGAAGACTGCTGGCACCCTTCTCCCTTTCCTACCTCCCCTCCAGTTCTCTGGCTGGGATGCCACAATCATAGCCCAACCTACACGCTTCCAGTTGGAGAAACTGGTTCTGGGGGCCCAAGTCTTGTGACTCCAGCAGAGGACCCTCTTCAAACCATCCTCCTAAGAGGCCTTTGCTTGTCACTTGGACCTCAGGATCTGGTCCTATACCTGAAGGAGCCAGTGATTGGCACAGGATAGGCCCCTCCCCCTCCAGTCCCACTGCCAAGAGGAATCCAGCATCAGTGCCAGGCTGACACCCCAGGCCAGACCTTACTCTCTTTGGGTATCACCGCAGACTGTGATAAACTGGAGCTGCCGCAGGGGGGAGCCCCCGGCCCCACCGCTGTCTCATCCATCGGTCTCACTGTCTCCCCCACAACATCCTCACCGCCTGCACACGCCCCCACCCCGCCTGCTGCAGCCATAAATCTCAATTTACGAGGGCGGCTCTGGTGGGGGAAGGAGGCAGCGCCACTAATGACGGCTCCTCAGCCGGATTTTTCATGTTGCACAGTCATAAATTTTTAAGAACAGCATGGGCAGCACGTTAGCGAGTTATCGAGGCTGCCTCCGTGCTGGCTGCCTAGCTCCAAGGGAGCAGAGAACCAGGCAGGGCAGAGGACGTGTTTGGGGCTGAGGCGGGGCCCAGCAGCCAGCCAGACTAGTCTGAAGGTAATGGCATGGCTGGGCCGGGCAGGCGGGCCATCATGAGCATCTGCACGGGATGGGGCAGTACTGCCAGAGCAGCCAGTAGCCAAGGATGGGCACACGGGTGGGAACAGGCGTGTGGGCACACAGACCGTGGCGTCTGGAGGTGCTGATGGATGCCTCTGCTCCAGGACTTGACACCATGATGTACAGGGAGCCTGGAGACATATGGATTTTCAAAGTGGCCGCTTTGAACAGAATTACAAACCCTGACCATGTGCACAATGAGGCCTCTGCCCTGGCAGAGCTGCACTTGGTTCATCAATGAGGTACCTTTTGAGATGATTCCTGAAAACTAGGGTCCCTGGAGCCACCAAGGAAGATCCCTGGGGAGATACCCACAGAGGGGCAGACCTATGAATGTGCTGGAGCCAGGAGCCTGGAACCAGGATGACCTTGTTCTAGTTAGGGCTCATCGCTTCCAGGCTGTGTGGTCCTGGGTAAGTCATTCACCACCCCGGGCCTCTGTCTCTTCCTCTTTAAAATGGGATCGATGATGGCTTCTACCTCCCAGGCTTACTATAATGCCCGAGTCTATTTTAAATCTCTGGAAAAGTTTTAAAGGGAATGTCTGGGGAAAAGATCTTTGTGGGGGATAGTGGGGCATTCACTTCTATTCAGTCATTCATTCGGAAGATATTTCCTGAGGTCTGGGTACCCAGTCCAGTGCTGGGTTTCAGAGGTGAGGGAGGTTTCTTCCTGGGAGGTGATGTGAGCACTTGTGGCTGAGGCAGGTCAGTGTTCCTAGCGCTGTGCCTGGTCCACACGCAGAGTCAGTGGGCCAGATCCAGCCCTGTCCTGCCATGGGCACACCTGAGTTGTGACGCCCACACAGGCCTTCTCATAAGCCCTAGGTGAATGCTCACCTGAGTTTCCTAGTCTGCAGTTGAGGCTTAATGATCTTGACCATGTCTCAGGAGCCACAAGCAGAAGGTCAAGAAATCAGACATTGCTCAAGTCAGCAGAAGTGATGTGAGTGCACATAACAGGTGTTCAGGATGAGTCCATGGTAATCCACCAGGACAAATGCTGGTCAGTTAGGGAGAAGAGCATCCTGAGCTGGGCCTTGCTGGCCATGTTCAGGCCACTCTCTTCATGCCCCTAGCACTCCAGCACACAAAGTCCTCCCCCACTTTCTGGAAACTGCCATTCCTTCTCTCACCTCGGGGCCTTCCCATATGGCTTTTTTGTCCTTGGGAGCCCCTCATTTCCATCCCTTGTCTTGATTAACTCCTGCTCATCCTTCAGAGCACAGCTCAAAGTTTGTTTCCCCAAGGAAGCCTTCCCTGACCCCTTGATGTGGTCAGGTCCTCCCTTGTGCACAGCTTCCTAACACCTAGCAGCTCTCTCCCTGCACAGCATTCCCTCACAATCGTAAGAAATGGTCACTTAATGCCTCTCTCCCCAACTGGATTGTAAGTTCCCTGAGGGCAGGAACTTATGTCTGTTTGTTTAGCTTATATCCCCAAAGGGTAATGTTGAGACTGACTCATGTAGGCAGATAGTAAATAAAATGTGGTGTTTTGAATTACATAGAGCCGGGGTGGCCCTGGCCCACCCCTGGGTGCCAGGGCAGTGGGAGGCAGCTAGGGCAGTGCCTGGAGCTGAGGTGCTTCCCATTAGTCCTCATGATTAATTCACAGCCACACTGTGATGGAGTGGGCTTGTCCCCAGTCAGCGCCTCCGCTGGGGCCCACCTGTTAGCGACAAACAAACAAAGGGGATAAATAATGCATTGGGAGCTGAGCCAGGCAAGGCGGCGGTATTGAAATTAATAGGGATTAGCTGAGCAGCTTGAGGATGAAATATTTACCAGGTGGGACTGGGCTTAGGGAGGGCAGCCCGCCTTGCAGAGTCCCCAGGCACAGCCAAGCCCTTCTCCAGGGCATCATTGGCTAGGGCTGGGGAGGCCCAACACCACTACTACCACCCCCAGATGCCTTGGTTTACTGAACACACTGGTGGCTGGACTGCTGAGAGCTCAGGTCCCAGCCAGTGTCCTGGCCCCGCAGGTCTTGGGAAAAAGCAAGATACTAGGAAGGAGTGGCGGTGGGGAAGGGGCTGAAGCCCTCTGTACTTTGGAAGCTGGGAACAAGGACCTTGACTAATTTTCAAGACCTGGGCATGTCTAGGCTTCAGGCAACATGTCAGGGCTGGAGTAGGTTTGCCACCCTTCCCTCTTTTCTTCCAGTTCTTCCTTTCTTCCACTTAATACGTGTTTACTGAGGGCCTCTCCACAGGTAACATTAATGCCCTCAAGTTTGTGGTCTAGCGGGAGGTGACAGAGGCCATTACAATGGAGGAACATTGGATGCTATGAAAACACATAGGATTCCTAACACAAACATGAGGGCCCAGGTAAGGCACTTTAGGAAATGATAGCAGGGACTGTCCAGACAGAAGGAAGAGCATGTGAAAAAGCTGAGAAGCAAAAGAGCCTGAACTCGGCGCTCCAGCAGAAGAGTGGGGAAGATGAGGCCTGAGAGGGAAACCTGGGCAGATCTCTGGAACTTTATAAAGAAGTTTGGACACTGTCCCGAGAGCAGTGAAGTGCTGCTGTTGGAGGCAGTTGTTGTTTTAATTATGAACCCTTTAACTTTTTACTTTGAACTAATTTTACATTGTAAAAAAGTTCTAAACATCTCTTACTTAGTTTCCCCTAATGTTAGCTATCTCACATAATCACAGTACAATTACTAGCACCAGGAAATGAACATGTGTACTATACTGTTAGCTAAACTGAAGGTCTTATGTGGATTTCACTGGTGTTTCCAATGCTGTCCTTTTTCTGTTCCAGGATCATTGAGGGGTTTTAAGACAGGGAGTGAAATGACCAGATTTGTGGCTTAGAAGGGGACACCATGGAGGAGATTGGCAGGGGCACTGCTGTCTCCTAGGTGAGAGGTGGTGGTACCTGGACCAGGGTGGTAGTAGTGGGAATATAGGTTGAGAAATCACTGGGAAATATATGGTGGATAAAGCTGTATAAGTTTGCCCAGGTTGAAAGTAGAAAGTGGTAAGAGAAGGGGGCCAGTGGCAGCTCTAACACCCACTTTGTAGGGATGATCAGAAGAAAGCCGAGTACAGAGAAGCTGGAGGAGTTGGATAGAGAGGGAAAGTGCTGTCACTGAACCCAAGGGAAGAGAGTTTTAGGGCATGAATTAGGGGCCATCAAAACCTGAAAAGCTGCCACTGGACTTCAGCCCTGTGAGGTTGTAGGGATCATTAGAGAAAGCGGTTCGGTAAGACTCAGGTAGGGAAATCAGATTGCAGGGTAGGAAGTGAGGAAATGAGACTTTGAGCAATGGTTAACCTGGTTAGCCGTTAGCCAGGAAGTTTGGCTATGAAAAGGAGAGATTGGATAATGAGACCTTTAGGGTTAACTGGAAAGTTCGGTTGTGAAAAGGAGAAATTAGGTACCAGCCACTTGGAAAAAGGAGTTAAGGCAAAGTTGTTTTTAAAGATGGGAGAGATTTGGAGTGCCTGAGTGGCTCAGTCGGTTAAGCAACCAACTCTTGGTTTCGGCTCGGGTCATGATCTCACATTTTCGTGGGTTCAAGCCTAGCATCAGGCTCTATACTACCAGTGCAGAGCCTGCTTGGGATTCTCTCTCTCTCCCTCGCTTTCTACCCCTCCCCCACTCTCACTGTCTCTGTCTCTCTCAAAATAAATGAATAAACTTAAAAAAATTTAAAGATGGGAGAGATTTGGTATATTTACATGCTCATATGAAGAAAGCGGTGCAGAAAAACAGTTGAGGCTATATCAGAGAGAAAGGAGGTTTCTCATCACATAAGGCCCCCGAAAAGGAAGGGGAATGGAGAACCCGGGTGGAGTGAGGGTGGGCTTTAGAAGTGCTGGCAGGACGCACCCTTGCTCTTAACAGGTGAGAGGAGAGGGCCTTCTGTGTTTCCTGTGAAGTAGGATACAAAACTGCAGGAGAGGGATGGGGGTGGGGTGAGGGGAGGAAGATTTGAGAATGGTGGAAAGCAGAGAATGGAGAGAGAGAGCACGCACACTAATCAGGAACATAGGAGATTGGCTGGGAAGTTTTATACACCCTGTTGAGGTTGAGGACTATGATTTTATGAATGTCCGTAATCTCCATGTTTGCAGTGTGCTCTAGTCACTTTCAGCTCAGATGCAAGCATAGAGAAGGCAGTTTGTTTTTTCCAGGCAAGGGTCACAGAAGGAAAAGGGAGCAAGAAAGGATTCAGATGATATGATGGACCATGGAATCCAAGCTCCTGCGTGGGGTGTGTTGGTTACATTGCTAGGACAGAAATTGCTTGGTGCATACCTAATGTCCATTGCGTTCCTTCCTCACTGAATGGAGCCCTTGTAGGGGCAGTAGTGTGTACCCAGTTAAAACGCTTGTTTTTTAGTTTCTCATACAGCTGGATATGGTTATGTCCCTGAATTCTGGCCAGTGAGATAGAAGGAAGAGCGTTGTGTGGGACCTTCAGGAACAGTACTTAAGAGGAAGTGACTTAGCCAGGAAGTACATTATTCTTGCTGTTTCCTTCTTCTTTCCTAAAACGTGGATGTGATGCTTGGAGCACCTGCATCCATTTTAGACCATAAGATAACCTGGAAATTGGAAGCAACATGCTGAGAAGGGCAGAAAGGAAGTCTGAGCCCCTGATGATTTTGTGGAGCTGTGGGACTTTTAGTCACCTTAGATTGCAAGCTGCAGACATAAAAAATTTTTCTTCATTAAGTTGTATTTTCTTCCCCTCTGTTTTCACGTGGGTTCCCATCAAAACTTGACTCTTAGCCTTTTTAGTAGTAACATGGCCTGTGTCTTGAGATATAGCAGGAAACAATTTGGTCATATGTTTCAAGAGAGCATAACAGGAGTTAACCAACTTCCTGGCTTGAAATGACAGTGTCCTCGTTGCCCTTTGCCCTCTCTTCTCCCTTTAGCTAAGTTTATGTTAAAGGGCCCATTTGTTATATCATTCTCTTTCCTGTCTTTACCTTCTATATCAGTTAGTATAGTATACAAGAAAAAGAAAACTCAATGCAAGATACCTTAAATAATAGAATTTATTACCTCACAAAAGTTTAGAGAAAAGATGATCTTAGGGTTAGTTAATTCAGCATCTCAGCAATGTCATAAAGGACCCAGATTTTTCCATTTTTCTGTTCTTTTATCTTCAACATGTTCTTCGCAGGCTAACTCCCCTCATGGTTGGATGATGGCTTCTGCAGTGCCAGACATTATGTGCAGACATGAAAACATCCAGCAGAATATAAAGGACCATTTCCTCCTCGTGTTTCTCTTCATAGGAGTGAAGTTTTCCTTGAAGGTCTTTGAGCAAACTTACCCTCATACCTCAGTAGCCAGATCACAAAGCCACCCCTAAACCAACGACCGACAGGAGGGGTAGGATCTCCACAAATGGCTCAGACACAGAGGATTCCCCCCTGATCATGTGAGGGAGGAGTGAGTTCTGCCAGGTTGGCAGAAAGGGAATGGCTCTTCGGTAAGCAGGCAAAAGTAGGGAAGAAAGTAAAGAGAGGGGGCAGGTGGTGTATCTGGAAAGAGTAGAAGTATTAATGTTTCAAGGTTCCAGTGAGATTAAAGAAAGTGTATTATTGCCAGTAACTAGGAAGATTTGAATTTAATATTTCAAAGGAAGAGCAGTGGAGGATGTTAAAAAGGTAGAGGGTGTAACTGTGTAAATGAGTGGAAATAAGATACAGTGGAAATGGTCATTAGTGCTGAGGTCAAAGAACCAAGAGGCTGGCAGCAAGTTTCTTAAAGGATGGGTTGTAGAGGCTAGGACAGGCGGGGCTCTTGAGAAGGAGGTATCCAGGATCTGGATTGATAGCACAGGCTCACAAGAAGGGTTTCGGATAGACTGCTGGCACATGGGTCTGGGGCCAGGTCACAGGTGCCTGGGGCAGTACTAGCAAGTAGCCTAACCTTTCTGTATCCCAATGTTCCCATTTTGGAAGAAAATCTACCCTGGTTGGTCAGGCCATTCTGGAAAGGGGTGAGGCTGTCACCTTCCTACTGGAGCCACTCAGGGACCCTCAGAAGATAGTCCCTCAGGAGACCCCTAGGGACGGGGTAAGGTGGAAGCTTGGTTGGGGCAGAGGTGGGTGCTAGTAATGGCAGATGTGCTCAACTATTCTCAAGAGCTGCCTCTTCTCCGTACCCCTCCCCGCCCACGCCCCCTTTACTTGGCTGTTAACTGGCCACCCCTCTGGCACTTCCAGCTGTAGTATCTCAGAGTCAGGAGAAAGGTGAGGCTTCTCGGCCCCTCTGCCTGGATGGGGCCTTGTCTGGGAATGAGTGGGGGAGGCGGGCACCCGTTGTCATGGCCAGAAGAGCCGCCCTGTTACTCCGGCGTATTTCACTTTTAATTCTGACATATAATGTAATGATCTTTTTTAAGGCCCGATGATATTATCTGCCTGACTAGATTATTGAGTCTTCATCATCTCCAGATAAATTTATGGCCAGGACGAGGCTCAGGATTTATCATCAGTCAATAGAGCTCGATACTCTAACAAGGCGTGTAATAAGATATACATATTTAATGATCCAAGGGGAGGAGCGCTAATGGGAGCCCAGAGTGAATGGTCCACAGGGCTGGGGCTCTGCCCTAGGGCTGCCATAGCTGTAGGGGCATGGATGTGGTCTTTGCCCTGTGGTCCCCAACTCTGGCCTTTCTCATGACCACTTCAGACTCCTCCTTGTTAAGATCCAGAGGGAGAGGCAGACAGGGAAAGGAAGAGGAGGCCGTATGGACAGTGTCAGAGCTGGGGCCTAGGCCTCTTCAGCCCAGCTGAAGGATGTAGAGACGCCCCACCAGAGAAGTCCTCTCCCTGCTTCTTGGCCCAGGGTAGGGGAGTATCAATGTCCTTAGACCTGTACACCCAGGCCCCCGAGCATTGGGGCAGGCCCACAATGGGAGGGAGTGCCGGGGCTGTGTGCCCAGGCCGCTGATGGTGACGGATGGTTTTTCATTACAGCCTCTCAGGTCCTGCCCGCGCCCTGTGTGGAAATTCTATTTATTCCCTAATTTGTAAAAATTCCCTCTTTATCTGATCCCAATCAGGGCGGGGTAATTGGCTCTCTGGGGCAGCGGCTGGGGTCCTTGATGAAGAGCTATGTGGATGTACCCAGCCCGGCCCCCACCCACCCCGCCACCAGGGCCCACAATTAATAATGATTTGCAAATGGCAGACAAGCAATAACACAGAAAGATGTGGCGTCCGTGCTGCCTCTTCATTTCCTCCCCTCGCAGATATAAATGGCCACAGAACAAAAACCCAGCACTATAAATTCTGGAATTAGTTATTCACTGGGATAAATGGGGCCTGGAGCCACCAGCCCCTCTCTCACCACCCTTCTTGCCTGCTTTCCCTGATGAAGGTCTGTCCCCAGGTGTGTTCCTGGGCCTGACCCCCAGCTCCTCTGTATCTTTGGCTCCTGACTCAGTTCCCCAGCTCCTTCCTAGACCCTAGACTGTAGCTCCTCTTTCTTGTGTGCCCCATACTTGGGAGTGGTCGCCTGCTTTGGATCTGTAGCTTCCTCAGCCTCTGCCTCTGACTGACCTGTCTTGGCTGCCTGAGCTGGCTTCTGTCCTACTCTGCACTAGGGTTTGAATGGAGGTGGCAGGTCCTGCCTGGCCTGGGAGTCTTTGGGAGACCAAAGATCAGATTTGGTCTTGGGTGTCTTCTTTGGTATTTGGGACCAATCCAGTCCATTTGCCTGGCCAAGTGTGAGTTGGGCTCCTGGTGGCCAAATGTGATGTAAGTGACATAAGGGCTTTGATGCCTGCTTACTGGCCAGGCTGTTGTGGGATGTTGGCACAAGCATTTCCGGGCACTATGCCCTCTCGGCCAGGCGCATCCTCTCCCCGCCCCCCCAAGTGGCTGTGAGCTGGCGGGTAATGGGCGTGTAATGGCCTCATTTCCATGCCCGGCCTCCAGGAGCGGCGGTAAGTGTTTGATTGCCTTAATTTCCAAACACATCATTATCCCAGCTTTACCAGCGCTTAATAAACACTTTATGAGGATTTTTTTAAAAACATCTTCGGTCCGCATACTTCTCTGAAGTGATAAACTCTAATTAAGTCTAATATTTAAAAATATGGTAATGGTGAGTTGTTTGAATAAGTGGACTGCATTTCTGTAATTTCATTATTACGTAAAACACGCTAATTATTTGGAGCGCGCTTATTACGGAGAGAGAAATCGCCTGCTAATCAAGATGAAATTGCCTTTTCCCCTTATTGTAGAACCACTGTCATCCTTCACCATCAGCCCTGTGGCACCTCCAGGCACCTCAGTGGGGTGGAGGGGGCAGCAGGGAGGGGCTGGAAGAAGGGGTCACTTTGGAGTTGAGGCTATAAGGACCCTGTCTTGCGGGAAGCAGAGGGAGGTATGAGAGCCGTGTCTATGGGGAGAGGAGTCTATATCTGGGAGTGGTGTCGGGTGGGCCACAGTAGCCCTGTCTGGGCTCCCAGGGGACTATGTGGGCCATGTCTGGTACAAGGGACAGAGGGTTGTGAGATATCAGTATTACTGCTGGAATAACATTGTTATTGGGTATTATTGGAATAGCAACTACAATAATAATCACTAACTCAGCCACTGTTTTAAGTAGTTCACAAATAAAAACTCATTTCATCTTTTCAACAACCCTTTGAGGGACATAGTTACTATACTATAATTATTATTATTGTTCCTACTTTAGAAAAGAAGAAACCAAGACACAGAGAGGTGAAATAAAAGTATGGTAACTTGCTCAAGTTCACAGTTATTTTCTTTTTTTTTTTTTTTTTTTAGTTTATTTATTTACTATGGTCGGGGCGGGGAGAGAGCAAGAAAGCACGAGCAAGGGAGGAGCAGAGAGGGGGAGAGAGAGAGAATCCCACGCAGGCCCTGCACTGTCAGCACAGAGCCTGAAGAGGGGCTCAAACCCAAAAACCGTGAGATCATGACCTGAGCCAAAACCAAGACTTGGACACTTAACCAGCAGCCACCCAGGCACCCCTCAAGTTCATAGTTTTGGAGTGATGCTTTGGATTCGAACCCAGAATCTAAGGATATTCAGGCGCCCTCTTCTTGTTCAGGCCTAAATTCACTGCCTTGGCCCCTATCTTCGTTCTAAACTACCATTTGCTGTTGTGACCTGAATTATACCCAGCTGTAGCTTGAGATGGTGGCCCCCAGCATAGAGTTGCCCAGTTAGCAAATAAAAATATAGGACACCAATTAAATTTGAATTTCAGACAAACAACAAATATATAGTATAAGTATGTCCCATCTGGGGGTGGGGACTTATTAATCTGACAGTCTTATGTCAGGCAGGCCCAGCATTGACCCCATTACCCCTTTGCTCTCAGGAATGATGCTGCCAAGATGTCCAAATGTCATGGCAAAATGAGGTGCTAGAATATTAGTCCACCAGGGCTCTTGCTCTCTCATCCTTACCAAGGTCCCTGCTCCCAGTGCACTCTGTCTCACCACTCTGTCTTTGCTGGGTCCTGCTCCATGGGCTCTGGCCCCATTCTTCACCAGCTCCCGGTAATAAAATGTGTTATCAGGCTGAGCTTTTTAGCAGGAGGCCTCAGGTTGGTCTGAATCTTCCTTTAGGCCACACTGCCTTGCAGCCCCATAAGATCAGCAGCTTGTCACCCTGTTGCCCCTGATGTCTCCCACTCCATTTGCCTCTGGTCATTTAGTGTTCATTCTCTTTCCTAGCTCCAACAGACTTACATATGGGAATTGTATATATAATAGAGGCATCATTTCAGAAGGGTGGGGAAGTGTGGACAGTTCAATCAATGGTGATAGGACAACAGCTGACCACTAGGGAGAAAAGTAAAGTTAGATCTTCTATTTCTCACCATATACGAAAATCCAGACAGATTAAAAAGTTAAATATAAAAACAAAGTATTAGTAGAAAATATATGATAGTTTTCTAATAGCACTGGAATAGGGAAGGCCTTTGTAATACAAGCGAGGTACAAAGCCTAGAAGCTATAAAGGAAGTGTCCAATACATTTAGATGCCCCATAGGAATCTCAAGATTTAACACTAAGGTCATCACTGCCCCAAACCTACACTACCTCTGGTTTGCCTTATATCCGTGAGGGGTACTAAGATCCTAGACTTACCCCCCAACCCCTCACATCGTGATCCCCTCATTAAGGCTTGTTCATTCTGTTTCCTAAAACTCTCTTGCCTCTGTCCACTTCTCCATATCATGGATATATCCCCACCTCCATCGCCACCGCTGCTGGCCTGATTCTGGCCCATCATTTCTGATCTGGACCATAGGACAATCTGCTAATTGGTGTCTGTGCCTTCAGGGTTAACCCTGTCTTGCTCTTCCTTAAACATGTTTTAGAAAAACTAAAACATGTTTTAGTGTCTCCCCATCATTCCCAGAATAATAAACTCTTAAGCTTCTTTATAGCTTAGCATCCAGTCTCCAGGGTCTCTTCTGGCCAGTCACTGCTTACCTTGCCAGCTTCATCTGTTGCCATTCTCCTGCCTCTTATTCTTCGTCACCCCCACCACCTGCTAGACTTGAGTTTTTTGGGGGCATTCTGTTTCCCCTCCAGCAATGTGCCAGTGTTATTCACTATCCAAGACCACCTCCTGATTTCAACGCCAGCTTGCTGGCAAGCCCCTCCCACATGCCCTCAGACTTCTTCTTAGCTTTATCCTCCCAGGAACCCTGTCCTGATTCTCAGTGCCTCTTCTGTGCCTCCTTTTCCCATAGCAGTGCTCATCCTGCACCACTTAGTGGTCTGTGAGCTCCTTGAGGGCAGGGAGTGAGTGAATCTGTGCAGCCAGTCCTGTGACTCAGCATGGCCTGTGTGCACCCAGCACACAGAAATGTCAGTGTGTGTTTGCTGAATGAATGAGTGCATGAATAAATGGTCCTCAAAGAGTTTCCTTGGGCCCCTTCCCTCTTGAGGGTGGCCCTGGCCCAGGCCCTACTTCCTGCCCTGTACTGTTGAATTCCCAGACAACTGCAGCTAACTGGAGCAAGTCAGCCTCAGGTCATCGCCCTGGGTAAGCTCTCACTAGGTGTCCTAAGTGATCTGAGCCACCCTTCCACTAGCCACTCTGCCAAGCAGATATTTGACTACCTTTGAGCCCAGGCAGCAAGCTTATCCTTTGTTAGGTGCTTGCCCCACTCACCTTCCTGAGGTATTTAAGCTGCTGCACATCTCCCCTTATATTCTTGGCAATATAAAAATATTTCCAAGATTAAGAATATTAATGCCTGCGGAGCCTGGGTGGCTCAATTGGTCAAGCATTCGATTTCAGCTCAGGTCAAGATCTCACAGTTCGTGGGTTTGAGCCCTGTGTCAGGCTCACTGAATCCACAGCCTGCTTTGGATTCAGTGTCTCCCTCTCTCTCTGCCCCTCCCCTGCTCATGCTTTGTCTCTATCTCAAAAATAAACATTAAAAAAAATTTTAAGAATATTAATGCCCAAGGGGCATCTAGGTGACTCATTCAGTTAAGTGTCTGACTCTTCTTGATTTCGGCTCAGGTCACGATCTCATGGTTCATGAGACTTAGCCCCATGTTGGACTCTGCACTGACAGCTCAGAGCCTGCTTGAGATTCTCTCTCCCTCTCTCTCTGCCCCTTGCTCTCTTCACTTCTCTTTCTCTCAAAAATAAACTTTAAAAAAAAATGTTAATGCCCAAAACAGAAGAGGGTCGTCTTGTCACAAGCTGGTGACCTTGCAGGAACATAAAAACAGGTTAGACTTCTAGAGTTTGGAGGTGAGGAAAACCTACTTTAGAGGCCTCCGTTGTGGGCGCAAGACTGTCCCCTCCTGGCCCCCTCCTGGCCCCCTCCCAGCCCCTTACCTCTATACCATAACAGTTTCAGGCTGGCCTCATTAGTTCAGTGAGAGGTGTCAGAAGGTGATGACCTAGGTGGCCCCAGGGCTTCAAGCCGAGGACTCTTGTAAGGGCCATGTTGTCATCAGCCTCACCCTGCTACTGTCTCCTTCTGAACTCCTGGCCTGATAAAAGCCCCAGATTTGGGCACCTGGGTGGTTCAGTTAGTTAAGCATCCGACTTTGGCTCAGGTTATGATCTCACAGTTCATGAGTTTGAATTCCTCATTAGATGAGCACAAGCCCTGCTTCTCTCTCCTCTCTCTCTGCCCCTCCTGAGATTCTCTCTCTCTCTCTCTCTGCCTTTGTTCACTTGCACCCTCTCTCTTAAGAAAGAGGGAAAAAAGCCCCAGATCTGTCTCTTAGCTTCTGCCCCATTTCCTCATTTTCTGCTTGTAGGACTGACTTTAAACAGATCAGGAGGTTGCACTGACTCTTATGAAGGTTTCAAGGGCTAGAAATAGAGCCTGGGCTGGAAGCCAGTAACTGCCATACCACTGATTTGGTGAACTGAAACAAGTGTCCTCCCCAATCTGGATCTCTTTTTATTTGTTGTGGTGGACCAGTTACAACAAGCTAGACTCCTGAATCCTCAGTAAACAGGATCAGTAGTCAGTCAGAGTCTGTGGAGTGAATGACACTTGCTTTCATCAAGTGCGCTGGTTCCTTTGTCATGTGTGCCATAGATTGTACAGTATACACCTTTTCACCATTGGGCCATCCAGGAAACTAGCATCCTTGCCTTCCCTTCAAGAAGAGGAGGTATTCCAAATGTAAAGCATATACAAAGATGAGGATGGGGAGAGGGTATCATCTGCTCAGTCCTCACAGTAAACAAAGGTAGTGTCCATTATCACCCCTAGTAAGGGAACATCAAGTTCAAAGAAACTAAGCACTTGCCACAGGCACACAACCAGTGAGCAAAGTTAAGACTAGAACAGGTCTCTCTAATTCCAAAACCCACTTTGTTATTTTCAGAAGACTGTGGCTCCTTGAGATTGGAACAGGGATTGGGGGGTAGAGAATGGCAGAGATAAGACCAGAGAGAGCAGGGACCCGTTTTTACAGAGCCTTTACCGTTAAGTCATATTGAAGTGCATAGCTTTGAACCTGAGGGCAGGGGGAGCCACTGAAGGGATTTAAAGAGACAAGGATGTGATCAGATTTGTGTAAGAAAGATCATTTGTGCTACAAGAGAATGGATTAGAGGGGGAAGAAAGAGGACAGGCTGTGTAAAAGCAAGAGATGAAGGGGTCTGCAATGGGGGGGTGGCTGCCAGAAGGAAGGGAAGTAGACAGAATAAGAAGACAAAATCCACACTTTATACTTGGGATTTGGGGAGAGAGAGGGCAAAGTGTCAGCCCTGATTTTCAGATTTCTTTGGGGGTTTTTGGGGTGCTGTTCACTGGAATAGTGAAGACATGTGGGGAAGGAAATTCATCCATTTACTGAACATTTTGAGTTTGTATGGATATCTAGAAAGAGATGTTCCAGAACTCAGGAGAGGTACAGGCTGGAGATGGCGATCTTCAGGGCTGGATGAAGCCAGCCAGTGTGTCCAGTGTGGAGAGGTCAAGGACAGACGGGGGCCTGGCACAGGTGGGAGGTTAGTGCTTGCCCACTGGATGGCTAGTGGCCTGGGGGGAGGGGCTGGGCACATTCACTTGGGCCAGGGGAGGCAGATTGAGCAATTTGTCCAGCAATGAGGGAGGAGCCAGATGAAGTCAATAGAAAACTAATTTTCTTTTCTGCTGGAAGAAATGAGGTGTGTGGCCACTGGGTAATTGCAGATAACGAGGGGACTTATTCTTAATATGCACAGCGGTCGTGGTCCCCAGAGTGCAGGAGACAGGAAGGATTGGAGGTGCCCTGACAAGGCCAGACTTCTTTGGGAAGAAAATCACCCTATTGTAGCCCTTTTGACGACAGTACCGTCATAGCCTCTGGACCCTATCATAAACCCTCCTGGTCCTAGGGCCCTTCCTGCCCTGTCTCCACCCTGCCCCTTCTACACAGATCTTCCTGCCCCCTTCCCCTTCTGTCAGCAGCTTCACTCCTCCTGTCCAAGCCCCTCCCTCCACCCTTTACCCATGCGCACCCCCACCCAGCACAGGCATACACACTAAGGGAGACAAATGACAGGGCCTCAGCTGAGCGGGGTGCGTGTCCGGCCCATAAACCACGGGGATGGGTCACGTCTGGAGTTGCCATGGCCGCCACTATCCACCCATCTGTCTTCCCACTGTCCTGCCTCAGACCAGCCCTCATGGTTTCCTGAATCCCCGGAGGGAAAAGGTGTCCCCAAATCTGAGGCCTGTGTCACCTTTCCATGCCCACATCCTCCATGGGTACATTCATGTTGAGGTCTTCTGTGACAGGACCCTGTGTGACATGTCTGCTCTAAACAGGGCCTGCAGAGTCGTGTTCTGGCTAATGACACAGGCCCTGGGCTGACCAACACTCCTATTCCCACCACAGCCCTTTCCTAGCTCTTTTGGGCCCCATTTCCTAGTCTAAGGTTTCTAGCCAAGGCAGGCCGGGGTTGCTCAATGGAAGGGGTTTGCCCTTGACAGATGCTGAGGTCTCCTGACCCCACCTTGACCTTACCACAGCCCCACACCTGATTATGACATCAAAGTATAATGCTTCTGCAATCACAGCATCGATCCCATGAGGGCTGGTAGCGGCTGAGGTCCTGGTTATGGCCCAGAAGCATATATGGGAGGTGGGAGAGGGATGAGGGGAGAGGTAGGTGAAAAGATGGGGAGCTGGCTGCTGCTCTGAGCAGTGGAACAGAAAAACCTAGTGCACTTGGGCCATTTCTGTCCTTGGCTTCCTGTAGAGGGACAAGTGTTAGGCAGCTGCACCTCCTGCTGGTGGCGTTAAAACAAGTCCTGGCCCATGTCCATGATCCTGAAGCCCTAGAGTACCTGCTCCTGCAGCTGCCGCGGTTCTAGGAGTTTTGAGCATGGAGTTTTCTTAGGGACCAGTACTGGAGAAACTGCCGTGATAGGGTCTGGCAGGCGCCGACATATTTAGATATAGCCAGAGGCAGTGCTTAGGCTGAGCACACAGGCATGTCTAGTAGAAGATTGCTGGCCAGGGTGTCAAAAGACCACACACCTGGCCCTCTCCACCGGTCTGGGGCTGCATGGGAGCACGTGCCCAGGCAGATTGCTGTTGGAGCACACAAGCCTGGGGCCCAGAGCAGGTTCCCCAGGGCCCCAGCTCAAAAGTGCCGAGGATTGTGCCTTGTTACCAGTGATTATGGCCTAGGCCACATCTCTCACACACACGCAAGTGCCGGCAAAGTCACCCTGGCCGTGGGTGTGATGAATGGCCGCACAGTAATGAAATGGAGACATCAAGGCGGGTGGCGGGAAGACGGAGTGTGGCGGACGGGCCGTCCCCACGCGGCGGCAACAAGAAGGATCGCCCAGCGGCCGGGGGCCGTCAAGGGAGAAATTACACATTTACTCTGCCTTTTTCTTACTGCGACGGCGCCCATACATCACCGCTGGGGCCGGGGCGGGACACGCCGGCCAATTTCCAGCATGAATTATGGGACTGAGCAGCACTGAGACCAGGCTTCCTGCCGGCCCAGCATCACCCACCCCAACCTGAGGCTGGAGATGCTGCCACCAGGGGACAGGACCCCCTGGATTAGAGCCTAAGGCTCAAGTCTGACCCTGCTCCCCACCCCCACCCATGGAGGAACATGTATGGGCACAGAGGGAAATCACCTGGGGGGGCCCGTCTAAATGTCTTTTCTTCTTCTTAGATGACTGCAAGAACATTGCCAACATCATGAAGACACTTGCATATCAAGGCTTCATCTTCAAGCAGACATCGAAGCCGTTCTGATTGGCCGAGTGTGGGATGGGGCAGGACAGGGTAGCTGCTTGGCCCAGCCCAGAACCCTCCTTTCCCTCACCAGAGGGGAAAAGGGAGAGTGGCACAGCTCTACATCCAGAGTGTCCCCCAGCCTGCCCTGTGGGCTTGTGCCCGGGGTAAGGGCTTGGCCACTTGGCCCCTCTGGAGCAGACACTTTGTGGTCCCCACCCCAACCCTCCCAACCTCAGCCCAGTATTAGCCTTCCATTGTGGGCCTGGGCTAGGGGGACCCAGGCACTCACCGCCTCCTCCCTGGTACACAGGCTTCTGCCGGGGCCACTAAGCCCCCCTGTGCCCCCTCCCATCTGTAGTGCATGGTGTGTGGTGCCCTCAGGGCTCCAGGACAGATCAGGCCCCACCTTGTGTCTACCCCCATCCCCGCTGTGAACGTGCCACTGAATAAAGTCGGGGAAATGAGGCTCTGGGTGTGTGTGTCGGGGGCGGGGGGTGCGGAGAGACTGGATGGTGCTGTGCCTGATGCCATCAAGATAATGTACAAAGGTTAGGGCATGTTCTGGGCTGCTCTACTCAAGGCCACCAGTGGGGCTGGCAACCACTTGAGCACCTGTGAGACCTTCACTGAATAGTCACAGGCTACAGGGGCTGTCTGAGCACAAGACGGTGTTCAAAGTTACTGGTATCCGAGGCCACTGCTGTGTGTGAACCAAGTACAGATGTTTGGGTAAAACTGTAGTGGTTAGAGGGCTGCTAAGGGCCTCAACGCTGGCAAGCCCCAATGCCACTCTGTGGAGTGAGTAAGGTGACCCCTCCTGCCCACCCTCCCAACCAGGGACATCACAAGTGGTGGGAAGGAAAAGGAAGCACCGGTCCAACTGAGCAGCTCTATTTACACAGCAGCATCACCCACACCCCATGTGGCCTCTCATGGCTTCTTGGCTTTCTTCACAGAAGAGGAGCTGGAGGCCGATTCCCGTCGCTTCCTCTGAGAAGATACAGAAGGTGTTGGGGTCAATGGCCCCCAAGGCTCTATTCAAGCTTGGTGAGTGTGTTTCACACTCTCAGGGAAGGTGATGCCCGCTGGCCGGCCACCCACTCCTACCCTCAGTCTCAGAACCCATCAGAGTAACCATTCCCATTGCGGGCACTAGAGGGAGCAGGTCTGTACATGTTCGTGTGTTTGCTCACGTGCAGGGCCTGTTCATGCTCCCCACTGCCCGCCAAGGCTCTTACCGAATTGGGCGTGAGGGGTGCGCCCACCACATCAATGATGGTGTCCTTGGTGGGGTCGGGGCCAAGACCAGGTTCAGGTACTGCTGGCTCAGCAGAGGCCGGGGCCGGGCCTGATGCTGGCGTGGCAGGGCCCCCCAGCACGCCAGCCCGGGCCAGGGCCTCATGCCGGTGCCTCAGCATCTGGAGCTCGTACTCGCAGTTGGCGCAGGCCTGCTTGAGCTCATAGAGCAGCACCAGGTCACTCCGCAGCTCGTTGAACATGTGCACCAGCTCCTCCGTGGGTGTCGGACTCAGTTCTGCAGGCGGTAGGTGGAAGGCACAGGCAGAGCCAGTGTGTGCAGGAAGGCCAGCCACAGAAAATGCCCTCCCCTGCCCAGCCTTGACTGGCAGCCTTGGGTTACGGGTAGGTCCTGCGGGCCCAGCCCCCACTCACCCACACCAAGCTCCAGCAGCATCTGCTCCAGGGCCTTGATCTTCTTCTGTCCCACAGAGCTTGGCAGCTTCATCTGCAATGACCCAGACTGCTAAGCCCTCTCCCCCACAAGTAGCTGAGGATTGGGGGACCAGAGGCAAAGGGGAGTGGAAGAGAAGTTAACCCCGGGAAGGCAGCTCTGCATCAGGAAAGGAAATAGCCCGTAAGTGGAATATAGCAAGAGCACAAGCGCTTTGACCTCAGCCTGGCCACATACCCGCGATCTCCCTTTCTCTGCAGCACATGGTACAACCCCACCTGGTGCTCCAGCCCCATGGCTGCGGCAGGCAGGCTGCAGAGAGCCCAGGGCCCAAGCCCAGCAATGGAAGTGGCACGTACCCGCTGGCTCCGCAGTGTGACGCCTGCGGACTTGAAGTCCGGAAACTTGATGCCTGCGGTCTCAGGAACAGCCTGGGGAGAAGAAGTCATGGAGACCAAGGCGTGGCAGGGAGAGAACCCAGTGTTAGTCCCAGCATGCTGCTAGCCCTGGGTGCTCTCAGGGCCCTCCACCCTGAGCCGGACTGACTCCATCTCCATACCGGCTTCTCAGCCTCCTTTTTCTGGGGTAGCTTCTTCTTGGGGGCCTTGCGTTCCGTGCGCCGCTGCTCTGCAGTGGTGTCTGCTGCTGTTATCAGCTTCTGCAGGTCCTGGCTACGCTTCTCTCGCTCCTTCTTCCGGGCTTCGATTTTACGTAGCTCCTGCAGCAGATACTCCTCCTCTGCCACCTGGGAAAGCAAGATGCCGTGAAGTGTGTGCAGGTGCCCAGGGGAGTAGCTATAAAAGCAGGGTCAGAGGCTAGTGAGGGAGGACTAGGCAGGGAGGCAGGGAACCTGCAGGGGAGGGAAATGAGGGCATGCAGGATGGAGGCAAAGGGCTGCAGGACATGGATGAGGGGCAGTGAAGCTCAGGGCCAACCTGCTCAGGGGTCCGGTTGTACAGGCGCTCTAGCTGTTCCTTCCTCCGTCGCTCATGCCCAGCATCAAATACTGGTATCTTGAGGTCTGTGCCTGGCACTGCCCGCACGTTAGCAAGCTTGGCACAGATGTGGTAGTACCGCTCCTTCAAGTCCTCCACAGAACGCTTCTGAGGGTAAAGACATGGCAGGGAGGATGAACACTGAGAAGCATATGGAAGGGGTAGCATAAAGGCAATGGGCCTCCTAGGCCCAGGGACTGGGCACACATGCAAATGCATGACACCAGCTCACCTTGAACTGCTGGTGGTCATACCGGTCATGGATAACTACAAAACGCAAGTCAAACCGGCGGCTGAGGTCAAAGAGGTGGTCCGTTTCTGCCTTAGTCCATGCATCATCATGAAGGTAGAGCTGGTACTCCTGCTCTGAATACACAGGAACCTGCACAGTCTACTGGCACAGAGGGACAGAGTGGGGACACGTCATGTCACATCCAGTGGGCTCCAGCCCGAGATCACAGCCCCTCCTGTTTATTGCCAATCTTTAGGCTGGACCAAAGCAAACCCTTTGACTAGGCCCCTGCACAGAGCAGCCTGGAAACGATGTTTCCAGGTGAGGAAACAAACTGCTTGACTGGAGACTCGCTGGGCTCTAAGGCCGCAGCCTGCCTCTGCACCCGGTCCGGGGTGGCTCCACCATGCCTGCAGCTCCAGAGCCTCAATAACAGGAGTTTAACTCTGGAGTAGAGCAGATAGCTACATACCAGAGAAAAGCCCAGGTCCCCTGTCCATGGAACATTTGTCTGAAGCATTCCTGCCACCCAGTGGTGATAATGAGACTTGCAGCTGCCCCAGAGCAGGCCAAGGTCACTTAACCTCTACCAGAAAAGGGGCCTGAATCCTTCTCCCGGCAAGATGCAGCCCTATACACGCATGCCCCTGCCTCCCCTCTGCCACATTCCACCCCCCAAACCTTTCTCAGAGACAAAAAGCACCACCACCACCACTCCTTCCCCAGGAAGGAGTCAATGTTAGGCTGGACTAGGGAAGTCCCTTTTCTCTATCAAAAACCACACTGGCTCTGAACCTGCTCTCAAGACCCTACCTATATGCAGCTGCCTCTTGGACTTATCCTACTGGAGGTCCCACATACACCTCAAACAATACGTTTGGGTGATGGGTGTTAACCGGACTTACTGTGGTGATCATTTTGGAATATATACAAATATAAACCATGCTGTACACCTGAAATTAACAGATTAATCGATTATATCTCAATAAAAAATATACATGTGTTCGGTACTGAGCTCATCACCTTCCCTCAAACTCCTATCTCTTCCAGTTCAGTTCTCAGTCAATGTCACCATCAGACAACACAGGTGCCTAAGACAGAATCCTAGAAAGCATTTCTAATTCCCATCTTTAACCTTGACCCCACCCCTTCCACAAATCCGTGGCTTTTTCAACTCCAGAATCTCATCTCCACAGCCAGATCTCAGTCTAGACCACCACTACCACTGTCTGAATCAGAAAAACCTCCTTCCCACTGGTCTCTCTTCCTCTATTCAATCCTCCTCCAAACAATTCTCTGTCAGCAGCCAAGATGTGATCTCTCTGACCACTGCTACTTAGAGAACAGCCTGCAGACCTGTGCTGTTTGCAAACAGGTCTCACTAGTCTATGTAAGGATGGAAACTGGAAGCTGGCATTTATACTGGAAACCTTTATAACAATTTCACAGAAATCACATGCTACTGAACCTAGTATGAAGAAACATGGACTTGTATTTTGTCTTTTCTTATAATTTTACTATCTTTATCAGACTGATTGTAAATATTTTCTTAAAATCCTTCATCACAGATAATTTGAGAAGCACTCTTCTAGAATACGTATCCATCATGTCACCCAACCACCTCTTACTAAACCCCTCAAAGGTTCTCCACTAAACTAAGATATAAGTGCCTTCCAGATAAGTCATAAACTCCTCATGAACAAGCACTGTCTGGTTCATTTCCTATCTTTGGGGTTCAGCACAGTGGCAGGCACACTGTAAGTATCAATGAATATTTACAGAATCAACCAATGAGCACATCTGTAGGTGACCTGGCCCCTCTTGGCAGCCCGTCCCTCATGCATTCAAAGTTCCAAACAAATGCCCCACAGTGTCAGGAACATACTAGGCTCTCCCCCCTCAGCCTTTGCTGTTCTTGCCTGAAATGCATCCCCAGTTCCACATTCCTTCCTCTATATTAGATAACTTCTCATCCTTTTGACCTCTTCCTCTAGGAAGTCCCTCTCATTTCCCAGGCTTGGTTAAGTATTGGAATGGATTGCAATTCCATTTAATTAAAAAAAGAAAAAAAAAAAAAAAAAAACCCAACCCTGCAGGAACTATGTACACAGACCGGCTCCCAAGGGGCTCACAGTCAAGTGAGAGAGACATTCATTCATTCAAAAAATATTTATCACAGGCCCACTAGACCTATGCTGGGAACATAGTGCTGAGTAAGATAGACAGTGGCCTTACCTTCTCAGCGCTCACAGTTCAGCTGAAAAAAACACTTTAGTCCAGCGTGGAGAGTTTGATGACAAAGGTATGCCTAGGGTGTAGTGAGTGACACCTGACCCAGCCTGGGGACAAGCATTGGTCAGAGAAGAGGTCACGGGAGACAATAAGGTTACTTTGAAAGAGAACAGTGAAATGACCATGATTCTCTTTTACAAAGACCACTCTTACAGCACTTGGGACAGACAGGGTGAAACAGAGCCTGAGAGACCTGCTGACAGGTTTCGGAGATAATCCAGGTGAGAAGTGAAGAGGCCTGAACTGAAACAGCACCAGTGGAAGGTAAAGAAAAGGACACAGATATAATTTTAGGTTAAAACCACAGGACTCAGCAACTGGATGTAGGGTGAGAAAGGCGCCCACTCCTGTGTTTCGGGGGTGAGTAAGGGAGCAGCTGGAGAGCCACAGACTGAGAGCGGGGCCCCAGCAACCAGCAGCACTGGAGGGAAGATCATTAGCTCACCTTACTCCTACTTCATTCTGCACCTGTAGTCGCCATGATCTTTCTAAGAATCAAATCAGATCCTCACACTACTCTGCTTAAAAATGTCAGTAGCAGGGCACCTGGGTTGTTCAGTCAGTTGAATGTCCAATCCTGGAGTTCAGCTCAGGTCATGATCCCAAGGCTGTGGGATCGAGCCCCGCATCAGACTCTACACTGAGCATGGAGCCTACCTAGGATTCTCTCACTCTCTCCCTTTGCCCCTCTCCCCAACTTGCATTCCGTCTCTCTCTATCTAGTAGCTACTCAAAGACATCAAGGCAAAGCCCAGAGTCCTGAGCCTGGTTGCCAAGGCCTGCCTGGCCTGGCCCTGCTTACATCTCAGGACTCACCTTCTAGCATGTCCTACCCTAGGCTTTAGGCTTCACCAACAGGGAAATGCCTACAGCATGCCATACATGTGACTGGTTTTTTATTTATGCCTTTGCTCATGCTGGTCCCTCTGCCTTAAAAAGTCACTGCACTCCTTTCCTAATAGTGCCTGATGACATCCTTTAAGACTCAATTCCAGCTCTAACTTCTCCAGGAAGCTTCCATGGAATTCAGGTCCTCCCAAAATAGCATGTACCCCAGCAAACTGTAACTGCCTGCGCCTCTCCCCATATCCTCCCCAACAATATGCAGAGCTTCCTGAGGGCAGAAATGCTTCTGGGGCAGTTCTGTGAACTCAGTGCATAGGGCTTGACTCAACATGGAGCGGCATTCATCAAATACAAAATGAACATTCTTCTGTCTTCTCCTCAAATTCTCTCATCTAACCTTCCCACCCATTGCCTCAACACCTCACCTCTTGGTTGTCCCTTCCCAAACCTACACCTCCAGCCTCTCTCTCCACCAGACCTGGGGACAGGGGGGAGGCTGAGGATGTTGGTGAGATGGAAGAAAATCAGGTCTCCTGGGGGGGGATAGGGGTGGCGAAAATGATAGGTCACACCCAGATGTGCTCAGTCTAAGAAGCCTGTAGGCCATTCCGGCAGAGTTGTTCAGGTACAGCTGGCTACACTGGACTGCGGGGGAAGAAGTTGGGACTTGAAGTCCTGGGATTAGGCCCTTAGTGCTTTTAGGCTCCAAGTCTAGGCTGCTCCAGGCTGCAGGGACTGTGACATCATATTGTATACTGGCCTGAACAACAGCTTAGGAAATCCTAGCATAGCCCACCTCTGCCCCTCACTAGCTGGGGGGGTGTGGGTAAGACCCTGCTCTGTCCAAGCTTCAGTAATCTAGACCACAGATGATTCAGCTTGGACCATGGTGCTAGCACAGGAGATGAAGAACAAAGGTAAATGTGGTTTATTATGGAAACAAAATCAACAGGACTCAATGATTAAATGTATCCCTGAGATCTAATTCAAATGTCACCTTCTCAGAGAGGCCCAGCCTGGACACCTTGTCTAAATTAGGCCTCTCCTACACATACTCTTTCACTCTTTAACTCATTTCATACCCCATTCATATCCTGGTTTCAATTTACTAATGGCCCAAATCTGAAAGAATCCAATTTCTTTGCTTACATGTTCATTATCTGTCTTCCCCTACCTTCTTTGTCCTGCTGTTGACTGAAGTTAATTGGTGACCTACAGGGGAAGTCAAGTCAAGGATGATTCCCAAGTTTCTGGTTTGGGCAACTGGGTGGATACTAGTGCCATTCACTGATACGGATTTGGGTGAGAAATACAGGAAATAGATGAATTCTGTTCAAGGGTACCTACTTGATGTGAAGTAGTACCTGTGGGGCCATCAGGGACGGACATTAAGTAAGTGATTGGATATCGCTCTGGACTGGAAATATTACGTGGGGTCACTGGCATAGAGCAGACAACTGGAGCCACAAAGAAAATGAGACATACTAGGGAGAAAGTACAGAGAGACAAGGGCACAGCTGAGGAACAGTGACATTTGAAGGGCCAAGAGCAGCCACCAAAGCCCAGACCAGGTCCAGGAAGGGAGAGGATCCCACGGGCAGAAGAGACCCACAAAATCCCACCCTGCAGGTATTTGCCACTGTGGACTGAGTGGGTAATAATCGTTGAGACAAAGACTGAGTGGCCTCTGGAGCCAACCCTAGGAGGCTGAAAGCTCACGTTGAGTATCTCAGAGTAGGTGAGCAATCTTGGCCTATGTCCAAATGGTGGTAGCTCACCTTATTGAACCTGGCAAAGGGGTAGTCCTTGCCCTCCTCAGCTGCCCGTCGCCAGTGGAAGAACATAGCTCCATCCTTGCGGGCTGGGTTGGTGAAGGGCATCCACTTCCAGGGCCGCACCTTCTTAGAGCCCAACTTGGCTTTCACTGTGCGGTAACCTTGACCAGTGTCACTGGGTAGCAGTGGGGGTGCATCCCTGGCAGCAAGGTTCAGAGAGATGAGAAGTTAGAGTAAGAAAGTGTGCAGAGAGCTTTTGAGACCAAGCTGAACTACCCTACAGCAAGGGAGTCATGTCCTAGAATGAGAAATCTGAGCAAATCCTATATCCTGCTAAGTAAGCAGGAGCCAGCAGAGAGATAACTGGCAGCAGAGATATAACTGGCAGAGAAAATCATACAGATGGACCAGGACATGCAAGACGGGTCAGGAACCAGAGCCTGGGGGACTTGGGATTCTAATACTTGCTTCTTGTCAGAGTAGAGCAATGCATAGACCTCTCGGTGCATGCCCTCGGGTCTCTTGAAGGTCAGTGTCTCGGAGGACTTCTTGGACTTTTTCTGAGAAGGGAAACCACAATTTAGAAACCACAACCTAGACTCCCTTCCCTGAAAATTCTTTAACCCAGCTCAATCCCTGAACAAAACAGCATCTACAGGTACAATGACACACTATGAAATTAGAGAAACCACTCACAGGGCACCTTAGTCGGAGCAAGTCATTCTCATCCCCAACCCCACCTCACCTGGGTAGAGCCCTGATCTGTCAGACCATAAAATACTTTCCCATCATCTCTCAGAATGTCACGCTGACTTGGTGCCACTGCCCATATCCTACAAGTGTCACACTCTTTTGATACTCTCATATCTTATGAGTATCACACTCTCTTGGTCCTCACCATTTCCCATGGGTGTCCTACCACCTCCGCCCCATGTCATCAAGGTAACACATATTCTCTGACCCCTATATCACACCTTTTACCGCCCATCTCACTAGAAGTGCAGCACCCCACCATCTCCCCCATCTCTCTGCCGCTGTCACTCCTTCCCACCACTTCACTCCCAAAACCAAGGTTCTCAGGCGCCCCTGCTACCTTGTCCGGGTTGATAATGTCCTTCTTGCTGATGGTCCCGGACGCTGCATCCCCCTCTGGACCCCCAAGTTCTAGAATGTCCCGCACATCTGCGCCTGTAGCCATCGCGCCAGAGAGATGGAGGATGGCCCCCGAGGTCAAGGGTCAGTGCCTGAGAAGGGACCCGACTCAGATCAGGGGGCGGAGCCACTTTAGCCCCAAGTAGGGCGAGGTGAAGGGGCGAGCCGCTAGGAGGAAGGTAACCCGGGTCGGGTCGGGATTCCACCCGCGTGCTGCCACTTGGGTCTCCCTTACGGCCCCGTCTGCCTCCTAAGCACCAGCACCTCCACACCTAGATTCCCTAGCTGCCGCTGCCGGCGCTCCTCTAGACCCGCAAAGCCGAGGACAGAAACTTCCGGTAGTGCGCATTCGAAATGCGGCCGGCAGGAACACTTCCGGTATGTGCTGAGTGGAAATGGAGCCGGCTGGCATGCCGGTGTGAAAGCAGCCGACTGCGGAGGGATAGTCACCGGCATTGGCTCCCGCGGGCTCGCCAGTGTTCGCATGCTGCCTGCTTTCTGGCATTTTCCCTCTATGTTGCTCTGTTGCGTCTCGGGCAATAAAAACAGAGCGCAGAGCTTTGGCCCTTGGAAGTAGCTTAATTCCTTTGAACCCGTTTCTTCATTTGTAAAACGCAAATTGTAATGGTACCTGCTTAAATGAAGTATCGATAATCCATGAAAACATTAGCAAATTGCCTGGCACGTTTAATCTTTTTTTATTAAATGAGTTAATGGTATTAATGGTCCCTGTTCACTAAGTGCTAAGTATGTAACAGGCACTGTGCTAAGCATCGGAGATGAAGAGATAACGTAGTCAAGGTGGAGCATCCCAGGACAGCTGCCAAGATGGAGCAAGGTCTAGACCCTCTTCTGATGGAGCTCCCCTCTCATGGGGATTTTCTGGAGCCAGCTTCCTGGAACTTCACTAATCTGGGAGCTAACTGAACTAGTGTGGGTTTACAAAAAGGCCCAAGAACACGGCCTTGAGCAGGGAGCAACTGGAAGAATTCTCTCTCAAAGTAAGAAACTTACTAATCTCCCTAGAGACGTATAGAACTGGAGGTCCCTAGGAAAGGCAGAAGGGACAGGGTAAATAGCTCCCAACTTCAGCCTCACAAACCAGCCTGCAAACATGCAAGACACGTGGCCAATGAACATGGAAGGTGGAGTCCCGGCCTGGTAAGACATTAAGGAAACCAGACTCCAAGCCAAGGCCCTTCAAAGAACCAAGCAGGGATTAGAGGAGCGGACAACCTACACAAGTTAGCTATCAGTGTGGTAACCTGTTCTGGCTTGAGGAGGACAGGGGTGCAGCAGCTGCAGACTCAAGCCTACCTAGACCCCAAAACTTTAGAGAATTGGGCCTAGAAGTAGAAACTTTGCCCTTTTCCTGAGACCTAATTTCTGGGTGATTCTTCTGGCCTCTAAATAGTTTCTAGAAGAAGCCAGGGTCCTGCTGCAGAAATTGCCCACAGGAAAGGGAATAACTTTTGGAACCAGAAGCAGACAGAGCAAGGAGAAGGAGTCCTACTCCTCTGCCTCAAACGCTTGACTCTGCTTGTAGCTGGTTGTGTAATTATTTGTTTAATATCTACCTCTTCTGATAGATTATTTGTATGAAGATCATGGTACATAAATTTATGTACATATCAGGCATCGTTCTAGGCTCTCAGGATGCAGTGGGTGAATGAGATACAAAAGGCTTATGGTAGGGCTTATATCTAGTGGAAGAAAAGAAGCATATAAACAATAAAACAGTGTAAGTTTTGATGATGACAAGAGCTATGAAAAAAATAAAATAGGGTAATAAGATGGGGGACTGCTTTATGTAGTGTGGTCAGGGAAGTTTTTTCCAAAAACTCAAAATCTGAGCTGAGGTTTAAATGATAGAAATGGCCACAGCATACCTGGAGGAGGAATGTTTCAGACAGGAGTAGTAGCAAGTCCAAAGTCCCTAAAATGGAACGAGCTCTATATGTAAAAAGCACATAAAGAAAAAAGTCCAGGGGCTCCTGGATGGCTTAGTCGGTTAAGCCTCTGACTCTTGGTTCAGGTCATGATCTTGTGACTTCATGAATTAGACCCTTGTGTTGGGTTCTGCATTGACAGCACAGAGCCTGCTTGGGATTCTTGGTCTCCCTCTCTCTGCCTCTCTCCCACTCATGCTGTCTCTGTCTCTCTCAAAACAAACAAACAAACAAAAAGTCCAGTGTGTTGGGTGGTGAGTGAGGAGGGGGAGAATAGGAAGACTTGAGATCAGAGGTAGGCATCGAGGTCCATAGAAAGGAGTTTAGGTTTTAGCCTATGGGTATTTGAATATCATCCTTTCTTGGTCACAGCGTAGATTCTTTTTTTAATACAGAGCCTGCTTGGGATTCTCTCTCTCTCTCTCTCTCTCTCTCTCTCTCTCTCTCTCTCTCTCAAAATAAAATAGATAAATTAAAACAAACAAAAGAAACTGGGAAAGGGGAGGCTGTCTGTATGTGGTGTGATCAAGATCTAGAACATCTCAATCTGACCTGGTCTTGCTCAGGTTAATTATAAAGAATATTTTCCAACTAATAAGGACTAATCTTCCCACTTTTTAAAAAATTTAAATCCAAGTTATTAACATATAGTGTAATAATAATTCAGGAGTAGAATCCAGTGATTCATCACTTACATATAACACACAGTGCTCATCCCAACAAGTGCCTTCCTCAATGCCCGTCACCCATTTAGCCCATCCCCCCACCCAATACCCCACAAGCAACCTTCAGCTTGTTCTCTGTATTTGAGAGTCTCTTATGGTTTTTCTCCTGGGTTTTTTTTTTTCCTGAGAGAGAGAGAGACAGTGTGAGCAGGGGAGGGTCAGAGAGAGAGGGAGACACAGAATCTGAAACAGGCTCCAGGCTCTGAGCTAGCTGTCAGCACAGAGCCCAACGCGGCGCTTGAACCCACGAACTGTGAGATCATGACCTGATTGGATGCCCAACTGACTGAGCCACCCAGGTGCCCCTTCTCCTCGTTTTTAACTTATTTTTGCTTCCCTGTCCCTAAGTTAATCTGTTTTGTTTCTTAAATTCCACATAGGAGTGAAATCATATATGTCTTTCTTGGACTGACTTATTTCGTTTAGCATAATACATTCTAGTTCCATCTACCTTGTTGCAAACAGCAAGATTTCATTCTTTTTGATTGAAAATTTTTCCACTTTTTAAAATGGGCAAAGGACTGAACTCCAGTTTGGGGCGCCTGGGTGGCTTAGTCGGTTAAGCGTCCGACTTTCGCTTAGGTCATGATCTCGCAGTTCCGTGGGTTCGGGCCCCGCGTCGGGCTCTGTGCTGACTGCCAGCTCAGAGCCTGGAGCCTGTTTCAGTCTGTGACTCCCTCTCTCTCTGACCCTCCCCTGCTCACGCTGTCTCTCTCTCTCTCCTAGAAATAAATAAAAACATTTTTTAAAAAATTTTAAATGGGCAAAGGACATGAGTAGGAAGGTCACAGAAGTGCTACAGCCAATAAATGTACCGCTAAACATGCAGCATTACAAGTATTCAAAGAAATGAACAATCGAAAACTGTAATGAGATACCCAGTTCTTGCCTATTGAGTAGGGCAAAACCGTAAAATAATACCTGTGATACCTGTTCTTGACAAAGGTATTACTGAAATGGTCACCAGCCTACCCTGTTGATGAGAATGTAAATTGATCCAGCTTTGCTCATTAATTCGTTCAACAAATTGTTTAGTGCTTACTGTAAGCCACTTAGAAGTGTGGCACTCGAGGTGTCTGACTGGCTCAGGCAGAAGAACATGTGACTGTTGATCTCAGGGTTGTGAGTTTGAGCCCCATATTGGGTATAAAGATGACTCAAATAAATAAAACTTAAAAAGAAAAAGAAAGAAAGGAAGGAAGGAAGGAAGGAAGGAAGGAAGGAAGGAAGGAAGGAAGAAGGAGAGAGAAAGAGAGAAAGAAAGAAGAAAGAAAGAAAGAGAGAGAGAGAGAAAGAAAGAAAGAAAGAAAGAAAGAAAGAAAGAAAGAAAGAAAGAAAG
Organism: Proteles cristata cristata; assembly: GCA_017311185.1. NCBI lineage: Eukaryota > Metazoa > Chordata > Mammalia > Carnivora > Hyaenidae > Proteles > Proteles cristata. The sequence goes on along the minus strand of JAESUZ010003710.1, from coordinate 318,157 downwards.
AAAGAAAGAAAGAAAGAAAAGAATTGTAGCCCTTTAGGCCAGGCCCTGTGCTAGCCCTGAGTATACAGTAGTAAAGACAAACATGACCACTGCCTCCAGCAGGTACCTTTAAGAACTGTGCACTTTGGGGGCGCCTGGGTGGCTTAGTCGGTTAAGCGTCCGACTTTCGCTTAGGTCATGATCTCACGGCTCTGGGTTCGAGCCCCGCGTCGGGCTCTGTGCTGACTGCCAGCTCAGAGCCTGGAGCCTGTTTCAGTCTGTGACTCCCTCTCTCTCTGACCCTCCCCTGCTCACGCTGTCTCTCTCTCTCTCTCTCCTAGAAATAAATAAAAAAAATATTAAAAAAAAAAAAAGAACTGTGCACTTTGACATGCCTGGGAGACTCAGTCAGTTAAGCATCTGACTCTTGATATCGACTCAGGTCATGATCTCGTGGTTTGTGAGATTGAAACCCATTCAGGCTCTGTGCTGACATCTCAGAGCCTGCTTGGGATTCTCTCTCTCCCTCTGAATCTTCCCCTCCCCCCACTCCCATCCTTGGGTTTCTTCACAGTCCCTCTCTCTCCCTTTCTCTCTCTCTCTCAAAAAAAAAAAAAAAAGAACTATGTACTTTGTTGTATGAAAGCTATTCCCCAATAAGAAACAAAGAAGACGGGAATTGGAGCTGCCAATTTTTGATCGAAAATTTTTCCACTTTTTAAAATAGGCAAAGGACACGAGTAGGAAGGTCACAGAAGTGCTACAGCCAATAAATGTACCTGATCAAGATGCTGCTGTCCCATCCAGATGGCCAACAGACACATGAAACGATGCTCAGCATCGCTCCTCATCAGGGAAATACAAATCAAAACCACACTGAGATACCACCTCATGCCAGTCAGAGTGGCTAAAATGAGCCAATCAGAGAACTCTAGATGCTGGCGAGGATGTGGAGAAACGGGCACCCTCCTACACTGTTGGTGGGAATGTAAACTGGTACAGCCCTCTGGAAAACAGTGTGGAGGTTCCTCAGGAAACTAACAATAGAACTCCCCTATCACCCAGCAATAGCACTGCTAGGAATTTACCCAAGGGATACAGAAATGCTGAGGCATAGGAGCACATGGACCCCAATGTTCATAGCAGCGCTCTGCACAAAAGCTAAAACATGGAAAGAGCCTAAGTGTCCATCAACAGATGAATGGATCAAGAAGATGTGGTTTATCTATACCATGGAATACTACATGGCAATGAGAAAGAATGAAATCTGGCCATGTGTAGCAACATGGATGGACCTTGAGGGTGTTATGCTGAGTGAAATAAGTCAGGCAGAGAAGGACAGTTATCATATGTTTGCACGTATAGGAGGATTAGGAGGAACTTGACGGAGGAACAAGGGGGAGAAGAAGGGGGAAATGGTGGGGGAAAGGGGGAGAGGCAAACCATGAGAGACTCTTGAATGCTGACAAAAACTGAGGACTGGTGGATGTGGGGGGGAGGAGGGGTGGGCATGGAGGAGGGCACTTGTGGGGATGAGCACTGGGTGTTATGTGGAAACTAATTTGACAATAAACTATTTGTAAAAAAAAAAAAAAAAAAAAGATGCTGCTGTCCCAAAGCACCAAGACTTCCAGGCGGAGCCCCTGGGGGGAAACCTGTGGGGAACTGGCCAGGACCAGGAAATCTGGGGCAACAAGCTGGGGGACAGGGACTCTGATGAAGCCCGTGTGGTCCCTGACCAGTTTTGTGATCAAGAAAGATGAAGGCCTCTTCTGGGAATGGCTGAAGGACACAGGCCATGCCAACTCCAAGCAGTCTGAGAGTGGAGTGAGGCCTTCTTGGGGGGCCTCTTTGGGCAACCACCAAGTCCCCAGCACTGAGTGTCCAGACCTGCAGCTGAGTGGGCACCTCTGCCCCACCCGCCACAGTGGAAAAGACTGCATTTGGCCCCCTCACCTCCACATACTCCAGATCTCTCGGGAGATCTCTCCCCTCACCATTTCAACTTTTTTGGAATTCTCACTCTTTCATGTATCTCTCTTCTTCCCTTGCCAGTTTCCTACAGACAGTTATCAGCTCTCCAGAGTGTATTCCTGGCTCCTTCCCTCACTCCGCTCTCACTCTGTCACTCCAGACTGTTCAGACTGTTTGATGCCATTTGGCTTCTTTTTTTTTTTTTTTTTTTTTTTCAGATCAGTCTTCCCAGAACTGTGATAAGTTTGTGTGGTTTAAGCCACCTAGTCTGTAGTAGTTCTGCTATAACAGTTCAATCTAAGATATTTTTATTCTTTTAAATACATGTTTGGGGGTGCCTGGGTGGCTCAGTGGGTTAAGTGTCTGCCTCTTGATTTTGGCTCAGGTCATGATCTCATAGTTGTGAGATCAAGCCCTGCATCAGGCTCTGTGCTGAGCGCGGAGTCTGCGTGGGATTCTTTCTCCTTCTCTCTGCCTCTCCCACACTTAATCTCTCTCTCTCCCTCTCTTTCTCTCTCTGTCTCTCTCTCAAAATAAATAAAATAAAGCTTAAAAATATGTAGGTAGATAGATAGATAGATAGATAGACAGTTAGATAGATAGATAGATAGATAGATAGATAGATAGATAGATAGATAGATAGACAGACAGATGTTTGTATTGGCAAGCCAGTCCTTCTAAAGTCTGGAGTCCTTTACAAACTTCTTTGCAAGTCAGTTTTTTTTTTCTTTTCTAAATTAACTAAATCAAAATCAAAGCCAAAAGCAAGACATCACCCCTTGTACCACCCACCTCAAAGTAGGGGTTACAAAGCCTAGTGGTCCTCTTTGGGTTCGGAGGCCGCACGCACAACATTGGGGCATGTTGCTCTGGCTCATTTACTGGGTAACCTGGAAGATTAGAGGGGAATCCTGGCTCAAAAAGGGGATTCTCCAGTGAATCCCGGTGGCAGGACAAGCTGTGTCAGCAATTGGGCCTGATTATCCAACAGACCCAGTGGTCTGCGAAGTATTTTGTGACAAAGATCTTCTATATACCTTCAGGCAACTGCAGGAGGAGAATGAGGAGAATCACAGCCTGGACACCCAGGATTCTGCAGTAAGGCTGTGATCCCAACTGCAAATGACTGGCCACCACTGGAGAAGCAGTTTCTGGCTTTACACCTGGGCCTGGTAGAAATTGAATGCCTGACCACAAGACACTAAGTATGAGACTGGACCTGCCTGACATGAACTGAGAATGATCCCATCCCCTGAACCATAAAGGTAGGGATGCAAGTCAGCATTCCATGAGAAAATGCAAGGGGTATATAGACCTTTCTTCTTTTCCATTATTAATATTTAATGGTGTAAGTTTCACCATAATACTGCTTTAGCTGCATCCTGCAAATTATGTTCCATTTTCATTATCATTCTAATTTCCCTGTGACTGCTTCTCTGATCCATGGATTATTTAGAACTATGTGGCTTACTAAACTTCCAAATACTGGAGAGTTTTCTATATCTCTTATGATCATTGATATCTAATTTAATTCCACAGTGACCAGAGAACATGTTTTATATAATTTCAGTCCTTTTAAATTTATTGACATTTGTTTTATGGCCCAGCATATAGTCCATTGGTGAACATACCATGTATACTGAAAAAAAAATGTGTGTCCCACAGTTTGGTATAGAGTTCTGTAAATATTAATTAGCTCAAGATGATTGACAGTATTGTTCAAATAATCTCTGCCTTTTATTGATTTTTTTAGTCTATTATATCAATTGCTGAGAGGGGCTTAAAATCTCCAACTATGATTGTGGAATCGTCTGTTTCTTCCTTTAATTCTGTTCATTTTTGTTTCATGTACTTTGAAGCTCTGTTATTAGGCATATACACACTTATAATTGTAATATGTTTCTGGTGAATTGACCCATTTATTATTATGAAATATCTTTATCTCTGGTAAGAGTCTTTGTCTTTGACTTTATTTGATATTATAGCCACCCCAGCCTTCACAAGCTTGCTGTTTTCATGGTATATCTCTTTCCTTCTATTTTCTTTCAACTTTTTGGTATGTTTACATTTTAATTTTTTTCTTAAATAGGCTCCATGCCCAACGTGGGGCTCGAACTCATGACCCTGAGATTGAGGCACATGCTCTACCAACTGAGCCAGCCAGGCACCCCAGTATGTTTTCATTTTAAGTGCATCTCTTACACATAGCAGATATTTGAGTTTTGTTCTTTTTCATCCATTCAGATGATCTCTGCCTCTTGAGACCATAGGTGTTGGTCAAAGATGGGTAGCAGAAAAGAACAAGCTTAGGTCTGGCCTCATTTGTATCCTTTCTTCTTGAGGATGAATGCTATAGACACTATAGACTTTATAGTGGAACAAATAGTTTGCAGGCCGTTTTGGGCAGTTCAGTTTGCAAGGTCATCTGGTTGTCCCATGGACAAGCATTCAGTCTCTATCAGGGCCGCATAGTAAGATAAAGCTGTTTCTGGAAGGAAGATTAGCTATTTGCCAAACAGTACACAGCTTTCTTCCTAAACCCCAGGGGCTTCTTCTGCAAAGTTCCTCCTGGGCTCGCTCTAAACTCCATCAACATGGTGACATCAACATGATTGGATCTGGTGGGTCATGGAAACCAATGGGCCTTTCTATTTACATTGCAGCCTAGACCAACTGGACAGTTTTCTTTTGTTCTGGATTCTCTCAAAGCTGACAGCCTTTCAGGTCACTAAGTAAATAAGTGGGGTGAAAGACACCCAAATATGATGTATGCTCCTCAAAAATCTAAGAAGACCTCCAAGTACCATATTTCGATTAATCGGATTCACTGTCAACTGAAAGGTGCCCCTTCATCTATATTCTGGTATGAAGAACTTTTAAAAGCACTTTGAAGGGGCGCCTGGGTGGCTTAGTCAGTTAAGCATCCGACTTTCCCTTAGGTCATGATCTCGCGGTTCGTGGGTTTGAGCCCTGTGTCGGGCTCTGTGCTGACTGCCAGCTCAGAGCCTGGAGCCTATTTCAGAGTCTGTGACTCCTCTCTCTCTGACCCTCCCCTGTCTCTCTCTCTCTCTCTCTCTCTCTCTCTCCTAGAAATAAATAAAAATATTTTTAAAAAAACAGTAATTAAAAGCACTTTCAATTAGGGACCGTTAGGTGTCTCAGTTGGTTAAACGTCCAACTCCTGATTTCGGCTCAGGTCATGATCTCACAATTCGTGAGTTCAAGCCCCATATCAGGCTCCACACTGAGCCTACTTGGAATTCTCTCTCCCTTTCTCTCTATTCCTCTCCCCCAACCCTCTCTCTCAAAAACAAATAAATAAAATTTTTTTTAAAAAGTCTTTAAAAAAAAGCACTATCAAACCGTAAACTACCATTAATTGTAAGGTGAATTCTCATGACTGAGATGTTAAAATGTGAGAAAAAAACATTGTGAATGTACTAAATGCCACTGAATTGTTCACATTAAAATAGGTTAACATGTGGATTTTACTTTACTAAATTATTTTTTAATGTGAACCAATGAAATATGGTATTCTGCCCCTTTCATATGGTTGGAGGTTATAAGGTGAAGCAACATGTACTTCAGAGGGGACGTTGTGACACTCACTGAAACACTGAACCTCCAGAAACACCCTTGCAATGTATTTTCATGGGGTTGGGTTTATTCATTGAATCTAAGATGCTGTGACCCGGGCACATTCTTGATTTACCAGAAGGGGTCAACAGAAGGCTTTCACAGAACTGTGTCACTATTTCTTTCTGCTGACAAGGATTGTCAGGAGTCACTCAGCCTCAGTAGAGGAAGAGGAACTTCTGCTGGCAACGAAGTTCAAGGGGGTAGGATTTTGGATGCTTCAAGTCATCTGAGTGCTTTCTTTTCTGGTTGGCACTCCAGCATTCACACAAGAGACCTGGCAAAGCTGTCAGTATACCTGACACTCTACTACAGTAATTGTCAGAACCACACTTTGGATTTGATTTTCAATTATACACAGCCCCATGGCTGTAAGAGATACATTATTTTTCTCATAGACACAGAAAGTCAATGATTTGGAACTTGTCTTGAGCCAAAATTTTAGGGTATTGAGCTCAACATTCTTTGTTTTTAGTCTGTCCAGAAAGAAACTCCTCTTCACTGTAGTTTCCAAAGCCCCCTGCTCTCATGCTTTACTGTACCAGAGGCCATTTGATCCCCCAGAGCTTTGCTTTCAATGCATCTTTCATTCAGGTGATAATTGATTGCAGGTGATAATCTATTAGCGGCAGGCCAAGGGGGCTGCCTTTGATATTAGCTTGGTTTTCACTGCCCAAAAATAAATACCAAATTCATGACTGTTCTGATGTCAACATCTTTATCAGTTAAAGCCATAATTTCTTGTTATGTTTTCTAGTAAAAACAAGCAGCTGAAATTATTACAAGAAGAATTAGAAGACCAAATAGAGCAATAACCATAGAAAATCTAAAAATATTGTTATTGAGCTACAATTTTAAAAGGTAACAGGCTGAAAATTATAAACAGATGAGCTCTAGTTGACCATCAAGGAACAAATTATTCCTCATTTATTCAAGTTGACTTTAGAGCATATAAGAAATTGACACTTTTCTCAATCCAAATTATGAAAGTAGCACAATATATGAGTCTACGAAAGAGAGGAATGCTTCAAAGAATACATAATTCTCACTTATTACACAATTTAAGGGCATAATAAAAGGCTGAACATTCTGCTCACTAGTCAGGGCACATGGTGGGGCAGAGCTGGAGGGTGGGACAGCCAAGCTATGCCCAGAGTTGGAAAAACCATGTCAGGCAAAGAACTTGCATCAGGACTGAACTGCATTCGTGTGGGTGATTTAGTTCAAAAACTCTGATCACTGGATGTCATGGAATCTGGTGAGATGGCTTCTCCCAAGAGCATGCCAAAAGATGCACAGACTGGGCACCCGGGTAGCTCAGTTGGTTAAGCATTAGACTCTTGATTTCATCTCAGGTCATGATCTCACAAGATGGAGCCCTGCATTGGGCCCCACTGACAGTGTGGAGCTTGCTTGGGATTTCTCTCTCTCCCTCTCTCTGCCCCTCCTCCTGCTCACATATGCACATACTTTCTCTCTCTCTCTCTCAAAAATAAATAAACATTAAAAAATGTTTTTAAAGATTTTTTTTATTTTGAGAGAGAGAAAGAGAGCACACAAGCGAGTGGGAGGGGGCAAAGAGAGAGAGAGACATAGAATCCGAAGCAGGTTCCAGGCTTTGAGCTGTCAGTACAGAGCCCTACGCGTGAGATCATGACCTGAGCCGAAGTCAGACGCTTAACCAACTGAGCCACCCAGGGGCCCCAAAAAAACTTAAAAAAAAAAAAAAGTTCCACAGATAGGGTGCCTGGGTGGCTCCGTCGAGTGAGCATCCAACTTCAGCTCAGGTCATGATCTCATGGTTCATGAGTTCAAGCCCCATATTGGACTTGCTGCTGTCAGCACAGAGCCCACATCAGATCCTTTGTCCCTCTCTCTCTGTGCCCCTCTCTTTCTTGTGTTCTCTCAATAATAAACATATAAAAATAAAATAATAAGATGCACAGATGATGGCTAAAGGATATGGAGATAACAGATGTGAGGCAAGAGTTATAAATCAGGTGTTGAAGTTTGCCTTACAATTTGTGACCACAATTCTAAATGATGCAAAAATTTATACAAGCCATGCTGTGATAGCTATTGTTGATGCAGAGCATGTGCAATTGGCAATCCAGGGTTGCTCTGTTACCTCTTCTCCCCCAAGAGAATTTGTATTAGATATTGCCTGGCAAAGAAATCAAACCTCTTTTCCATTGATCAAGCCATATTCAGGTCCTAGACTGCCATTTGATCGATATTGCTTGACTGCTCCAAACTACACACTTAAGCCTCTACCAAAAAAAGCAACTAATTCTACAGGAAGAATAATAGCTCCATGGCTAAATGTTGGTTCAGTTGCTAGCCGCCCACGTGCTCCACTATAGGCACACCAGCCCCACAAATCATGTCCGTTTCAGCTAAAGTAGGGACTGCAATGTCCCTCATAAGGCAAGGGATTGCAATACAGACGCCCACTTCACAGTTCCCAGCTGTGAAAGCATCAATTCCTACAACATCAGCAGATGTTGCTAATTAATCAGAATGTTCTGGGTGGCTGAGTTAGTTAAGCCATAGACTCTTGATCTCGGCTCAGGTCATGACTTCACAGTTCGTGAGTTCGAGCCCCATATTGGGCTCTGTGCTGACAGTGCAGAGTCTGTTCAGGATTCTCTCTCCCTCTCTCTCTCTGCCCCTACCCTACACACACACACACACACTCTCTCTCTCTCTCTCAAAATAAATACATTAACTTAAAGAAAATTTAAAAAAAGAATGTTTGAGTAATCCACTGCCCCTAATATGTTGTCATCACACACAAAATGCTGCCAGTGAATCTTCAAAGGTATTAAATGAAATGTGAAGGTGACAATGGTGACGCTGCTGCTGACCAGTATGGCCATTCATAATCCAACCTTGGTGCGTGTAACATGTAACACGTATACTTGGTCTTGAATCCATTGTACTGGAATTAAACACGCACGTTGGCTGTTTTCAAGTTGTTTTGCAAAACTTAAATAGTATTTAGTGAGTAAATATAGTCACCATACTTTTCAACTGAGATGTTGGGTTTTCTTTATAGTAATCATTTTTAATCAGTCTTTAAGTGTAAAAAATGAGGGGCGCCTGGGTGGCTTAGTCGGTTAAGCGTCCGACTTTCGCTTAGGTCATGATCTCGCGGTTCGTGGGTTCGAGCCCCGCGTCGGGCTCTGTGCTTACTGCCAGCTCAGTTTCAGTCTGTGACTTCCTCTCTCTCTGACCCTCCTCTGCTCACGCTGTCTCTCTCTCTCTCTCTCCTAGAAATAAATAAAACATTATAAAAAATTTAAGGGGGGAGGAGGGGTGGGCATGGAGGAGGACACTTGTGGGGATGAGCACTGGGTGTTATGTGGAAACTAATTTGACAATAAACTATTTGTAAAAAAAAATAAATAAAAAAAATTTTTTAAATTAAAAAAATTTTTTAAAAAGTGTAAAAAATGAAATTGTCATTCATCCAAAAATAAAGAAAGAAAGATAATATTTAAAAAAGGAGAAACAATGAAAAGATGGAAGGCCACCCAATACATTTTACTGACAAGCATATCCTGAAAACAAAGCTAGACAAAGACAAAAGAGAAAAAATACATACATGATTCCATGTATGAACAGTGAAGCAAAAATCCTAAATAAAATGTCGGGGCGCCTGGGTGGCTCAGTCGGTTAAGCGTCCAACTTCAGCTCAAGTCATGATCTCGCGGTTCGTGGGTTCAAGCCCCGCGTCGGGCTCTGTGCTGACTGCCAACTCAGAGCCTGGAGCCTGTTTCAGAGTCTGTGTCTCCCTCTCTCTCTGACCCTCCCCTGCTCACGCTCTCTCTCTCTCTCTCTCTCTCTCTCCTAGAAATAAATAAATTAAAATAAAACATTAAAAAAATTAAAAAATTAAAAAAAAAATCCTAAATAAAATGTTAACAAATTCAATCCAGCGGTGTATTAAAAGAACAATTCATCAAGTCCAAAGAGGATTTATCCCAGCATTGCTAAGATAGTTCAGTATTAGAATATATATCAATTTAAGTTATTATATTCATAATTTAAAAGTTTAAACATGGCTATCTTAATAAATTCAGTATCCATTAGTGATCTAAAAAAAATCTCCTAGCAAACTAGGAAACTTATTGTGATACATTGTTTTTAATAAAAACAATGATAAAAGCCTACAGCAAAGGCCACACTTAATGGTGAAACAATAGACACATTCCAACTGAAGTCAGAAGCAAGAAAAGAAGGACCTTTATCACTATTACTATTGAAAATGATATCAGATGTTCACTTCAATTCAAGAAAGGAAGGACAGCAATAGGAAGTATAAACATTAAAAAGAAAGAGGCAAATTGTGATTATTTGCAGATGACACTATCACTTAATAGAAAAACCTACAAAAATCAATTGACAAACTATTAGAACTAAGAAGAGAATTTAGCAAGGTGACCACATACAAGATCAAAGTGCAAAAATCAATAGCTTTGCTATATACCAGCAATAACCAATTAGAAAATGTAATAGCAAATAAGATTCCATTCACAATAGCGACAAAAACTATTAACCACCTAAGAATAAACTTAAAAAAAAAATTTATTTCAGGCCCTTAAAGATAGTACAAAATTAGGAAATCCATCAACCTAATTAATAAAATTAAATTGAAAATTATAGAATTATATTAGCAGCTGAGAAAATTCAAGAATCACTTCTGGCAAAAACGCTAAGTAGAACAAGAGACACAGGATATTTCCTAACTATGATAACCCACCTGAGTGGTTCAGTTGGTTAAGCGGCCAACTACAGCTCAGGTCATGATCTCACAGTCTGTGGGTTCAAGCCCTGCATCGGGTTCTGTGCTGACAGCTCAGAGCCTGGAGCCTGCTCCAGATTCTGTCACCCTCTCTCTGCCCCTCCCCCGCTCACTCACTCTCTCTCTCTCTCTCTCTCTCAAAAATGAATAAACAGGGGCCCCTGGGTGGCTTAGTCGGTTAAGCGTCCGACTTTTGCTTAGGTCATGATCTCGCGGTTCATGGGTTCCAGCCCCGCGTCAGGCTCTGTGCTGACTGCCAGCTCAGAGCCTGGAGCCTGTTTCAGTCTGTGACTCCCTCTCTCTCTGACCCTCCCCTGTTCACGCTGTCTCTCTCTCTCTCTCTCCCAATAAATAAAACATTTAAAAAAATGAATAAACACTTTTTTAATTAAAAAAAAGTCTATTTTCCTTTTCCAAGAAACTAAGTGCAAACATCAATTAAATGGCTAAATATTAGCCATATTAAATGACTAAATGCACTGCCATTAAAGTCAGGAACAAAGAAAGCAGTGATCCTCACTGTCCCTCAACATTATTTTGTGTAAAAATGAAATAGTGGATTTGAAAATGGAAGTAAGTAAACTTTACATAGCAGATCTCATTCCAGAGTCTACCAAAATTTAGAGAGGAATGCCCTCTCTATAAACAAATCTACTTTGATTTCATATTGTACAAATAAGATAGAAGCTGAAATCACAGAGACAGACACTGATCAAAAAGTCTTACTTTCTTTTTCCCCCATCAAAACCATTGCAAAGCATTATCCAGATATTACTCATACTGTTCCTGTCCTCTGCTTGAAGGGAAGAGTTTTAAATTATCCAAACAGTCCTGAGACCCACAGGTTGTTTTGGCAATGGGGCAATGGGGCGATGGGGTGATGGGGGCTGGTGGCTGAAAGGACGGTGTGAAATGCACCCAAGCACCGAGGGCACAAACACTGCCACACCAGTGAAAGTTGGGCTCTGGCACCTTTCACTACCCTGCTCATGCTCACAAGTGGTGGCACCTTTTATATCCTATCTCAGCTCTTAATTTGTTTTAGATACTGAAGGCTAAGTTTATTAAGAAAAAAGGAAACCATGGGCACCTGGGTGGCTCAGTTGGTTAAGCATCTGACTGTAGTTCAGGTCCTGATCTCATAGTTCATGGATTCAAGCCCCACATCAGCCTCTATGCTGACAGCTCAGAGCCTGGATCCTGCTTCAGATTCTATGTCTCCCTCTGTCTCTGCCCCTCCCCTGCTCACACTGCGTGTCTCTCTCTCTCAAAAATAAATAAACATTAAAAACAAATAAACATGAAAGAAAGAAAGGAAAAAATAAAAAAATATTTTTCAATAAATAAAAAATAAAACCAAATAAATAAACTTTAAAAAGTAGAGGTGGGGGGAGCTTGGGGAGCTCAGTCAGTTAAGCATGGGACTTCAGCTCAGGTCATGATCTCACAGGTTATGGGTTCAAGCACCACATCAAGCTCTGCAGTGACAACATGGAGCCTGCTTGGGATTCTCTGTCTCCCTCTCTCTCTGCCCCTACCAGATTTGCTCTCTCTCTCTCTCTCTCTCTCTCTCAAAATAAATAAACTTATAAAGAAAAAGAACAAAGGAAACCCCACAAAGATGGGCTCTAAACAAAGTTGGCAGGTAGGGCTTTTAAGCAGGCAGTTTGCTGAAGTTACATATTTGCTTTCCATCTCTGGGAAAGAGCACACATAGGATTTTTTAGAGCAAAAGAGCAGAGAAAGCTGGAGGTGAGATGAGGGGTTGTTTTAAGACTCTGCCTCTCCCAGGGCACCTGGGTGGCTTAGTCGGTTAAGTGTCCGACTTTCACTTAGGTCATGATCTCGCAGTTGGTGGGTTCGAGCCCCGCGTCGGGCTCTGTGCTGACTGCCAGCTCAGAGCCTGGAGCCTGTTTCAGTCGTGACTCCCTCTCTCTCTGAGCCTCCCTTCCTCACGCTGTCTCTCTCTCTCTCCTAGAAATAAATAAAAAACACTTTAAAAAAAAAAAAGACTCTGCCTCTCCCCTCATGAAAACAATGCTGTAGGTTACATCCTTGAGAAGCACACTCTGCAACAGGTACTATATCAGTTAGATCATATTCTGGGTACCAACCCCTGAGGAAGGAAAGGAGAAAAGTAGATTTGGGCTTTTCTATTATTAACATTATTGTATTAGTTAGAGGGAGAAGTTGGCCTGTGATAAAATCCCAACCAGGACTCAGTTGACCCAATGAGGTACCATAGGTGAGATGACCCTTCAGAGTGGTCTCTAGATGGAGTGAGGAGACTAGACCCTTCTATTCCTATCCCAAGAAATCATCAGATGTGGGCTATCCTGGGAAATGATGACTTTGGGTGAAACAAGAAGACTGAATTACTTATAAGTAAAAGTAAATCAGGTTTGCATCAGTGTTTTTGACCGAAACACTTTCTGCCAGAAGATAATAAGGTAACATACTTAAAATACTCCAGAAAATGTGGGCCAAGCATTTTATATCCAGCTAAAATGACCAGAAGGTATAAAGACAATAGACAAAGAGTTATGAACATCCAAAAACTCAGTGAATGAGATCATTCCTGAGGAATCTACTAGAGAATCAACTTCATACAACCATGAAATAACTAGATAAGCTTCAAAACAAGGATTGGAGGTAAACATTGAATATATTTATAGAACTAATCGCAAATGTCAAGAGTAAGAGTGACAGAATAGCATGTACTTGTTACATGTTCTGACAATGTAGATAAAGTGCAATATCAAAAATGAGGGAAAGAAAGGGAAAATATAAATCTCTCTTTTTTTTAAGTAGGTTTCATGTTCAGCAAGGAGCCTAATGCGGAGCTTGAACTCACAACCCTGAGATCAAGACCTGAGTTGAGATCAAGAGTCGAATGCTTAACTGGCTGAGCTACCTGGGTGCCCCAAGAAAGAGAGAAGATATGAAAAATTGGATAAGCTCACCAATCGCCTTACAGTTATCAAGAGGTAATAATAATATATTACTTTAACTGGATCTCAGGGAAAGGGAGCAGAAGGTGAAGAAGTTATAACTTGTTAATTTTAATAATGCTCAAAATGGGGGACTGGTAGACTATTATCTTAAGAAAGAAAATGGTATTTTACAAAGGTATTATTATACAGGTAATAATTAGAACAAAATATAGAATTCCTTAAATTCCAAGAGAAATATTTTTTTGAAGCTCGAAAGAAAGAGAAAAGCAGATAACCATGAAGTGAAATGTTTTAAATTGAAAAAGACAAAAACACGTTAGGGGTGCCTGGGTGGCTCAGTTGGTTGAGCATTTAACTTTGGCTCAGGTCATGATTTCATGGTTTGAGCTCCGTGTCAGCTGTGCTGACATCTCAGAGCCAGGAGCCTGCTTCAAGTTCTGTGTCTCCCTCTCTCTCCACCCCTCTCCTGCTCACTCTCTCTCTCTCTCTCTCTCTCTCAAAAGTAAATAAACATTTTTAAAATTTAATAAAAAATAATAAACATGTTAATCTCTATCAATAATATAAATGAGGCAAACTCCTTATTAAATAAAAGTATTTTTGAATCATCAGAGCAAAGTCTAACCCTGTTACATATAAGACACACCTAAAACAAAGAAACTAAAAAAGTTGAAAAATAAAATGATGGACAGACTAGGCAAAATATAAAACACAAAGAACGCAAGAGTCATGTCGTTGATACCTTATCTGTCAAGGCAAAATTCCAATCTGGAAGCATTAAAAAGAAAAAGGAAGGCTTTTTTATAATGCTAATGGATAAATTAACAATGGGATATACATCTGCTTCATAACACAGCAGTCAACTTTCATAAGGTAAAAACTACAGGAAATGCAGCTGAACTAGAAACACAGTGACAAGAGAAGAATTTGCTCTCAGTCGAAAACAAACGTGGACAAAAAAAATGAAAACGGATTTAGGACACCTAATCTAGTGCTATGAAAATGTGGTTATAGAGGGGGGCCAGTTCATGAACTGTGGTTACCAGATACAGTGAGATAAGAAGCTTGCTCCAGAATATAAATCAATTCACCACTTCCTTCATGGGAAAGTCTTGCTACCACAGTAGGGGGATCAGGTAAACTCTGTGTGCTTAGTGACACAGTAGATGCTACTTTGAGTTCCGCTGACCTAACAACATAATCAATATGGTAATTCTTTTTTAAGTGTTTTTTTTTTTAAAGCTTATTTATTTATTTTGAGAGAGAGAGAGAGAAAGAGAGCAGGGGAGGGGCAGAGAGAGAGGGAGAGAATCCCAACCTGGCTCTGCACTGTCAGCCAAGAACCTGATGCAGGGCTCAAACTCGGACTGGGAAATCATGACCTGAGCCAAAATCAAGAGTGGGATACTTAACTTACTGAGGCACCCAGGCGCCCCCAATGTGGTAACTCTTACAAATATATATCAAATTCTGAATCCCAAAATTAGGGAATACACCTTATCTTTAAGTGCACATGGAATGTTCATATGTCCATCTCAGGCCATAAAGAAAAACTGCAATAAAACGCAAATAGCACACACAGTGCTGTCTGACTGCAATGCTAGCAACTGATAGTAATAGGAAGCAAGTTTCTTCTACTTGGCAAAATTTCTTTTAATACACATACTTTTAAGTGATCCCTGCAAAGAAAGGAAAATAAAAAACTCTGAATTTTTGAAAGTAATACTACTAATAATGAAATCATCGTATCTGAAAAGATGATCTATTATAAAAAACAGTATCAGAGGAAAATTCATACTATTAGATACCTATATCAATGAAATGAAAGTAAATCAATGAAATATTGGCATCACAGGGTAAGAGTGAAAAATTAGTGAACCGAAGAAACAGAAACAGAGTAAAAGTAGTACTTAATAGGAAGGCTTATTATTTGAGGGGCGCCTGGGTGGCTTAGTCGGTTAAGCGTCCGACTTTCGCTCAGGTCATGATCTCGCTGTTCGTGGGTTCGAGCCCCGTGTCGGGCTCTGTGCTGACTACCAGCTCGGAGCCTTGGAGCCTGTTTCAGTCTGTGACTCCCTCTCTCTCTGACCCTTCCCTGCTCACGCTGTCTCTCTCTCTCCTAGAAATAAATAAAAATATTTTAAAAAATAAAAAGGAAGGTTTATTATTTGAAAACACTAATAATACACAAACCATTAGATTGCTTTTTCTTTAAGACAGAAGGTACAAATATACAAGTTAAATGATAAGGGATATGTGGCCATCAAAAATATAGCCTACTAATTTATATAATTTTATGCAAATAAATATGAAAATCTCAATGAAATAGATAACTTTCAAGGAAAATATAATTTACCAAAATTGACCTCAGTAAATACATAAAGTCTCAACAGACAGAATTATGTAGAAGTACAAATTTGTAAAACAGAAACCCAACAAAAAAGTATCAGGCCAGGAGTGCCTGGGTGGCTTAGTCGGTTAAGCGTCTGACTTTCGCTTAGGTCATGACCTCGCGATTCGTGGGTTCGAGCCCCGCATCGGGCTCTGTGCTGACTGCCAGCTCGGAGCCTGGAGCCTGTTTCAGTCTGTGACTCCCTCTCTCTCTGACCCTCCCCTGCTCACGCTGTCTCTCTCTCTCTCCTAGAAATAAATAGAAAACATTAAAAAAAAAAAAAAGTATCAGGCCAAGGTGGATTCACAGAGGATTTCTACTAAATCTTTAAAGAAGAGATCATCTGAATGTTACTTCAACAATTCTAGAGCATAGAAGGTGAAGAAATACCTCTAATTTCTTTTTGTGAAAAAAGTATAATCTTGATAGTAAATGAATAAAAAGGGTAAAGCATTGGCAAATGTAACTCAATAGCACATTAAGTAAGCATATAACCATGTGGGGTTTATTTCCGGAATACACAGATCATTTATAAGGAGGAAATTTGTCAACATAATGTATCAAATGTATACATGTAAGAAGAAAATGAACTGACAACCTTCATAGATCCTGAAAAGGCATTTGACAAATTCAAAACCCATACGTGTTAAAGACTCAATGAAACAGAAACCAAGAGATACTTCCATTATATGTCTTGACCCCAAATTTAGCATTAATATTAATGGACAAACACTACAGGCTTTCCTGTTTGTGATATAATAAAAAAAATAAATTTGGTTTTTGACCCAGGTTTCTGTCAAAAACCTTGGAAACTTCCTGAATTGATAGGAATGTCTTGTTATTCTTAACGATTCCCTTGATACTTGAGTTTATAAACTATTGAGTTTATGCTAATCCTTGAGTTTATGCTAATAAAATGATGATTCATAGCAATGATTCATGGGAGGGGTTTGATAGCTTCGGGACAGGGGCCTGAGGCCAGAGGAGCCAACCATGTGATTAGAGGGTTGGAAATCTCAGTAGCCCCCTTTTGGAAAGGGAGAGGGGCTCCAGATTAAGTCCAATCATGCAGAAAATGATTTAATAATCCTGAACCACAAGGCCAAGGGAGATTCCCCAGTTAGTAAACACCTCAGTGGACTTGCAGGTTTGCAGGCTCAGATTCTGTAAGGAGAGGGCATGGAACTCTATGGCTCAGCCCTTTCCCCTCAAGACCTTGCCCTACGTACTCTTCATTTGGCTGTTTATTTGTATCCTTTATAATAAAATGGTAAGTGTAAATATAGCACTTTCCTGAGTTCTGTGAGTGGGTCTAGTGAATTACCAACCTGAGGAGGTTGTAAGCAGCCCCAGCAAGGCAGATGTAGCCACCAAACAGAAGTGCAAGTGGTTTTGGAACACCACCCAGAACCTTATACCAGCATCTGATGTGGGGCCAGTCTTGCAGGACTGAGAACCTTAACCTGTGGAGTCTTCACTAACTGTGGGTAGTTATTGTCAGAACTAAATTGAATAGTAGGACAGTCAGTTGATCAGATAATTGGTGTTGGAACTCAATGCAAAAATCAGAAAAAAGACAAGGATGGCCACTATTTTAATACAAGAAAAAGCAATTAGAAGCAGAAGAATTGTTTTGTTTTTAGAGAGAGAGAGTGCAAAGAGGGGGCAGGGGCAGAGGGGAAGACAGAGGATCCCAACCAGGCTCTGCACTGTCAACCCAGAGCCGACCTGGAGCTCAATCACACAACCCTCTGGGATCATGACCTAAATCAAAATTAAGATTCAGAAGCTTGACTGACTAAGCCACCCAGGCACCCCAAAAGGCATAAGAATTTAAAAAGAAGAGATAAGGGGCACCTGGGTGACTCAGGCCATTAAGCATCGGACTTCGGCTCAAGTCATAATCTCACAGTTCATGGGTTTGAGCCCCATGTCAGGCTCTGTGCTGACAACTAGCTCAGAGCCTGGAACCTGTTTCAGATTCTGTATCTCCCTCTCTCTCTGTCCTTCCCCTGCTCATGCTCTCCCTCTCTCTCTCTCTCAGAAATAAATAAAACATTTTTGAAAAAGGTTTAAAAAGAAGAGATAAAATTACATACATGCACAAATGATATGTTTCTAAGAAACTTATAATGAGTGAACACCTCCTGTGAATAGTAAAAGAATTTTGTAAAGTAGAAAGATATAAAATTAACACACGGAAATAAAGTTTTCATCACCTCTGGGAAGAAACAATCACAATAGTAACCACTTGGAAAAAAGAATAGAAAAGAATATTTCAGATCCCATTTACAATAGCATAAGCAAAATAAAACAAAATGCAGCACAGATTTAATGAGAATTATGTAAAACCTACCTGAGAAAAACCATAAACATTCTTACAGGACAAAAAGTAGACCTGAACAAATGGAAAAAGATTCCATATTTTTTTTTTATCAGAAAAGAATCAGTATCAGAAGGATGTTAACTTTCTCCAAGTTAAAATTTATAAACTTAATCCCAATAAAAATGTCCAAGTTATTATTTTTTTTCTGGAGCCAGACGGGTCAATTATAAAGTTATTTTGGGAAATAAATACAAGACTAGCCAGGAATCTCCCCCTTATCCCCAAAACACAGCAATGGGAGACTAGCCCTACCCCACACGGAAACACTTAAAAGCCCCTGTAATTAAAACATTATGTTATCAGTGCATAAATAGACAGATGGCTAACGGAAGAAGATGTAAAATCCAAAGATAGATTCCAAAGGCATATGGAAATTTAGTGTTTGATAAACAAACGGCTTTGGAAAACTGATAGCCATGTGGATAAAGGTAAAATTGGATCCATTCCTCACACCTTACATTAGGATAAATTTCAAATGGATCAGATATCTAAATGTAAAAAATATTAAATCATACAAATACTAGAGGAAAATATAGGTCAGTCTTTTATAACCTAGGGAGGAAGAGGACTTTCCTAACTATGATTCCGTATCTGAAATCAATAAAGGAAAAATGGGTAAATTTGTCTAGCTAAAATAAAAGAAACTAAATGGCTGTCCAAAATACCATCAGCAATGTCAAAAGTTAAATTAAAAATGGGACAAAATTGTAACTAATATCACAAAAGGCCAATATCCCTGATATATGCAATTTTTCTGAATATTAAAAAGAAACTCAAGGGGCACATGGGTAGCTCAGTTGGTTAAACGTCCAATTTCGACTCAGGTCATGATCTCGTGGTTTGTGGGTTTGAGCCCCGTGTCAGGCTCTCTGCTATTACCATGGAACCTGCTTCAGATCCTCTCCTCCCATGCTCACTCTCAAAAATATACATTTAAAAAAATAAATAAATACTAAAAATTTTTTTAAAAGAAAAGAAACTCAAATCCTAGTCTAACAGCCCAGTAGAAAAAAATGGGAAAGTTATAGAAAAATAAAGGCAAATACTCTTAAACATATGGAAAGATGCTTAACCTTGCCTGTTATAAGACAAATACAGGGGCACCTGGGTGGCTCAGTCAGTCTAGCTCAGAGCCTGGAGCCTGTTTCAGATTCTGTGTCTCTCTCTCTTTCTGACCCTCCCCTGCTAATGCTCTCTGTTCTCTCTCTGTCTCTTTCTCTCTCTCTCTCTCTTTCTTTCTCTCTCTCTCTCTCAGGAAAAAAAAAAAAACATAAGACAAATACATATTTAAACTGAATTGAGATACCATTACTTATCTATCAGATCTGCAGAAATCCCAAACTTGACCACACACTGAGTTGGTGAGATTTCAGAGAAGCAGGTACTTTCATGTGTTGCTGGTGGGGATGAAAATGGTACAGCCCTGGAGCCAGATTTGACAACAGCTAGCAGAATTACAGATGCATTTACCCTTTATCCAAGCAACCTCCCTTCTAGGTATATATACTTGAGATAAAATGGCAAACCCTTGAAATGATGGAGGCTCAAGGCTATTTACTGCAGCATATTTTGTAATAATAAAAAATTGTGAACGGCCAGCATGTCTTTTTTATTTTTACAGTAGGCTCCACTCCCAATATGGGGCTTGAACTCAGGACCTTGAGACTAAGAGTCACATGCTCTGTGGCCTGAGCCAGCCAGGCACCCCTAGCATGTCTTTCTATAGAGGACAGGACAGGTGAATAAACCATAATACATACATGCACTGGAATACTCTTAAATTCTAAAAGAATGAAGAATATCTCTATATATTGCTGAAGAGTGATCTCCTGGAGAAAAGTGAAAAAGGTGGCATGCAGAAAGGTATGTATATACTTTTTATGTAATAATGAAAGGAAAATAAAAGTATACACACACACACATTTATATACAATTTCAGCATCAAGAAAAGTACTGACTACAAAGAATGAAAACACTTGGAAGATTTAAAAATCCGTGAGTTCATAATGATAATAAATTTTTGAAACTTCATTGCTACATGCTGATCCTTTGTGACTTGTTGTAAATATCTATTGCTGCATAACAAGCCCACCCCAAAATATAGCACCTTCAAAAAACCAAAAACCTCATTGGTTCTCCCTTGACATTACTAAAGTAGCATCTCATTATTCTGAAAGTTGTTTTGTTTTGTTTTGTTTTGTTTTGTGTTTTGAAGGGAAAGATCCAGGTGCCTTTCCTGCAAGTCCTGTATTTCAAGCTATTGGAATCAATGGTGAGAGAAAGTAATCTGTGGAAAAATCATAGCTTATAAATCATAGCAACAAAATTGGTGGAAATAGAAAAATCACCATTTTGCTCTCCTTTGTGAAATAATGGATTTAGGCAATGATCATCAATTATTATTACAGGTATTGGGTGGAAAGTTGATGACAAACTTTAAACCAGGCTGGAAACTCTTGAACCCACTGAGTAACTCAACATCACTACAGGTTGAACAATGCCCTATGCCTTCTGATCTGATGCGGTAGAACCTATAGAGCACCACTTACGAAGTATTCTTGACAAAAACAAAAATCATCAAGCCTCCATACGTAGATATCAGTTTATAAAGAAGATGGGGAGGGTAGAAAAATGTGTTAAATCATATCCTAAGATTACAAATCCAAATCCATAATGTGAGAAATCCCACATGACAAATTACCCAGTTTCTTCAATAAATAAGTGGCGTAGAGCAAAACCAAGGTGAAACCAGAAACAAAGAAAGAGTGGCCATTCTATTAATTAAGAGAGACTTAAGAGTGGCAAAGTTCAGCCCCAGCAAGATGGTGGTCCCCTTGGAGCTCAGCTGCTGGAGAAGTGGCTGGGGGCTCCCGTTACACAGGATTAGTCCCTAGTGGTGATGGCTTATGCCAGATTTTCTGGTGCACTTGTGAACATCAGTATCATAGATAAGACATAGAGAGATTGAAGAGAAGAGGTACCAGTTTTGACCACTGACTACAGCATTATTTCTCAGCTGGCAAAAATAATAAAATTAAATTTTTTTACAGTTTATTATTTTTTAAAATACGGTTTATTTATTTTTGAGAGAGAAAGAAAGCCAGAGCATGAGTGGAGGAGGGGCAGAGAGCAAGGGAAACAGAATCTGGAGCAGGTTTCTGGCTCTGAGCTGTCAGCACAGAGCCCGACGTGGGGCTCAAACTCACAAACTGCGAGATCTTGACCTGAGCCAAAATCGGATGCTTAACCAACAGAGCCACCCAGGCACCCCAAAAATATTAAAATTTTTAAGAAAAAAAATTCTGACTATGAACCCTCAGCAAAACAGGGGGCAGATACATATTGTGTTGTGTACATTTTTTAAAAAATAAAAAACAAGTTGCAGGAGTGCTGATTCACAGGGCCGCATGTACCCCAATATTTATAGCAGCACTATCAACAATATCCAATATCCTTCCTTATGGAAGGAGCCCGAGTGTCCATCAACTGATGAATGGGTAAAGAAGATGTGGTTTATCTATACAATGGAATACTACATGGCAAAGAGAAAGAATGAAATCTGGCCATTTGCAGCAACATGGATGGAACTAGAGGGTATTATGCTAAGTGAAATAAGTCAGCCAGAGAAAGACAGATATGATGCTTTCACTCATATGTGGAATTTGAGAAACTTAACAGAAGACCATGGGGAAAGGGAAGGGGAAAAAAGTAGTTTCAAACAGAGAGGGAGGCAAACCATTCCTAAATATAGGAATAAACTGAGGGTTGATGGGGTGGGCAGGGAAGAGGGGAAAATGGGTGATGGGCATTGAGGAGGGCACTTGTTGGGATGAGCACTGGGTATTGTATGGAAGCGATGAATCATGGGAATCTAATCCTGAAGCCAAGAGCACACTGTATACACTATATGTTAGCTAACTTGACAATAAATTATTAAACAACAACAACAAAAAAAACACCTCTTCCTCTCCAATGAGGCAGCCTGGCAGCAACTGCACACACAGAAATCTTTGTGAAGACCCTGATGGGCAAGACCATCACCCTCAAGGCTGAGCCCAGTGACACCACTGGGAATGTCAAAGCCAAAATCCAAGACAAGGAGGGCATCCTGCCTGACCAGCAGCATCTGATTTTCATGAGACAAACAGCTGGAGGACATCCGCCCTCTCTCAGACCACAATATCCAGAGGCCAAGCTGCACTGGATGCTTCTCCTGCGAGGTGGCATCGAGCCCTCCCTCCACTGGCTGGCCCAAAAATATACTGCGACAAGATGATCTGCCATGAGCGCTCCACCGCTCTGTCACCTGCTGCAAGAAGTGCGGCCACATCAACCTGGCCCCAAGAAGGTCAAATTAAGACATCTGCACAGGCTCTTCCTTGGCCAGCAGGGGACCTCCTGCCAGAGCCACAAGGCTCGAGAGCCTCAATAAAGTTTCCCTTTCATTGATTGGAGCAGTAAAAGATAAATATAAACAAACAAATAAATAAACAACAATTTAAAAATCTGTCTTAATTTTGGCAGGTTTTTGCCTTTGGTTCACATGTCTCTAACTGAAAGCTACAGTTCTGGGGGTGTCTGGGTGGCTCAGTCAGTTAAGCATCAGACTTCAGCTCAGGTCATGACCTCACAGACCGTGGGTTCGAGCCCCGCATCGGGCTCTGTGCTCAGAAGCTGGATCCTGCTTCATATTCTGTGTGTGTCTCTCTCTCTCTGCCCCTCCTTCACTTGTGCTCTCTTTCTCAAAAATAAATAAGCAATAGGGGAAAAAAAGGATCTCTTTACCTCATGATAAAAGACATTCTTTAAAAAATAAAAAGAAAGAAAGCTACAATTCTGTTCTGAATGTGCAACTTTAATTTATTAAAATTCATTTACTCGTTTATCAGTTTTCTTAGATCAGTATGAATGTCTAATATGTGGCTCTCCAACAAAGGATTTTTTTTTTTTGCTCTGTTTAGAAATTTGATGCCTAGGGGCGCCTGGGTGGCTTAGTCGGTTAAACGTCCGACTTTCGCTTAGGTCATGATCTCGCGGTTCGTGGGTTCGAGCCCCGCGTCGGGCTCTGTGCTGACTGCCAGCTCAGAGCCTGGAGCCTGTTTCAGTCTGTGACTCCCTCTCTCTCTGACCCTCCCCTGATCACGCTCTCTCTCTCTCTCTCTCTCTCTCTCCTAGAAATAAATAAAACATTTAAAAAAAAAAGAAATTTGATGCCTAGTTTAGGAACTTGGGAAAAATATATAAATTACTTCAATAGAAAACCTGTATTTAACTTTTTTTTAATTTTTAAAAATTTTTCATAGTTTTTGTTTATTTTTGAAACAGAGAGGGACAGAGCATGAGCAGGGGAGGGGCAGAGAGAGAGAGAGGGAGACACAGAATCTGAAACAGGCTCCAGGCTCTGAGCTGCCTGCACAGAACCAGACGTGGGGCTTGAACCCATGAACCTTGAGATCATGACCTGAGCTGAAGTCAGATGCTTAACCAGCTGAGCCACCCAGGCACCCCTATATTTAACATTTTTCTAAAAGAGAGAGAAGCTAAAGATACATCCCAACCAAATACAATATGAAATTATATTTAGATCCTGATTTAATTTTTTATTTAAAAATTTTTTAATGTTTATTTATTTCTGAGAGAGAGACAGAGAGACAGTGCAAGCAGAGGAGGGACACAGAGAGACACAGAATCTGAAGCAGGCTCCAGGGTCTGAGCTGTCAGCATAGAACCTGATGTGGGGCTTGAACTCATGAACTTTGAGATCACATCCTGAGCCAAAGTCAGACAGAGAGAGAGAGAGAGAGAGAGCAAACGGGGGGGGCGCGAAGGAAGAGAGGGAATCTTAGCAGGCTCCATGCTCAGCATGGAGCCTGACATGGGGCTTGATCCCATGACCCTGAGATCATGATCTGAGGCTGAAATCAAGAGTCTGTCACTCAACTGTTCAATCCATTGAACCATCCAGGCACCCCTAGAACCTGATTTAAATAAGCCAACTATAAAAAGACATTTTGAGGAGCACCTGGGTGTCTCACTCTGTTAACTATCCAACTTCGGCTCCAGTCATGATCTCAAGGTTTTTGAGTTCAAGCCCTGTATTAGGCTCTGTGCTGACAGCTCAGAGCCTGGAAACCTGCTTCAGATTCTGTGCTAGTGTGTCTCTCTCTCTGCCCCTCCCCAGCTTGCACTCTCTGTCTCTCTCTCAAAATAAATAAAATTTTTAAAAAAAGACAATTTGAGACAATTGGGGAAGACTGAACATGGATTGATTTTTAGAAGAATTAAAGAATTATTTGTTTTGCTGGGTATGATAATGAAATTATGGTTATGATGTGGTTATAAAATTATTCTGTATGTGTTAAGAGCTTTTTACTGAAGTGACATGATATGACATCTTGGATTGTTTCAAAATACTCTATCAGGGGTGTCTGGGTGGTTAAATGTCTGATTGCAGCTCAAGTCATGATCTCACGGTTTGTGAGTTTGGGCCCCGCATCAACCTGCACTGACAGTTCAGAGCCTGCTTGGGATTCTCTCCCTCCCTTTCTTTCTGCCCCTTCCCCCCACTCACACGCTCTCTCTCTTTCTTTCAAAATAAATAAACTTTTAAAAAAGAGTAAAATGTTTTAAAAAATGAAATACTCTAGCAAAAGACAAAGAACTAGTGGTGAGGAAGACAAAATATAAATAAGAGGAACAGGATGTTGATAACCATTGAAGCTGGGTGATGGGGGCATGAGGCTTATGATTCCATTCTCTCTACTTTCCATAATAAAAAGGCATGAATTCTCTCACTCACATCTCCCCAGGTGAAGCCATTGAACTCAAAAGAGCAAGATCAAGTGTTAGATCAAATAAAAGTTTTATAATATAAATTACTTTCTTTAAGTTACTTTCTTTGGTCTTGAAAGCCTTTTAACAGATAGAAGTTAAAATATTATGGAAAAATAAAAGACCATTGTCACACTCTGTTAATCCCATATGCTTCCCATGAGAAGGATAAATACTTACACGGCAGTTTTATGGGATCCAGAGTCCAATATAGGAAAATTTCCCAGAGGGCTCTCTAACACTCCATCCTTTTTTTCTTCGTTGTCTTTTTTTTTTTCAATCAGTGGGTGAGGGGATCAACTGGAGGAAAAAATTGAGACATAAACTAATCTCTTATTTGACCAGTTAGAGCAAAGTAAAGAGGGTGACTGGTGGCCTTTGGTGTGACATACTCTAATGTGATAGAAACATATGTACGGTGAGGCCACCAGTACAATCATTTGAAATTGCCAGGTGAAACTAGCTTTGGCCTAATAGAGTATCATTTAGAAAGCATCTCTTCAACAAATGGCTCTTTTGAGAACTAACACCTGGCTTGCTCCTGGACACCAGGACAGTATAAAAACACTCAACCATGAAATATTTGGTGACTATACAGCCTAAACTGATCCCAAATCATAAAGCAGAGTGCACCCCATCCATCAATTAGAAGTGGTACTTATAAGACCAGGCCCAAGTCTGAATATACAAGTAAGCTGCATGGGCTGCTTCCATTCCCAGTACGTCCACTCCTATCATACATCATTCATCTTCAGCCTTCACCTAGGACCTCACAGAGAGCTTCCTGTGATCAGTAAGCTAAGAGGGAAAGCTTTCAGCCTTTCTACAGAATACTCAGCACAGGACCCTGGCAGTGGCCGAAAGTATACTATTATACTCTAGGGGTCATAATATTATATTCAGAGTGTCCTTGAAGGACTGTAGAGAAGAAAAATCCTTCTAGTGGGTAGAACTTCAGGTAGCACTTGTCCACTTTCCCTATTAGGAGAGCTGACCTGAGATAAGGCCCTACAGTGATACAAAAAGGGTGACGAATTGTTAGCTGCATGGTCAGGGACTTGGAAGAGGCCAGATAAGAAAATGGATGACAACCAAGTCTGCAGAAGAGGCATGTAGATGGATTTAAGACCCTCTTAAAATGGGCCCAGACTATGCAAGTATTTGTGTATCTTGTGAATCTTCGAAATGGAGGAGACTTTCCATAATCTGGTAAACAAGAAGGCCTGTTCTGTGCGTGTCAGTGAGTCTCCCCCCGCAGCCAGCCCCAGAACTTGCTCAATGGATTCACAAATAAAATCAGCTCAATGGCATAGACTTCTCTTCACCAAGCTTGAACATGTTTATTGTCATCACTCTTGCCCAATTTGTCAGCAAAGTGACTAACCTTTAGCCATTTGCACTTGGGGACAGCCAGACACTTTGGGGCAAGTTGATTACATATAAAGTGGTAGCAATTTGATCCCAATGGAATAGACACTTACTCTGATTTTTATGTCTTTTCTCTGCTCACTGTGTCTCTGGAAGCACCACTGAGCAAGGCTTGTTATGTGACTTAACGCGGTTCTGGTATCTCATACTTATAAATAATGTTAATTTAAATGCAAACAACAACAACAACAAAAAAGATACCCAAACACATTTTTTGACTAGGGAATTCCATTAGTCATAGGTTTATCATATTCTTTTTGTTTTATGTTTTATTTATTTCTGAGAGAGAGAGAGAGAGAGAGAATGAATAGGGGAGGGTCAGAGAGAGAGGGAGACACAGAATCCAAAACAGGCTCCAGGCTCTGAGCTTAGCTGTGAGCACAGAGCCTGACACAGGGCTCAAACCCACAAACCATGAGATCATGACCTGAGCTGAAGTCGGACGCTTAACTGATTGAGCCACCCAGGCGCCCCAGGTTTATCATATTCTTATGCATGAAAGGAAAAGAGGAAATTTCCAACCATACCCAATAAAGAGTATATCTGTGAAATCGTAGAATTTCTGGAATTCTTGAAAACAGCTATTTTTGGATATTATAGAGATGCTGTTCCCATGCAGAGATATTATGTGTCATGTAGGAGTCTTAGGGCACCATAACCGTAATGTTTTTCACAAGAGCACTGTGGCTTTTTTAGGCTATACAGGAAAGCTAGTACTGTTTGTAAGCACCTGCTGAAGGAAGAGCACTAGATCATCACTACATTGAATGAGACTAAACAACCAGGAAACATAATATTATTTAAACCTTTTAAAATCATTTAGTAAAACAGATAGGCCTTGGAATGTTTTTCATGTAGATTCAGAGAAGGTAGAATTCAAGTCTGTGATTATAAAATCCTTAGCAGTAGTTGGTATATTGAACAGTGTTGTGGCTGGATGAGGGGTAATTGGAAATGAAGGCAGTTTTGCTTCATTAACAGAGTAGAAATATAGGTATTTTTACTAACCTTATGGCCTTCCTACAAGGTATCCAGGTACAGAAAGGCTTTCATTTGATCTTTTTTGTTCGTTTGTCTGTTTTTTGGCTTTAAAATTGATATAACTACAGAGAGGATGCCTTCTTGTGCTTCTAGAGGCAAAGGGTAATGTATTGGTTTTCTAGGGCTGCTACGGTTAGGATTCAACATATGAATTTGAAGGGGACACAATTCATCCCATAACAGGTACTTTGAGAATAGATTTATTTTCAAGAAGTGGTCACAGTAGGGCTCCCCTCCATGCTCTCAGTTCCCCTTTATCAGCTCTATGCACCCTTTCTCCAGCTTCTGCATGCTCTGCTCCTAAAAGCTTATACTTACTAGCAGCTTTCTGAGGGTTGCCCTTGAGCAATGGACTCTCTCGCTGCCCCCACCCCCACAAGCGTGGGAGTCTTATAAGTTCACTTGACCTCCCACCCCAGGCAGCCCTCAACCAGTCATGGGCTAGGAGTACAAAAGCCTATGTTTATAGGACAGGACAAACTCCGAAGCCTAATTGCTGCCCCAGGGCTCCCAGCAGCACCAGGTGTATCTGCGAAGTCACCTGCAGTCTTGCTTTAGCCTGATTTCTGCCCCTTTGGGCATCTATTTTTCCATTCCCTCACTGGTTCTCCTGAGAACCTTCCTTAATAAACCACTTCCATATGGGTCCTTGCCTCAGAGAGGGCTTCAGGAAGAATCCTATCCAAAACCTATTTTAACTGCTAGAACACACCAAATAATTCAACCTGCGATGTCAAGACCAGAAGAAAAGAGGCAGGGAGACAAGAATTCTTGTTGTTTAAGGACAATTGAATGGGGTGCCTGGGTGGTTAAATAGGTTAAGCGTCTGACTTCAGCTCATGTCATGATCTCACGGTCCCGGAGTTCAAGCCCTGCATTGGGCTCTGCGCTGACAGCTCAGAGTCTAGATCCTGCTTCAGATTCTGTGTCTCCCTCTCTCTCTACCCCTTCCCCCAACTCTCTCTCTCAAAAATAAATAAACATTAAAGAAAAGAAAAAAAAAGATCATTGAAAAAATAAAAAATAAAATTAAAAATAGTTGAAACAGGATTTTTAGAAGTGGACACTGGAAATTTAGTTGTAGCTTTTAACACAGAAGCCTCTTGCCCTGGGAGTGTGGTGTGTACTTAGAGATTTTTAAAGGAAATTATGACTCAGTGGGCTAACAGTAAAGGAAGAATTCATTAAAAGCAGAGTGGCCCTAAGGTAACATTTGCAGTGGGAGAAATAGAAGTCACAATTTAATTAGAAATTACCATAACATTACAATTTTCTGAAGAGAGACTTGTCAAAACTCATCAGAAATGGAACATGGTGGGGGGAGGGGGGCACCTGGCTGGCTCAGTCTAAAGAGCATGACTTTTGATCTCAAGGTTGTGAGTTTGAGCCCCGTGTTGAGTATAAAGATTAGTTAAAAAATAAAACTAAAAAAAAAAAAAAAAGAAATGGGGACAGTCTCTTGACTTGGGTGTCAACTAGTATATGAAAGACATGAAGACCAGCATGATCTAGGGGTTCTGCCATGGGGAAATAACCTTCCAAATAAGCAGACCCAATTCATCCTTGATTATAAAAGACACATTCAGGGGTGCCTGGATGGCTCATCAGTTGAGTGTTGAACTTTGGCTTAGGTCATGATCTCATGACTTGAGAGTTTAAGCCCCTCACCAGGCTCTGTGGTCCTGCCTCGGATTCTCTCTCTCTTTCTTTCTCTCTCTCACTCCTCCTCCCCAGCTCACTCTGTCTCTCTCTCAAAAAGATAAATAAATAAAAATATTTTTAAAAAGTAATAGATACATTCAGAATAAAAATATTATCACACAGCCCATTCTGAACGAAAGAAAGAAAGAAGGAAAGAAAGAAAGAAAGGAAGAAAAACTATAGGGGCGCCTCGGTGGCACAGGTGGTCAAACAACTGACTCCTGATCTTGGCTCAGGTCACAATCGTACAGTTTGTGAGTTCCAGCCCTACCTCTGTCTGTGTTGATGGTGGCAGAGCCTGCTTGGGATTCTGTCTTTCCTTCTCTCTGAGCACCTGCCCCTCTTCTGCTCTCTCTGTGTCTCAGAATAAATAAAGAAACTTTTTTAAAAAACTATATATTTTACCCATGAATTTTGCTCCAGAATAGGTAGTTTCTGGCTGATAAAGAAAAGCAACCTCTTTCTTGCCAATAGGTTTCCCTTTAATATGGATCAAAGATCCACTCTGGTTTGTCTGTAGTCTTCAAAAACCCCTCTGACATGGCAGTGTAATTTCAGTTCTTACAAAGGAAGAAACAGCAAGTCAATAACCAGTAGATTTTACAGTATTACAGGGGATGTTGTTTTTTAAAGATGCTTCCCACACCTCTCTCTAAACATCAAATAGAAAATTGAGAGCAAATAAAAAACACCCAGAACTTATCCTCATAGCATAACTCACAATTGGGAAAGACTGCACATTCCATTTAAGAGAAAAAGAGGGAGATAAACCCCAGAGATTAGCAGAATTGGGGCTGGAGCCCACATAGACATGGCAGTGCAAGGTGGTGAATGTAGGTGGTCCTACCAGTGGCAGAACACAGATATCAACAAGGTTCATGCCTCAAAGGGGAGGAACTGACCCTGAGGGGAACCACTGAGAGCAGGTCTGAGTCTCATGTGTCAGAGCACTAGCAATAGAGAAGTCACAAGAAGTGTCTTGGAAGGTGCTGACGACCTTCTTTTTCTCCCAACTTCTAAGGGAGAAAAAGAGAGGCACTCTGAAAGAGAGCAGTGGCCCCAGGAAGCCTCAGTATATGGTGAAGGAAAAGAACGAAGTAGCTCAGAATAAGGATTCTTCTTAAATAAATGAGATTTAAGGACCAGAGGAAGCTTCATCAGAAATAAACGTACCAGGCATTAGAGAAATAGCCCTACACTGTGGCAACAGAAGAGGGAACTCAGGAGCTGAAACTTAGAGAAAATATTTAAACCTTCCTTCATCAACCTCCGGAAATTCCTCTTTCAAACAGATGGTCAAAAAAAACCAACATCTTCCAAACATGAATAAAAAAAATGAAAAACAAGCATACTTACATAGATACAATATGTGTTAAAAATGAGAATCAGTTATGTTTGTCAAATGAAAACACTCAAAAAAATTTCTATCATGTAGTGAAGGAAAATTGCAAAACAATGTTCCAGTCTGAATTTAGAATACTTTAAAAAGCAATTGTAGATATGGTGGGGGGTTAGGAGCAGTGGATCACAAAAAAAACCAAAAATGCAAAAATACAGAATGGACAAAACCAGAAGATGATGAAAACTGTACCTGATCAGCTCAGGAAAGAGACTGAAAAAGGTAAAATTATGTCAGAAATGAAGATTAAATTACAAGATGTCCAAAGGAGAATAAATTAGCTGAAAATACAGTAAAAGATACAAATGAATGAATCTATAAATGAAAAGAATCAAGAAAATGATTCAAAAATAAAGAGATTTTTTGGGGCGCCTGGGTGGCTTAGTCGGTTAAGCGTACGACTTTCGCTTAGGTCATGATCTCGCAATTCGTGGGCTCGGGCCCCGCGTCGGGCTCTGTGCTGACTGCCAGCTCAGAGCCTGGAGCCTGTTTCAGCCTGTGACTCCCTCTCTCTCTGACCCTCCCCTGCTCACGCTGTCTCTCTCTCTCTCCTAAAAATAAATAAAACATTTTTAAAAAATTAAAAAAAAAATAAAGAGATTTTTTAATAGTTTATTTATTTTTGAGACAGAGGAGACAGAGGATGAGTGGGGGAGGCACAAAGAGAGAGGGAGACACAAAATCCAAAGCAGACTCCGGCTCTGAGCTCTCAGCACAGAGTCAGCAGCAGGGCTTGAACCCACGAACTATGAGATCATGACCTGAGCTGAAGTCGGACGCTTAACCAACCCAGCCACTCAGGTGTCCCAAGAGATTTTTTTTTTTTAAAGATCAGAAAGTGTGGGGTGCCTGGGTGGCTCAGCTGGTTAAGCGTCTGACTTTGGCTCAATCATGATCTCACAATTCATGAGTTTGAGCCTCGCAGCCTGGAGCCTGCTTCAGCTTCCACATCTCCCTCTGTCTCTACCCCTCTCCCACTTGTGCTCTCACTCACTCTCTCAAAAATAAATAAAAGCATTTTAAAAAGTTAAATAAAAAAAAATCAGAAAGTGAGATATAGAAAATAGGCAAGGAAGATTCAACAGATGTATAAGTGGAGTCTCTGAGAAGAAAAGAAAATCAGTGGAGTGGAACTAATTTTATAAATTCTAATTCAAGAAAACATTTTGTAATTAAATAAGATCCAAGTGTATATATTTTAAAAGCACTACATTTTCCTGGAGAAATTGACTCAGGACGATTAATTCTGAGACATATGCTGGTAGAATTATTAGATTTTAAAGATTTAAAAAAATCCTTAGAGACTCCAAGCAGAAAGACCAAGTCAATTAACAAGGGGAAAATTGGGGCACCTGGGTGGCTCAGTGGGTTAAGCGTCCAACTTCAGATCAGGTCATAATCTCAGGGTTCATGAGTTCAAGTCCTGCATTTGCTGTCAGCCCACTTTAGATTTTCCATCCCCCCTCTCTTTCTGCCCCTCCACCTCCCTGCAAGCACGTGCGCACGCTCTCTCTTTCTCTCTCTGTCTCTGTCTCTGTCTCAAAAATAAATAAACATTAAAAAGAAAACAAAACAGGGGCACCTGGGTGGCTCAGTTGGTTAAGTGTCCAACTTTGGCTCAGGTCAAGATCTCACAATCTGTGGGTTCAAGTCCCATGTTGAGCTCCGTACTGACAGCTCAGAGCCTGGAGCCTGCTTCAGATTCTGTGTGTGTGTATGTCTCTCTCTCTCTCTCTCTCTCTCTCTCTCTCTCTCTCTCTCTGTTCCTCTCCTGATCATGTTCTCTCTTTCTCTCTCTCTCTCAAAAATAAAGATTTAAAAAAGTAAAAAACAAAACAAGGGGGAAATCGTACAACACTATGTTCTCACATAAACATTCAATACAAAAAAAAAAAAAACCCAGTAGAATAGCATCTACAAAAGGAAAGCTTTTGTGGGACAGTTTACCTGTAATACTTAAGGCAGTAAGAAAGCAATTTTAAACATGTCCCAACTCATTAGCTCTTCCTGAAAGGGAAATGGAGTTGCATAGGAGCTAAGTGTTTGTATGCTATTGAAGTTAAGCTGGTTTAAATTCAAATTAGAGCATTAAAACTTCGAGGTGTTAAAGATAAGTCTCCATGATAGCCACAAGAGAATACCTATAGAATATATGCGAAAAGAAACCAGAAAGAAATTTAAAAACTACAAAAAATCAACTAAATACAAAAGACAGTAATGCAGGAAAAGAGGGTCAAAAAAATGCTCTACTGCATATAAAAAACCAAAATGGTAGAATTAAATCCCTTCTTATCAGTGATTAGGCTAAATGTAAATGGATTAAACTCTACAAAGATAAAGATTAGTAGAATGGATTTAAAACACGTGGTGTAACTACCTGCTATCTACAAGAAACTCACTTTAGATCCAAAGACACAAATAGGTTGAAAGCAAAAGAAACAGAAAAAGATATTCCATGCAAATAGACAAGAAGGAGGGGAAGTTGCTATACTAATACCAGACAAAACAGACTTTAAATAAAAAACAGTTACAAGAGACAGGGAAGGATGTTATGTGTTAATAAAAGATTTGATATAGCAAGAAAACATAACAATTATAAACATTCATGTCTGTAATAATAAACCCAGGCATATAAAGCAAAAACTGGGAAGAAATTTAAAGCTGTAACTGCTTACTTTAAAAGAGAAGAGGTAGCTCAGTCAGTTAAGTGTTGGGTCATGATCTCACAGCTCGTGAGTTCAAGCCCTGCATTGGCTCTGTACTGACAGTTCAGAGCCTGGAGCCTGCTTCAGATTCTGTGTCTCCATCTTTCTCTGCCCCTCCCTTACTCATGCTCTGTCTCTGTCTCTCTCTCAAAAATAAATAAACATTAAAAAAATTTTTTAACAAATTAAAAAAGAAATTAGGGGTGCCTGGCTGGCTCAGTCAGTAGAGCACACACAATCTTGATCTCAGGTTGTGAGTTTGAGTCCCAAACTGGGGGTACAGATTACTTAAAAATAAAATCTATGGCATGCCTGGGTGGCTCAGTGGATTAAGCATCTGACTCTTGGTTTCAGCTCAGGTCATGATCTCATGGTTTTATCTGTTGGAGCCCCACATCAGGCTCTACGCCGGCAGCATGGAACCTGCTTGGGATTCTCTCTCTCTCTCTCTCTCTCTCTCTCTCTCTGTCTCTCTCTCTGTGCCCCTTCCCCACTCACACTGTCTCTGTTTCTCTCAAATAAATAAACTTAAAAAAATTAAATCTATAAATAAATAAATAAATAGCTGTCAAATCAACGGGTTAACTTTACAGCTTAAGGAATTAAAGAAGAGAGTAAGCTAAACCTAAAGCTAGCAGGAGGAAGGAAATAATACAGATTAAAGCAGAGATAAATAAAATAGAGAATAGAAAAAGAACAGAGAAAAATCAATGAAACCAAAAGTTGGTTCTTCTAAAAGATTCACCAAATGGACAAACCTTTAGCTCGACTGACCTAGAAGACAATACTTGAATTTCAACAGTTTTTCTACTACTATCCTTTTTCTTTTTTCAAATCCAGTCCAAGATACCACACTACTTTAATTTTCATATTTCCTTAGTCTCCTCCAATCTATGATAGTTTCTCTGTGTTACCTTTTTTTCACAATCTGGCCATCTTTAGAGTGTACTGGTCAGATATTTCGTGGAATGTTCCTCAGGTAAGGTTTTTCTGAAGGTTTCTCGTGATTAGACTGAAGTTACATATGGTGTGGGAGAATATCACAGAGGCAAAGTGTCCTATTAGAGATCCATGATATGAGCATGATTATCGCTCTTCTGGGTAAAAATTACCTTATGGCAGTACTGAAGTTTTTCTCTTTTGTCTTGACAATTTTCCCATCATTGTGGGAATGACAAACAAGGCAGTTTTCACTGCCTTATTGAACAATTGTGGAAGAATTAAGAGCATAGCGATTTTTTTTTTCTAAAAGCAATTTTTTTCTAAAATGTTTTTGAGAAGACATTGCCTTAGGACACTCAAGCGAGATGACGAGCAGAATCTAGTTGATACTCAGTGACTATCTGGGCAGGAAGCACAGGCAAAAATAATCTGGGAGCAAGAGAAACCTTAGCCATGGAGAAAGGCAGGATCAGGAAAAGTCGCCAGCAAAAAAACAGTCAGTTCTCAACTTCACAACTCAGAGCAAAGGTGACCAAGAATGAGAAATGGCTATACTCCTGTCTGTGTTGTTCATAATGACAATTATTATTACATCCTGACAGAAAGTAAAAGGATCATTAGACACTTCTACTCCTTCAAGTGTGAGAAGCCTTCTGGTTTCAAAAATGTCTCAAGTTGAGCTATGCAAAAATGTAACATCAGTCAGTCCAGATGTTAACACTCAGGACGCTAGGGTTTGTGCTTGGGTGAGGCCACTTAGGTAGAAGAGATGAAAGAAAAAGGGCATTTTTTTCTACCTAGTTTTGAGCACCAGTTAGGTACCAGAGCCCAATTCTTTTTTCCTTTGAGCTACCAGTCTCTCTTTCATACATTCCTTATATTTGCTAACTTTATTATACGTTGACAGTAACATACATACATCTGCATATATTTATATAGTCACGCCAAACAGTATGTTTAAATGATTATATTATTCAAACTTTAAGCTGTTTTAAAAACAAAATTAGTCTAATACATCTTGCTCTGGGACAGAGTTATGCAAAGTCTTCTACAGATCCATAGAAGCAACATCATGTCAGAGTGTGCTAGGTTCAATTCCCCAGGTCTACTCCAAACCTACCAAATCAGGACCTCCAGAAGTGGAGGCCAGAAATCTGTATTTTGATAAGCTCACCAGGTGATTATTAAAAACACTAAAGCTAATGCAAAGATGCAGTATTTTAGGGCAATGATTTTAAGACATGGATTGATTTTACATCTTAATTTGAACATTATGAAGAACAAACATATAGTCAAGAATATACTGGTTACAAATTCATTCAAGGACTGCAGGGTGCCTGGCTATCTCAGCTAGTAGAGCATGTGACTCTTGATTTTGGGGTTGTGAGTTCCAGGCCCACATTGGGTATAGAGATTACTTAAAAATAAAATCTTTACAGGCACCTGGGTGGCTCAGTCGGTTAAGTGTCTGCTTCTTGGTTTTGGCTCAGGTCATGATCTCACGGTTCATGAGTTTGAGTGCTGTGTGGGGCTCTGGGCTGATAGTGCAGAGCCTGCTTGGGATTCTCTCATTCCCTCTCTCTGCCCTTCTCCTCACACTCTCTCTTCCTCAAAATAAACAAACAAGCAAATAAATAAACAGACTTAAAAAATAAAACAATATAAAACCTTTTTTAAAATTCACTTGAAGACTGAATGGCAAGTAAAAATTTTATTACCTCCCCATCTCTGAATTTTAATTTCTTTGGAGGCTTCCAGGTAAACAATGACTACTAATTTTCTCAATATTGTGTTAATCCAAGATCCTGAAGTCAGCAAGCAACTTTAGATAACATAATGAAATCATCCTTAAAGAATGTTGCAATCACTGTTAATGATGAGAATCTGACAGAGAACATGAGCCCTTAAAATTTTATCCTGTTAGTATAGTTAGCATTATTCCATAGGCTCACATAATTATTATTTTTGTCTTAGATTTACTAGGATAAAATTTATAAGGATACTAGCTTTTAAAAAAATTTTTTAACATTCATTTATTATTTAAAAAATTTTTTTAATGTTTTATTTATTTTTAGGAGACAGAGAGAGACAGCGTGAGCAGGGGAGGGTCAGAGAGAGAGGGAGTCACAGGCTGAAACAGGCTCCAGGCTCTGAGCTGGCAGTCAGCACAGAGCCCGACGCGGGGCTCGAACCCACGAACTGCGAGATCATGACCTAAGCGAAAGTCGGACGCTTAACCGACTAAGCCACCCAGGAGCCCCTCATTTATTATTGAGAGACAAAGAGAGACAAAGCATGAGCAGGGGAGGGGCAGAGAGAGAGGGAGACACAGAAACCGTAGCAGGCTCCAGGCTCTTAACTGTCAGCACAGAGCCCAGCACGGCCTCAAACCCAGGAACCTCAAGATCATGACCTGAGCCGAAGTCAGATGTTTAATTGACTGAGCCATCCAGGGGCCCCATACTAGTTTTTTTTTTTTTTTAATTGAAGTATAGTTGACACACAATGTTACATTAGTGTCAGAAGAACAATATAGTGATTCTACAAGTCTATGTTTATGCTATGCTTCCCACAAGTGTAGCTACCATCTGTGCTCATACAATGCCATACGTATGAGGACATATCATTGTCCCCACAGTATCACTGACTATATTCCCTATGCTGAAACTTGCTGTACCTTTCAGCCCCCTGACTCATTCATTCCGTAACGGAAGCCTGTACACCCCTCTCCGATGCACTCATTTTGCTCCATTCCCACTCCTCTGCCCCTGCCCCTGGCAATCACCACTTTGTTCTCTGTATTTATGGGTCTGATTCTGCATTTTTTATTTGCTCATTTGTTTTCTCTTTTAGATTCCATATGTAAGTGAACTCATATGGTATTTGTCTTTCTCTGTTTGCCTCATTTCACTTAGCCTAATACTTTCTACCCCGTTTATCACAAATGTCAAGATCGCAGGTTCCTTTTTAATGGCCGAGTAATATTCTGTTATGTTTATATGCCACATCTTTATCCATTCATCTATTGATGAACACTTAGGTTGCTTCCATATAAAGGTACTAGTTTTAAAAAAAAAGGGTACTAGTTATTTAAAATATAATTCACCTGTATTGTACACCCATGTTTACATTAGAAGTTTTAAATATTAGTGTAACTAATAATAAACTCTACGCTTCGTAAGGCAATTTAAAGGAATTTAGGTGACTCTTTTAATTTAGGCTTTTTATTTATTTTTTTTAAATGTTTTATTTATTTCTAGGAGAGAGGAAGACAGCGTGAACAGGGGAGGGTCAGAGAGAGAGGGAGTCACAGACTGAAACAGGCTCCAGGCTCCGAGCTGGCAGTCAGCACAGAGCCCGACGCGGGGCTGGAACCCACGAACCGCGAGATCATGACCTAAGCGAAAGTCGGACGCTTAACCGACTAAGCCACCCAGGCACCCCAATTTAGGCTTTTTATTGAAATCAAATGCAGAGCCTTACATAAATTAAGCCATTTACATGCTTATTTCTCAGACGTAAAATTTAGAAGTCATCATTTAAATGTCAGACTCCCCAAACAATTTAATTTATCAAAGGATTTACCTTGATTAAATGCATTAAATTAATATTGATGAGATTTGGATTTCCTTGATTTTGTTTACTTTCTGAAAATCAGTTAAAAATCTTAGTACTGGGGCACCTGGCTGGTTCAGTGGGTAGAGCATGCAACTCTTGATCTCAGGATTGAGTTTAAGCCCCATGTTGGATGTTGAGCCTACTTAAACAAACAAAAAAGGTCTTAGAACAAAAGAGTTTCTTAAACCTTTTTTATGACTATTAATGGCTGACCTGATAGCAACTTGCACGTCTTCATTTTGTATCTCCAACTTTGTCAAATACAGCTTTTCTTTTCTTTTTTCTTTTCTTTTGTTATCTTTTCTTCTCCTTTATTTTCTTTTCTTACTAAACTCTTCAGGCAAAGGAATTATATTAGATGAATACTATTTAAATTGTTTCTAATAACTTAGTTGTTTACATGGTTATTTACATGAAGTTCTAAATTTTTATTAGAGTATGATGTTTACCTTTTAACCAAAGTTTTAGAACTCATTCTAGTCCTTGGGGTGCCTGTGTGGCTCAGTTGGTTAAGGCTCCTACTTTGGCTCAGGTCATAATCTCACAGTTTGTGAGTTTGAGCCCTACATCACAGTGCAGAGCCTGTCTGGATTTTCTCATTCTCTCCCTCTCTCTCTCTGACTCCCTTTCTCTGAAGAAGAAGGAGAAGGAGAGGGACAAATTTAATTTTTCACTTGCCTGGCACGTTTTTCCCTCCAACAGAAAATCACCTTAAGATTGTGTGCCTGAGTGGCTCAGCCAGTTAAGCGTCAGATTTTCGGCTCCAGTCATGATCTCATGGTTGGTGAGTTTAAGCCCTGATTGGGCTCTGTCTTCTCAGATCACTTCAGATCCTGAGTCTCCCTTTCTCTCTCTCTCTCTCTTTGCCACTCCCTCACTTGTGTGTGCGCTCTCTCTCTCTCTCAAAAATAGACATTTAGAAGAAATTTAAAATAAGAAGATCACCTCAAGATTGAGAGTACTCAAGACTAATTTCTTCAGGGGCGGCAGCTGGGTGGCTCAGATGGTTACTGTCCAACTTTAGCTCAGGTCATGATTTCACTGTTTGTGGGTTCGTGCCCCACACTGGGCTCTGTGCTAACAGCTCAGAGCCTGGAGCCTGCAGCAGATTCTGTGTCTCCCTCTCTCTCTGCCCCACTCACGCTCTCTCTCAAAATAAATAACCATTAAAAAACAAAAGGCTAATTTCTTCAATCTATTTAATGCACTTCTTTAATAGATCAATGCAAATTCAGCCAGTGACACTGGATCTGGGGGGCTTATGTCTTTTACTTTCCAAACGTTTATGAAAGTGGACTGGCCTCTCTTATTCCAAGACAATTTCCCAACTTCTTAAAGGTAATCTCCAGAGGAACTGACTTTCCTTTGCCCTGGTGGTGTGCTCACACCAAATGCTTCCCTACTGGCCTTGCTTCAGAATCAGAAAAGTCAGTGTCTCCTGAGGACCCTGAGACTCCTTGGAGGCCTCTTCTCATTCATCTCAAAAGAAAAAAGCGGCAGTTAAAAGGCTAATTCCCTATCCACATGAATAGATGTCAAGACATAACATCCATTGAAAAAAAGGCAAATTTCAGAATAAGTGGTGAATAATGACACTTATATGAATTTAAAAGCACATAAAAACATTAGTATAGTGAGAGAAAGTAGATTAGTAGTTGCCTGGGGATGGAGCCATGGGAGGGAGAAACCAGGATGGATTATAAATTTATCCCATGATGGCAGTTCCTTAGTGAGAGAGAACGAGGCAACAGGAGATGCCGACCAGGACAGGCCTTCCTGCAGCCGAGACCCCCAGCCAGGGTCAGGCAGTCCCTGCAGCCCCTCTCGCCTCACGTCTCAACCCATCTCAGGGCCCCAGGCAAAGGGGCGTGGGCGGCTTGCGTTAAAAATTTTAGAGACCTGAGGCTGGAGGGGTGGCCTAGGGCAGGACTTCGTGGGAATCGCTAAAGCCCTGAGGCTAGTTGGTGAGAGTTGGATCATCGGTCTTGGGGACCAAATGGAGACCTAGAGCAGAGTCCGGAGCGGGTCCAAAGTCATTCATGCAACCCCAGGCGTGTGTCACTTCGCCGGGGTGAAACAGACTCAGGGACTTGAGGGGTGGGGGAAGGTAGTTAGGCATCAAAAATGCCATTACCATTTCTAGGTGACCTGATTGAATCCAGAATTTTACCTTGGAAGTAATTTGACTAAATTTACAGTAAAGAGATGGACTCCGCAGAACTGAGTGGCTGATTGGATTTAGGGTTGAACCGTCCGATGCTTAAGGACAGACCACACGCGCAAAACCGTTGAGTTCAAATCCAGTTCAAATCTCTGAGATTGGCTTTCTTCGTAACCTCCAGCGAATGACTTCATTGTCTCTGAGCTTCAGTTCCCGCATAGCATAAAGACGATTCTAACATCCATCTCACAGGATTATTGAGGACAAATGGGCTGATGCATACAAATCGCTTCCCGGAACCGGGGGAAACACTTGGCAAACGATCGGAATAACATCCGGATTCGCCTGGTAGGTAACCCGACCGGTAGCGTCCTGAGACTGCACAGGTGGCTGGATGGGTGCCCTGGGCTCCGCCCCGAAGGGCGTGGCCAACCAAAGGCGCGAATCTGGGAGCCCCGCGCATCCGGTCTGGCCCTATATGAAGCCAGGCGGTGGGTCCGGCCACTCAGTGCTGGTTCTCCTTCGCACGCGACAGCACGCGTCCTGGTCACGCGCCGGAGCCACTTATGGTGAGTCTGCACCTTCAAACGGAGGGGCAAAGGCCGGGGCCCGGAGTGGGAAAGGTCCGAAGCTCTCAGGTGGACAGTCTTGATTGCTGGTCCGTCATGGGGAGGAGGGGCCGAACCAAGCGAAATGGTTCATTTCTTCGGGGGGCGTGTTTCCTGAGCATCCCGCACCCCCGCGTGCCTGCCCTGCCCAGGGAGTGCCTTCCTCCAGGCAGACGCGGCCTGCACAGGAGACATTGTTAGCGCTGGGCCTGCTGGCTGCTGTCCCCGAAGTCTCCTCGAGGGTATGGCCGCTGTCCACCTGGTCCCCCAGAGTCCCCAGATTGCACCGCCTGGTCCTGGGCGACTTCGAACGTCGTGGAAGAGATTGGAAGGATGGGCAGAACGCGAGGCTGAGGAGGTGGAGGGGCCTGGGTGGGTCGGTTAAAAATTAAGTAGATCTGGAGAGGGAGACATATCGTGGATGGGACTGATTCCCTCCTTCTCTCCCTTTCTTCCCATCTTACTTCCTTTCGTTTTTTCCTGTTCGGAAAACCGTTTTTGTTTTTTGTTTTTTGTTTTTTGTTTTTTTAATTTCCCAGCTTTATTGGACTATAATTGACAAACTCGAATATATTTGAAGTGTGCGACATGATGATTTGATGCGTGTATACGTTGTGAAATGATCACTGCAATTAAAGTAATTAACACATCTATCACCTCACGTGGTCACCTTTTTGTGTAGGTGAGAATGCTTAAGATCTGCTATTGCAGCAAGGATACAATACAGCATTAAGTGTAGTCACCGCGCTGTACATTAGATCTTCAGAACTAATCACCCTGCAACTGCAAGTTTGTGCCTTTTGACCGACCTCTTCCGTTTTACCCCCCTCTGCTTTCCTCCCCCAGCAACCACCATTCTACTCTTTGATTCTGAGTTTGGACTTTTCTTTTTTACATGCCACGTATAAATGATACAGTATTTGTCTTTCTCTGACTTATTTCACATATCATGATGCCCTTCAGGTTCACCCGTGTTGTCATAAATGAATTTCTATCTTTTTTATGGCCAAATAATATTCCATTGTATATATACACCAAATTTTCTTTACTTATCCATCCACCCTGACAACACTTAGGTTGTTTTTGTAGCTTGGCTATTGTGAATAATGCTACAATGAACATGAATGTGCAGATATCTCTTTAAGATCTTGATTGTATTTCCTTCGGGTAAATACACAGAAGTGGAATGGCTGGATAGTAATCTACTGGGTTTTTTTTTTTTTCCTAGAAACTTCCATGCCATTTTCCATAATGACTGTACCAATTTACAAATTCCAACAACAGTGCACAAGGGTTTGCTTTTCACCCCATCTTCCCCAGGATGTGTTATCTCTTGTCTGTTTTCTTTTCTCCTTTTCTTTTCTTTTCTTTTTGAGAGAGAGAGAGAATGCACAAGAGCAAGTTCACAAGTGGAGGTGGGGGGCGGGGGAGAGAATCCCAAGCCGATTCTACGTTCAGTTCAGCTCAGTTCAGTGCAAATCCCAGCGCAGAGCTTGATCTTACGACCCTGAGATCATGACCTGAGCCGAAACCAAGACATGTAACCAA
This sequence comes from Proteles cristata cristata, assembly GCA_017311185.1. Lineage (NCBI taxonomy): Eukaryota > Metazoa > Chordata > Mammalia > Carnivora > Hyaenidae > Proteles > Proteles cristata. The sequence goes on along the minus strand of JAESUZ010003710.1, from coordinate 276,047 downwards.
CTGAGACCCCCAGGCACCCCATCTCTGGTCTGTTTGATAATAGCAATTCTAACAATTAATGAGGTGCTATCTCGTTGTGGTTTCTATTTGCATTTCCCTGATGATTAATGATGAGCAACACTTTTTCCTGTACCTGTTGGCCATCTGTAAACCTTTTCTGGAAAAACATCTATTGAGGTCTTTGTCCATTTTTCAGTTGAATTGTTTGGTTTTTTGCTATTGAGTTATATGAGTATCTTCTATATTTAGATATTAACCCCTATCAGACGGATAACTTGCAGATATTTTCTCCCATTCCACAGGTTGGTTGCTTTTTACTTCCGTTGTTTCCTTTGCTGCACAGAAGCTTTTCAGTTTTGATACAGTTCCACTTGTTTATTTTTGCTTTTGTTGCTTGGCGTTTTTGTATCACATCCCAAAAGTTGTTGCCAACTTTGGTTAAACATAGTTTCTTCATTATGTTTTTCTTCTAAGGAGTTATATGGTTTCAAGTTTGCATTTAAGTCTTCAATCCATTTCAAGTAAATTTTTGTGAGTGGTGTAGAAAAAGGAGTTTAGGGGGGCCCCTGGGTGGCTCAGTCGGTTAAGCGTCCAACTTCGGCTCAGGTCATGATCTCATGGTTCGTGGGTTCGGCCCCGTGTCGGGCTCTGTGCTGACAGCTCAGAGCTTGGAGCCTGCTTCAGATTCTGTAACTCCCTCTGTATATCTGACCCTCCCCTGCTCACGTGGTCTCTCTCTCTCTCTCTTTCTCTCAGAAATAAATAAAACAGTAAAGATAAATTAACCCATTGTGTGTTCTTGGCATCTCTGTCAAAGATTAGTTGACCTATATGTGTAAGTTGACCCGTGTTCTCAATTCTGTTTCATTGGACTGTGTCTCTTTTTAGGGTAGCACCATACTGTTTTGATTACTAAAGCTTTGTAACATAAATTGAAATCAGGAATAGTGATGCCTCCAGCTTTGTTCTTTCTCAAGATTGCTTTTGTTATTTTGAATCTTTTGTAGTTTGATTTGAATTTTAGAACTGTTTTCCCTGGAACCCCTGGGTAGCTTAGTCAGTCAGGCTTCCGACTCTTGATTTCGGCTCAGGTCATGATCTCACGGTTTGTGAGTGCAAGCCCTAAGTCAGGCTCTGCACTGGCAATGGAGTGCGAGCCTGCTTGGGATTCTCTCTCTCTCTCTCTCTCTCTCTCTCTCTCTCTCTCTCTCTCTGCCCCTCCTCTACTCATGCACACGTTTTCTCTCTCTCTCTAAAAGTAAATTAATAAACATTTTTTTAAAAGTTAAAGAACTTTTTTTCCTATTTTTGTGAAAAATGACATTGGAATTTTGTTAGGAATTACTTTGAATCTGTAGATCATTTTGGATAGCGTGGACATTATAACAATTTGAATCCTCTCGACCCAAGAGCGGGGGTATCTTCCTGTATGTGTCTTCTTCAGTTTCTTTCTTCAGTGTCTTACAGTTTTCAGTGTACAGATTTTTCACACTTGGTTAAATTTATTCCCAAGAATTTTATGGCTTTGGTGCTTTTGTTTTTTAAGTTTCTCTTTCAATAATTTGTTGCTAGTGTATAGGAATACAACTGATTGTTATGTGCTAATTTTGTCTCCTGCAACTTTACTGAATTGATTTATTAGTTCTAACAGTTTTTTTGGTGGGGTCTTTAGGGTTTTCTATATATGGTCTATATATAAGATCATATGATTTGCAAAAAGACAATTTTACTTCTTCCTTTCTGATTTGGGTGCCATTTATTTATTTTTCTTGTGTAATTTCTCTGGCTAAGACATCCAGTACCTTGATGAATAAGAGTGGTGAGAATGAGGACCCTTGTCTTGTTCTTGATCCTTAGGGGAAAGCTCTCAACTTTTCACCCTTCAGTATGATGTTAGTTGTGGGCTTGTCATATATGGCATTTATTATGTTGAGGTATGTTCCTTCTTATTTCAGACTCAGAGAAATTGAGAGACCATCGCAGGCTTTTAGAGAAGAAATGGTGGTGTAGAGTAGGCTAGGAATGGCAGACATGGAGAGGAAGGGTATATGGAATTGGGATTTGAGCTGGGTAAGACCCCTGAACTTCTTTTTTTTTTTTTTTTTTTTGCAGGATCCCACAACCGAGGATCCAGTGCAGTTACCCAGCAATAACAAAGAACCTGCCATGAACTCTTTCCTTCAAACAGTTGAGGAAATTGAGGAGTTTCTCAAGGACGTCTCTGAGACATATAAGGCAAGAATGTCAGCTGCACCAGAACCACAGCTCCATGTACCTCTGACTGACCATGGTGAAGACAACCAACATGAGTCAACCCAGAGATTGGTGACTCCACTGACATCTACAATGGTGAGTTCTACCTGTTCTAACATCCCCAGGACAGTCATTGTTCAGAACTCAACAATACCCACTGTTACAGCCCTTGATATGCCCCCTGGAGACCTAAGTGAAACTTTTTCTTTGATTCAAAAGGTGACCCTCTTTGATGAGAGAAGACCCACAACAACCTCCTGGATGACAGATGTTATTGACAACCCAGAGGCATCATTTGCTGCTTGCCAAAAGATAACTGCAAACAAGATAGCAGTTCCCCATGAAGATAGCCAGATGAGGACCCTCAGTGATGACAAGATCCTCTATGGAGGCCAGATGACAGCTTCTAAAGAGAGCCACATGATTACCTTTAGTGGTACACAAAACTTCACCGAGGGCCATACAATGACTTTCAGCGGTAATCAGACCCTGAATTGGAACCAGATGACAACCCTGTGTGAAGAACAGATGAAGACCCTCAGTGATGACCAGCCCCTCTATGGAAACCAGATGACCTTCACTGGGGGCCAGAACCACTATGGGGGCCAGATGGAGACCTACAGTGGTGACCAGGCCTTCTATGGAGGCCATATGACCTTCAGCGGGGACCAGACCCTCTATGGGGGCCAGATGAAGCCACTTAATGATGACCAGACCCTTTATGGAGGACAGATGGCCTACAGTGGAAACCAGATCTTCTATGGGGGCCAGGTGAACACCTTTGGTGGTGACCAGACCCTCTGTGGAGGTCAGATGATGACCCTTAAGGGACATCATATGGCAACCTTCACTGACCACACTGTCTATGGAGACCATATGATACCACATCAATCATCATCATTGCCAAACCCAGGATTCCTATACTTTTCCAGTTCTCATTTGATCCATGGACAATCCCTAGAAAAGCAGAAGTGCAACATTAAGGCCCAGAAATGTCAAGTCCAGAAGAATCCTAATATTTTGAAGACCTACACTTGTACATACCAAGACTGTGGGAAATCATATACTAAACCTTCCCACCTCCGAATCCATGAGCGCAAACATACTGGTAAGTAAGGGGTAGGGCTGACGGATGGTGTGACAAGCAAGTGATTAGAGATTTGTGCCCTTTTGAAATTTTGGAATCATTTGAGATTGTTGACACCTCTCTCAAAGCCTGGGACCTTGGAAGACTAGAAAAAGTTAGCCTGTTTGAAAGGGTGGATAAAGCAGTCCCAGGGACAGACTATAGTTCTGGGTCTGAGCCAATCTGGCTGCAACCTGTTGTGTTGTTGATGATGAGAATAAGTGGAAGAATTTATCTGACCTCTTATGGATGGTTTTGACCTCACCTCTACTGGAATGGACACTTCATGGTCCTCTCTTAAAGCCCAACAGACACCCACCCCCCAACCTCCTTATATCCTTTCCAATACCCTTATATTGATTTTCTTGCTGACCCTTGCTTTTCCCGTTTTTCCTTGTCTTTTTTCTAATGTTTATTTTTGGGAGAGTGCAAATGGGAGAGGGGCAGAAAGAAACAGGATCTGAAGTGGGCTCTGCGCTGGCAGTAGCCAACCAGATGGGGGGAGGCCTGGAACTTACAGAACACTGAGATCATGACCTGAGCTGAAGTCATGACCTGAAGTTCAACCCACTGAGCCACCCAGACGCCCCTAATGTTTATTTATTTTTGAGAGAGAAAGAGCACAAGCTGGGGAGGTGCAGATTTTTCATTTTCTCTTTTTCCCTCCTTAACAACTTTCCTCTTGCCCTTCTAGCTCATGCTGCCTTCCTTCTCTTCCTCTTTCACTCACTACCTCCAGTCTCCTCTCTTCTGGCTCTCCCTCTCCCACCCCAACATACTTAAAACCTTTATCTTCTCTATTCACTTTCATTTTTCCTGTTCCCTGCTACGCAGAAGCATGACAAATTTCTTTCTTTCTCTGGTCCAGGGGAGAAGCCCTATGAATGCAATGTGAAGGGATGCACATGGAAGTTCCCGCGTTCAGATGAGCTCAGCAGACACAAAAGAAAGCATAGTGGGGAGCGACCCTACCTATGCACTAAATGCAACAGGAATTTCGCACGATCTGATCACTTAAAGCAGCATCAAAGAATCCACAGATAATTCTCGCCCATGGCTGAACTCATCAAACCATAAGGAAATGAATAGAGCTGAAGGATTCCCTCTACTAACCCTTTGTTTGCTGTGTACCTAGCACTGTGCTGGCATATAGTAAGTGATTAATAATTATTTGTAAGCTTTAAGGTTTTTTTCTCTAAAACAGACAAGTATACATGTATGCATTTCAATAAAATCAGAAGCACTTTACTTTCACTCCCTGCTCCAAGGGTAACTTTTTACTGTGTGCTAACAATCTTTCTAGATTTTGCTCTGTGCATTTGCCTCTGTACACATGTAAAAATGTATATATGTAGATGACTGAAACGTATACATAGTTCAGATGTGTAAAGAATGTAGCATTCTATATCTGAGCTCATGTTTCTCTGGTCTCCATTTCTATGGGGTTAAGAGGAGGGGGACGCTTGGTCCCTTCGAGTGTAAAATGGTCTAAATTAAATGAAATTCATTTGGATGAGTACTTTATTTATTCAAAACTTGAACCTCCTGTCATGGCTGTTTCTTCTCAAAGTGTCTCTTTCTCCCCTAATCTCTCCGTATGCTGTCAGGACACAGGGAGTGGTAGCAGCGGAACAAGGGTGGTCACGTGCTGGCCGCCAGGGGAAGAATCTATCCTTGCCACCGACCCTTGGGCCCTTTTGTGCATCCCTTCTGCAGGTGGGGTGACCTGCCATCTGTTTTTCTTTCCATGGGCATGACTTAAGTGCTTCAGAGAAGCTCCACCATCTTCCCCTGCTGACTTCAGTCCTTCTCGAGCTCTTGCAGGCTCCGCCCTTTTAGGGCTTGACTCCCAGTTTGTATAATATCCCCCTGGCAAAAAGGTCTGGGTAAAGTCAAGGATGTGATCTATCCCCATCCTCATTTTCAAAGGGAGCACTTTCTCCCCAGAGCCCTAAGAGGGAAGTGGACCACAAATCCCCAGGGCCTCATTGGTCCCACAGCATCTGAGGTGCTTTTTGACCCACCGACTCCCACCTCACAGAGCCCCAGACACCAGATCCCTGAGTCTTTACGGAACTCAGACACCATTTTAAAAATTATATCTGAATGCTGTATTTGGTATACTATGAAATAATATATGTAAGTTTATAGATATAATTATAACAAACGAACATCTGTGAGAGCCCATCACCCAGGGGTATGCAATCAGGCATCAAGATGGCCAAGTAGGACAACGAGCCAAACTGAAGGTAACAATCAAGCCTTTCTTTATTTCCTTCTACAGAGCAAGCAAGATGCAAAAAGATCTTTCCCTATGAAACAGCATCAGGCAACGGTTAAGGGACAGGCAGTGCAGATGGGGGGATTTCTCTCACTGCCCTAAACAAAAGGATTCTCCTATCTTTTTAGGGAAGGAGGAAGGAATAGAAGGAGGAAAAGGGGAAAGTGCTAGCAATGGAAAAGTACTAAAGTAGATAGGGGGGGAAATGCCTCAGCAGGGCCCCCAGGAAGGAGGCTTCTGAATGGAGGTGCCCAGGCTGGAAATACAGATATGCATATGAGCAGGGCTGGCTTGTGTAGTGACTCCTTTCCCTTCAGAAACCTATAGTGCACCTGTCTGCCACCAAGTCGGCTGAGGGGTGGGGGGCAGCTTTTTCCCACGAGGACTGGCAGGCAAGGTCTTATAACTACCCGTGGTTGGGCCTAAAAGATCACAAACAGGAATTTGGCCTGGAACTGGACTCCTCAGCTCCACCCCTTGATCCTCAGGGCCTGAACAAGAACCATAGGCAACCCCATGATGGACTAAAATGAGCCAGACATTGTGGTAAGTCTGTTTAACCATTTTGAGGAACATGATCAAAGTCACTCTAAGTAGAATATCAGGCCTGCCCAGGGAATGCATCTAGGCATAAGCCCCAACAACTGCTAAGCCAGAAGAAGATTCATAGCCCATTAGGGTCTACCCTCGAGAGCCAGCATCCAAGCCCCCTAATGGACTGTTCTGTTTTGCCAGGTTCACTGATCCAGGTGTTGGCAATTGCACAGACCCTCCTTGACTGGCCAGCAGGAAGCCAAGGACTAGGTGGTTAGGCAACACTGCTTGGGCCAAGGAGCTGAGGCTGAGATGGTATTATTAGTAGTTTCAATCAGACTCCTCAGGAGAGTCCTCTCAATGAGGATAGATTATGTACAACCTTTTCTCATTGGATGACAGAATAACCACACAGCCTACATAGGGCAGGAGTGAGTGGAGGGAAGGCTACCACCACTGTAGCCAAAATAGTTCTGATGGCAGATCCCACACTTCTCTCCTAGATGTTCTGGTTGCCTCCTTCTCTGACAAGAGTGAGTTTACATTTAGGGAGGTATTTTGCTCTTATAGAATCCAGTTGTGGCGATGTATAATGTCCACATTAATAAGGTTGGTGCACTTGAGGTACCAAGAAAGCCCTGACAAACCAATAAAAGTGGTTTGTTTCAGCCAACTCTAGGAGTTACAGATTCAAACACCAAATCGTGCGACCGCCCATGGCACTGTTCTGCAACAGGCTGTAATCCATGAACTCAGAGTTTGCTGAGACCTGTAACTCAAAGGCAAATGTGCAACTATGGGTCCCAAAGAAAGATCAACCAAGGTGGCCCATTGGAGGGCCTCTAGGCATTTTGTTAAAGGTCCTACTCTAAGCTAGGCTTTCTGGTAATCGAGTAGATGGATGCCACCAAGACCTTTATATTGGTTATATGAGAACACCATTAGCCAAAGAGGCCCACCAATCACTAGGTGTCCTTTGTTTGTCAAGGCAGTCATCTCTGGAATGGGACATCACATCCCTTCCCAGATAATCCCCAAGAGTTTCACTGGGTTCTAGGTCATTGTGCCTTACTTATGTTAATGACCTACTTGTGTTGCTGCGTATTGGTCAATAGACATCCAGTTCCTATTGGGTGGTCTTGTGTGGGCCCACCAAGAGGGTGTCACCAATGTAACAAGTGCCCTAGTGCTGCCTCCAGGGCAGGACTTTTTCCAGGTCACATTCATGGCAGACAGCTGGAGAACTTAGGTAGTCTTGTAGTAGGACATTAAAGGTGTATTGCAATGCATTGCACATAAGGGTGAATTTGATCCTGATCATCTGGGTAGAGGGGATGCTAGAAAAGGCATTTTCTTTCTTTTTTTTTTCTTTTTCTTTTCTTTTCTTTTTTCTTTTCTTTTTTTTTTTTTTTTTAGGCACTTTCAATAGCAACTGCTGCATACCAAGTGTCTTCAGCTTGGGCAATAGCCTCTGTGACAGTCATAATACCAGGTACTGCCAGGACTATGGCATTGAGCCTCCTATAGTCAATGGTGAGTCTCCAGATACCCAAGGCCTTGTGCACAGCCCAAACTGGTCTATTGAATGAAGAAATCATCTCATGGAATGTTGGCGTCCTTGAGATGGGCAATGTGGATAATTATTTCTTTTTCTCCCTCAAGCAGCCAATATTGTTTTGGATAGACCATGGAACTAGGCACTGGTAAGTAATTGGGTAGGTTCATCCATATGCTCCACTAAAATAAAGCCACACTTATCAGGGATTTGGGCCAAAGGCAAATCATCTATAGACATAAGTATTCCTATGCCAATAATACATTCACAAGAGGGAGCCATAGCAAAAGAAGTTTGTAGGGACCCAAAAGACCCACTTATAACTAGATTTGGGCTAGGGTCCCAGTGGTAGAGCTTTGTTTCCCCCTCATCCTGCAGCTAGAGTTTCAGGGATCATGGTCACCTGTGCACTAGCAGCCAAAGACCCAAGAAGTGCAATTCTCTCCCACATCCTCATTGAACATTGACCTTGGCATAGGGCCTCTGGTCCCCCTTGGGAAAAGAGGGCCCTTGGCCCATCCCTTAACCTTGTTTATTTTCAAATGCCAGCAGGTCCAGGTAAGATTAGCGGTACTCTCCGATTCATCTCCAGGCTCACTAGAAGGGTTGTCCCATCAGGTGCCCTACAGGCCCTAAATTCCTTGCCCTATCAATTTCCTCCTTTGACACTGTCACCAAGTAACCAAATTCAGAGATCTTTCTGGAAAGGCCTTGCCCAAGCTGCCCAGGACAGGACACTGGGTTATTACTCTTATGCTGCTGTTTCTCCTGGTCAGTCTTTGCTTTCTTGCCAGTGACTGCTTTTTCCACATGTGGAAATTTGTCAATTAAGTTCTGGTCTATCAGTTAAATGTCTGACTCTTGATTTTGGCTCAGATCATAGTCTCCAGTTCACGAGATTGAGCCCTACATCGGGCTCTGTGCTGACAGTGTGGAGCCTTCTTGAGATTCTTTCTCTGCCCCTTTCCCATTTAGGTGCACACAGGTGTGTGTTCTCTCTCTCAAAATAAACTTAAAAAAAAAAAAAAAAAAACTTGGAGGGTATCATGGGCTAATTGACCCAATCTCATGAAGAGGTTTAACTGGGCCTGGTGTCCAGTGCCAGCAGGCATAGCAGAGACAAACTTGGAAATTTGAGTCTGGCTAATAGTTTTACTATCTACTGTTCTCAGTCCCTCATTGTAGACCCAAGAGACCACCACTTTTCCGGAACATTAAGGCCTCTGCAAGTGTGATCCAAACAAGGAAGGAACTTATCACAGGGTAGGTCAAACCTATCAAAGCCAAGTAATACCCATTGAGGAAGAAGGTCTTGGATGTTTGTACCCTCTCATCCCCCTCCTCCTCTTCTTTAGCAAAGTGGCCACTCAGGGCACTTCAAAACAGGAGTCTATAGCAATGCACCCCACAAGGCACCAATCTCCATTATTGAGTTTATTTAACAAGATCTTTTTCATTGTGGAGGCAACTAGCCAAGTCTCTAGTTGGGCCACTGGACAAAGGACTCTATACTCTTTCACTGAAGGTATGAGTCAACACCCTACATTGCAGGATGTCCCTTAGCATCAGGGACTGCTTAGAGCCAATAGTTATTGGGTGCAATTCAGCATGTGGGCTGACAGTTTTGGTCCCATTTCTGGAAGACCATGAGAAGTAGCTGGGGAACTGATTTCCGAGCTTTCCTAGAGTTCCCTTTGTTGAATTTCTAATGTGACCCACTGGGCAAGCACAGCCAAGGAGTTGAGAGCTAAAGGGAACCAATGGTTCCCTTCAGAACTAAAAGTCTCTGTAAATAATCCACCAGCACTCACCAAGGTCTATTGGCATGGCTGTGGAAGTATTTCATAGGACCCTAGGGCATTTTATTCTTCCAGAATGGCTTTGTGCTCAGTTGCCCACCCGGCTTGCTGCATCAATTTGTTGAGTTGCCAGGTGCCAAGATGGTTAATTAGGACAATGAGCCACACTGAAGGTAAAAATCAAGGCTTTATTCATTTATCACGACAGTGCAAGCAAGAGGTGAAGAAGAGAGGCACTGACTCCCTAAAGCTCCTGGACAAGGTCAATTGGATACAAGCAGACCTGGGAAATCCCCCACTGCCTAGTAGCCCTGAATGAAAAGCTCTTGCCTTTTTTTTTTTTTTTTAAAATGTTTATTTCTAGGATCGAGAGAAAGAGAGAGAGAGAGAGTGAGCAGGGGAGGGTCAGAGAGAGAGGGAGTCACAGACTGAAACAGGCTCCAGGCTCTGAGCTGGCATTCAGCACAGAGCCCGACACGGGGCTCGAACCCACGAACCGCAAGATCATGACCTAAGCGAATGTTGGACGCTTAACCGACTAAGCCACCCAGGTGCCCCGAAAAGCTCTTGCCTTTTTATGGAACTGGGGGATCCAAAGGAGGAAGGAACTCTCAGACTGGAAAAGCACTGAATCAGATCACCAAGGCCCCACTAAAGAGTCTTCTGGGCTAGAAATGCACATATGTACATGGGCAGGTGTGACCTGTTACAGTGTACATGGATCTTCTGTTAAGTGCATTTACTGGAAATGATTCTAAAAAACACATCATTTGCCTCTAGCTGAAATCATGCAAAAAAAACCAAATCCCAACTGAGGGACATTCTATAAAATATCTGACCAGTGCTCCTCAAAACTATCAAGGTCACCAAAATAAAAGGGAAGTGTGAGAAACTGTCACAGCAACTGAAGCTGAAGGAGATATGATAACTAAATGTAATGTGCTATCCTGGATGGAATCCTGCAACAGGAAAAAAACATTAGGGAAAAACTAAGGAAATCTAAGTAAAGTACAGACTTTAGTCAAACATGTATTAGTATCAGTTTATTAGTTGTTAACAAATATGCCATACTGAAGTAAGATGTTAATAACAAGGGAAACCTAGGGGCGCCTGGGTGGCTTAGTCGGTTAGGCGTCCGACTTTCGCTTAGGTCATGATCTCGCGGTTCGTGGGTTCGAGCCCCACGTCGGGCTCTGCTGACTGACAGAGCCTGGAGCCTGTTTCAGTCTGTGACTCCCTCTCTCTCTGACCCTCCCCTGCTCACGCTGTCTCTCTCTCTCCTAGAAATAAATAAAAAATATTTAAAAATAAAATAAAATAAAATAACAAGGGAAACCTTGTCTGGAGTATAGAACTCTAGTAGATAGTATCATCCCAATTTTTCTAAACTGCTCCCCAAAAGGCAAAATAAATCAATAAGACTATAATTGCAATGGAAATACATTCACCTATTAAAAGAAAAACAACTTTCTAGGGGCGCCTGGGTGGCTCAGTCGATTAAGCATCTGACTTCGGCTCAGGTCATGATCTCACAGTTCGTGAGTTTGAGCTCGGCATTGGGCTCTGTGCTGACAGCTCAGAGCCTGGAGCCTGCTTCAGATTCTGTGCCTCCCTCTCTCTGCCCCTCCCCCCAAAACCCAACTTTCTCTAGATTATAGCAATGTTTCATGACAAGTTGGCTGAACATTCTGCAATAGAAGATGGATAAAATAAATATGGTACATCCACACGATGGAATTATATGCATCAATTTAAAAGATTCTAGTAGTGCTGTATTTGTTTACACAAACATCGCCAAGATGTACTGATGAGTGAAGATATCAAGAGACTCAACAGCATGTATAATCTGGTGTTTATGTATTACAGATAGGTCTGGAAGGCACATAACAAAAAGTAGCATCACTTCCAAGGAGAGAGGCTCAAGAGCAATAGGACTTTTTGCTGAATAATGTTCTACCTTTCGAATTTTGCACTACATGTATATATTAGCTACTTAAAATCGACCGGGCAAAGGAAAAGGAGGAAAGAAAGGAAAGAGAAAACAAAGTTAGGTCTTATTTATCTTTTATCTCAATACTTAAAATCGACCGGGCAAAGGAAAAGGAGGAAAGAAAGGAAAGAGAAAACAAAGTTAGGTCTTATTTTTTATCTCAACACTTAACACAAGTAAAAGTATGATTCATTGCCTGAGGTGTGAGTCAATAAGAACTGATTGAACGAATGAATGAAGAGAAAGATTTATGGGAAAAGGCATCCTTGCCATATTATATGTTGGAGTGGAGTAGATGTGCCAGTGTTTTCTAAAACCCCATTTACATGTCATCATTCCTATCTCTCCCCCACTTGACCCCACATACCTTTTCCATACCCATTCAGGGCTTCATTCTATAGGTGCCTTCCATCCCCATTTCCCCAGAACCTAGGATTCTCTTTAAAAATGATCTTTCCAGTCTGCGAAGAGTGGCTGAATTCTACACCAGCCCAGATTGAGGAGGGGTTGTTCTCCTCTGGACCCAGACCTGGCCCAGGCAAGTTGCCTTTGGGAGGGTAGTAGCTGCAGCCCCAGAGCCTCAAGCCAGCCATCCCCCAGCACCTTTACAAAAGCAGAATCATCAGATGCACTCAGCGCAGAGCTGGCCACGAGGGATTTCAGCGGGGCATTGGGAGGTGACCTATGGAATCAAGTCAGTTCTTTACAGCTCACCTTCCTGAACTCAACCATTCCTCAACAGTCTGCTTGACTGTGCGGGACTACAATCCTCTGCCTTCCCCCAAATGCAGCTGCATGCTCTTCAGCACAGAATAACCCATCCATTCTCCATCCAAGACAACCAAGATGGGCTTTCCAAATGCAATTGTGATCACCTGGTTCTGAATCAGCTTCTCTTGCATTTAGCTCAGAGCTCCAGGAGAAGCTAAGGTCTAGTTGCCCACTTGGCCACTGTATTCTCATCACTGAGCCCCTGGGCACCCAGGAGACCCTAGTAAATTTTTTGATGAATGAACAAGAATAAAAATAATGCAAGTTCTAACACTGCGCAGACAATTGCCAAAGACCCTTGGAAACCTATCATTTTTATTTCCCATCTTTCCTCCAAGCTCCCTCTGTACTCTCTGAAAGTCCATAATCTGAAGAGCTCCCTACATCCTTCATGTCCTCCAGGAAGCTGTCTCTTCTGCTTGCCTTCACATCCTGCCACATCTCTGCCTTGTGAAGACATCCCCACCCATCCCTACCTTACGATCTCTCACTACACTGCTACTTAAAAAACATTATTCTCCCAGATATTTGCAAATTATATATCTAATAAGAGGCAAAATATATAAAACTTATGCAACTTTCAACACTAGAAAAATAATCCGATTTAAAAATGGGTAGGACTTGAATAGACATTTTTCTAAAGATACACAAATGGCCAATACATGAAAAGACACTCAACATTACTAATCAGAGAAATGGAAATCAAAACCAAAATGATATAGCACCTATTCTGTCAGAATGGCTGGAATCAAAAAGACAAATAACAAGTATTGGTGAGGATGTGAAGAAAAAGGAACCCTCGTGCACTGTTAATGGGTATGTAAATTGGTACAGTCACTGCGGAAAACAGTATGGAGGTTCCTCTAATTAAACATTATGTCGGGGCTCCTGAGTGGCTCAGTCGGTTAGGCGTCTGACTTCGGCTCATGATCTCACGGTTTGTGGGTTCGAGCCCCACACCGGGCTCTGCTGACAGCTAGCTCAGAGCCTGTTTCAGATTCTGTGTCTCCCTCTCTCTCTGACCCTCCCGTTCTCATGCTGTCTCTCTCTCAGAAATAAATAAAACATTAAAAAAATAATAAAAAAAATAAAAATGTCAGGGTGCTGGTTAAGTGTCTGACTTTGGCTCAGGTCATGATCTCGCAGTTTTTTACTTCAAGCCCCATATTGGGCTCTCTGCTCTCAGTGCAGAGCCTGCTTCAGGTATTCTGTCTCCTCTTCTCTTGTGCCACCCCACTTGTGCTCTCTTTCAAAAATAAGTGAACATTAAAAATAAAAATGCCATATGATCCAGTAATTCTACTGCTGGGTACTTACCTAAAGAAAATGAAAACACTAATTCAAAAAGATATATGCACCCCTATGTATATTGCACCATTACTAACCGTACAGGGTATGCAAGCAACCTATGTGACCATTGATAAATGAATGGATAAAGAGGATGTGTATACACACACACAAAACACTTCAGCATGAAGCCTGCTTGGGATTCTCTCTCCCTTTCTCTGCTCCTTCCTCACTTGTGCTCTCTATCAAAATTAATAAACTTTGAAAACTAAATAAACAAAATAAATAAAAATTACCTAAAAAAAAAAGTAAGCCTCAAAGAGCTCCAACTAATTCCAAGAAAGTAAAATGCAGGCCAGAAATAAAAACCAACACTATGTAAAGGAATAATACAAAATCCAGCAACCAACAATGTAAATGCACAATTATCTGGCATCCAGTACAAGATTATCAGCTATTCAAAGAAGCAGGAAAATAAGGACAATCATCAAGAGCAAAATCAATTATAGACTCAGAAATGACAAACATTATGGAACTAGCATCTGAGGACATTCAAACAACTATTTTAACTATGTTTCATATGTTCAAAAGGAAGAGAAAACTGAGCATGATCAGAAGAGAAATAGAAGATTTATAAAGATCCAGACGGAATTTCTAGAGATGGAAAGTAGAGAATCTGAAAAAACTGAAAGCAGATTACACCACAGAACAAACCAGCAGTTAGCTTGAAGGCATGTAAATGTGAATGAAAAGGCTGACAAAAATGGACAGGGTGTCGGTGGTCTGTGAGATGATATCACAGGGTCTATATTATACGGGCAGATTGTGTGTCAGGAGGAAAAAGAAGGGGGAGGGGACAAAAAAACTTACAAAACGTGGCCAAAAATTTCCAAATTTCACTAAGACTACAAACCTTCACATTAAAGATGTTCAGTGAACCCCAAACAGAATAAACACAGTTCAAAACCACATAAAACAAATCACTATATGGTTTAAGAACCATTTACATATGGTTTAAAACAAAGAAAAGTAAATACAAGAGTAACCAAAATTCAGGATCCTCTGCAGAAGATGAGGATTGTGGTCAGAGGGGAACACAGAGGCTTCAAATGCGGCATAAGGGTAAATAAGTTATTATTTTAAATTATATAAGTAAACTAGTTTTTTGCACATGAGAGACATCAACAATTTCAAAACAGAAAAATAAACTAATGAATCTCATCCATTCTCCTGCGTCACTTATAACACAAGCTATAAACCCGGAAGTCATCTTTGGCCACACCCTCGCCAACCAAATGCAGCTATCACCTCCGTAGATTTTATCGCAAATCTTTCTACTACTCTCCACCCACACTGCCACACCCTGCCCAAGCCACCTTCCACGCCCACCTGGAGCATAGAAATCCCATCGAAATCACTCCTTCTCCCTTAAGCAGAAGAAAACATTTTAAAGTGTAACTAATTCTCTCTTTAGCTTCAAGGTGTCAATCTTGCTTGCTATCTGGTGCAAAGAGATTAAGTAAATTGCCCCAGGCCACACAGCCAGGAAACAGCAGAGACAGGATTCAAAATCTACAGATTTACTTGGGAGTCCGTAAAGTGTTTATCCCACCCACTATCCTGCCTGGTGTCAAATAAGACAATACCAAGAAAGGCTTAGCCAAGGCTTGCCATAAGCTAACCTCTAAATAAAAGACTAGGGGCGCCTGGGTGGCTTAGTCGTTAAGCGTCCGACTTTCGCTTAGATCATGATCTCGCGGTTCGTGGGTTCGGGCCCCGCGTCGGGCTCTGTGCTGACTGCCAGCTCGGAGCCTGGAGCCTGTTTCTGTCTGTGACTCCCTCTCTCTCTGACCCTTCCCTGCTCACGCTGTCTCCCTCTCTCTCTCCTAGAAATAAATAAAACAAAAAATAAAATAAAATAAAAGACTATTCTCTTCCAATCACCTCCTCACCCGCCTAACTCCCAGTTAGTCCTTCCCTCTGAGCTCAAACCACATTTCCTGAGGGCGCCCCCTTGTCCTATTACAGCAAGTCCCTGCTATCTGTCCTCACCGCACTCCATACATTTTTATGTCCTTCCTCCACCAGATTGTGGCCTCCACAAGGGCTGCACTGTAGTCTATGTGACACACCCCTGCCCACTCTGGCTCCTCTCAGTTCCATTCCTTGATGAAAGTGATGAGTCACCAACAGACCTCTCTCTTGAATCCCACCCAGCAATCTGGCCTGCTGACCTTACCAGCAGGCATATGTGTAAGGCAGGTGGGGCAAGGTATGAAGATCAGCCTTGGCCCATTCAGCTTGAGATGTCCTGCTTCAGAGAAGGGACCTAGTTCCCAGGTGGGAATTTAAGAGACCTCAGGCACTTGAGACCTGGGGCAAGTAATTGGGTCACAAACATGCACTCCCTGCCCTTATTTATCATGGCTACTCCCCTCACTCAGAGTTTGGGTGGAGGGCACCTGGATACCTGGACCAGGTACACTGGGGTCACTTGGAGAACAGACCAAGGTGGCCGTGCAATAAGGGCCAGGGTGGGGATGGGGGTGACAGGGATCACCAAATCTGTGGGACTTTCACAATGCCCAGAATAAACTTGAGCCCACAGAGGTTTGGCTCCTCTCCTTGGCAACACTGAGTGCTCTCGGGATGTTTATCTGTAGTCTTTATGCTCCACAGCAAGGCAGTGTCATGCTCTGAGTCCTTAGTGTCCAACACAGGGCATGACCTAGGGTAAACACAGAAAATGGGAGGCTGGCTAACCCCCATGAGCCCTTCAGGTCTGACTCAGGCACCTCCTTGAGAAGTCTTTCTTCCTTGACACGCTCTTCCATTGTCTCTGTGTCGCTCACACCAGTCCCCACAGCCGTGATGCTCTTTGTAGTGGGCTCAAAGAACATTGGTCAAATGAATGGAAGCTTGCTTGCAGGTTGACTCTCCTCTAAGCAGTTGGGTTGGTCCAGCATTCTGTCTGGAATTCTTTCCTCTTCATTCACCTGCTCAATTTATTACAATAAGGGGTTACTAGATGTTACATATACTCACTTACTGAGCTCAAGGGTCACCTCCCCTAGATGGCCTTTCTGGCCCTCCCCTTTAGATGCTCATCCTCTTCTCCATGGTCACCACACCTAGATGGACTCTTCAGCCCTAGAGCAAGATGGCCCCTTGGCCACAGGAACTCGACCTGATTCATCTCTCTGTGGCCATCTCCTGAAAGTGCTTGGCAATACCAGCAGAAAGCATTATCTCTAGGGCAGAGAGATTCTGGTTGGGATCCCACCTCTGCCACCTGAGAGTTTGGGCAAGTTCCTTTTTATTAGTTTGCTGCCCAGCGTAATGGCTAGCTGAGAAGTCCAGAAACAAGGTTCAAAACTACCTGAGTATCCAGGATAGTCATTATGCTCTCAGCCCTATGGAGAGGAACAAGGTAGGACAGGGCCTTTAATACCTGGTATTTGGTAGTCCAGGTACCTGGGCTCAGGAGGGGAGGAGGGGAAGTTCCAATAGGGCTTGTCCTTCTCTGTCCTCCACCCCCAAATCACCTAGAAAACAGAGCCTAAAACAAGAACTAATTATTGATGTTTTATTTGAGAATTGCAAACCCAGGGCACTAAGTAAGAAAAGGGAAGCAAGGCGAGGAAAAACTGGTGGTAATGCAAAGTGATAGCAGTTGGGTCTTGCTTCTGGACAAGCCTTGAGGAAACACCGTAGGTAGGTGTGCCCATTGGTTACATAGGAAGTCTCCCCCTTGGCTGTACAGTTTGGAGACACAGTGCCTTGTATCAATTGAGGAAAGGGAGGGAGGACGGAATTTATCTGCCTGACTCTCTCCCATATTCCATTAGTCAAATGTTATTCCAGGAGCAGTAACTCCCTCACACTTCTGGGTTGTTAATGGCAATTTGAGATGCCAGATCCCATGCCCTGCAGAGGGGCATTCCATGCGAGTCTGGAAGCTGTAGGACAAGACAATCTCTGGGCTTATGGCTGATGAATGCCAGAGAGAATCTGATTTGGTACATAAGTGTCCCAAGCAGTCCAATACTGTTTTTCTCATTTACCAGAAGAGGAAACATGGCAAAGTAATCAAGGACCTTTCCCAAGGTCACATGGCTAATAGATGGGAAATTCAGGATTTGAACATAGTCTGGCTCTGGAAACTATAAAAGATGAAGATAAAGAAGTCGAATTTTATGTAGCAGGCAAAGGAGAGTCACTAAAGGGCTTTGAGCTGGGGAGTGATAGAAGATAAAGAGCTTTTTGATAAAGCTTCCAATTTCTACTTTCCTCCATCTTCCCATGTGGCTAAACTTGAGAGAAGTAGGTGGCCCCAGAGATGTGAGGGCATACAAGACAGTTTTTGAGGAGTCTCTGACTGGGTCCAGAGATCATATAGGCTTTAACACCACCTCATAATCTTTCTCTGTCTTCATCTAAGCCTACACCTACCAGAGACTAGCTGGTCAGAGTCAGGCAGGATCTGGGAGGAGAAGCCAAACTAAAGAGAAGAGATTGACCTAAAGAAGGAGCAGGAGGACCAGCCATTTTCCCATTGTTGGCCTGTGGGTCTGGGGATCCTGGCATCCGCAGATGAGTCCTTTGGTGTTGTCTTAGATGATCAGATCTCATGAACTGTCGGCCGCACCGATCACATCTATATGGTCGATATCTGGTGTGTATCCGCATATGTCGTCCAAGCTCATCGGAACGGAAGAAAGACCATGTGCAGCCTTCCCACACGCATTTATAAGGCCTCTCACCTGGGGGTAGGGGTGACAAGAGACAGAAGAAATTAAGTTGAAGAATAGGTCACCAGGTGCATAGGAAGGGGTCTCACTCTATGAAGAAGAGTAGTCGAGGCTGAGAAACCAAAAGAACCCCATAGGAAAGGAATGAGGAGGGAACACAATCAGCAGTCCCCATCATCTTGGTACAGTCACACTGGACCATGGGAAAGCAAACTGGTGGGGCCAATATAGCTTGAGCCCAAACTTGAAAGATGACAAGCTAACCCCAAGCCATGACAAACCAATGGCCCAGTGCCAAATCTAAAGCCCAGAGACTCCCCCACCCCACCCAACCTTACCCCTCCTTTCTGACACCTCATTCACCTGTGTGTTTGCGTTGGTGACTCACGAGGTGGGAGCGCTTAGTATAAGCTTTTCCACAGTTCTCATATTGGCAGGAGTAAGGCCTTGAAACTGGGGATCTCCTGGGGGCCCTTTCCTGGGCCTTGGAGTTCCGTTCCACTCTCTGTGGAGCTTGTATGGGCTGCTTGGGTAGCAAGGAGTCTTCCTGGGAGGCTGGCTGGCTCATGAGATGGACCTGGGATTTTAAAGCCTGAAATGATGGGGACCCAGCTGGTTGCATCCCAAAGTTATGATGATCTCTAGGGGGCAACATCTGAGCCAAAGAAGGGAGCATTGCCTGGACCTCAGACGTGGTTGGGGCCAATGACATTGTAGGTGTTAGAGAGTCTCTATCAGAAGGTACCGCTCGGGGGGCAGAATAAGGCATTGTGGGTGCACTGATGTGGGGCATCATTGAGATTCTATTGGGAGCTGAGACTGGCGGCCCACTGGAGGGCATCTTTAGAGTCCTACAAAATGTCATGGCCACCCCTGGAATACTGGGTTCTCCTAAGGCCATCATCTGGGGTTCCTTGAAAACCATCATTCCTGGCTGGGAAGGAGACATCCTGTCACAGTAAGTCATCTGGGAAGGAGCATGAATCACTTGGGAGCTGTAGCTCACGCCATCCTCTGGCAGCGACATATTGAACTGTGGCCCCAGATCACTTGCATTCTGTCTGGGTGCCTCAGCCAAGGCCAAGGGGATCCTCTCCAGCTGTGTGCACTGAGGGAAGTGTTGCATGCCTGATGGGTCATCATTCGAAGAGGTATGCACTCCACTTCCAGGAGATGGACACATGTCCAAGATGGACATGGACTTCTCAGTATCCTTGAAGAAAGAGAATCAGGTGAAATTCACTGTAGTTCAAATTCCAGTTCCACTATCTCCAGACCTCACCCTCCAATATATCTTGCCTAAATTATCCTGCCTCCAAGCCATTCTCCAAGTTGGGCTTTCTAAGATGCAGGTCTGGCTGATAAGAGCACAGTGGAAGCCTAGATGTGCCTCATACCATCTTTTCCTCCTTGGCACGTTTTTGCTTATCTCATAAAAAGCAACTAAGAACGCAAATAAAATATTCCACAACCTATACCTTCAGCAAAACCAAGAAAACCCTGGAAGATTATATTTCAGTGTGAGGGTGAAAGAACATCCAACACCAGCATAATAAGAAAGCCACGGTGGGGGGGGGGGGGTGCACCTGGGTGGCTCTTTTGGTTAAGCATCCGACTTAGGCTCAGGTCAGATCTCACAGTTCATGGGTTCAAGCCCTCATCGGGCTCTGTGCTGACAGCTCAGAGCCTGGAGTCGGCTTCGGATTCTATGTCTCCCTCTCTCTGCCCCTCCCCCACTCATGCTCTCTCTCTCTCTCTCTCTCTCTCTCTGTCAAAAATAAATAAACTATTTTAAAAAATTAAAAAAAGAAAGAAAGAAAGAAATCCACAGGGGCAATCAGTTGGTTAAGTGGTTAACCATCTGACTTCTGCTCTGGTCACAATCTCATAGTTCGTGGATTCAAGCCTGATGTTAGGCTCTGTGCTGACAGCTCAGAGCCTGAAGCTTATTTCAGATTTGTGTCTCCCTCTCTCTCTCTGCCTCTCTCCTGCTCGCTCTCTGTCTCTTTCAAGAATAAATAAACATTGAATTTTTTTTTTTAAAGAAAGCCACGAAGTTTCAGATGGGTTATGGCTTTAGCACAACTTAGAAACCATCTGCAAATATTTACCCACAGAAGAGGCTCTCACCTGAGTTGGACCTGCTGTAGACAAGTCTGAGATCAAGCATTGGAGGAAGTAAGGAAAAGAGGCAGACTTTTAACAAGAGTCGGGGACTGGCTTGGAAGTCCAAGGAAGTATATCCTGATGACTGACTGGTGTGAAAGAAAGAAAGGAAGAGACTGGTTGTAGAAATAGGACAGGATCCAAGAACCATATTTTTTAAAGCTGCCCATTACTGTAACATTGGAGAGAGTTCTTGAGCTGAGAAACTGGAAAAGCAACCCCACCACCTCCCATCTATTCCTCTACTGGGACAGTCCAGAAAAAAACCAATTTATTCAAATATTAAAACCAATGTGTAAGTAAAAAATGCAGTGTCCATAAAAGACACTCAAACACCAAAACAGAAATAAGTGATTATAATTTCTCAAAAAGGAAAGAAAATTCAGAGAAAAATGCTGCCACAGGTCAGGGAAAAATGAGCAACATTCAAACCCACAAACAAAGAAAGCAAACTTAAAAAGCAATTTCAGCATTTACACCAATTACAGAAACATCACAGAGCAGAAAAGAGGAATTCAAAGAAGTTATGTACAGATAATAGACTACAAGTTATATTGGGGGGGAGGGGACAATGATAAGGGACACTGGAAGAGCTGCTATGGTGGTGGCAAGGTCTCAGGTCTTCACTTTGTAATAATTCATTAAGCTGTACACTTACTTATATTCACTTTTCTGTTTGAGTGTTACTTTTCATGATTAAAATAGCTTTAAAATAATATTGTGAGAAATCAGGATTTTCATAAAATGAAAAATTATAAAAACCAGAGAAGTAAAAATAATGCTGAATTTAAACAGGAAATATTCTACACAATGTCCCTCTTAAAAAGGGAATTTAAGGACACCTGGATGCCTTAGTCGGTTAAGAATCCAACTTTGGCTCAGGTCACGATCTCACAGTTTGTGAATTTGAGCCCCACATTGAGCTCTGTCCTGACACTGCGGAGCCTGCTTGGGTCCTCTGTCTCTGTCTCTCTCTCTCTCTCTCTCTGTCCCTCTTTCACTCACGTGTGTACACCCTCTCTTTCTCAAAAATAAAGATTAAAAAAATAATAAAAGAGAATTTATAGTGTAAATGCTTATAATTTTAAAAAATCTCAAATCAACAACCTAGCTTTACACCTTAAAGAACTGGAAAAAAACGAACTAACCCCAAAGCTAGCATAAGGAAGAAAATATTAAAAACATATCAAAGAAACCAAAAGTTGGTTCTTTGGAGAGATTAATAAAATTACCAAACCTTTAGCTAGATTGACCAAGAAAAATGTGTAAGGACATTACTACCAATCTTACAGAAATGAAAAAGATTATAAGAGCCCTATGAACAATTTTATGCCAACAGTTTGGATAACCTAAATAAAATAGATAAATTCCCAAAAAGACAAAACCTACCGACACTGACTCATGAAGAAAAAGAATATCCGTACAGACCTGTGACTAGTAAAGAGATTGAATCAGTAATCAAAAGCCTCCAGGACCAAGAAAAAGCCTGAATTTGATGGCTTCTTGGTGAATCCTAAACATTTAAATATAAATGCTTCTCAAATTCTTACAAAAAAATGAAGAGGAAGGAATACTTGCTAACTCATTCTAGCATTGTCTTGATACCAAAGCTAGACAAACTCATCACACAAGTAAAGCAAACGATAGACCAACATCTTTCATGAAGATAGATACCCCCCAAAAAAAATCCTCAAAAAAAAAATTAGCAAACCAAATCTACCAGCATATGAGGCAGATTATACAATATGACCATGTGGAATTTATCCCAAGAATGCAGCATCTAAAAACCAAAGTAAAATAGAGGGGGGGAAAGCAGAAAAAGAACTTGAAACAATCTGATCAAGGATGCCTTTTTTTACCATTTTTACTTAACATTGAATTAGAAGTCCTAACCAGAACAATTAGATAAGTAAAGGAATCCATACTGGAAAAGTAAAATTATCTGTTCTCAAATGCTATGGTTTTATATGCAGAAAATTCTAAAGATTACACACACACACACCTGTTAGAACTAATAAACAAATTCAGCAAAAGTAGCAGGATATTCAAATTCAACAAACAAAAATCAATTGTTTTTATACAATGACAACAAACTATCTGTAAAGGAAATTAGAAAAACAATTCAATTTACAATAACACCAAAAAGAAATACTTAGAAATAACTAAGATGGTTAATTTAATCACTGAAAACTACAAAAAACATTACTGAAAGAAATCAAAAACATAATAAATGGAGAGAACATCTTAATGTTCATGGATTGGAAGACTTTTAAGAGTTATGATGTCAATGCTACCCAACGCAATCCCTACCAAAATCCCATTTTGCAAGAGTAGAAAAATCGACTCCCTATAGAGTTCATAAGAAACACTTAAAGGGAACCCCAAAAAGCCAAGAACAGTCTTATAAAAAGAACAAAATTGGAAAATTTACACTTCCTGATTCAAAATTTACTGCAAAGCTACAGGCATCAAAACAGTGTATTCTTGGCATTGGTGCACCTGGGTGGCTCATTGGTCAAACGTTCGAATCTTGATTCTGGCTCAGGTCATGATCTCATGGTTGTGAGATTAAACCCAGTGTCTGGGCTCTGGACTGACAGCATGGAGACTGGGATTCTCTCTCCCTCTCTCTCTGCTCCTTCCCTGCTTGTGTGCACACAGATGCACACATGTGCTCTCTCTCTCTCTGTCATAATAAATTTAAATTTAAAAAAATTTTAAATTAAAAGAACCAAAAACAACAAGAAAAACAATGTAATATTGGCATTAAGTATAGACCTATTCGCTAACAGGAAGGAATAGAGCCCAGATAACACCCCCACCCATGTAGTCAAATGATTTTCAATAAGGGTGCCAATTCCATTTAAGGGAGGAAAGAAGGACAGTCTTTTCAATAAAGGGTGCTGGTAAAACTGGATATCCACATGCAAAAGAATGGAAGTGTCCTTATTTAATACCACACACAAAAATTCAAAATGGATGAAAGACCCAAACATTGGAGCTAAACTAAAACTCTTAGAAGAATAGGGGAAAAGTTTCATGAGAATGGATTTGGCAATGATTCTTCGGATACGACACTAAAGGCACAAGCAACAAATGAAAAAAGAGACAAAGTTGGGCTTCATCAAATTAAAACCCTTTGTGCATCAAAAGACACCACCAACAGAATATAAAGGCAACTCACAGAATGGGATAAAATATTTGCAAATCACGTATCTTTTTTGTATATAAATTTTTTCAGTGTTTATTTTTGAGAGAGAGAGACAGAGTGCAAGCAGGGGAGGGGCAGAGAGAGAGGTAGATACAGAATCTGAAGCAGTCTCCAGGCTCTGACTGTCAGCACAGAGTCCAACGTGGGCCTCGAACTCATGGACATCAAGATCATGACCTGAAGCAAAGTCAGACACTTAACCAACTGAGCCACCAAGGCACCTCACAAATCACATATCTAATAGAGACTTCATCCAGAAAATATGGAGAGCTCCTAAAACTTAACATAAAAACAACCCAATTCAAAAATGGCCAAAGGACTTAACTAGACTTGTTTCCAAAGATAAACAAATGGATAGTAGACAAATGAAAGATGTTCAACATAACTAATCATTAGGGAAGTGCAAATAAAATCCACAATGTGATATCACTTCAAACCCCCTTAAAATGATTGTTATCAAAACAAACACAAAAATAAAAACAAAAAACCAAACCCAAAGTGTTGGCAAGATATGGAGAAATTGGAAGCTTGTACACTGATGGTAGGAATGTAAAATGGTGCAGCCACTGTGGAAAACAATATGATAATCCCTCAACAAATTATACATAAAATTACCATATGATACAACAATTCTCCTTCTGGTATATACCTACAAGAACTAAAAGCAGGGACTGAAATACGTATCTGTACACCCATGTTCAGAGCAGCATCATTCAGGGTAGCCAAAATGTGGAAGCAACCCAAGTATCCATTTACAGATGAATGGATAAACAAATCGTGGCATACACATACATTGGAATATTGAGCTTTAAAAAAAAGGAGGGGTGCCTGGGTGGCTCTGTGGGTTTTCATCTCAGTTCAATACCATCTCATGGTTCTGCGATCAAGCCAGCAATAAGGCTCTGTGCTGACATGGAGAAGCCTGCTTGGGATTCTCTCTCCTCCTCTGCCCCTCTCCAGCTCACGCGGGCATTCGTGTGTGTGCTCTTTCTCAAAATAAACATGTACAAAAAAGAAAAAAAAGGAAATCCTGACACATACTTCAACATGAATGAGCCTAGGAGACATCAAGCTAAGTAAAATAAGCTAGTCACAAACGGACAAAGAATGTATGATTCCATCTATATGAGGGATTTTAAGAAGTCAAAGAAATAGGGGCGCCTGGGTGGCTTAGTCGGTTAAGCATCCAACGTTCGCTTAGGTCATGATCTCACGGTTCGTGGGTTCGAGCCCCGCGTCGGGCTCTGTGCTAACTGCCAGCTCAGAGCCTGGAGCCTGTTTCAGAGTCTGTGACCCTCTCTCTCTGACCCTCCCCTGCTCACACTGTCTGTCTCTCTCTCTCTCCTAGAAATAAAATAAAAAACATTTAAAAAAAAAAAAAAAAGAAGAAGAAGTCAAAGAAATAGACCTGGTGGTCTAGTGGTTAGGATTCGGAGCTCTCAAAGAGAAAGTAAAATTGTGGTTGCCTGGTAGGGATTTGGAGTAGGGGTGGGGGATGGAATTAGGAAGTTACTTTTTATTGGTTAAAGAGCCTCAGTTTAGGAAGCTGAAAAAAAGCTGTGGAGATTAATAGTGGTGATGGCTGCACAGTAATGTGAATATGATTAACGTTACTAACTATACATTTAAACATGGTTATGATATTTTTATTATGTAGATTTTACCACACTTTCTTTAAATGTCTAAAAAAGGACACAGAAGGGGTTCCTACTGGCCAAATTTGTGACAGTTTGAGAATCAAAAAGAATAACGACTGTTGGTTGTAACAGAAGCTTTGAACATTGTGAATTGAAGTGAAAGACTTAAGTGTTTATTATCTTTCCGGGAGGAAACTTCTTTCAAAATCACAAAAAGAGTCCAGTTGTTTAAGAAAAACCCTATTTTACAGAAGAACGCACACTAATAAATGCAGAAGGAATGGTGGGATTGGAAAATCATTAGTTTACAACCCTTAATGAAACTTTTAAGGAAAAATTAATATTTGGTTGATACCAGCAGGTAGATGGGGCACTGGACATGCTGGACATGACATTTGGATGTGTCCAAGGTAACATAACATGGATTACTTTCTGACCACAAGTCTAAATGTTAGGTTTGAAGAGATCAATCAGGCTTTTCACTACCTCAATTCTAACGGTCACCCAAATGTGGAAAGCCAGATATGTCTTCTGATGAAGGTGAAGCCTATTGTACCGATGAGGCATTCTTACCAATGATCTGGAATCCAATTAGCACTATGAGGCCTAACTCCAATCTAGAGGTGATATAAGAGATAGAATGTCAAGCTAGGTTATGCTATGAGAAAACAACCTGATAAATCCAGAAGAAGGATTTTGTCTATAAGACAAATGAGGATCATGAAAAATGGAAAGCCAGTCAGTAAAAAGAAAACTATTCTAATTTCAAAGAAACTCAAGAGATGTAATAACCAGATGCAGTGTATGGTCTTCAGTTGGATCCTGTTTGGACATATCAGCATTAAAGACATTTTAGGGATGGGGCGCCTGGGTGGCTTAGTCGGTTAAGCGTCCGACTTTCGCTTAGGTCATGATCTCGCGGTTCGTGGGTTCGAGCCCCGCGTCGGGCTCTGTGCTGACTGCCAGCTCAGAGCCTGGAGCCTGTTTCAGTCTGTGACTCCCTCTCTCTCTGACCCTCCCTTGCTCACGCTGTCTCTCTCTCTCTCTCCTAGAAATAAATAAAACATTAAAAAAAAAATTAAAGACATTTTAGGGACTACTAGGGGAATTTGAACAAGAATCATATTTAAGATGATATTAAGAAATTATCATTTTGGTCTTCGCTGTAAAACAAAAACTATCTTCGCTGTAAAAAAAACTGTCTTCGCTGTAAAAAAAAAAAGAAATTATAATTTTGGTAGGTTTGAAAAGGTTTTGACTGTGGAAGAAAATGTTATTTTTATTCTTTTAAAATATTTATTTTTGAGAAATAGAGTGCACGAGAGAGAAGGGTAACAGCAAAGAGAGAAGGAGAGAGAGAATCCCAAGCAGTCTCCACCCTGTCAGCTTAGAGCCCGATGTGGGGCTCAAACACACAAATTGTGAGATCATGACCTGAGCCGAAATCAAGAGTCAGATGCTCAACAGACTGAGCCACGCAGGTGCCCTGAAAATAATTTTTTTACCCCTAGAAGGGTTGAGGAGATCCTCTCTTGTTTTATTTACCACTATATGAAACTAGCCTAAAGTAGGCACATAATAGGACCCAGATGACTGCCTATTGGATGTGTATTTCTGGGGTTCTCTGCCCCTTTCTCCTTCCTCTCTGTGAAGGCCCTCTTTCATTTTCCTGATCCTTCACAGGCAAATTTCTTTGGTTATGTCTAAAAAATACACTTTACCACTATCTTGCTTTATTATTCCCAAATGCAGTCTGGCCCCCCCTCTCTCCATAGAAACAGCTTTCATAAAGGTCATTGTTGGGGGCACCTGGGTGGCTCGGTTGGTTAAGCATCCCACTTTGGCTCAGGTCATGATCTCACAGTTCGTGAGTTCGAGCCCCGCGTCAGGCACTGTGCTGACAGCTCAGAGCCTGGAGCCTGCTTCCGATTCTGTGTCTCCCTCTCGCTCTGCCCCTCCCCTACCCGCACTCTCTCTCTCTCTCAGAAAGAAAACATTTTTAAAAAATATTTTAATAAATAAATAAATTAAATAATAAAGGTCATCAATGACTTTCATCGTCACTACTAAGTCCAAACACTTGCCGGATCCCTTCTTGTTGGCCTCTCAGGAGCTCCCAAGACCACTGGCCACACTCTTCTTGAAATGTTTTCCTCCCTTGGGACACAGGAACACATTTGTCACACTTGCTTGGTTTTTCTCCTTCCTCCTCCCTGGTCTTCCATCCTCCTCAGTCTCCTCTACTGGTTTCCCTCACCTACAAATTTCTAGGCAATCTTTCTCATGCTAATGATCCATCTTAGTTTTTATTCCACTTGTTCTTAAACCAGTAGCTCCAGGGCAGACTTCTCCTGAATCTTCCAGCCGCCTAATGCTCAGTCCATTTGGATAGCCCAAAGGCACTTCAACGGACTGTATCTAAAACTCCCATTCATTCTACTCACCCAGCCACAGGGGTTAAACAACAACGACAAGCCGGTTCCCTCTCATCCTTTGCCTTCTCAGAAAATGACACCATTCTTCCCCTACCATGCAAGCCAGAAATCTGGTAAGGTGTCCTGGATGGCTCCTTCACCACCTAGATCTAAGTAATTACCAATGCTTGCAGTGTCTACCTCCAAAACATGTCCAGGGTCTATTCGGTTTTCTGTCTCCACTCTCACCTCCCTAGTTAGGCTGCCATTTTAGTTCTCACTTGGATTATCACAATACCTTTCTAACTATTGCCTTGAATTTGCCCACCTCCACCAGGGCACTCTATACAAAATGCAAATCTAATCATGACTGATCACATTTAAATTCCTCAGTGGCTCCCTACTGGTTGAAACCCCTGCATGATTCAGTAAGGTCGGGGAATCCCTTCCTCCCTCCCCTTGGGCCACGCTCTCATCACTCTCTTGGTCTTGGTCTCTGTCCATCTTTCATTTCCTCCAGGGTGAAGGCATACAGTCTCTGGTCTCAGGCCCTGCAAACCCTTGACCTAACCAGTTTCTCAGTCCCACCTCAAATCCTCAGCTGTCTTCTCAACCTCCTAAATCAACTCAAACACTTCTGCTGTTTGTTCCTGTGACACCTGTTCTCCTTCATAGCAATTTGTACACTTTCAATCATTCAGCGATTTATTAATAAAATGATACAATATCTTATAGTAAGTTCACCATGGTATTCTCAGGGTCTTGGCAAAGTATTGCCACTTAGTAATTTTTTCCTCCTTGCCTGCTCCCCACTGACTTCCTAACTTTGTCTTCTTTCCTGGATACTCAAGTCCCTCGACAAAACGTTACCTGGACCTTTTTTTTTTTTTTTAACCCCTCCCACTCCAAGCACCCAGCAGAGGTGCTAATGCTTGGTGGATATTAATTGTATAAACGACACGTGACTTGTGTCCTCGATCTCCCACCCCCTCTTCCCTTCCCAACCCCGTCCCTCACACTTCTGATACGCCAGAAATTTTCCCTCCACCGCCAGCTTGCATTTATCCCACGCCGAGTTCCCCAAGCCCGCCCCAGTGCTGACTTCTGGACTCACCTGCACGAGCTGGTGCTGAGCCTCCTGCCACTGGCTCAGCCTCTCAGCCTCCTGCCCCATCTCCTCCTGGGATGGGCTGCACATCAGGACTGTGTGCGGCTACAGACCCTCACCAGAGCACAGCTGATACGCGACGCAACGGGGTTGCAGGTCGGGTGTCCACGACACAATCAGTCACCGCGCTCCGCTTCTACCTACCAAGGCGCCAGGGGGGCGGAGTCAAGGGGCGCACCCACCGACACACCCATCAGCAGCTGCCCCGCCCCGCTCCAGCGGGCACCCTGGGTCCAGCCCTGGGGCCTCAAACCTTCACTGTATCTTGTATCTTATGTCTGCCCCACCCCACTTACCCGATCCACTCTTCAGTCTGAGCATCTCTGTTTAGCCCAAGTAGGGACAAGGACACAAGACTCCAGGCCTTGTGGAGTCTCAAGAGCGGAAAAACCAAGGAAGCCTGCTGGAGGCAGAGGCCAATAGGGGTGTAGGAGACAGGAGAGCCTCCACCCCACCCCACCCCCACCAGGTCAGGGTTCTTCCCATAAGCTCCTGGAGGCCTGGGTCTTCTCTGCTATAGACCAGGTACCCCTGTCTCGTGTGTAGAAACTGAATCCTAGGAGCTCCGAGGCACAGTGTCTTTACGCCAGGAGACTTACTGGGTACCTCCTGTGTGTCGGCACTGTTCTGGGGGACTAGGGATGCAATGGCAGACAAGACAGAATCAAGGATCTTTGCCCTCAAGGAATTTTCATCCGAAATGGGCAGACAAATGAATATAGGGAAGCCAATAGTTAACAGAATTTTCTTTAGTGTTGAGTGCCACGGAGAAAACAGAACAGGAAGATGTGAGCTGAGTACTAAGTGGCTGAAAGGAACCGCCCCATAGGAAAATTAGAAGGATCTGAGGCAAAAAGAGATTGGCATGCTAGAGGAATCACGGGGGGGGGACCGGGGGACCTCCACCATGTGAGCAAAGGAGAGGGTGGAATGACATGATGGGGATGGTTTTAGAGACCATGGACAGCAGTTTGAACTTTATTCAAAGTGTGATAGGAAGCTACTGAAGGATTTTAAACAGGAAATTGATAGGATCTAAGTTTTAAAAATAATCATTTGTTTCCTTGGAGGCTTATGGCTTATAGTGGATGAGATCAAAGCAGGGACACCAGTTAGAAAGCTAAAGGAGCTCTCCAAGAAAGAGCTCTTAGTGTTTGGGGGGTGGGGGTGGTGGTGACAGCGATTAGAGGATATTCTAGAATTAAAAGAGACAGGACTTGGTAATGGATTGGAATGGTGAAGGGCTGGCAGAAAAGGAATCAAAGATGACCCCTAGATTATTGGCTTGAGCAACCAAGTGCTGACTGTACCATTTGGTAATATAGAACGAGGAGGAGAGGAGCAGATTTGGAGACAGCTGAAAGAAGAATTCCATTTGCAACATGTTGGTTTTGAAGTGTCTATTACACATGCTCAGGGAAAGGTTAGGGCTGTGAATGTAAATGTGGGTATTGTCAGCACAGAAGTGGTGGCTATAAGGCCATTAGAGTGAGTGATACCAATTAGGGAGCTGGGTAGAGAAAAGGACTGGGGACAGAACTTGAGCACCTCCTCCTCATAGGGTTCAGCAGAACAGAAAGTTCATGCAAGGAGACTGAGGAGTAACAGAGAAGTAGGGGGAAAGTCAGGAGATTATATTTCAAGAAGCCAAGAGAAGTATGCATTCAAAAAAGGGACCGTTCAGGCGCCTGAGTGGCTCAGTCGGTTAAGCCACAGATTCTTGATTTTGCCTCAGGTCAGGTCACGACCTCATGGTTCGTGAGATTGAACCCCTGAGTCAAGCTCTGAGCTGACAGCGTAGAGCTTACTTGGGAGTCTCTCTCTGCCTCTCCCTCTCTCTCCCACTCTGTTTAAAAAAATCAATTTTTTAAATATGTATTTATTTTTGAGACAGAGCAGGAGCAGGGGAGGGGAAGAGAGAGAGGGAGACACAGAATCCAAAACAGGATCCAGGCTCTGAGCTGTCAACACAGAGTCTGACACGGGGCTTGAACTTGTCAACCACAAGATCATGACCTGAGCTGAAGTCAGACGCTCAACCACTCAACCGACAGAGCCACCCAGGTGCCCCTCTCTCGAAATCAAATAAGCCATTTAAAAAAATAAATAAATAAAAGAGGAACTGTTCAGGTGCATTGAATGTTGCTAAGAACCAGTTAACTGCCAGTTGGATCTTACAAGAGGGAAGTCATCAGTGACTGACAAAAGCAATTGCAGAGGAGATAGAAGCCTGAGGGGAATGTGTGAGAAGAGAAGGCGAATTGATGTTGCTGGGACACGGAAACAGTGTAAACAACTCTTTCAAAGAAGTTTTGCTTTAAGGGCGCCTGGCTGGCTGAATCAGTGGAGTCTGGGACTCTTGAACCAAAACAGCTAAATTGTACCCCTGATGTAATATTTATTTTCCTGATTCACCTTTCATTTTAAAACAGCTAACAATTTCTAAAGAATAAGTTTCCAGGGGCGCCTGGGTGGCTCAGTCAGTTAAGTATCCAAGTTCAACTCAGGTCATGATCAGGTCATGGGTTGGAACCCTGCATACGGTTTTGTGCTGACAGCTCAGAGCCTGGAGTTTGCTTCAGATTTTGTGTCTCCTTCTGTCTCTCTGCCTCTCCCCTGCTCATGCTCTGTCTCTCTCTTTCAAAAATAAACGTTAAAAATTTTTTAAAAAGGGTAAGTTTCCATTTCAAAAATATGATTCCCATTCAGTAAAAGATCTCATGTATGAATTAAAATTTGTACTTAACCAAGCAAAAATATTTTGGCTCTCATTTTATTTCGCTGTTCTCAATTTTAACACAAAATTCCAACTGATTACATTGAAGGACAAAATTGAAGTAAATCAAGTTCTGTTTCCTTGCCTTTATAATCATTGACTGTAAATCTGTTGAAGCTATCATGTAAACAGGCATATCTAATACCACAAGGGTTGGAGGCATGACCCATGCCTAGAGTTCCAAACACATAGGACTGAGCATTCTTTTAACTTCCACATCAAACGCAATTTTATTAAAAGTTCTGGAATAAAATTATGCTAATGTAAGCTTACATGATTTTGGTGGTTTTTTCTCTTTTTATCAACATATAACTGACATATAACGTTATATTAGTTTCAAAACATAATGTTTTGATATTTGTATATATCGCAAAGTGATTACCACAAGAAGTCAAATTAACACCCATCATTCCATTACAATTTTTATCTTGTGATGAGAATGACAAAATCTACTCTCAACAACTTTCAAATATACAGTACAGTAGGGTTGCCTAGGTGGCTCACTTGGTTAAACATCCAACTTCTGCTTAGCTCATGGTCTCACCGTTCCTGAGTTCAAGCCCCACATTGGGCTCTGGGCTGACAGCTCAGAGCCTGAAGCCTGTTTCAGATTGTTTCCCTCTCCTCTCCCTGCCCCTCCTCGCACTCTCTCTTTCTCTATCAAAAAATAAATAAACATTAAAAAAATAATTTAAAAAAAATATATAATGCAGTAGTATTAACTATAGTCACCATGCTGTATCTTACATCCCTAGGACTTTTTTATCTTACAACTGGAAGTATGTACCTTTTGACCACCTTCACCCATTCTCCCCACCCCCTTCCTTATTCGCCTCCCCCACTACCCAACTTCTGACAACAACGAATCTGTTCTTTGTAACTGAGTTCAGTGCTTTGTTTTGTTTTGTTTTGTTTAGAATCCACATGAGTGAGATCCTATCGTATTTGACTTTTTCCGCCTGACTTATTTCATTTACATAATGCCCAAGGTCCATCCATGTTGTCACAAATAGTAAGATTTCCTTCTTTTTTATGGATGAATAATATTCCATTGTATGTATATGTATATGCGTCGGCTGTGCGTATATTCAAGGCAGTGACCGACATTTTGTAAACTTTCTGGTGTTTTTTTCCTTGTGTACAAATGTATAAGTTAGGTCTCAGTTTTTGTGCTTTAAATAATAACAAGATATTTTCAGGCAAAAAAAAAAAAAAGGTCAGGAAATGAGGCACCTGGGTGGCTCAGTCAGTCAAATATCTGACTCTCGACAGCTCAGATCTTGATCTCAGGGTCATGAGTTCAAGCCCCTGAGTTGGGCTCCATGCTGGGTGTGGAAACTACTTAAAAAAGGCAGGAAAATTTTCTAAATGCATCATCTGGTTCAGAGGTGGAATCTAAAGGCAGGGCCTGGGCTCTGGTTCTGAGATTTTGGAATGTGTGATTTAATTTACCTAATTCTTACTTTCTTTATTAGAAACCAGTGTGGTAGGGTTCCCTCCCTAAGGAAAGAAAAACAACAACAACAACAAACAAAAACAAAAAAACCCAACTCAAGGTAAGTTGGCTATGCATGCACGTGGCAACATCCCTCCTGACCTTGTAACATGAGACCACTTAATCAGACTGCATGTTTGCATGTGTTACCATGTATGGGAGACAAAGAAGTAGAAAATATACTTAAAAACTAGGCCACATGGTGTTTGGGGGCTTAGTTCTTTGGGTAGAACCCAACTGATCAGTGCTGGCACTAATAAAGTTGCTTCTTGGGTAGAAAAGCCTCCGTGTCACGACTCTGTGAGAATCCTGCTACACCAGGAACTGAGGGGTGCCTGGCTGACTCAGTTGGTAGAACATAGGACTCTTGATCTCAGGGTTATAAATTCAAGCCCCAAGTTGGATGTAGAGATTATCTAAAAATAAAATCTTCAAAACAGAAAGAAAGAAAGAAAGAAAGAAAGAAAGAAAGAAAGAAAGAAAGAAAGAAAGAAAGAAAGAAAGGGAGGGAGGGAGAAAGAAACCAGCACCTGGGAGGATTAGCTTTGTATTTATCAATGTTCCATTATTTCATTATCCTATCAACCTTCCCAAGCCCAGGCTGGGCAGGCTATAGCCAGCCCCACCCTTTAGCTTTTTAACTTAAAGCCTGTTTTTGTTGTGGACATCTAGAACCCCAGGGGCTTATGGGAAAGAGGCACTTACACTGGGAGTCCTGTCTCCTGCCACAGCCTCGAACGATACCCCATCCCCCCATCCTCTGCTGACTGTCCTAGAGGCATGCCCCCCTGGTTTCCTTATCATTCCTTAGAAACTGGGTCATTCTAGACCCCAGTCCTGAGTGGATGAACTGTGCCCCAACCCAGCTGACACCCGAGGCAGCTCTGATTCCTATGAGTACCCGTTACACACAACACAGCACGGTGCTAAATGCCAGGATCTGTTGTAGGCACTTCATGGCTTCTGTTCTACCACCTTACACATGTGGAAATGGATGCTGACTCAGAGAAAAGCAGTCCCTCAAACCTTAGGAAAGGAAATTCCCAAGCCATATGCTACAATGCCTCCAGAACTTGTTTCTCTGCTGTAAGTACCCTGCCCACTCATCGCTAGGGTGTCCCCAACCTGACTAACTCTTACTGTCTTGCACCCCCTATAAGATAGCCTCTCCCCATACTCACACTGGGCTAGGTGCCTCCTTTCTGTTTCCACTGCCTTGGATCACCACATCCTGGCATAGATAACTAATTGCTTTTGCTGTTGACAACATAGTTTGTATTTATTTCTCCAGCATTTTCCTTTTCTGCCTTCCCTTCTCCCACTTTGCACATATACACACCCTGTTCTGTGTTTGCCTCTCTCTTCTGTGCTTCTCAAAGTGCAGTCCATGGAGGACACCAGTTTGCAAACTGAACCAGTCTGCAACGGGATTAGTACAGAAGCTGAGAGGAACATTTAAAACTTTCATAGCAGTTTGGCAAGTTATTCTTGCGTAATGAATCTAATAATGAAAAGCTGGGGCTTGTATCTTGTATGTCCTTTTTTTCATGTTATTTTCCTAGTAATTGGTTTTCATTGTGGTTTAGGAAAGAATCCACTCTTGAATGATTACGGGTAGGAAAAAACTCCCTCACCAAGATAGTTTGAGAAACACTGGTTTATTTTTATTTCCCTGAGTTCTGGCATAAAATGGCATTGAATAAATGCAAAAGTAAATAATAAATGAATGCAACTGACAAATGTGTCTATCCTCAGGTAATAGAATAAATGGGATTTGGTGCTGTCTTGGGATGATGCTGGGGAAGATCAGGCGGTCAAGGGAAACTCCCAGGTGTTTACCTTGGGTTCTGGGAGGTTCCTGAGGCCATTCCCTAACATATAGGGTACAGTGAAAGAGGACCAGAATCAGGACATTTAACAGATAATGAATTAATTTTTGACGAGATTGACTTTGAGGTTACCTATGAGATAGCCAAATAAGGATGTCCAGAAAGCAGACAGACATGTGGGCTAGTAGCCCAGGACCCAAAGTCAAAGCTGGAGGTGTAGATTTCCTAGTTGAAGCCATTAGAATACAGAATGGGAGGAAAAGTGGCTAAAGGCAAACCTCTGGGGCCTGGTGCAGTGTCTGGCACACGGACATGACGGTAATTCTTAGTCACATGAAGAGGTTGTTAGGACCTAAGTTCGTTTCATTCCAAGCCCAAGCTCTCCTTCTTGTATTATAAATTCTTTAAACTTCATATTTTCCTGCTACCTCAACAGCTCCACAAATAGGCTGTGAGCCCCCTGTGCAGGATACCAGGTGCACCCGTGTGAGGAGGGTGGTGTCTGCCACATGCCTCCCTTCTCGCCCTGCCCTGACCTAGTGGTATTCACACACACACACACCGATGGATCCCTTCCTGCCTTTTGTCTGTGTACTCCACCCTGACCCCCATAAAGGCATTTGCCCTTGCCCTCTGGGTTTCCCACCTGTTTGGTTGAGTGCACCCCCGTGGTGCTGCGCTCAGATGCCCCCGGCAGAGCACGTCTGCCTCCCGCTTGAGACCTTCCCTTTCCTACGCTTCTGTGTGGTTTCAGTGCCTCCAATGATAGAAAATCCCATTTTAAGTAACATAATTATTCCTTACAACATACTTACTAAACGCTTTTGGCTTTTAATCTGCACAGCATTCTAACAGACACTGCTGGGGCTGGTAGTGGAGTGAGGAAGAAGACCGAAAAGGCAAGACTGGGAAACAGGAAAGCACAAGGCAACGTAGAAAACATAGGAGAGCTTGAAAATTCAGCCATTAACTTGGAGGGTTGGCTGGCAGGGGTGGGAGGGGGGCGGTGCTGAGGTAGCTAGAGAAGAAAGCCAGAGCCAGATTTTGAAGGTACAGGCTTGGACTTCATCATAAGTCACAGAGAGATGCTTTCTGTCTGTTTCCTGACAGTGTAAAGAAGATAAGGACAAAGGTACAAGGAACGCACCAATTTAATTTTTTTAACATTTATTTCTTTTGGAGAGAGAGGGAAAGAGAGAAAGTGTGAGCAGAGGAGGGGTAGAGACAGAAGGAGACACAGAATCTGAAGCAGGCTCCAGGCTTCAAGCTGTCAGCACCGAGCCCAATGCAGGCCTCTCAGACTCACAAGCTGCAAAATCATGACCTGAGCTGAAGTCAGAAGCTCAACACACTGCACCACCCAGGCTCTCCAGGGTTACACCAATTTATAATAGTAAAAAAAAAAACTTGGAAATAACCTAAATATCTACTAATAAGAGAATAAAAACATTGTGTTAAAGTTAAACAGAGGAATTCTAACTACAGTCAGAATGAGTAAGAATGCCATGCATCATCACAAATCTCAAAAATGCAATCTGCTAAATGTAATGGGGTATCCGGGGCTGGATCCCACAACAGGAAGAGGAGATTAGTGGGAAAACTAGTGAAACCTGTATAGAGTCTATACAGATAGACTGTATAATTATTTGCCCAGTTTCGTCAGTAGGATTTTACCGGTATTTGTTTCTTGACTTTGACAAATGTATCAGTTATGTACGATGCTAACATTGCAGAAAGCTGAGCGAAGGGTATACAGTAACTCTCTGTACTACCTTTGCAACTCTGCTGAAATTTAAAATTTCCCAAATAGTTTGTAAAAATGTAAGCTGAGGGGCGCCTGGGTGGCTTAGTTGGTTAAGAGTCCGACTTTCGCTTGGGTCATGATCTCGCGGTTCGTGGTTTCGAGCCCCGCGTCGGGCTCTGTGCTGACTGCCAGCTCAGAGCCTGGAGCCTGTTTCAGAGTCTGTGACTCCCTCTCTCTCTGACCCTCCCCTGCTCACGCTGTCTCTCTCTCTCTCCTAGAAATAAATAAAATATATTTTTTAAAAAAATGTAAGCTGAAAGAAAAAAAAAGCAAGTCTTTAAAATAAAAATATATTAAAAAATAAATAAATAAAATAAAATAAAATAAAAATATAAAGGCTCAAAGAGAAAAAGGAGTTCATGAAATAGGGTAACATTTATAAAATAGTTTCCAAACATATAAAACAATACTAGATATGGTTTATGGATACATACATATGTAATAAAGATATAAAAACATTCACGCGAATGAAAAGTATCTTTTCTAAGATAATGGTTTCTAGGAGCAGGAGGGAGGAGAGAGTAAGGAGGCAGATCCAAGAGATGTAGTTACAGAATTTCAAAAATGTCTGTTTCTTCCTCTTTAAATATTGTCTCTGGGGCAAATATTGTAAATGCTAAGATCTGACAAACCTAGGAGTCAAGTACACTGGTGTTCATTATTGTATTGTCTTCTATATGTTTTGACGTGTTATTTATTTGTTTGTTTGTTTGTTTGTTTATTTAAAATAGGCATGCTGCCCAGTGCAGAGACCATTGCTGGGCTTGAACTCATGACTCTAAGACAAGAACTGAGCTGAGATCAAGAATCAGGTGCTTTAAAAAAAAAAAAAAAAAGTCAGATGCTTAACCGACTGAGCCACCAAGGTGCCCTGTTTTGTTTTAGTTTAGGTTTTTTTTTTTTTTGAGAAAGGAAAAAAGACTACAAAGGCTTTCTGAATTGTCAAATTATATAACTATAGAGCATATTTTAATTTCTCAGTAATGTCATCTCAACCCTCCACCCCAGATCCATGCTAGTTCTGTCAAAGTAGAGTTTTTTATTTTTTCAAAGTAGAATTTTAAAAAAATTAACTCATGAATCAGGAGATTGGGAAAGCTGATTCTAAGAGCATTTAAGGAACAGAAATAATTTCATAGGAAGAGGAAACTTCAGTAAGTTTGTTAAATGAGAGACTATGAGAGAGTCATGGACAAAATGTTTGTGACATACACACACCCACTGCTGCCAAATTCATGTGTTAAAAGGGGATGGTATTAGGAGGTGAAGCTTTGGGGAGGTAGTTAGGTCATCAGGCTCGAACCCTCATGAATGGGATTAGCGCCCTTATAAAAGACACTCCAAAGAGCTCCCTCTCTATGTTTCTGCCACATGAGGCTGCAATGAGAAGCTGGCAGTCTGCAATACAGAAGAGGGCTCTCCGTGGAAGCTGACCGTGCTGGCACCTGACCTCCGACTGCCAGCCTTCGGCACTGTGAGAAATACATTTCAGTTCTTTATGCGGCCCCCAGTCTGCAGTGCTTTATAGTATCAGCCCGCACTATTGAAACTAGTTAATGCAGCCCAGGGAATTAAAACTGTAAGCATGCCTTACATAAAATGCTGAAGGAAGTTCTTCAAGCTGAAATGAAAGGATGTTAATCAGTAACACGAAACCTCTGAAAGGAGATACCTGGGTGGCTCAGTCGATTCATCTTCATTTTAGCTCAGGTCATGATTCCAGGGTCATGAGATATAGCCCCATGTCGGGCTTTGCCCTGAGCATGGAGCCTGTTTAAGATTCTCTCTACCTCTGCCCCTCTCTCTGGCTCATCCTCTCTCTCTCTCTCAAAATAAAAATTTTAAAGTAAACAAACAAATAAACAAAATTGGAGACTAACATTAAAAAAAGAACTTCTGAAAGTATAAAACTCACTGGTAAAGGTAAGTATATAGTCAAATTCAGAATACTCTAAGACTGCAATGTGTTCATGTAGTAAGCACTTAATCTAGTATCAAATATTAGAAAGAATTGTAGCCACAATAGTTTGTTAACCCACAATATAAAAAGAAATAAGTTGAGACATCAAAACAGAAAGCACAGTGAGGGAGTAAGGAGTAGAGTCTTTGTATGCAATCAAAGTTCAAGTCTCATCAGTGTAAAACAGGTTGATATATCTGTGAGATGTTTTGTGTAAGCCTCATGGTAACCAAAAGCAAAAACCTACAGTAAACGCACAAAAGAGAAAGAAATCAAAGCATAGGACTAGAGAAAAAGATAATTTACAATTCACAAAGAGAGCAAGAGAGGAAGAAAGAAATAAAACAGCCAGAAAACAGTAAGATGGCATTATTAAGTTCTTATCTATCAATAATACTTTAAATGCAAATGGATTGATTTCTCCAGACAAAAGACAGAGGGTGGCTGAATGGATAAAAAATAAGACCAAACCATAGCTGCCTTCAAGAGACTCACTTCAGCTTTAAAGACATACATACGTTCAAAACAAAGGGATGGATAAAGATGTTCTATACAAATGGAAACTGAAAGAGAGAGTGGGGGTAGCTATACAACATCACACAAGGTCGACTTCAAGTCAAAATCTGTAACAACAGGGGCACCTAGTTGGCGCAGTCGAAAGAACATGCAACTTTTGATCTTGGGGTCATGAGTTCCAGCCCCACACTGGGTGTAGAGATTACTAAAAAAATAATAATAAGCTAAAACAAACAAAAAACCCAAAAACCTGTAACAAGAGATAAAGAAGATCATTATATAATGATAAAGGGGTCAATTCATAAACACGATATAACAATTATAAAAATACATGCATTCATCCAACACTGGAGCACCTTAAAACACTAAGCAAATACCAACAGATCTGAAGGGAGAAATAGACAACAGTACAGTCACAGGAGAATTCAACACCCCGCTTTCAACAATAGATCCTCCAGACAGAAAACCAACAAGTAAACATCGAAGCTAAACTACAGGTTAGACCAAATGGAACCAATAGACACATGCAAAACATTCCATCCAACAATACACAATCCACAGAACACACACACACATATATTACATGGTATATGTATATTGTTACATGTAATTTATTATCATTATGTAATATCTTGTATATTATTCACTCATGAAAAAGGAAATCTTGCCATTTGCAACATGGATGGACCTTGAAACCATTATGCTAAGTGAAATGAGGGAGTCAGAGAAAGACAAGGCCCATATGATCTTATTTATATGTGGAATCTACAAAAGCTAAACTAGAAACAGTAGAATGGTGGTTGCCAGGACCTTGCCAAATGGAGGGTGGGGAGAAATGGGGAGAAGTCAACTTGTCAAAGGGTACAAAGTTTCAGTTGTAAGATGAATGAGTTCTGGGGATATAATGTATACCATGGTCACTATAGTTAACAATACCTGATTATATATTTAACAGTTACTAAGAGGGGCACCTGGGTGGCTCATTCAGTTAAGAGTCTGACTTTGGCTCAGCTGTGCTTACAGCTCAGAGCCTGGAGCCTGCTTCAAATTCTGTGTCTCCCTCTCTCTCTACCCTTTCCTTGCTTGCTCTCTGTCTCTTTTTCTCTCAAAAAATAAACAAACATTAAATAATTTCTTTTAATTGCTAAGAAAGTAAATCTTAATAAAGCAGACATACACACAAAAAGCAATTATGCGAGGTGATGGAGATGTTAATGCAACTGTGGTAATCATTTTGCAATATACATGAGTATCAAATTATCATGTTGTATACCTTAATCTTACACAATGTGCTGTATCAATTTTATCTCAATAAAACTGGGGGGAAAACAATCAAAAGTCTAAGAAAAGAAATAATAATGATAAAGGCAGAAATAATGAAGCAAAACAAGCATAAAATAAAGAAAAGCAACAAGCCCCAACTGATGTTTTGAAATTATTAATAAAATTGATGAATGCTGAGGCACCTGGCTGGCTCAGTTGGTGGAACATGTGGCTTTTGGTCTCAGGGTCGTGAGTTCAAGCCTCACACTGAGTGTAGAGATTGGTTAAATAAATAAACTTTAAAAAAATGATCAACCCTTGGAGAGACTAATCATGAAAAGATTATTTTATTTTTATTTCATTATTTTTTGTGTTGTTTTATATGTGCAGTTAAGACTTAAAGAAATGAGGGGTGCCTGGGTGGCTCAGTCGGTTGGGCGTCTGACTTCGGCTCAGGTCATGATCTCACAGTTCATGGGTTCGAGCCCCGCATCGGGCTCTGTGCTGACAGCTAGCTCAGAGCCTGGAACCTGTTTTGGATTCTGTGTCTCCCTCTCTCTCTGACCCTACCCTGCTCACGCTGTCTCTCTCTCTCTCTCAGAAATAAATTTTAAAAACTTTTTTTAAAAGACTTAAAGAAATGTAATGGAATTGTAAATCCACCTTAAAGGGATAAACAAGTTTTCTGGATTTATAAACAGAATAATAAGAAAAGTTAGAACAATATGAATTTAAATGGAATTATGTGAATATGAAATAACATAAATGTTTTACAAAAACGATATAATCAGTATATGAAATAAAGCCTTGAGGAAGAACCAGAGTTTTTAACATTATAACTTTAAAGAATAAAACATCAACTATAAAAAAAAAACACTAAAAAAAGAACTGTACATGGTTACATAAGACATTAACCTTGTGAGATGCTGGGTGACAGATACATGAGAACACTCTGCACTCTCACTGAAAGTCTCTGCAAACTGAAAATTGTTTCAGTAAGAAGTTAAAAAAACTTTTAAAAAATATTTTTTATTTATTTCTGAGAGAGAGAGACAGCATGATCAGGGGAGGGTCAGAGAGAGAGGGAGACACAGAATCCGAAGCAGGCTTCACGCTCTGAGCTAGCTGTCAGCACAGAGCCTGCTGTGGGGCTCGA
This sequence comes from Proteles cristata cristata, assembly GCA_017311185.1. Classification (NCBI taxonomy): domain Eukaryota; kingdom Metazoa; phylum Chordata; class Mammalia; order Carnivora; family Hyaenidae; genus Proteles; species Proteles cristata. The sequence continues at coordinate 234,305 of JAESUZ010003710.1, read as the reverse complement.
ACCCACAAACTGTGAGATCATGACCTGAGCCGAAGTCGGATGCTCAACCAACTGAGCCACCCAGGCATCCCAAAAATAAAACTTTTAAAAAAGGACATGTAGTCATCCTTTTGCCTTATTATCAATTTTATATGATTTCTCTTACGAGTTCCTGGTTGGGACCATAAATATTCTTCAAAGATTATTCTTGACCATGGCAAAACTCTGGCCTCACAGTATTTGGCCTGATTCATCTACATCATGCAGCTGTAAATCTTCCTGGAGCCTGGTCAACAGATCTAAGCAACATGGTACTGAGCACCTATCAAGGCCAGAGAAATAACTTTTGTCCAGAGATTTAAAATTTTTTTTTCAATGTTTATTTATTTTTAAGAGACAGAGCTCAAGTGGGGAAGGGGCAGAGAGACAGGGAGACACAGAATACAAAGCAGGCTCCAGGCTCTGAGCTGTAAGCACAGAACCCGACAAGGGGCTTAAACCCACAAACCATGATATCATAACCTGAGCCGAAGTCAGTCGCTTCACCAACTGAGCCACCCAGGTGCCCTGTCCAGAGATTTCATAAGGAATCTAGAATTTGACTTTTATTTTATTTAAAAAAATTTTTTAAACTTTATTTTGAGAGAGAGAGAGTTGGAGAGAGGCAGAGAGTGAGGGGGAGAGAGAATCCCAAGCAGGCTCCACATTGTCATTGCAGAGCCCAATTCAGGGCGTCACCCTGGGATTATGACTGAGCCAAAATCAGAAGTTAAATGCTCAACCAACTGAGCCACCCAGACACCCCAACAAAACTGTTTTATTTTTATTTTCAAAGCTGTTTAAAAATGTTTTTAAGCATAAAATTATGTGTTCAACTAGATTGAAGTATAATTCTGACAAACTCTTTGATATCAACAGTAATTAGGCTCTGTAATATGTCAGCTTAAATAAATTTCCCAAGATCCTTAGCTAACTTTAAAAAGATAAATATTAAGTAATAATTTTTAGTTATCTGGATAATTTCTAAGTTAGAATGCTCAAACATCAGTCACCAAATATATATCTAGCTTTTCTTTCTTTCTTTCTTTCTTTCTTTCTTTCTTTCTTTCTTTCTTTCAGCTTTATTATCTGCTTGGGCTTCTGTGGGAAAGACAACGACACGGTCACCCTGTGCATCCATCCGTTTCCTCCCATCAAAAGCAGATGTCTCCACCAGGGCATCTTTTCTTCAAGCCCTAAACCACTCAGTCCCCCAAGCTTCCCTGGGAACAGGAGGGATGTGTAAAAGAGGCCTGACTCCTCTCAGTGCTGAGGAGGGGGTTCTGAGGGCCAGAGAGAAGGCAAAGCTACATGATGCCCGGGGCCGCCACACCCCAGGCTGTCCAGAGGGTGCAGTGGTGGCTTCTCTTCTGGCTTCAGAGAGAATCACCACTATAGCTGTCCTGTACCCATTCTCATCTGAGTTCTACCTGGGTTCTATTGAGGTGCCACATTCTTAGGGGTGAGAAGTGCCCACGACAAGCCGTCCCTGTCACAAAAGAGCTGAGTGATGTGCTGATAGCGATGGACTAGACTCAGTCTTCAGTCTGCATGGTGCGGAAGCACTGCCCCAGCTGACCCCCAGTCAGGTGACTCCCGTCCCTGACTCCCAGTACCAACCACCCTCCTTAGCATCCACCTGTTTCTTATTTCTATATGCTATGCAGTAGTTAAACCTTTGGGTCATTTTAATGGCCATTTTAGGAGGGTATAAAAGGGATGTGTATGGCAGTGGGGGATTATTTCATGTGTTCGTATAAACTAGTGGTTTGGGTGATACTGTGATTTATAATAAGAAACATATATTTGGTTTTTCTTCCATTTCTGGCCCCGAGATCCCAAAACCTTTGGAATTTCTTAAGTGAAGAGAGTGATAAAGGTGTCTTTTGTTATGCTAATGATAACTTTGGAAAAACCCCTAGATCACCCTAAGGATGGGAGCTGGTCATCAGGGGAAACAATCGGTGATTAGAGAAGTAGAGCTTTCAGTCCAGTGCCCCAGACCTCTGGGGAGGAGACAGGGCCTGGAGGTTGACTCAGTCACCAACGGCCAATGATTTAATCACTCGTGCCTATTAAGGAAGCCTCCATAAAACCCCAAAAGGACAGGATCCAGAGAGCTTCTGAGTTGGTGAACATGTGGAGATTTGGGGAGAGTGGCGTGCCTGGAGAGGGCTTCAAAGCCTGCCCTGTGAGTCTCTTCCAGCTGGCTCTTCCTGAGTTCTATCTTTTTTACAATAAACCAGTGACGTAGTTGGTAAAAAGCTTTCCTCTAAGTTCTGTGAGCCATTCTAGCAAATTAACTGAACCTGAGGAAGGAATCATGCCAGTTGGTCAGAAGTGCAGGTAACATTCTGGACTTGCAACTGGCCTCTGAAGTTGGGGTGGTGAGGCAGTCTTGTAGAATCCTACTTTGTGTTAAACCCTGAACTTGAGAATCTGATGCTACCTCTGGGTAGATAGTGTCAGAATTCAGTTGAATTTTAGACGCGCTAATGGTGTCTGAAAATTCCTCGCTGGTGTGGGGAGACTGCCACAAACATACCCACACACACTGGAACTGGATCCGGGAACTTAAAAGAAGTTTTTTAAAAGTTTGTAAATAATAAATGGTTCTCAGTGTCCTCTCTCCCTGTTCCCTCTCTGAAGCAGAACCTAGATCTTCAGTAAAAGTTATAATAAAGGTGATTGGGGCTGTACCAGGAGCAATAGTGGCAGAGGAGTCTATTGTCTTAGAATGTTCTCTTCATGAGAAAACAAAAAGAAATCTGAAAAATTAAATAAACTAAAATTACATTTTATTACACTCTACACTGGTAAAATCAGGAAAAAGGCATATTTCCTTTCTTTTTTAATTAGTTTATTCCCTACAAATCTGTTAGACGGTATCGTGTGCCTGGCATGCCCCCTAGCTTCTGGGGATGACCAGCAACCCTTCGCATGCTTTGGCTTGTAGGTGCACCCTTTCAATCTCACGTGGCCTTTTTCTCTGTGTCTTCACACGGACTTCTCTGTGTCTCCCTTCTGCCTGTGTATTCTCTTCTTTTTTATTTTTTAGATTCTTTTTAATGTTTTTTTAAAATTTATTTTCAACGTAAAGAGACACAGAGTGTGAGCAGGGCAGGGGCAGAGACAGAGGAAGACACAGGATCCAGAGAAGTCTCCAGGCTCTGAGCTGTCAGCACAAGAGCCTGACGTGGGGTTCAAACACAAACTGCAAGATCATGACCTGAGCTGAAATCAGACACTTAACCACTTAATCAACTGAGCCACCCAGGCACCCAAACAAAAGGTATATTTTCTAAGGTAAAATTTCTTGTCAGTCTGACTAGTCCAAGCATTCAACCTTGTCTGATTGCATAAACTTGGATTTCCTATAAACTTGCTCTGGGGGTAGCAGTTTCTATGAGAAAATGTTTTGTTTTGTTTAACCCCTTTAAAGTATTAGAAGTTCAGCTTTTTCATTTTTCTTCAGGAGTTTGAGCAATATTGGATTTATGTAAGCTGGTGTTAGTCTCTATAAGCCAATCAGAACAAACATCTTTTAATTGGAAAGTCTTTGTAATCTAATTTGTTAATACCCTTAGGACATAGGAAAATACTCTCCACACCCATGCAATCAGATTTAAGGCTTTCCTTTTTTTTTTTTTTTAAGTTTTATTTATTTAAGTGATCTCCATAGCCAATCTGGGGCTCAAACTCACGACCCCAAGATCAAGCGTCCAATGTCACGTGCTCTTCTGACTGAGCCAGTCAGGCACCTCAGACTTTTCTCATTTCTAACAAACCAGATCATCTGTCACATCTCACCCAACAGAAAGAGCTCAACGTTCACCTGGCAGAGATCACCAATGGTCAAACCATAAAACCAAATTCCTGACCATCACTGCTCCCTGTGGGGAAAACTCACCACCACCAAACAATTAGACTCTTGTGTACACATGTGCTCTCAGCCATGCAGTCCACAGTGGTCTGATATCTTCTGTTCACTGACCAGCTATTAGAAAGGGACAGAGCCCAAAACACAAGCTCAGCAAGTCACAGACAGACAGACCTGGCCAATATCCAGACACAAAAACAAAGAATCAAAAGAGGGGGGAAGGAAAAGGAGAAAAAGAGTCAGCAAAAATGAAGTCCTTGGACATGGCTAGGCTTAGCCTGGGGGTTTCTATTGCTTATCTTAACAGAAGGCAACTGGGCAGAACTTCCACTGCTGAATTCCCAGCAGTAATATAAGAGCAGGAACCTTTCAGAATCTCTGAGCAAAGCTTTCTTTCTTTCATTTTTTAAAAAATGTTTGTTTTTGAGAGAAAGAAAATGCAAGCAGGGGAGGACAGAGAGAGGGAGACAGAGAATCCGAAGCAGGTTCCAGGCTCCGAGCTGTCAGCACAGAGCCCAGTGCAGGGCTTGAACCCACAAGCAGTGAGATCATGACCTTAGCCAAAGTCGGACACTACTGAGCCACCCAGGTGCCCCTCTGAGCAAGGCTTTCTTAGTACGGCTTTCTCTCACTTTTGAAACCTCCAAGCTCACTATTAGGCAAGGTCAGGAGAACGCACAGCAAGGTCTTGGGAAAAGAGACTCTAAACAGCAGTGTTAACCTTAGAAAATGAAAACTGCCAGTTATTCTATCAGAAAAAAAAATGAGTTTATTTGGGAATAGCAGAGAATTGCAATCCCAGACAAACAAACTGGACAGCGATGGGCAAGGCCAGAGAGCAGAAGGGAGAAAATCCTGTTTTAGAGAGGAAAGGAAGTCCATTGGAGCGAACTAGGAATTCAAAGCGTAGTGGCTCTTCACTGGCGGCATTGTGACAGTCTCTCCTTGGTGGGGCTGTTGCCAGGGGAGGAGTAAACGTTTCTTGCTCTTCCTGGGATAGTAAAGTAGTAGCTAAAGAAGTGAGGACTTGCAAGGTGCATCTCTTCCTCTTGGCCGTTGACCACTGCAGACTCCCACTCTGCCCCCTTCTGGCCTCCCAACTCCATTCTAAAGGCTGGTTCCCTTCATTAATTGTCACAGCAGGTAACTAACTGGCTGGTTGGATGGTCTGAAATTCAATTGGGGCACAAACATGAAACTGTTTTATTGTTTTCTAATCACTGCCTCCAACTTCACTTGCCACATTTCCCTTTCCAAGGCCTTCACAATATCTTGAACAGGCTCATTAGCTCCTGGTCATTCAGTACAATTTAAAACTCTAGTTTCCTATTCATCAATCCATTACCATCATCATTACAGTCCCACTTCTGTTCTCATCTCCATCAGCCCCCACCCTTCCTCCTTTCCATCCTAAAGAGAATCATCTCTGCAGCCAGATAAGCCAGAGGTAACTGTCCATTTCCAGCTGCTTTCTTCTACTCCATTTGAATAAGAAAGCAATGCTGAACAGATAAAGGATTGAATGAAGGGGCAGACCACACCTTCTCCCTTTCCTAAGTATCTGCGGTAAAACCTGACCTGTGGAGAAGAGAGGGAGGAACAGGAAGGAGGTTCAGATGAACTGGACTTGAGTTCTGTTACTCTGTAAATAATTTCTTACTCTTGTTCCCTCTTCTGGTCTCTGACTTCACCTTCGATTCTCTCTTTGTGTTTTTGTCCTCACATCTCTCTCAAGGTTGCCTTACTTCCTTTCTAGGTCCTCCTACCCCCGATTCTGTTTCCTGCCCTTCCCTGTAGTCACTTTGAACAGTGCAGAAGTTCCATCTGAGATCTTACTTGAGTAACTTCTTTTGAAGTTTTCTACTTGAAATCTGGGGTGGAAAATTTGTATAGGGGGACCATCGATCTTGGTAGTCCCTCACATTTCCCCCAACTTTTAGAGTGCTTCAGGAGTCTTCCTCTATTTTCACCCTGGAAAAAGTGAGGATGAAAAGGAAACGGGTAAGAATAGGGATGGGCTACACTGGTAATAGGATGAAACAGTAATGAGGACCGGGGTGCGCCAGGGGTAAGGATGGGATGGGATAGGAATGAACACTGGGAACAGAGGCTACTGATAAAGATGGATATGGAATTTGGAGATCAAAGAGAGAATGGAGATGTGGATGGAATGGAGACCAGATGGGCATGGAGATGGAGTAAAATCAGAGGATAGAGAGGGGGATAGAGAAGGAGAGGGGAACAGGAATGGAGAGAGGAAGGCAGATGGATCTGTAGTGATAGAGGGGAATGGAGATGGGGAGAGGGATATAAAAATGGAGATGGGGTGGACACAGAATGGAAGTAGAAATGGGAATAGGATAGAATCATGAAGTGTGTGGCATCAGGTTGGAGACGATAATTCATATGAAGTCAGGATGGAAACAGTACACTCCACAGCTCCCATCTTTAACTCCCCTCTTTTCCTCTCTTCTTCCTCCCTTTTCTTCTGCTAACATGGAGAGAGGTGTTGGGAATGATGGTCAGGAGTAGCAGAACTAGTCTGATTACCCCTTACATCCTCAAAGAGGTGGCCGGCCCTTAATTATTGGAGTACCTGATGCTGCTTTGTCCTCAGCTTTGGTTTTAAGGGTCCCTCTGGCATAACAGAAGTTCCTTTCAACATCCTATTGAGTTATTCGGGCTAAGATGGTCACACCGGATTTAGCCGAGAAGTTGTTTTCTCTTCCAGGTATAGATGTGAATGGTTTTTCCAGTATGAACTGAGAATCAATCAGAACAAAGTGTGCTTTCATGAATACAGTCATGGATGGTGAAGGGCTTATATTGACTCAATTTGAATGTGCTCCTTATATAAACTGAGTTACTAAATCTCTTAGGAGAAATGTCTCCTGATGATGCTTGTAGCCTGAGGCATTCTCCTAACTCCCATCAAGGCAATTCTTCCAACCATTGCTACACTCCTTGAAGGAGACTCTGGCACCAGACTTTGGAGAATAACACTTCCAAGGAAGGTAGTAATTTATGTGAGGAGGCCCCCAGGGCTGGCTAGTCCTCTTGACCAATGGGTAGGTATGTGTATCCTTTGTTCAAACCCATATTTCTCCATTGGCCAGTCCCTGCATCAGTATCACACTGACTTAATTACAATAGGTTTCTAATAAGTACTGTCCACTGGTGGTGTAGGATGTACCACCTTGTTTTTCTCAGGAAGTAATTGATAATTCTTAGCCCTTTTTATTTCCACAAATATTTTATAATATTCTTGTCATGTTGGGATTTTTTTTTTTTTGAGACTGCAATGAATCTATAAACCCATGTGGAGAAACTTGATAACATTTAAAATATTGACTCTTCCAAATCATATTATATCTTTCACTCTATTTAGATCTCTTGTAATGTCTCTTATTAGAGTTTTACCATTTTCCCAGAAGAGGTCTTGCACCCATTTGATAGACTTCTTCCTAGTGATGAGGTTTTGGAATGCTCAGGTGGTTCGGAGCCAACGGCCAAGAAAGAATTCTTGAAGTGATTTTATTAAAGCACAGCATATGCTTGGAGTACAATTGGCCACATATACTTGAGGGTTAAAGATAAAGGAGGTTTGCAAAAGAATTTTTGTGTTGAAGAAGACTCACAGGATCCTGGGGGGACAGGGTAATGTTAAGCGAAGATTCCCTTTTGCCCCCTGCAAAGTGTCATCATTGAAGTAGCTGAGCTCCTAGAGGAAGGTCATTCTGCCGGTTTCAAGGACTTGTCAATGGGCCGTAGGCAGTAAGGGAATTTAATTTTTTCATTTGCCTTTGTTTCCCACATCACCATGGCAAGCACTTAAACGTCCTTACATCTTTTTAAAAAAATTTTTTTAAAACATTTATTTATTTTTGAGAGACAGAGGATAAGCCAGGGAGGAGCAGAGAGAGAGGGAGACACAGAATCCGAAGCAGGCTCCAGGCTCTGAGCTCTCAGCACGGAGTCAGCCGCAGGGCTTGAACCCACGAACCGTGAGATCATGACCTGAGTCGAAGTCAGATGCTTAACTGACTGAGCCACCCCGAACCTCCTTTTATCTTGATGAGGGTGATACTAAGGCTGCAGAAAATGGAGTCTATGGGTTTCTGGAGAGTAGGCTCTGAATAAGATCACATTTTTCTTTTTTTTTTTTTCCAAATAGTTTATTGTCAAGTTGGTCTAGATCACCTTTTTCTTGCAGTTTACCAAGTTTTCCGTAAACTGAAGGAGACTCCTATCCTGCATGACTGTGATCTCTATCAGTCAGTCATTTGTTTTCTTTCCTTTCCTTGGTTCTTGGGCAGCCAGGAGTGTCAGAGGAATATCACACATACCCCACCTGGGGTAAGGGGTGCTGTTAGCCTGTACTTCGCCCTCAGTTTGCCTTATACTCCCCCATCACTAGGGCTTCATTTTTTGTTGTAATGCTTTGTGGATTTTTTTCAATTTCAATTCTGGTTTCTTACAGGAATATAGAAATACAATTGATTTTTATGTTGATTTCGTATCTAGCAACTATGCTGAATTATAGTAACTTTTAGATTATTTAAGGTTTTTAAATACAGATAACCATAGCATCTGGAATAACACTGGCTTTATTTCTTCCTTTCCAATCATTTACCTTTTATTTAAATTTTTTTTCCTTTTTATACATTGCATCCTTTTTATACCTCAAGCACAATGCTAAATTGCAGTAATGACTGTAGGCATCCATGGTTTGCTCCTATCTCAAAAAGAAGTTTTGCTGCTTGCTACAAACTTTTTGTAAATAGATTTTAGCAGGTTCTACATGTCATTTTAGTCTTAGTTTGCTAGCAGTTTTCATGGAAAGATATTAAGCTATATCAAATACTTTTTCTGTCTATTGATACAGTGCACTAAGGAATTTAACATTTTTACATTGTGTTTACATGAGATGGATCTATAATTGTCCTTCCTCAAAGTGTCCTTGTCAGGTTTTGGTATTGAGGTTACGCTGACCTCATAAAATGACTAATGGAGAGCTTCCTCTCTTCATTAGTCCTCTGGAAACGTTTGTATGATTGTAATTGTGTCTTCTGGGATGTTTGGTGACACTCATGAGTGGCGGTCAGTCTGCCATCTTGCATCTGTTTGGTAAGCTTCGAGGTCGCACTGTTGCAAAGTTCCTCCTGCAGTAGCTCTTCCTGTGATAGCTTCCTCCTAAAAACAAGCAATAACATTCTCTAACACTCAGCCAATCAGCTATGAAATACCACTTCTTCTGATCATATAATCCTTAATAAACGCCCTTGTTAAATCCTGCCTGTTTCCAGTTCCAGCAATGAGAGAAGCTCATGATGACTTTGTAGTCATTACCAACTTAAAAACATTGTATGTTAATTTCTCCCCAAATACCCCTCTTGGCAGGTCACTGAGATTCTCCAGGAAAGTTACACATAGGAAGTTTTGGTTTCCGCAGGAGGTTGTAAAGAGGTTCCCTCTGCCTTTCTTACACTGTGCATAAGAAGCTGAACTTGCTAGTCTTGCTCCAGCTTATTCCTTTGCTGCTTGTGAATCTGTTATGATTTATACTTTTTCCTTGTTCTACTTGAAGTGATGCATAATTATAGACCATGGTGAAAAAAAATTTTTCACTTCCAGAGGAGAAAACATTTTTAACTGTCCTTTTACTGTGTTACATGCCTCACCTTTTGTTGTAGTTATCTTACAAAAAAAAAAAAAAACATATTATCCTTCAGAAATCTTAAACTAACTTTCTACCTGGAAATGCCCTAGCTCTTTGCTACTTCAAAGTGTGGTTCATGAACTAGCAATATAGGCATCACACGGGAGCTTGTTAAAAATACAGAATCTCTGGGGTGCCTGGTGGCTTAGTTGGTAGCATCTGACTTGGGCTTAGGTCATGATCTCACCATTTGTGGGTTCGAGCCCCGCGTCGGGCTCTGTGCTGACAGCCAGCTCAGAGCCTGGAGCCTGCTTCAGATTCTGTGTCTCCCTCTCTCTTTGACCCTCCCCCATGCTGTTTCTCTCATGAAGCAAACATACGAAAATATTTTTTTTAAAAAATGCAGAATCTCTAGTCCCTCCCCAGAACTGTAGAAACAAAATCTTCATTTTAGCAAGATCCCCAGGGCATTTGTGGGTAGGCTAACATTTTAGAAGCACTGCTGTTGCTTGATGCCATGTATGCTTCCCAGGCCACACCACTGCTTTTGTCCTCCTCCATCAATGCATTTTTTCCAGCCGTCCTGTCTGCCAAATTCAGGAAAGGACGCCAGGAGACTGGTGTCATGAAAATTTGAGATTGTGCTTTGTTTTGGGGGTTTCTTAAAATCCTTTATAAGCACTATTGGTTTTTAAAACACTTTTACCGTGAAATGTAACACACATAAAACTGCATAAAATGTAACTGTAAAGGACTAATTCTAATATGAACATCCATTAACTACCACCAAAATAAAAAATTAGAACTTGACTAGCACCCCAAAAGCAGCCCCTCACCCATACAAGACTTCTTTCCAGATTATGGAAGACTTTTTTCCAGATCATATGCCCCTTTCTATCCCTAAAGATAACTATGATCCTGAATTTTATGTGAATGACTTGCTTGTGTTTCTTTTAGTTTTATCACATATATACATGTCTCTAAATATATATATATATATATATAATGTATGTATATACATATATATTATGTGTATATATATGTCTCTCAATAATATAGTTTAGTTTGGCTTGTTTTTTGAACTCTGTATAAATGGACTTATTTGTATAGTGCTTCATGCACTCAACCCGTAAGATTCATTTGTGATATTGTAGTTCATTTTTATTGCTGAATGATTTTCCATATGAATATGAATGTTATAATATATTATCTCTTCTGCTGTTGATGCACAATAATAAGGTTGTTCAAGTTATACTCAAAATGCTGCTATGATTGGTTTTATACAAATATTCTGGTGAACATGTGCACAAATCCTCCTAGGGAAGGGAGTCCACATTATTTTGCTCACTTACCCCTAAAGACTTGAAAAATGTATGTATTCTCTCACACATTTTTTTCTCACACATTTTTAATAGACTTTATTTTTTTAGAGCAGTTTTAAAGTCACTCACGCACACAAAATTGAGCAGAAAGTACAGAGAGTTCCCATATACACATACCTCCTACCCCTGCAATACACCTCCTCCATTATCAACATCCCACATCACAGTGGTAACATTTGCTACAATTGATGTCCCTACATTGACAAATCATTATCACCCAAAGTCCATAGTTCACATTATGGTTCACTCCTGGTGTTGCACAGTTTATTGGTCTTGACAAATGTATAATGACAGTTACCATTGTTACAGTATACAGAATGGCTTCACTATCCTAAAAATTGTCACGTATTTTTAAGTTGATATTTAAAATGTTCATTGTGAGTTAAATAGTTGCAAAGGATTTAATTTCTGGAGTACTACAAACATTCACATTTTAAAATAAAGCTATGGGGCACATGTACCCCAATGTTCATAGCAGCACTTTCAACAATAGCCAAAGCATGGAAAGAGCCTAAGTGTCCTTCAACGGACGAATGGATCAAGAAGATGTGGTTTAACTATACAATGGAATACTACATGGCAATGAGAAAGAATGAAATCTGGCCATGTGTAGCAACATGGATGGACCTTGAGGGTGTTATGCTGAGCGAAATAAGTCAGGCAGAGAAGGACAAATACCATATGTTTGCACGTATAGGAGGATTAGGAGGAATTTAACGGAGGACCGTGGGGGAGAAGAAGGGGAAAAATAGTTGGGGAGAGGGAGGGAGGCAAACCATGAGAGATTCTTTTTTTTTTTTTAATATTTTTATTTATTTCTAGGATAGAGAAAGACAGCGTGAACAGGGGAGGGTCAGAGAGAGGGAGATACAGACTCTGAAACAGGCTCCAGGCTCTGAGCTGGCAGTCAGCACAGAGCCCGACGCGGGGCTCGAACCCACAAACTGCGAGATCATGACCTAAGCGAAAGTCTGACGCTCAACCGACTAAGCCACCCAGGCGCCCCCAAACCATGAGAGATTCTTGAATGCTGAGAACAAACTGAGGGCTGATAGCGGTGGGGGGAGGGGAAGAGGGATGATGGGCATGGAGGAGGACACTTGTGGGGATGAGCACTGGGTGTTATATGGAAACCAACTTGACAATAAACTATTTTTTAAAAAAATTTTTAAATAAAGCTATGATAGCACTCTTTTTTAACACTATCTAAATACCAGCAAACTAAACACTTGCAAGTTTTTATTTTTTGTTTTCAAGTAATGTCAGATTTACAGAATAGTTGCAAGAATAATGCAAAAAAATTCCTATATACCCTTCATTCAGATTCTTCAAACATTAACATCTTATCACATTTTCTTTATTTATCCATCCCTAAGTACTTTAGTGCATATTTCTTAAAGATAAGTACATCTTATTATATAGTTACAATATAAGTATCAGAATAAAGAAATTAGTATTGATACAATGTTAAATGGCCTTGTTCCAATTTTCCCAATTGTCCAAATAATATTCATTATAAGCAAAGAGAATCTGGGACCACGAGTTACATTCAGTTGTTATGCTGCAAAGCCTTATTCTGGAACAATTCCTCAGTCTTTCCTTGTCCTTTATGACCTTAACATTTTTGAAGAATACAACCAACTACTCCATGGAATATCCTTTATTTTCGGTCTGTCTGATGTTTCTTCATGATTAATTAAGATTATGCATTTTTTTGGCAGCAATACTGGGTAAGAATGTTGTGCCGTTCTCACTGAATCATATCAGGAGACACATGATTCTATGTGTCCTTTTACTAGTGATATTAATGTGATCATAAATTTCTCTACCATAAAAATAAAACATAAAAATGTAATTTTATTGATATGCTAAAAAATTTTTGATTGATATCCTAAGGAAGAGGAGAAAATGAAATCATATAAAATGCTCAGTAGGGGGCGCCTGACTGGCTCAATTGGTTCAGCATCAGACTCTAATTTGGCTCAGGTTATGATCTCAGCGTTGTGAGATCCATCCTCGCATACCCTGTGTTGAGAATGAAACCTACTTAAGATTCTCTCACTTCCTCTCTTTCTGCCCCTCCTCCACTTGTACGCACATGCACTCTCTCTGTCTCCCTTTCTCTCTCAAAAAAAATTAAACTGAATGCTCAGTAAAACTACAAAAGGCAAAAAAAAAAAAAAAAAAGAATGGAAGACAAAAATAGGAACACAAAACAAGGGTGATGTACAGGAAAAAGCAAAAGATACAGTAGATATTAATCTAACTATATCAATAATCACTTTAAATGCCATTGGTCTAAATATACCAGTTAAAAGACAGATTGTTAGACTGGATGAAAAAATCAAGCCCTAATTAAATTTTTCTCCAAGAGACCACTTTATCTTTTCTTGGTATATAATACTTTCATTTTAGCAAGAGAGAAGATATATGAAAACTTTTGAAGGAGATCAGAAGGTATATTCTATACTCTAACTTGGTTTGCTCCAGTGGTGGGGATTAAGGAATTCACTTTAAATATAATGACACATGTAGATGAAAAAGGATAGAGAAAGATATAGTATGCTAACACTTAACAAAAGAAAGCTGGAGTGGCTATATTAATTTCAGAACTTAGAGCAAGAAAAATTATCAGGGATAAAGAAGGGCATTACATAATGATAAAAGGGTCATTTCTCCAAGAAGACATAACAATCCTTAATGTGTAGGCACCTAACAATAGAACAAAATATGTGAAGCAAAAACTAATACAACTGCAGTGAGAAATAACTGAATCCACTATTATAGTTGGAGACTTCAATAATCTCTATTAAATATGGACAGATCACTTGGCAATCAGTTGAACTCAACAGAGCCATCAATCAACTGCATATAATTGACATCCTATAGACTATTTCATCCAACAGTAGCAGAAAAAAGATTCTTCTCAAGTTCACATGGAACAAGATAGACCATATTCTAGGCCCTAAAACATATCTTAACAAATTTAAGAGGCTAGAAATCCTACAATGTCTGCCTTCAGACAATATTGGAATTAAACTATAAATCAATAATAAAAAGGTAGTTGGAAAATCCCCAGATACTTAGAAATCAGTTACTATTTTTTCTTTCATAATCAATCAGTATTTTGTGGGGAGAATTTTTTACAATTTTTAAATATTTATTTTTTAGAGAGAGACAGACAGAGCAGGAGTGGGGGAGGGGCAGAGAGGGTGACACAGAATCCAAAGCAGGCTCCAGGCTCTGAGCTGTCAACACAGAGCCCAATATGGGCCTTGAACTCACGAACCGCGAGATCATGACCTGAGCCAAAGTTGGCCGCTTAACCGACTGAGCCACCCAGGTGCCTCAAGAATCTTTGAGATTATGTTAATTCATCCATCAATAACCAGTAACCATTGGTGATTCTTGCCTGAATCCCAGTTGTTACTACTATGATTCCTAGACCGTAATTTCCTAATCCTACATTTATTTATTAGTTGGCATTCTACTATATGGAAGAACTTTTCCTTCTCCCTTGTTTATTTATTTATAATGGTATAGACTCATGGATTTCTGTTTGACTCAGTGGATTATAATCCATACTCCTCATTTATTTTCATACTCAAATTGTCCCAGATTTGGCCAGAGAGAGTCACTTGAGTCTACCTCCTAGTCCTTTTGCTGTGTCGCCATCTTGCTTTGAGTACTAACCTTAATTTCTGTCACAAGATTACTCCAACCTCATGTGCATTTTCCCAATCTAGACTAGAGCCTTAGATTCTTTTTAGTGTGGATTTAAAAATCAAGCTCTAGGCACTAGATGGATTCATTGTTATTCGAGTGGTATTGCTTTCAGACCCCCTCAGTGGCCCAAGGTAAGAAATAGCAATGTACATATACACATACACACAGAAGTACAAACCATGAGTTATGTTAACATTTCCAACTCTCATCCAGTTCCACGGGGTTCATTCCAGCCTTCCCTCTCTCCATGTTTGTAACTTCCTTCTCCGACAGTGAGAAACATGGCTCATAACTTCAATCCTGAAATAATACAGAAAAAGAAGTTTGAAAAAATCTAGTATAGGATAGGGGTGGGGGAAAAGAAGAAAAATCTAGCCTCTTCCATTGCAAAAAACAAACCAGATCTCAAAATTAAACAGACCTCAGTATTTCTGTTCTTTCACTGGAGAGAATATACCAGTAAGTCTGTGTTCCAGACTTATTTGGTTTTTTTTTTCTTTTTTTTTTTTTTTCTAGAGAGAGAGAGAGACAGCATGAGCAGGGGAAGGTCAGAGAGAGGGGGAGTCACAGACTGAAACAGGCTCCAGGCTCTAGCTGGCAGCCAGCACAGAGCCCGACGCAGGGCTCGAACCGACGAACCGCGAGATCATGACCTAAGTGAAAGTCGGACGCTTAACCGACTAAGCCACCCAGGCGCCCCTGGTTTGTTTTTGTTTGTTTGTTTTTTAATGTTTTATTTATTTCTGAGAGAAAGAGAAAGAGACAGAGACAGAGACAGTGTGAGCAGGGGAGGGTCAGAGAGAGAGAAGGAGACACAGAATCCGAAGCAAGCTCCAGGCTCTGAGCTGTCAACACAGAGCCTGACGCGGGGCTTGAACCCATGAACCGTGAGATCATGACCTGAGCCGAAGTCGGACGTTCAACCAACTGAGTCACCCAGGCGCCCCTGTGTTTCAGACTTATTTGAATTGGCTCTTTTTCTTCAGCGTGGTTATATTTTTCATTTGAAATACATTTTGTTTCATCTGTTTCTTCATATTTCACTCTAGGCTTCCCTCGTTCTTGTTTTTTGTTTGTTTTTGTTTTGACTATATAAAGCATTAGCATGATTCTAAAACTCAGAATATACAAAAAGTTACTCAGCAAAATGTCTCTCCCCTTTCCCATTGTCAGTACCCCACTTCTATCCCCCATTCTTTCCACCCCTATCGTACCAGGTGTGGATCAGTTTGTTTATTTCTGATCTCTCCATTCTGTGCTTCTTTTGCACAAATGAACAGATAGCAACATACAGTAGCACACCATAGGTGCTCTTTTGCATTTTGGTTTTATTTCCTTAACAGTATATACTGGAAATCGCTCCGTGTTGATTCTTTCTTACAGTGCATAGTACTCGTTTGCATGGATGTACCACGGTTCACTCACTTTCCCGTGTCTGCCATTTCAGTTGCTTCCACTGAAGCAATGCTTTGCAATTACAAACAATGCTACAGTGAATAATCTTGTCCATAAGTATTTTTGTACTGTCGGAAGCATATCTTCTGGAAGTGGGATAGATGGATCGAGAGTTCTTAAATGTCTGTTACAGCTTTGATTGATTTTGCTAAATCCTCCCCCCCCCGCCCCATAAGGGTTGTACACCAGCAGTGTCTAAGAGGGTGTTTCCTCACAGCCTCACCAACAGAATGTGTCATAATTTAACATTTTTACCAATCTGATGGGTGAAAATGGTGTATCCTAGTAAACTGACTTTGCATTTTTTTCTGTGAGTGAGGTTGGACATTTTTTCATATGTTTGAAGCCATTTAAAATTTTTTTTGTTTTATTTTAATGTTTATTTTTGAGAGAGAGAGAGAAACAGAGTGTGAGCAGGGGAGGAGCAGAGAGAGAAGGAGACAGAGAATCTGAAGCAGATTCTAGGCTCTGAGCTGTCAGCACAGAGCCTGATGCGGGGCTCAAACTCACAAACCATGATATGACCCGAGCCAAAGTCTGACGTTTAACTGACTGAGCCACCCAGGTGCCCCAATTATCAAAAAAATTGTCAATGCTTGGGAAAATATGGTTGGAAAACAGTGATCAGTAACAAACTCAGTGCAGTGACAGAAGTTTTTCAGAGAAAACAGTGGAGCTAGTCAGTCCTTCAAATAATAGCATCTCTTCTATATCTATTAGGGAGATTGAAATGTTAAAAACAAAAGAAAAACTGAAAACCACAGGGATTCCTGGCTGGCTTTAGTTGGTGGACCGTGTGACTCTTGATCTTGGGGTTGTGGGTTTGAACCCCATGTTGGGTGTGAAGATTACCTAAAAATAAAATCTTAACAGAAAAGAAACTACACACACATGCACACACACACACACCTATTATAGTAATTTTCTATCCTTCATTTTGATTTCAAAAGGCTTCTAAAGAAAACCTGTGGACTCACTCAATCTCTTTTGCCAAATCTTTTGTGTCTTTACACTCTGACTTGCTAACTTCTCCCAACATTGGGTAAGTGTCCTCTGCCGACTCTGTCAATCATGGGCAGGATACTGACACCATACGGTATGACTTTAAGCCTTCTAATACTTTGTATATATAATACTTTGGCAAGGAAAAGTACAAATGGGACATTACAAGTACTTGCACTTGGCTACCAAGGCAACTGGCAATTCAGATCACACAATTTTTGCTTTTTCTTTTAAAGACTTACGCTTGGAGGGCTTCTGGATGGCTCAGTCAGTTGAGTGTTCAACTTCATCTCAGGTCACGATCTCTCTTGAGTTCGAGCCCTGCATCAGGGCTTGCTGCTATCAGTGCGGAGCCTGCTTTGGATCCTTTGTCCTCCCTGCCTCTGCCCCTCCCCGCTCATGCTCTCTCTCTCTCACTCTCTCTCTCTCTCTCTCTCATAAATAAATAAAAAATAAAGCATTTAAAGACTTATGCTTGGCATACATTGGTTAAACCTGTGACTGTCTCCCCTCTCTCTCTGACCCTCCCCTGCTCATGCTGTCTGTCTCCCTCAAAAAAATAAATAAAACATTAAAAAAAATGTACTGTCTCTTTCCTTCCAGACCTGGCCTTGTAGGAGATACCATTATGGGAGTTTGACATGAGCTTAGTATGGGAAAGAAATGTACACACTGGCATTGTTGGTGAGCAAGATGTTATTATTTTTTTAAATGTTTTCAAATGTATCTTTTAACCTTTTTTAAATGTTTATTTATTCCAGAGAGAGAGAGAGAGCATGAGTGAGGGAAGGGCAGAGAGAGAGGGAGACACAGAATCCCAAGCAGGCTTCAGGCTCTGAGCTGTCAGCACAGAGCATGACGCGGGGCTCGAACCCACGAACCGCGAGATCATGACCTAAGCGAAAGTCGGATGCTTAACCGACTAAGCCACCCAGGTGCCCCACCTCTGGTCACTTGGACACTTGGTTTACCAGCCGATTTTGCCTTAGGCTGTGTGCACCATGACCTTTAGTTATAAGCTGGACATCAGCTTCCCAATGAATAGTATTAGTGAGAATCAGGAAATTGGAGGCTAGCTTTCCATTAAATAAGTTTGGGAAATAGAGGCTGAACAATTGCATCATAGTTTGTATAGAGAATAATCAAATGTTATTGATAACTGGTTTTGTCATTTCAGTTGTAAATCTGTGAATATTTATATTATTTATTTATATTATTATATATTATATTATTGCTCAGTAACTTATTTAAAAATATTTCCAGGGCGCCTGGGTGGCTTAGTCGGTTAAGTGTCCGACTTTTGCTTAGGTCATGATCTCGCAGTTCTTGGGTTCGAGCCCCGCGTCGGGCTCTGTGCTGACTGCCAGCTCAGAGCCTGGAGCCTGTTTTGGAGTCTGTGTCTCCCTTTCTCTCTGACCTTCCCCTGCTCACGCTGTCTCTCTCTCTCTCTCCTAGAAATAAATAAAAATATTAAATATATATGTATATATTTCCATATATCCTTTCAACAGCAGTGACTTTTTAATGTTTATGTATTTACTTGGACGGGGGAAGAAAGGGATGAGGAGAGAGAGAATCCCAAGCAAGCTCCACACTGTCAGTGCAGAGCCTGATGCGGGGCTTGATCTCACGTCAGTGAGATCATGACCTGAGCTGAAATGAAGAGTCAGATGCTTAACCAACTGAGGCACCCACATGCCCCTCAACAGCAGTGACTTTTTAAAAATTGAATATTTAATAAAAATATGTGTATTATATTTCATTTCTCAAAAAAGTTTATGTAAATATGTAAATTGCACAAAATACTAACATTTACCACCCACTGTGGAGGATGTAGTGAAATCACTGGCCACATAAAAACTAAGACATTAGCAGCTACATTATAACATAGTCAGATTTAATTTGTGTCACTACAGAAGATACATTTAAAAATCATTCTGTTAAACATTGTTTTCATCCAGGTCGCATGTTTGTTCTCAATTTCTTGAATTTTCTTGCACAATTTATGCTGTTCACATGTTTGTCTTACTAGTAAATGAATTATATGTAAATTATGCCAATTTGACATCAATTAGCATCAGATGCATCAAAGAGAAAATCAGTGATATTAATGTCGATAACAGGTGGATTTTTTTCATTCAATTCATTAAATCAGAGCAAAACTTTTGAATGATCCTACTCTTGGAGGTAAAATATCTGACTTTAGCATTAGAACCACTATACACTCAGTTGAGGAATTTAATAGGAATTTAATAATTTAATAGGAATTTAATTTAATAGCCTATTTATTTGCCTTTGTGTTAATACAAATATAAATTTGGTAGAGTGCACATTAAGGTAAAAACATTACTTTTACTAACTTAATAAACTTATATAACAGATTAAAAGAAAAACTGTGACTATTCAGTCCACAAATCTGTCAGAGTTGCTCTCCATTAATTTCACCTACATGTCATTCTTTAATAACACCAGGAGCTACATTTCGCTTAAAGCTCTGGCTTATCTATCACAACTAAAATTGAGAAGTGATTCGCTCAAGCAAATAAAATACTTAAGCTACAGCTATCTTGTCAGGTTATCAAACCTGTCTATCAAAACCATAGGAATGTTAGTAGGAGAGACACAAAATAATTCAAAGAATTACAAATCTTAATGATTAATTTTTTTAAAGTAATTTTAAGTAATATCTACATTCGGGGCGCCTGGGTGGCTTAGTAGGTTAAGCGTCCGACTTTCTCTTCGGTCACGATCTCGCGGTTCGTGGGTTCGAGCCCCGCGTCTGGCTCTGTGCTGACTGCCAGCTCAGAGCCTGGATCCTGTTTCAGTCTGTGACTCCCTCTCTCTGACCCTCCCCTGCTCACGCTGTCTCTCTCTCTCTCTAGAAAGAAATAAAACATTAAAAAAAAAAAGTAATATCTACATTCAAGATGGAGCTTGAACCCACAACCCCGAGATCGAGAGTTGCACGCTCCACTGACTGAGCAGTCGGGTGCCCCCAAATTTTAATGATTTTAAAAATTACACACTGCCTGCAAAAGTAATCCAGCACTATTTTAAACAGAGAGATCTTAGAGTGTATTTTAATTACTGAGACAGCTACTGCCCCCTCATATCTTTCCAGTCTGTTTTTGCATGTTTATATTTCCATATGAACTTTAGTATCAACTTGTTGATGGAGGGATCACAATTAAATTTATAAACTAACTTAGAGAGAACTGACCTTTAATTATGTTGAATCATCCCATCCAAAAATAAGAGACATCTTCCCATTTGCTTGTCTACTTTTATATGTTTCAGGAGAGTTTTCAAATTTTCCTCAGATGGACTTTGCACATTTCTTTTTGTTTTCTTTTTTTTTTTAATGTTTATTTCTTTTTTAGAGAGAGAGTCAGAGTGCAAGCGGGGGAGAGGTATAGAGAAAGGGAGACACAGAATCCAAAGCAGGCAACAGGCTCTGAGCTGTCAGCACAGAGCCAGACGCAGGGCTGGAACTCACAGACCACGAGATCATGACATGAGCTGAAGTCAGACGCTTAACTGACTGAGCCGCCCAGGCACCCCGGACTTTGCACATTTCTTAAGTTTATTCTTAAGTGTCTGCCTTCTCTGTTGCTATCATAAATGGGCTTATTATCTACCATCATATCCACTGATTATTATTTATATACCTGATGGCTATTTATTTCTGCCTATTAATTTTGTACCCTGCTATCTTACTGAATTCTTTTATGAGTGAATTTTATTGTTCTCAGTTTTAATATTTTATTTAATATTTAATGTTAAATACAGATAGAGGTAACCCCATACAAAGCTCTTTAGGGGACTCAATTTTTTTTAACGGAAGTATAATTGACACACAATGTTACAATTCCAGGGGTACAACAGATGAACCAACATCTCTATTCATTACATTACGCTCACCGCTAGTGAGCTACCATCCGCCACCACCCAACACTATTACATCATTGGCTGTATTCCGTCTGCTGTACCTTTCATCCCTGTGACTTATTCATTCCATGGCTGGAAACCTGTGCCTCCCTCCCCACTTCTCCTATTTTGCCCCACGCCTACCCCCAGCCATTCTGTTAGCCACGTTTGTTTTCTGTATTTATGGGTCTGTTTCTGCTTTTGCTTGGTTTTTTTTTTTTTTCAGATTCCATATATAAGTGTAATGATATAGTATTTGTCTTTCTCTGTCTGACTTATTTCATGTAGCATAGTACCCTGTCTGTCCATCCATGTTGACATTTGGAATGTGAAGAGATTCAGATTTGGGCAGCAGCCACTATTATCCTTGGCAACCTAGGATTTCATATTGACCTGGAAGGGTTTTGTATGTGTGAAAATACAATGCGAGTGTCTTCATGGTAGACATGAGAGGCACCGCCCAGATGCCCCTGCAGGAAGAACTTGTTTTCCAGCTGCAGGGAGTGTATTAGGCAGCTGGCCTCCAGTGGTCAGCTACTTCAGAATATGCCACATCTGCAGAGAGCTGCCTGCCTGCGACCGGTATCTGGTGACTGGAGGGGCTGTGGGATGTAAAAGTCTAGCTGTTCTGGCCCAACATTGAATGCCATGATGGGTGATGCTTGCTCCTGGGTTAGTTGAGGCTTGTAGGACCCTCTCATAGTTCAAGTTCTTCCTCTACCCAGTCCTGCTTCCTCCCTCTTCCACTCAGAAGTGTTGATCCCTGGTAAGCTTCTTGTACCTCAAGTTACACCTCAGCCTCTGCTTCTGGAAAAATCCATCTGGGATGTGGATTGCAACTCCCTTCCTCCATGACTTAGGGTTGGTTTGCGACAATTTTGCCCTAAGATAGTCCTGCTTTACTGGTATTATCTATTGCCCAGAGATTATTCTTTCTCTTTCCTTGGACGTTTGACACCTGGTCCACTGCCGTTCTCTGCAACACTCCCCCTGTGATCATTCCTGATAATGTCCGTGTACTCAGAGATGTGCCTTCCAACACCTCAACCTCTCAGTTCCTTGGTGTTCTCTCCTGCAGTGGCCTTTACATCCATCCTTCCTGTGCCATTCAGCCCCGTGGTCACACCCTTGAATGTGCCATTACAAATTATTGCAACCTCATAATCCCGATGTCATATACTCCACTCTCCAGTCAACTCCTTCTCTTTTTCCGACTCACACTTTCTACTAGTCCAACTCCAGGGAGCCTTTGGTTTCACCGTTACCTACAATCCATTCCCCTTACTGCTGTGTCATTCTAGACTGTTCATGTTCTTCTTTCCTTATTGCTATGGACTGAATTGTGTATCTCCAAACTTCCTGTGTTAAAGCCGAAATCTCCAACATGACTGCACTTAGAGACAGAGGCTTTCAGCAGGCAATTAAGATTAAATGAGGTCATAAGGGTGGGGCTCCAATCTGATAGGACTAGTGTCCTTATAAGGAGGAAGACATGCTAAGCAAAATTAGGAAATTAGTCCAAGAAAGACAGATACCTTACATCTCACTAATATGTGGAATTTCAAAACAAAAAAGCCAACCAACCAACCAACCAAACAACAACAAAAACAATACAAAAAACCAAGGTCATAGATGTAGAGAACAGATTGGTGGTTGCCAGAAGCGGGGGGGTGGGCAAAATGGGTGATGGGGGTCCAAAAGTACAAATTTCTGGTTATCAAACCAATACATCATGAGGACATAATGTACAGCATGGTGGCTAGAGCTAATAATACTGTATTACATATTCAAAGATTGCTAAGAGAATAGATCTTAAAAGTTCTCACCAAAAGAAAAAAATTTTTGTAAATATATGTGGTGAAGGATGTTAACTAAAAGCTTATTGTAGTGATCATTTTGCAAAATATACAAATACCAAATCATGTTGTACATCTGAAACTAAAATGTGGTATGTCAATTATACCTAATAAAAAAGGAAGAAGAAAATGCACCAGAAATCCCTCTCTTTCCACCCACACACATAGGAAAGGTCATGTGAGGACACAGCAAGAAGGTGACTGTCTGCAAGCCAGGCGGAGAGGCTCCACCAGAAAGCAACCCTGCCCGCCCTTGGATCTTGGACTTGCAGCCTCCGGAAGTGTGAGAGAATACATGTTTGTTGTTCAAGCCACTCAATCCATAGTATCTTGAGATGGCAGCCTAAGCTTCCTTCCTGACCTTACACTTCCTTTCCCAGTTTCAATTTCATGATCAATCATAATGAACCACTGCAAATGCCCTGAACTCCCTTGGCCAGATCTCAGTTTGCGTTACTTGCTTGGCAAAACTCAAACCTTGGCAGAATCCAAGTCCCCCACGCCTGCATCAATGCTGCAGGAAAACATGGCTGAAACACAACTGTGTTGACTGCAACACTTCACATTCATGACCACTTACCTCCAGTGGGCACTGAACTTCCTAGCAATTATTCTACACTTATCTAGTCCATTAACTCTCTTACTCTCGTACTTAATTATTTTACATCTTTTCCTCCCCCTTCATACAGGTTTCATCCCTCACTCCCTGCTGATGACCTTGCTCCTTATTTCACTAATAGAGGCCACCAGGAGAGAATTCCACAGCTCCTGCTATCCAATCTGCCAGGCTAGCAGCGTCTCTCCACAGGCACTCGGCCTTCTCTCCAGTGTTGGCTGTGCCCTCACTCTGTTCCTGCATTTTCCCTATAGCATTGATATTCACTTGTTAGTGGATAATTGCTGTCAGCTTTCAGAGATGCTGCATTATCTCCCAACCCTCCAAAACCAGAAAGCAGTAAGGCAAAGGCTTCCTTTTACCCTGTTTCTCTTTCCAGTTATTACACGGATTCTCTACTCCCTTTTGGAGAAAAATCCCTCAAAATAATGGTCTGTTCTTACCATCTCTAATTTCTTTCCATCTGTTCTCCCCTGAAGCCGTGTCGGTTAGGTTTTCACCCTTGCTGCTCTTCCAGAGCTGGCTCGCTCTCTGCCCTTCTCTTAATTCAATGACAAAGCAGCATTTGACAGAGTTGATTGTCCTCTCCTTTCTGAACACATTTTCTTTACTTGGTCTCCTGTTTATCCTTCTATCTCAGTAGAACTTCTACTGTTCCTCATCTCCTTTTACGTCCTTCTGGCTTTATTCAAAGGTCTCCTTCCCTATGAAGCCTTGCCCTGACTACCCTATCTAAAATTGTAATCCTCTTCCAGCCTACCACATACATACTTTTAATCCCTTTTTCTTGTTTTGTTTTTCTCACTAGCACTAAGAATGCTTAACATAGTATATTTAACCTCCAGACCATGTTTGTTTTTTTCCCATTAGAATGTGAGCTCCGTGGGGGAGGGAATTTTTGCCTTCTTTCCTTACTCACCACTTTATCCCCAGTGTGCCTGGTATACAGCTGGTGCTCAGTAAATATTCATTGAATGAATCAACAGTAATGTCAACTTGCCCACAATTACTGGTAGTTCATCCTTCACCACAAGGACATTTGCAAACAGTCAGGTTTCTACCTGGGCAAAGAAATGTTGTTCACATGCTTATGTGTTGGTGATTCAAGTACGTTTTTAGCAATGAGCAAAGGCTTACACAGTCACCATTAATCAAAGACTTCTAAAGAGCTTCTTTCCCAGGTTGAGGCAACTTTATCCTTCAGCAGTGATCAGGTCAAATTGTAAAGGAAGTAGATAAAGCCTTACTGAAACTAACACAGTATACCTCCTCGGCTCAATTAGCTCAGGATGGTAGAAAGCCAAAATGGGATTTCAAAAAGTTAAACAGCCAAAATATATATACCAAAATGGTCAGATGTCTTGCCCATAATCCTCAAAGTCATAAAAACTGTAGCCAACAGAAGTGCTGGATAGGCTCATGAAGCTTCTTGTTGCACTCCCAGTGGCCATCCACTTGGAAAGTATTTATGTATTAAATGGCATATTGCTACATTATACAAAGCACTACTGAAGTGTGTCAATACTACTATTCACAGGAACAAGAAGCTCGAAAGATCACCCTGGTGAAAATGATCGATAACCTACAAACTGAAGATTGAATATACTTCAAGGTGCATCAGAGGGAAGAAGCATCAATCAAACCTCCCTGGAGGGACCCATCCCAGCTTGTACGTACCACCCACGTGCCCTGGTCCAGGCTTCAAGAACACGTTGGTGCCAGGGCAATTTTTTATGCCTATTTCATGGACTTAATAACCTTAACCTTAAGAGCAACTTGGTGTATATTTTATATTGGCTCCTTATTTGCTTTCTCTGGATGCCACCGGCACCTATCCTAACAAAGGAGTCTGGGAGTGGGCCAATTTCTGAGCGACACATGAAATTACAATGTTAAAGGAGTGATTCTGTCACTAACCTCTCTTCTGCAAGGAGAAACTTAAGCAAATTAACCATTTTTTCTCCTATTGGATGAAAGGAAGGCCTTGCTCAATTCTTACCTCGAAATTTAAAAACACAGGGAATGTGTTAGTCCGCTCTCTTGGCGAAGAGGCCAAATGATGAGGTCAGTACCGCCAGCTCACCACGGCAGTGGTCCCACTGTCCCTTCTGAATGCACAGGTTTGGTTTGGGGTCTTGCTTATAAGGTACAGAAAATGTGCCATTTCAAAGTGAGAAGGATCTTCCCCTCCAGAGAGAAAAGGACTATCTAAAAGATTAGGAAAAAATTCCAAAATCATTTATGGGCCTTTGTCTGATTATTGTTTTATGGCTTTGGTATGTCAAAATCCAAGGATAAAAATACTACACTTTCCTCAAACGAATCTTTCTGTTCATAAAGAAACTTCTTATTTCCAAGTATCGGGTCACTTCTCATGGGATATCCATGAAACTGATGCCCCTCCTCTGGGAAGACTTGAAGCCTGGGGATGCAAAACAGTTGGCTTTGATTGCTGCTGGAATAAGACCAATAAAGCCCTCCAAATGCACCGTCCCCAGTGTAATTTCCCGTACTTCCATCCTCTTTCCACAAATAGCCATTGCCATTAAAGTGTTTCAATGTTTCATTCAAAATGGATTAGTTCCTGTGGCCAGTAGCCAATGTAATTATAATAAATGTTGTATTAATCCTTATGATATTTCCCTGAATTCAGTACACACTGTATCTTAATCTTCCGCTATTCAGTTGCTCAATTGTCCAATTAGACTGTCGGTGATCATTTCTTGGGACTTATTTCATCTGTGGTACATGAGCTGACTTTTGGCATCCAAGGAATTGGTCTGGCGTACGTGATTATGGGGATATTATCCTGGTTACGCACCACTTCTAGTCTCTCCCCTAAGCAAAATTATAGAATCTCAGAGAAATAAGTGAAACGGAAAGGCTTTGGACATTAACTTTCCCAATATAAGGTGTTGCCAGGTCCATTAAGAAAAATTGTTCAAGATTTTAGAACAAAGTTGGTAATGTCACATATGATAACACTCTAGAAGAAATTACAACAAAAAGCCTTCTGCCACCAGCTTTGTGGTTCACTAGAACATGTCCTCCTGCTAAAACCCATTGGTACTGGATAAATTTCAACAAATAGATATTCATACACTTTGCTAAGACCTCAAGACACTAAAGAAAATATCCAGGAGCCTAAAACAAATACAGCTTGTTGGAACTGGTGATACGCCAACATGGAAGTTGGCTATTCTGGGGAAAGTGTCAAGAGCAGAAACCTAAAGCTTTGGGGGGTAGTAGATAACATTATGGGAAATGGGAGATGTCTTGGGCTTATATAAAGCAGGGCAATAACAGCAACAACAACAACAATAACAAAAAACACAAAAAAACCAAAACAAAAAAACCCCAGCAACGCCTGTTTGTCTCTGTTGTGACTTTTAGTGGAAATAATAAATAGCTTGTTCAGAGTTCTAACAATGCATCTGACCTCTCATGAGTCTGGGGTCAAATTTATACCACTTAATCTTACAGATTGTTCAGCCCAAGAAGAGCAAGTCATTAAAAAAAAGTCTACCACATGAGGAAATAAGCCACCATGAGATAGAGCCAGCAGAAAAGGAAACCACAAAGGAGTTTAGAGTTTAGCATTTAAAAAGCAGTCGGTGTGATTCAACATAGGTTAAAGAACAAAACGTAAGATTATCTCATACGAAACAGAAGAAAGCATTTGATAAAAATCCAACATAATTTTGAAGACAATGATGCTTGTGGAAGGATATGCTTTACTAGATACCAAGACTTATAAGATATGATAAGACATGAAGCCAATAGTGCAGACACAGACAAACAGAAAAATGGGAGAAAACGTACATCCTAGACACAGACTCATGCCCATAGGGACTGTTGCTATATAACAGAGTCGTCACTGAAGATTCAACAATGGGGGAAAAGAGTTCTTTTCGCTAAATGGTGCTGAGACAATTGGCTATCTGTATGGAAAAAGTGAAGTTGGACTCCTGTCTCATCTCATATACAAAATTATGTCTAGG
This sequence comes from Proteles cristata cristata, assembly GCA_017311185.1. Taxonomy (NCBI): domain Eukaryota; kingdom Metazoa; phylum Chordata; class Mammalia; order Carnivora; family Hyaenidae; genus Proteles; species Proteles cristata. The sequence goes on along the minus strand of JAESUZ010003710.1, from coordinate 206,783 downwards.
TAGACTAAATGCTTTGTCAGCCAGGATCCAGGCAGGCAAAAGAAACCACATGTAACGTGAACTAGAAAAATGTAATAGAAAGAATTACTAACTCATTACAAGGGGGTTAACTACTCAGAGGAGTAGAGAACTATAAACAATACAGACAGAGCAGATGCAGGGAGCAGCCACTACCTGTAAGGCCAGGGCAGAGCAGTCAAGAAAGAAACAAATTTGGAAGAATGCCCCCCTCCCCCCACCCCAGTCAAGGCTGAGATGCAGACCTCGAAGGCGTAGCTGCGCTGCACTCCACTGGGTGAGAGGGAATGCGCTGCAGGCCAGGGCTGGCTGCCAGGAAACCGCCCATTGGAGCTCTGGTGAAACTTGCTAGGAAATCACCTGTTGGGCGCCAGCAAAACTCAGTGGGAAGCCACCCAACAGCTAGGAAGCCACTAACTGGCAGCCACGCCTTTGGGACCTGAAGGGAAAACACGGGACCAGGAAAAGGACCCTCCTCTTGCGGTGTCTCTCTCCCGTGCCATCTTCTGGCAACACTAAGCAATGTGTCAGTTGATAAAGAAGAACCATTTATACGGTCCAGCCCCAGTGTTACAAAGCAGGACAAAAAAAAAGGGTAGATTTGGAGCTGAGTAGTGATAAATTGATAACTGCATAAATGTATACGTGTGAAAGGCAAAACCATAAAGATTTCAGGAGTTACTACAGAAGAAGAGTCTTGTGACCTCGGTGTTCCTGAAGCATTAATAGCACCAGGCATAAAGGAAAAGATTCATTATTTGGTTAAGTTAAAACACTATTCAACAATTCACTATTAAGATAGTGAAAAACTAATCCTCAGAGTGGCAGAAGTCTGCAGCACATATAACCAATGGACTAGTATCCAAAAAATATGAAGAACTCCTATATATGGCAAATGTATTTCCAAAGATAACATCAATATTTCCCATCTTGTATGCCTTTATACAGTCTGACTTTCTAAGTCTCCAGTAGTTAACTGGAACATCTCCCCTACCAATAAGAAAAAGAAAAAGGATATTCAATAGCATACTGAGTAAATTTACTAAACAGGCACTTCACAAATGAGGAAATGCAATGGCCAATAAATGCATGAAAGGTTCGTCAACTTCATTGGATTCAGTAAAATGCAAATTAGAACCACAGTGAGCTACATCTAACAGAATGGCAAAATTTTTAACGTCTGACAATTTTAAAAGTTGGTGAGGAGGTGAGTCATGAAAATGTTTTTAGCCTGGACCCTCTAGAAAGCAGAGCCTGAGACAAGGCTTAAGAGAAGGGCTAATGCTTTATTTCAGATGTGCTAGCTGAGGGCAGTGAGGTGGGGGAAGAAGAGGAGGGAAGCTAGGATGCGATGCGGTGCTTACTGACTACCACACATAATGCTGCCATAGACATCTCTGTTCTTGGGATCTGGTTCAAGTGTGCACAGATTTTTTTTTTATCAGTGTTTAGCAACCAGCTTCAAAGAGACACAGCAGGTGGTTCATTAACCATGGCCATTCTTCATGTGAGAAGGGCGGCAAGAAGAACTACACTTTTTTTTTAAAACGTTTTTTTAATTTATTTCTAGGAGAGAGAGAGACAGCATGAGCAGGGGAGGGTCAGAGAGAGAGGGAGTCACAGACTCTGAAACTGGCTCCAGGCTCTGAGCTGGCAGTCAGCACAGAGCCCGACGCGGGGCTCGAACCCAAGAACCGTGAGATCATGACCTAAGCGAAAGTCAGACGCTTAACCGACTAAGCCACCCAGGTGCCCCAAGAAGAACTACACTTTGAAAGAGAGCAAGGAGGCTCCTGGCTCCTGGCTTTTCTTGTTTACATCATACGGAGCTACTCCTCCATAGTTCCAGGCTGCTTCCCATGGCTCTCTGGCAGATCTCCATAGTGTGGATTCCAGCCAAATCTGGAACTGGCCAGGTGACCAGGTACAGTTTGGGTGCTCAGGAAGAGAGAGAGAGAAAAGGAGCCACTTGAGGGCATCTGAAAGCACATGAGGTTTGTGTCACAATAAGAGACAGTCACATACGACATGCTACACTGATACAACCACTTCAGGAAAATGTTTGGCCAAGTTTGGTGAGGTTTAAGATGTATGTAGCCTACGACTTACCAGTGCTACCCCCAGGTTCATACCTTCTGGAAATCTGTACACATGTGAGCCAGGTCACAGAAACAGAAATGTTTATAGTAGCATTATTTATAGTACTCAAAAGCCAGAAGTACCTCAAATGCCCATCAGCAGGAGAATGAACAAATAGATCGCTGTTTGTTCTCACTGTATCATACTTCAGCATAGGCACTGAAAACAAGCAAACTATGATTACACATAGCTGTATGGATAAACTCAACAAAATGTGAATTGAAAAAAGTAAGCCACTGAAGTATAATATACATTACAAAGCCCTTTATATAATACTCAAAGATACATAAAATTTAATAACATTTTTAAGGTTACATACATAATCTGTAATAAAATGATAACAAAAAGCAAAGAGATTATGTCCACACCATGTAGAATAGTCATTATCCCTGTAGAGAAGGGAGGAGAACATAATGGGGAGGATCTCCCAAAAGGCTTCAAAACTATCAGTGAGGCTCTATTTCCCAAGCTGAATGATCGGCACACTGGTCTTCATTTATGTCTTAGAGTCCTCATACATTATTGTTCTCTATGGTATTTTTATTTGTTATATTACTCTTTGGGATGCAAAAATAATTTGTTTTATGATTAATAAAATGTGTTAGTCTGAAGGATCTTGGTTAGTATGGACCTTGAACACAATAAGATTCTCAGAGGTGATAATTAAATTGGCGATGCTTACCCACGGTGTAGAGGAGAAATTCCCTTGGTCAAGAACTTTACACCCTTAATCACTATGACAATAGACCCCTACTTTAGAAACACTTATTAGATCCTGAGTTAAATAAACATTCTTTTTTTTTTAAAGTTTTTAAAATTTCAGTAATCTCTACACCCCATGTGTGGCTCAAACTCTAAACCTGGGATCAAGAGTCACATGTTCTTCTGAATGAGCCAGCCAGGCACCCCCCAAATAAACATTCTTATATGTCAAATTTATATATAACAGTAGTGGTAGCAAATTCAACTGTGATGTTTGTGAAATCAAAGGTCTCTTGATTTTATTCTAGCCAAGAAAAAGGAGTTTATGTGCTCATTGGCAAACACTACTATGGGGCGCCTGGGTGGCTCAGTTGGTTAAGCTTCTGACTTCAGCTCAGGTCATGATTTCGCGGTTTGTGAGTTCGAGCCCCACATCAGGCTCTGTGCTGACAACTCAGAGCCTGGAGCCTGTTTCAGATGCTGTGTCTCCCTCTCTCTCTGCCCCTCCCCCACTCACACTTGCTCTCTCTCTCTCAAAGATAAATAAACATAAAAAAATTTTTTAAAAGAATACTAATATAGACTTCAGGAGATTTTGTTAAAAAGTATTAAACACCAGACTGAAAATTTTGACTTATGACCTTGGGCTTGGGCTTGGGTTTATGTAATATCCTAAATCTTATGTTGTCATTTCAGCAATCTTCACCACAAGGAGATTCCATCCCAAGAAACCATTTTCTTTGCTCTTCCATAAGAAGCAAGTCTTCATCTGTTCAGGTTTTATTAATGAGATTGCAGCCACTCAGTCACACCTTCAGGCTCCACTTGTAATTCTAGTTCTCTTGCTCCTTCTACCTCACGTGCAGTTACTTCCTCCACTGAAGTCCTGAACCCCGCAAAATCACTCTTGAGATTTGGAACCAACTTCTTTTAAACTCTTGTTCAGATTAATATTTTGACCCCTTCTCATGAATCACGAATATTCTTAATGGCATGTAGAATGGTGAATCCTTTCCAGAAGGTTTTCAATTTACTTTGCCCAGATCCATCAGAGGAATCACTCCCTATGGCAGCTATAGCCTTAAGAAATTTATTCCTGAAATAATAAGACTTGAAGGTCGAAATTAATATTTGATCCATGGGCTGCAGAATGGATGTTGTGTTAGCAGGCATGAAAACAACATTAATCTTGTTACATATCTCCATCAGAGCTGTTGGCTGACCACGTGCATTGTCAATGAGTAATATTTTGAAAGGAATTTTGTTTTCTGATCAGTTTTCAACAGCAGGCTGACACTATTCAGTAAAGTAGGTTGTAAACAGATGAGCTGTCATCCAGGCTTTGTTGTTGCATTGATAGAACACAGAGTAGATTTAGCATAATTCTTAAGAGCCCTAGTATTTTTGGAATGGCAAAGGAACATGGACTTCAACTTAAAGTCACCAGCTGCAGTAGCCTCTAACAAGAGTCAGCCTATTCTTTGAAGCTTTGAAGGGAGGCATTGCTTTCTCTCTAGCTCTGAAAGTCCTAGGCGGCATCTTCTTCCAATATATGGCGGTTTTGTTATGTTGAAAATCTGTTGGTTAGCGTAGCCACCTTCACTGATTGTCTGAGATGGATTGTCTGGGTAACTGGCTGCTGCTTCCTCTTACACTTTTTTATGTTACGAAGATGGCTTCTTTCCTTGAATCTCACGAACCCGCCTCTGCTAGCTTCAAACTTTTCTTCTGCAGCTCTCTCACCTCTCTCAGCCTTCAAAGAACTAAAGAGAGTTAGGGCCTTGCTCTGGATTAGGGAATATCGTGGTTGGTTTGATCTTCTATCCAGACCACTAAGACTTTCAAGACTTTCTCTTTATCAGCAATAAGGTTGTTTTGCCTTCTTCTTCTTCTTCTTTTTAAATCATCGTGTGCTCACTGGAGTAGCACTTTTAATTTCCTTCCAGAACTTTTCCTTTGCATTCACAACTTGGCTAACCGTTTGGCTCAAAGGACCCAGCTTTTGGCTTATCTTGGCTTTCCACATGCCTTCCTCACTATGCTTAATTATTTCTAGCTTTCGATTTAAAATAAGAGACGTGCAGCTTTTTCTTTCACTTGAACACTTAGAAGCCATTGTAGGGTTATTAAATGGCTTTGTTTCAGTATTTTCCTTTCTCAGATAATAGAGAAGTCTGAGGACAGGGAGGGAAACAGGGGAACAGCTGGTCAGTGGGGCAGTCAGAACACACACAACATTCATCGATTTAAGTTTTCCATCTTATATCGATGCAGTTTGTGGTTCCCCAAAACAATTGTAACATCAAAGGTCACTGGTCGCAGATCACTATAAATACAATGATAATGAAAATGTCTAAAGTATTGTGAGATTACCAAAATGTGACACCGACACACAAAGTGAGTAGATCCTGTTGGAAAAATAGCTCAACACAAGGTTGCCACAAACTTTCAATTTGTGGGGGGAAAAATGCATTATCTGTGAAGTGCAATAAAGCCGGGTATGCCTGTAATTAATTCATTCATTAATTTTAATATGTACATTTAAAAAATTTGTAATGTTTATTTTTAGAGAGACAGAGCAGGAGTGAGAGGAAGGAGGGGGCAGCGAGAGAGGGAGACAGAAAATCCAAAGCAGCCTCTAGGCTTTGAGCTGTCAGTGCAGAGCCCAACACAGGCTTGAATCCATGAAACGCAAAATCATGACCTGAGCCCAAGTTGGACGCTTAACTGACTGAGTCACCCAGGCACCCACTTAACCGACTGAGCCACCAAGGTCCAGCCTTGGTTATAAGGAAATTCTAGGTTACAAACTGGGATGAGGGGAAAGATTTATAAAGACAAAAATCTCAAGAAACTGAAAATTCTGTATTTATTCAGGTGCTCGCCTGATAATTTCTGCTGAAGATAAGAAAGACAAAGTACTTAGAACCCAGTGAGCAATGCAAAAAGGCTTGTTAGCCTACTAGTCAGTCTGGGGCAGAGACCAGAATCCCAAGTAAGATTCAATTTGAATTGTCTGTTTTTTATCATAACTTACAGACATTCTCAGTGTTTCCTGACATTAGACAATAAGAAGAAAAAAGCCCTCTGAGAAGTCATATTGTTTTTACCGTAGAGATTGGCTTAATCTCTCAGGCTCAGAACCCCTAGTCCCAAGGCTTGTGATAATGCCAATATTTGTAAAACATATTTTAGAAAATATCAGAGAGTCATTTATTATGTCTACTGTAGGGAATAATGCTAGTTCATAAGATATGCTTCATATTTACTTGAGGCACGATGAGCGGAAGTTCCATCTGTCTGTCTTCCCACAGTTGCTTGTATTCACCATGGCCCTGGTGATTTTCAACCAGGGTGAAGAAGCAGATTAAGTGGTAATGGCGTGGAGGAAAGGAATGGAGAAGAAACAGTGATGGAAGCAGACTGCAGGTTGATGGCAGAAGAGTGGAATGGAAATAGAGGAGAACAGAGATGGCATAGGTGGTGGAAACCAGAATGAGGGGTGCCTTAATGCTGGAGTCAGGATAGGAAGTCTAGTGAGAATGGGGATAGAGCTGAGACCGGGGTTTGAATGGGAATTAAGATGGAGGATGGATACACATCAGATAAGGATGGCATGGCAATGACAGGGATGTCAATGGACATGGGACTGAATATTTTCCTGGGTGAATGGGGAAGGAGATGCGAGTTATAGAAGAATGGAATAAAAATAAGAATGGCATGAGAATTGAGTATGTTGCGATGCGCATTGGGGAAAGATTCGTTTGCTCCTTCATTCTCAGATAATCATTGGGAGGCTACTGTGTGAGGCACTATTCTGGGTGCTGAGAATACAAGGGTGAGCATGACCAAGTCTCTTCCCACATAGAACTTAGATTCTAATGAGGAAAATGGAAAATAAACAACTTTCTTATGTAGTATTGTTATGAGAAGTGCTATGGATAAAAGTCAGATAAAAGGATGGAGTGATGGGTGGCAGCTTTCTAGAAGGGTGGTCAGGGAAGACTTTGAAACTCCTCTGCTATGAATAGGTCCTTTCCTTTCTCGGATGCTCAGGATTCTTTTCTTCCAATATTTCTTCTCTCTTCCTCCATCAATCTTTTCCTCTCTACTAGATCAATCCCCTAGATACACAGAAATAATCTGCTGTTATTTTTTCCCACCTATACAAAAATTCTTGTGGCCCCTCTCAAAAAAATTCTCATGTCCCTAACTTGCCTTCCAGCTAGCATCCATTTTACCATTTTACAGCAAAATTCCCCGAAAGAACTGTCTATCCACCTAACTGCAACCCCTCTCTGGTCTTTCTCTCTCCGATATACTCCCATAAGCTTTTGCCCACAGTTTTCTGAACTGCTTTTGTCACTGTCATGAGTGACCTTCCTGTTATTAAATAAGTGGCCAATTCTCAGACCTCTGCTTGTTTGACCTTTGACACATTGGACTGTTTCCCCCTCCATCAAATCCCTTTTCTACTAGACTTTCAGGTGCTGCATTTTCTTGCTTTTCCTCCTACATCACTATCTTTTCATTCTGAGGCTCATCTCTCCAGCCTCTGAATGTTGGGAACCCTCACACTTCATCTATTTCTATCTACCTTACATCCTTGATGTTCTAACCAAGTCTTGTAGTTTTAAATACCACCCCCACACCGGTGACTCAGAAACGTACAGCTCCAGCTTGGATCAACCCCCTGGACCCAGACTCATATACTTAAATGGATTCCTAACAGTCATTTCCATTAGCACGCCCAAAACCAAACCCTCCATCTTCCCACCTAAACCCATTATTCCCGTTACCTTCTCATCTCTGTTAGTGGAACTAATTCCTTCTAGTTACTCAGACAAAAACAACCTGGGGAGTTATCCTAGACTCCTTTGTTTGTCCCTCCCTATACTTCCAAACCCAGCAAGTGCTACAGTATCTGCTTTTAAAGTATGTCTGGAATCGGGGCGCCTGGGTGGCTCAGATGGTAAAGCATAGGACTTCAGCTTGGTCATGAAATCACGGGTTGTGAGTTCGAGCCCTGCATTGGGCCCTGTGCTGACAGCTCAGAGCCTGGAGCCTGCTTCGGTTTCTGTGTCCACCTCTCTCTCTGTCCCTCCCCTGCTCTAACTCTCTGTCTCTCTCAAAAATAAATAAGCACTTAAAAAAATAAGTATGTCTGGAATCTTGTACCACATCCATTGTCAGCATGCTAGTCCAAGCCACCAACATCTCTTGCTTGGCTACTATTGCCCCGAAGAGATTAGTTGGGGGTGAGGGAAGAAAAAGGGCAGGCCAGACAGCAGAGGGGAGAAACAGCATGATAGAGCAGATTGGGAGTTCCTGATAGTTAAATTCTACTGGAGCAGAGAGTAGGTGGCAAATAGTGGGGACAGCTAATGTGGAAAGAACATCAGGAACTGGTATGGGGGAGGAGTCTGGAATGTCATCCTGTGGAACTTGGGTTTCTTCTGAGCCAGTGAGGACTCCTTGAAATCTCACAGACTGGCTTCGGCATGGAAAACAGACCGAGTAACTGGAGGCTAGGGACACCGATTTGAAGGCTGTTGCAGTAAGCAAGAGATGGTGGTCACCAGGATGAGGGCAGGACCAGGAAATAGAGGAGGAGGCACATTCAGGATACTTTGGAGACAGAATGGACAGACCCCGTCGTGGGTTGTAGGCAGGATGTGGGAGAGAAGCTTTGAGCTTGGGGACTGAATGGATGCTGCTCCTGCTGTTTTCTAGGGTGCTCCTCACTTGGGCCTGACCCACCCACACAGCTACAACAGAAGGTTTTGTGGGGAGATGAGAAAGCAAGCTCAGGCTTAATGAACTGAAGTGCCTGAAAGTACATGGTGGATACACAGACCGAGAGCTGAGGAGCTGTGGTTGAGCTGAGGTGATATTTGGAAGAACAGCTGGTAACAGAGACCAGAGAAGGGAAGGAGCTGGCCCAGGAGACATGGATAGAGGGACAGAGGGGGAGAGGCCCAGTCCAGAACTCTGGGGAACACCAACATTCCAGGGAAAAAGAACCAAGAGGAAGTCAGAAAGGCGAGGTTTAAGAAGTAGAGAGGGAACCAAGAAAGGGCAGTTGTCACAGAGGCAGGAGAGATCTTCAAGGCCAGAGAGGGTGACAGCTGAGCCTGAAACATGTCCATTGGACTTATCAACATGGAAGCCGTTGGTGACTTAGGCAGGAGCAGTTAGTAGCTTATTGGTGTCTAAAGCCACACAGAGTTCAAAATCAAGAGATGAGGCCCGGGGCACCTGTGTTGCTCAGTTGGTTAAGCATCTGACTTTAGCTCAGGTCATGATCTCATGGTTTGTGAATTCAAGCCCCATGTTGGGCTCCGAGCTAACAGCTCAGAGCCTGGAGCCTGCTGCAGACTCTGTGTCTGCCTCTCTCTCTGCCCCTCCCCTGCTCACACTCTGTCTTTCTGTCTCTCAATACACACATACATACATACATAAAAAATAAAAAGAGGTGAGGCCAGAGAGAATTAACACCTTTAAAAGATTAGGGTTCCTGGGGCACCTGTGTGGCTCAGTTGCTTAAAAGTGTCTGACTTGATTTTCAGCTCAGGTCAGTTAACACATTGCCACTCTTCATTGAAAATAACTTTGGCTGTTCCTATCACACTACTTCTAAATGTTTATTTATTTTGAGAGAGAGTGCAGCGGAGGGGCAGAGAGAGAGAGAGAGAGATGGAGGATCCAAAGTAGGCTCTGCACTGACAGCAAAGAGCCTGATGCCGGGCTTGAACTCATGACCCTTGGCAATCAGAACCTGAACTAAAGCCAGAACTTAACCGACTGAGCCACCCAGATGCCTCTTATACTACTTTTTATGGAGTCACTCCTTGTTTTGGTGCCTCAAGCACACGCCTGGTTTGTCCATTTGGTGACCCAGCAGGGTTTGGCTCTGATGGAGACAGGAGAGAAGGGAGAGCAGGGGGCAGGATGTGTGTAGAGACAGAGTGGGGTCTTTTTTTTTTTTTTTTTTTTTTTTAATGGAGGAGGTTTTTGTATGTTGACAGGCTACAGATAGAAACTCATACTCTTGGAGGCTAAAAATGCAAGAAGGGCTAATGAGTAAAACAGGCAGGTTGAAGATGGTGAGTCTGGAGCATAGGAAAGACAGCTGAGGATGTGGGGTCCCCACCCATGTGTCGCTGAGGCCCAGGCAGCCCCTGACTGCAGCGGCCACAGCCGTGAAGGACGAGAGGGCGCTGGGTCTGAAGGAAGGGACAAGCCACTAATGGCGCCCAGGCGGGTGCTCAGTGGGCCTTCCCAGAGCTGGGGAAAGAGAAAGAGGGAAGATGGTGCCTTTGGAGTCGGAACAGCAAGCAGGCGGGGCAGAAAAGAGGTCCGGCCTTTCCCTCAGCACCCTCCAGGTGAGGGCAAAGAAGGGAAGGAGAGACCACCGGCCTGAGAAGGGCCTGCTAGGCTTCCTCTGGCCAAGACCTCTCACCGGAAAGCTCTCGTGCCCCCCGGGGCCCCCAGTCCCATCCCCACCTGCCAAGGTGGCCCCCGTCCATCGGCCCGAAGGATGGGAAAACTGAAGTGTCTCCCGCCCCGGCCTGTCTCAGCCCCTGAATTTCTGCCCCTAGGGTGTGCTGGCTCTGACTTTTGTTTAAGGGTTCTTAAAATACACATTTCTGCTAGTGGTGGGGCCCTGGCCACTGAGAGGGCGTGCTGCTGGGGAAGGGGAACGTGTGCAGAAGGTATAGCTGTGGCCACTCCATCCCTGAGGCCACAATGGTCACCCCAGAAAGTAGAGATAGAAGGCCAGAGGGTGGTGAGACAGGGGATACACTGTTTTTCCTCAGATTAAGTGTTGTGTGTGTGTGTGTGTGTGTGTGTGAGAGAGAGAGAGAGAGAGAGAGAGAGACCATGAGTTGGGGAAAGACAGTGGGAGAAGGAGAGAGAAAAATCTTAAACAGGCTCCACGCTCAGCATAGAGATGGATGCGGGGCTCTATCTCACCCTCATGAGATCATGACCTGAGCCGGAATCAAGAGTCAGACACTTAACCAGCCGAGCCACCCAGGTGCCCCATAGTGCTTTTTGGATGGCCTGGGTGAAAACAAGGAAGTATGTGTAGTGTCTACAAGGCTTCCTTTGGTGCCACCCTAGAGAAAACAATTTTCAGAAGCCCAGGCTCTGGCCATGGAGAATCGTGCTGGCAGAGCAGGAGTTAATGCCCCCTGGCTTGCCCTTCTGTGAGACCAGAATGTTCCAGTCCAGACTGAGGCAAGCAGCTTGGGAAAAAGCTGCCCATCACCCAATGAATCAGATATCACATTGAATCTAGCACTTTCAGAGCCCGAGATCAAGGAGAAGGACAAGGCGGGGGTGGGGGAGCAGGTTGTTGAGAGAGAAAACTCAGTTCTCTCTGCCTGAGTAACTGGGATGGTGGCAGTGATGACTGGGGGTGGGGTGGTGACACGCTTGGCCCTCACTGGAATGAAAGGCTAGGGGGAGCACTTGGCCTGTCCTTCCATGTCCAGATGAGGAAGAGAGGTCACTGCCACATGAGGCCAAGCCCCCAGGGTCTCAAGGAACCCAGGTTTGTACTTTCAAGATGCACAGACAGCCTCCTCCTGGTCCCCCCGTCTCACTGCGCTCCTCACTGCCCTCCTATATTGCCCCACCTAATCCTAATCTGGTCCCAGATCACCCCCACTTTACAGTGAGGTCAGGTTGCTATTGGGCCATGGCAGTGCTGTGCCCTGGTCAATGCACGCAGCCCCAGCTGCTGTGAGAATTGCTGTGTGGCTCCTTCTAAATGGCTAAGGCCACATGGAAATCAACTGCCCCAGAGCTTAGGCATCCTCCTTGGGGTACAAAGAACTGTCCTATCCCACTGCCTAAAACAGGAACCAATTCTGTGGTACAATCCATGCTCCAATACTCTCCTGGGAACCAGGCTTCAGATAGTGTCCAGAAGAGACCACATCCACATCCTTGCTTAGCTTTCTTCCTCTGATCTGTTGTGTTCTTCTCACTTGCCTTGTCCCATGAGTACTCATCCAATTAATCACTTAAACAGGAATCTCCTAGCAAGCTTTGTTCTAGGGACACCAGCCAGTCTAGAAAGCCCCGTTTAAGGGGTACGTGGGTAGTTCAGTCGGTGAAGCGTCCGACTTCGGCTCAGGTCATGATCTCACAGTTCGTGGGTTCGAATCCCGCATTGGGCTCTGTGCTGACAGCCAGCTCAGAACCTGGAGGCTGCTTTGGATTCTGTGTCTCCCTCTCTCTCTGACCCTCCCCTGCTCACGCTGTCTTTCTCTCTCTCTCTCTGAAATAAATAAAACATTAAAAAAAAAAAGAAGGCCCCATTTAAGAAGCATCATCCAAGATCCCATGTCAGTCATAACCTGTCATCTCTCAAATTTCAGCTTAGCCTAGTACCTTGTAACAAATACCCTTCTGTTTAAACTGAGTATTGCAGATTCTGTGTCCTGAAACTAAGAACTTTGAGCAATGCAATGATTCACACCCGAAGGCTGCAGCATTAACACTCGAGAGAGGAGGGCGGTCTCATCCAGGAATGGGATGGATCATCTGTCCTAGTTGGGTTTGAAGGCAATGAAGATCCTATTAGTAACAAAGAATGAGACAGAGAGGGCTATTTATTTATTGCTTTAGTTTAAAAAAATTTTAATGTCTTTGTTTTAATTTTTTAAATAATATAATGAACACGCTTGACTTCAACACTCATCTCAAGTTACAATATTATCAGTAACTTAGGCCTACCAGTGTGCTCCTCAGGACCTGTGCCTAACTCAAGGGCTCACCCCTATCTGAGGGTTTGATCACATATATGGATGGCTAAGTAAGATATTATTTTGCTTTATTTGTCTCTGAACTTTATGAAAGGCATAGTCATTTGAGACTTGATTTTTCCACTCAGAATTACGCTACTAAGATTTACCCGTGTTGTGGCATGGGTAATTCCATGTTAAGGAATATCAATCATTTTTACTCCTATCTAGTATTCCGTGTGTGAATATACCGCCATCTATTCATTCTGTGGTCACTGGGCATTGAATTGTCCCATTTTTTTTGTTTGTTTGTTCTTACACAAAGAGCTACTGGCAACATTCTTGTTGTGTGTCTTCTGATGTTCGTGGCAAAAATTTCTCTTGGGTATATACATAAGAGTTGAATTTCTAGGTACATGATTATCCAATAGCATAAAATAAAACCAAATTGCTTTCCAAAGTAGTTGTTCAATTTGCACACCCACCATCACATGTGTGAGAGATCTCACTGATCAATGTGCTCATCAGAAAGATGAGCTGTTCTTAATTTTTGCCAACTGGCTTATGTCAAATAGCATCTCATTCTGGTCTTGATTTAGCTGATTATTAATAAAGTTAAGCATTTTTCAGCAATTTATTGACCAAACATATTTTCTGAGAGTGCTTTATGTCAATTTTTTTTTCTTTTTTTTTTTATGTCAATTTTTTTTACTGAATTTCTTCTCTTCTTTTGTTTTATAGTAGTTATTTATATACACTAGATATTAATGTTTTGATGCTTACATGGGTTATAAGTATTTTCTTTGCTACAGCTTATTTTTTTATTTCTTCTTTATAAGTATTTTCTTTGCTATGGCTTATATTTTTACTTCCTCTGAGGTGTCTTTAAATAAGTGAAAGTAGGGGCGTCTGGGTGGCTCAGTTGGTTAAGCGTTCGATTTAGGTTCAGGTCATGATCTCACGGTTCATGGGCTTGAGCCCTGCATCAGACTCTGTGCTGACAGCTCAGAGCCTGGAACCTGTTTCAAATTCTGTATCTCCCTCTCTCTCTGACCCTCCCATGTTCACACTGTCTCTCTCTCTGTCAGAAATAAATAAAATATTTTAAAAAATTAAAAATAAACAATAAATAAGTGAAAGTAGTACATCTAGTAAAGATTAGTTTTTTACTTTTTAAAATATTTATTTATTTTTGAAAGACAGAGTTGTCCGCACAGAACCCGACAATGGGCTCAAACTCATGATCTGTGAGATCATGACCTGAGCCAAAGTCAGATGCTTAATCAACTGAGCTACTCAGGACACCAGTAAAGATAATTTTGATTAATGTTATGAATACTATTACACCAAACAATTGTTCAAAATTGGAATTATGGTAAAATCTGATCGCTAGTATTCCGATTTGTGTTATTTAAATTGTTATAAATAGTTCTTGACTTTAAAATAATATGGAGTTTGGCTCCTGCTTCCCTCCTCCACTTTCAGCCCAAGCCACATGCAAGTTCCCTGCCCGAGCTGGCCCCCAGGTTCCTGTGGGCACAGTCTCTCTGCTGCAGTGGCCAGAAAAACCTAACTCTGATTAACTACAGGTGTGTTCCTGGTGGTCTTTTGCTCATGGATTTTGACATGGCATACACACTCATTCCCTGGGAATCTATGGCTCAAGGAAAGAAAGTTGCACATTTAAAGTTTGTATTATTGTTCTCAAGCTGTGTCTAAACCCCATAAGTGAAAGCAAAGAGTAGAAACACATCCAAGTGATGTATATCCTCATGATTAATGATCTCTGGAGCAGCCTAAATGAAAAGCACTTTCAAATATTGCAGAAGAAACAGCTTGGTTCTCTCCTTTCTTACAACATCTCTGTGAAAGATGATATCATATTACATCACAATGTCAACTAAATAAAGACTTAGGCTGCACCTGACATAAGTATCTGACTCAGTAATGTCACTCTTTTTTTTTAAAAAAAGCTTTTTTTGTTTATTTTGAGAGAGACAGAAACAGTGTGAGTGGGAGAAGGGTAGAGAGAAAGGGAGAAAGAGAGAATCCCAAGCAGGCTCCGCACTGCCAGTGCAGAGCCCGATGCGGGGCTTGAACTCATGAAACCATGAGATCATGATCTGAAATTGAGAGTCAAATGCTTAACTGACTGAGCTACCCAGGTGTCCCAGTAATATCACTCTTTTTTTTTTTTTTTTTTTACAAATAGTTTATTGTCAAATTAGTTTCCACATAACACCCAGTGCTCATCCCCACAAGTGTCCTCCTCCATGCCCACCCCTCCTCCCCACCACATCCACCAGTCCTCAGTTTTTGTCAGCATTCAAGAGTCTCTCATGGTTTGCCTCTCTCCCTTTTCCCCACCATTTCTGCCCTTCTTCTCCCCCTTGGTCCTCTGTTAAGTTCCTCCTAATCCTCCTATACGTGCACACATATGATATGTGTCCTTCTCTGCCTGACTTATTTCGCTCAGCATAACACCCTCAAGGTCCATCCATGTTGCTACACATGGCCAGATTTCATTGTTTCTCATTGCCATGTAGTATTCCATGGTATAGACAAACCACATCTTCTGGATCCATTCATCTGTTAATGGACACTTAGGCTCTTTCCATGTTTTGGCTATTGTGGAGAGTGCTGCTATGAACATTGGGGTACATGTGCTCCTATGCATCAGCATTTCTGTATCCCTTGGGTAAATTCCTAGCAGTGCTATTGCTGGGTCATAGGGGAGTTCTGTTAGTTTCCTGAGGCACCTCCACACTGTTTTCCAGAGGGGCTGCACCAGTTTACATTCCCACCAACAGTGTAGGAGGATGCCCGTTTCTCCACATCCTCGCCAGCATCTAGAGTTCTCTGATTGGCTCATTTTAGCCACTCTGACTGGCGTGAAGTGGTATCTCAGTGTGGTTTTGATTTATATTTCCCTGATGAGGAGCGATGCTGAACATCGTTTCATGTGTCTGTTGGCCATCTGGATGTCCTCTTTGGAGAAGTGTCTGTTCATATCTTCTGCCCATTTCTTCACTGGGTTGAATATCACTCTTAAAAATAGGGAGCTATAGGATTTTTTTCCATTTTATTGGCATATAGTTTAGATATGGTAATGTGTACAAATTGATTTTAAATACATATATCTCTCGTAATCACCACTCAGAGCAAAAATAGAATAAGTACAGCTTCCTAGATGATTCTCTCGTGTCCCCTGCAAGTTAGTACCTCTCCCATGAGTAACTCCTACCTGGCCTCTACCACTGTTAACTAGTTGTGCCAGTTTTTCATTTCATATCATTATAATCATACAATATGGACTGTTTTATGTCTGACTTCTTTCAGTCAGAATTATGTGGGACTTATCTATGCTGCTGTATCATCCATACTTTGTTATTTTTTATTGCCATATAATATTCCATTATAGAACTACATCAAAAGGTATTTACCTACTCTACTATTGATGGACATTTGGGTTGTTCCCAGTGGGACTTATCACAAACAAAGTTTCTATGAACATTTTCATCCATGCCTCCTGGTAGACAGAACCATTCACATCTGTTGGGTATATATATATCCAGGGGTAGGTTGGTGGTCATGGTGTGCATGTGCATTTAGCTTTTGTAAATACATGAAATCTCTCTGTCTCTCAAAAAAAAAAACATTGAAAAATTAAAAATAAATACATAAATAAACATTGAAAAAAACGTATGTATAAGACCATTTGATGATATTTATTGATGTTGAACATCTGCATGTGCCAGGGGGACAGTAAGGCCACAGTAGGCATGTGCATCCAAGATTTATATTACTTATAAGTAATAACTTATAGGGGCGCCTGGGTGGCTCAGTCGGCTAGACTTCAGCTCAGGTCACATCTCGCAATTCGTGGGTTCGAGCCCCGCATTGGGCTCTGTGCTGACAGCTCAGAGCCTGGAGCCTGCTTCGGATTCTGTGTCTCCCTCTCTCACTCTGCCCCCCCCCCCTGCTTGTGCTCTGTCTCTCTCTGTCTCTCCAAAATAAATAAACGTTAAAAAATAAAAAATAATAATAACTTATATTCACAAAAGCTATTCATGCATTATTTGCACACACAAAAGCCAAAAAACTTATTATTATCAGCCTAAGTTAACTTTTTTTAAAATTAATGTTTTATTTATTTCTAGGAGAAAGAGAGAGACAGCGTGAGCAGGGGAGGGTCAGAGAGAGAGGGAGTCACAGACTGAAACAGGCTCCAGGCTGAGCTGACAGTCAGCACAGAGCCCGACGCGGGGCTCGAACCCACGAACCGTGAGATCATGACCTGAGCGAAAGTCGGACGCCACCCAGGCGCCCCCTAAGTAAACTTTTCAACATCTCTAATCCATAGAGCAATCTTGCTGTGTTCATAAATTAAACAAATATAACTCAGCCAAGCACATAAAGACAATTTTACCAAGAGGAATTTAGGCTCACAGTAAGGCAATTCATTTACATACATCAGAGAAGCCATTTAAGCAAAAAGAATATTTTCTCAATCTCTAAATACTAGATTTTAATCAACTAGCTCCAAACCCAGTCATATCAAAGAAAGTTTCTGGCTCGAAACACAGAATGTGGTACCTTCTCAGAAGGAGAAAAAGTCAAACACATATTTCAAGACAAAAACATTCACTATTAAGAAGAAACTTCTAACTCATCTCCTCTATCCACCCTTCCCCCCAAACCCTCCTATTTACCGATTTTGACAAAAAACACCCCTTTATTACATTGTGGGTATGATATCTCTTGGTCCTCCGTCTGTTTTTCTGTTCCGGGTGAACTGAGGGAATCAGTGGAATCAGATCATTTCTCAGTTTAACTGACTTCCAGAATCACCCCAGGCATGCAGCCAATTCTGCTTGGAAAGTTACTGGCTGTGCCTTCTTGTCTTGTTTAATCACCATACTTAGTCTGCTTTAGGAAAGGGGAAAAGTTCCTATCTCCACAGCCTTTGGTTTTCTCACATTTTTAAATAAAATCTTTGGGCCATTGCCATCAGCTACTCCCACATTTTGCCTCTATTTCCTGACTACATGGTGAAGTTAGAAGCCAAACAGCTCCCAACACACACACACACACACACACACACACACACACACACACACACACACACAGATACACAGTCTTTCGTGGACCTACTTTCCCAACACTTTGGAGGCTGACCCATGGAAATGATCTTGCCGTTGGTGGATTTAGCAGTTTACCCTAATCTGTTACCTCAAAATCTGATATTGCTAAAATTCCCAAAGTGTCCACTAGGGGGCACTATAACTCCACCTCTGACATCAATTTGGTGCTGAAGGGCTTCTGTGAATTCCCAAGGGAAACTTCCTCTTCCTATCTCACCCACCCACATGTTCCTATCTGAGTATGCTTTATACTAAGCACCTAAGAAAGAAATAGATGGCATGAATAAAGAAGGAATGTAACACTGCTGTCTCACCCTATTCCCCATACTCTCCCCATCCATTCCTTCCCTCAAGATGTATGTGACTGATGAAGATGTGTCTGTCATTAGTGAAGTTGATCTGACAGTGCTAGACCCCTATCAATGCCCCAGAAAAAGTTGATTTGGGTCTTGGGTCATCCTGAAAACATAAAGGATATGTCAACATTGGCAGCGCCACCCCAAGACCAGGCTTTTCATGGTCTAGACCTAGGTTTTCTCATGGTCACCACCACCTCCCTCTCCTCCTTCCTACCCCAACCCTTTATCCGAGGGCCAGGTCTTATTGTTTTCTCTCCCCAGGGTTTTTATACCAAAGTCAGGACTAATCGCTCATTAGCCGACTCAGGGGAATGGGTGGGTTAATACCATTAGCACAACTACTTTATCTTAAAAAAACAAAAATGAGCAAACTTTTGTATTGAAAACATTTCTGTGACTGAGCCTTGAAAATAAAACATTACTTCCTCTTGTACATTTTGAAATAGAAACATATCTAAACACAAATATATTCAAGATGGTGGCTTTTGAGAATGCATGTTTTTAAGCCAGACTGCCTTGGATCAAATCCCATGTTTGCTATTTACTAGCCATGTGGACTCGAGCGAGTTACTTAACCTCTGTGCATCAGTTTCCTCAGCTGTTGGAAGGGGAAGGTAAGCATATCTACCTACTGCGCAGAGGTGTGAAGATTACAAGAGTTAATGCGGTTACGTGGCGCCCTTCAAAACATGGCGGCACCCCAAGCTAAGCCAATGAGAGCTCTTCTTCGGGATTTATAAGTACTGAAGCAGGGAAAGCTTATCTCTGTTCCTCCGACACCACTGAGCCCGTGTCATGTAAGACCTGAGCTGCTTTGGGTGGTGGCTTACTGCCACAGAAGAATCCCACCTGAAGGAGAAGCCATAACGATGAAGGGGGAGAATGTTTGAGTCCCCGAATCTAGATCTACTCTCGTTCTTTCTAAGCCTGTGTCAGTAAACCACACTTACTAACTGCCAAGCACTATTCTGAACACTTTACAAGTCTGGGCTCAGTAACCCCAGTCACCCCAGAAGCGTACTCCATATTAGAGATGAGAAAACCTGCCCGAGGTTGCAGAGCACGGGAGCTGGCATTTCAGCCTGGGCAGCTGGCAGACACTCTGGGTCTGGGCCCAATAATTCTCTGTTGTGGGGGACTGTCTGGTGCATTGTGGGATGTCGAGCGGCACCCCTGGCCTCCTCCCGCTGGGTGACCAGCACACTTGTCTCCCAGTTAGGACAACCCAAACCATCTCCTAGCTGAGACAAACTGCCTCCAGCTGAGAACCACTGCCGCCACTCCCACTGCCTCCCAAATTCTTCTTGTTGATTTACTTTCTTTTTTTTTTTAAGTTTATTTATTTTGAGAGAGACAGTGTGAGTGGGGGAGGGGCAGAGAAAGGAGAGAGAGAGAGAGAGGGAGAGGGAATCTCAACCAGGCCTCATGCTGCCAGTTCAAAGCCCAAAGCTGGGCTTGAGCCCATGAAGCTGCAAGATCACGACCTGAGCCAAAACCAAAGGTCAGAGGCTCAACCGACTGAGCCACCCAGATGCGCCTCCCAAATTCTTTTTGAACTGCTATCATGGAATCACCTAGATCCTGTGCTAACCACCATTCAGGGTGACCCAATCCAAGTGTCAAATACAACAACGCAACTTCCCACAACACATTGCCACCCAGACCCTGTGTTGTCTAAAACCATGTCACCTACCAGTCTGTGTCCCCCAAACCTCCTGTACCACAGTCCTGTCACTGAGTTCTGTGTGACCCACTACCTGGTGGTGTCCATGCCCTCTGTCACCAGCCAGAATTTCACTGGGTCAGGGTCACAGAGCTCTTCACAGAGACAAGGCACAAAATACACACAGAGACGGAAACAAGGAGACAGAAAACTCAGACACACAACATACGTCAGGGAGAGGCAGAGAAACCCGCAGAAGCAGAGATGCTCACAGAGACAGAGAGAGGCTCTCCGTCTCCAAGGGGGCCACAGCTGTGGTGCTAAATGGGTCACCAGAGACCCACTAAGGCCCTCCCCCCACCTCAGGATTATACCGGGCGTGGGGAGGCTAGATTCTGAGAGTAAGGAGCTTAGACCCAACGTGACAGCTAATCGCCCACATAAGGCTTCTGTCTAGGTCACCAAGCCCTGACCAGCCCCCACCCCCACGGTCACTCTTCTGTTCTTCCATCAGGTCCTCGACTGACAAGATCTCACCCCTGAAAATGCGCAGCCCAGGGAGGCAGAGGCAGGAGGTTAGACCCTCCAGCCTCCCCTCTAGCTCTGCAACCAGAGCACCAGGAGGGGGCAAGATCCACCAGCATCTAGAGCGTTGGTTGAGGCTGGGGTCCCTGGACAGAGAGCTTGAGTTTCCCACTATATATTTTTTTTTTAATTTTTTTTTATTTATTTCTAGGAGAGAGAGAGAGACAGCGTGAGCAGGGGAGGGTCAGAGAGAGAGGGAGTCACAGACTGAAACAGGCTCCAGGCTCTGAGCTGGCAGTCAGCACAGAGCCTGACGCGGGGCCCGAACCCACGAACCGCGAGATCATGACCCAAGCGAAAGTCGGACGCTTAACCGACTAAGCCACCCAGGCGCCCGGAGTTTCCCACTATATTGTGTAAGGAAGGATCTGGCTAAGTCTAGAGAAACATCTTTCTGAGTTGAGAGACATGGTGGGGAGCAGATGGTTCCTCTATCCTGTATCCCTCCAACACAGGGCCCTTGAGGATTACCAAAATGAAAGAATCAGGCCTACATTTTGAGCAATAAAGTCTTTAAAGCAGCCCCACCTGCAGGCTGGCTAGGCCTGGTTGCCATGGTGATACCCCAGTTGCTCCATAGGCAGCTGCTGGTCCTTGAAGTAGGGACAGTGGGGGCAGCGGATCCTCCAACTGCAGCGGGTTGGGGTGAGAGGTCAGTGCTCCCTTGGGAACAATTCTGACCGTGGCTGGGGCCTGCGCACCCGGGTTTGTCTCCATTCCTGCTCTCCCAGCTCAGGCCCCATCCCCACCTTCCAGCCACTACTTCCTCTGCTGCTCCTGGAAATGGGCAACTCAGAGTCTGAATCCCCCTGTGATATAGTTCAACCCTCAAGTGCAGGGTTCTGTTGTGAGGGCTGATGGACAGGCTCAGTTACACGGGGGCTCAGGTGAGAGGCTCCAACATGTTCCCCAGGATAAGGTTAGCTCAGTGAGATTCCAGTGGAAAGGATAGGGTGTGGAGGCTCAGCATAAAGGTTCTGGAAAAAATCAGTCAAGACATACGTATAAGAGCTCAGGCTTGGGGTAAACAGGTCCTAAAAGTGACATGGGACTTCACCGGGGCTCAGGGACAAGGACCCAAAGGTGAGGCTCAGATGGGGCCCAGGGAAGGGTCTGTGCTGGTGCTTCCCTTCAGTAGTAGCTCATTACTAAAAATGATCACTGAGGTGGGCCTGGGTGGCTCGGTGGGTTAAGTGGCCAACACTCGGTTTCGGCTCAGGTCATGATCTCACAGTCAGTGATTTCAAGCCCTGCATCAGGCTCTGTGCTTATAGCTTGGGGCCTGCTTCAGATCCTCTGTCCCCCTCTCTCTGCCCCTCCACCACCTGTGCTCACTCCTGCGCGCGCGCTCTCTCTCTCTCTCAAAAATAAATAAAAGTTAAAAAAAAATTGAAAACAATAATTAAAGTGCTAAATTTTAGATGAATAACTTTTTTGAATGTATAAATTAAGAGAGACCTTTGTGGTATATATACACAATGGAATATTATTATTCTCCCATTTAAAAAAAAATCTCACCATCTGCAAGAACATGGATGAGTATAATGCTAAGTGACACAAGTCAGTCAGAACAAGATAAATACCATATGACCACATTCATATGTGGAATTTAGGAAACAAAACAAATGGGCAAGGGAGGAAAAAAGAGAGAGAAAGAAAGAGACAAACTGAGAAACAGACTTTTCACTATAGAGAACAAACTGCTAGTTACCAGAGGGCAGGGGTGGGGGGTGGGGTGCGAAATAGGGGATAGGGATTAAGGAGTGCACTTATCATGATGAAAAAAAAATCTTTTTTAAATATTCCTTTTTTTAAAAAAAGTTTTGTAGTTTATTCATTTTTGAGACAGAGAGAGACAGAGCACAAGTGGGGGGAGGGACAGAGAGAGAGGGAGACACAGAATCCGAAACAGGCTCCAGGAGCTGAGCTGTCAGCACAAAGCCGGACACGAGGCTCCAACTCACGAACCATGAGATCATGACCTGAGCCGAAGTCAGACACTTAACCAACTGAGCCACCCAGGAGCCCCAAATATTCCTTTTTTTTCTTTTAAAGAGACTTCAGTTACATTCCTAGAGGTTTCTCCTAACCTTTCTGAGGTTTAGTTTCCTTATCTATAAAATGGGAAGAACAGTATCTAGCTTGTAGAGTCATTGTGAGGACTATAATGGGAAAATGAATGTAAAGTTCTTAACACAGAATGTACTCAATAAATTACAGTGTAAAAAAAATGTGCTTAGAAATGGGAGAGACGGCGTGAAGCGAGAGCTCCTGTAATTGCTTAGAACCCAGCTTGCCAGCCGATGTTATCAGTCCTGAGGGCAGTAGCTATTGAGAGATCAATTTTTCTTCTCCTTAAGAGAGATCAGGCTGTATGGGGAGAAGGTGACATCAGGCACATTCTGCAAGGGAGAGGGAATATTGCCAACTGCACTAGCAACATGCTGAAAATCTGTAGCTTACGTGTTTTATAATGTAAGTAGTAAAATAAGCGTATTTTCTCATAGTACACTATTCATAAAGGTTTAGGGCAAAAAAAGGGTGCTCTTTTAAAAAAATTCCAATACAATTGACATGTAACGTTGTGTAAGTTTAAAGCAAACAACTTCTTCTTCTTCTTTTTTAATGTTTATTTTGAGAGAGGGAGAAATAGAGCGTGAGCAGAATCTGAAGCAGGCTCCAGGCTCTGAGCTGTCAGCACGGAGCCCAACATGAGGGTCGAACCTATGGACTGAGGAACCGATAGATCATGACCCGAGCTAAAGTCAGATGCTTAACCGACTGAGCCACCCAGGCGCCTCAAGGCAAACAAGTTCTTAATCTGATACACTTGTGCTGCAGTGTGAAGGCGAATGTAGCACTAGCTAACACTTCTATTGAGTCATATGATTAACATTTCTTCTAATGATGAGAACAATGAAGATCAAGTTTCTTAGCAATTTTAAGATTTATAATACAATTTTGTTGGTTTTCTTTTCAAAATAAAACTCCAATTCAGTGGTTCTCAAACTTTTTGGTTACAGGACCTCTTGAGAGGACACCTGGGTAGCTCAGTTAGTTAAGCCTCTGAGTCTTGATTTCCACTCAGTTCATGATCTTGTGGTTCATGGGTTCGAGCTCCATGTTGGACTCTGCATTGACTGCATGGAGTCTGCTTGGGATTCTTTCTCACCCTCTCTCTCTGCCCCTGCCCTGCTCGTGCTCTCTCTCTCTCCCAAAATAAACGTAAAAAATAAAAATAACTGTGGGCCCAAAAAAGTGTAATTTAAGTGGGTTTTATCTATGGATATTCACTGTATTCAAAGTTAAAACTGAGAGAAATTTAAAATACATATTCAAAATAACACTATAAATGTATTAGAAGTTGACAGAAAAAATATGTCTATGAAAAATAGCTGTTTTTTTGTTTTGTTTTTTTGTTTTTGTTTTGTTTTGTTTTTCCAAAACAAAAACTTTAGTGAGAACAGTGACATTGTTTTACATCTTTGCAAATCTCTTTAATGTCTGGCTTGATAGTAGACAGCTCAATTCTTATATCTACTTCTGTATTCAATCTGTTGCCATATGTGGGTTTGGCTGAAATATGTGAAAGAAGTGCAGCCTCACAATGTATTTAGCTGAAAGGGGAGAAGTGTTTTAATAGTCTTTTCACTTCATTATGGATGTTTTCCTTTCATACTACACCAAAACTTGAAAGGTGTGGTGGTTTCTTAGAGGTTAGTTGCCGTGTGGAATTCAAAACTGTATTAATGGACTTTTCATATTCTGTTACATGTAAACCCATTAGTCTGTCTTGCACCGTGAATGGATCTTTTATCCATGCATGATTTTTAATTAATTAATTAATTTTAAAGTTTATTTACTTATTTTGAGAGAAAGAAAGAGAGAGAGAAAACACGTACGACTAGGGGAGGGGCAGGGAGAGAGAATCCTAAGCAGGCTCCATACTGTCAGCCCAGAGCTCGATGCAGGTCTTGAACTCATGAACCGTTAGGTCATGACCGGAGCCAAAATCGAGTCAGACATTCAACTGACTGAGTCACCCAGGGGTCCCCATGTGTGATTTTTATAACACTACTTACTGGTCATTTGGAAAATACTGGTTTACTGAGTTATGCAGATCTTCCAATACTGACACATTTCATTATACAATACAAACAAAACAAAAACACCCCACATATTCATTGGTGTCATTACCTCATCAAAGTTTAAAAGATTTCAAAGTCACGGTAGCAGACAGATATTTTCCAAATTCTAATTTTCACTTGAAAGCTCTACTTTTATCATTGGGAACAAGCACTAAAAAGTTGTTTTCCTTGAAGTGACAGGCTAATTTGGAGAAAGTGTATGCCAAATAGCCAAGTCGGCATATTTTTTGTCATTTATTCTTTTAAGTAAAACCAGTGAGAAAAGTGAATTTCAGTTCATAAGTCACTTGCATAAGTGCTCTTCCCCACGCTAACTACCATATGTCAATATGCAGAAGACATGCTTTATGTATACTTCTCATTTGTCACACAAAATATTAAAAAGGTATGTAATGGGTGGAAAAGTAAAAATATTAATTTTAGGGGCACCTGGGTGGTTCAGTAGGTTAAGCGTCCAACTTCGGCTCAGGTCATGATCACATGGTTTGTGGGCTCCAGCCCCACGTCGGGCTCTGTGCTGACAGCTCAGAGCCTGGAGCTGCTTCAAATTCTGTGTCTCCCCTCTCTCTGCCCCTCCCCTGCTCACACACATACACTCTCTCTCTCTCAAAAATAAATAAACATTAAAAACATTTTAATTAATAATTTTACTGCTTCATCAAGACATTTTAAAGTGAACTGCCCTTTTTATCCCTTTATCTTTTTTCCTTTTATTTTATTTCATTTTATTTTTTTACTCTGCATGCACAGTGACAGACAAGACACAAAGAGTGCTGGGCCAGTCTAGCCACGCCCTGATTCCTCACTGGGCACCACCATTGTCCTTCCTTCACTAATGTGAATATCAATGAAATGAAAATGACAAATTAGGAAAATTGTTTCTGTCTTGTGGACCCCCTGCAAGGGTCTTGGTGACCCCCAAGGATCTTCGAAAAACACCTTGGGAATCAGTGCTGAGAGCAGCTATATTTACTTTTCTTTTTAAAGAACTTTTTTTTGGAGATATCATTCAAAGTTTGTAAAACGCTCTCTCAAATATCCCATGGAAAAAACGAAAGCAGTTCCATTTGTGGTACTATTTGCTTTACTTCTTGCAAAAGAAGAGGGGGGAGAGGAGAGGAATACGAAGCGGGTTGGCCCATGGGAGTGCACCAGGCATGTAAAGCCATCCATCATGTGTGTCATGGTGAGCAGACACAGTCCTGGGACTGCACAAAGGCAAATGGTGCTGGGAACTCAGGGCCCTCTGTCACCTTCCCCACACAGTCTCACTAGCCACGGAAGCCTACATACCACACACACACATACACACACACACACACACACACACACACACCACGGGCAGACAAGTCACATGTTTTGCCATGGCTAACTTCACACAACTTAAATGACAAGCCCGACCATGGTTATACTTACACAATACAATCAGCACATCAAAGCCACACAAAAAGTCCCAATAGTCAAATACCACACCTTATTGTTCTCAAAACCTATTCACGCTATTTTATATTCACAGCTGGAGAATTTCAATGGCCACGTGCCCAGTCATAGTTACACTCAAAGTAGCGGGATGGTACCAAAAAACACCTACTGGGTTGCCATGCAGCTGTGTATGCATATTGTTCACAGATGAGAATGTGGACTTGGGAAACAGGACAACATGGGTTCAAGTTCTACCACTTACTAGTTCTGTAACCTTGGGTAAAGTATTTAACCTTCCTGAGCCTTAATTCCAGAAAATGGAGATAATTCCTACCTTGATGTGAGGACGACATAAACTAATGGGGCAAGTGCCAGCAGATGTGCTGGCCAGATGTGCCCAGGGATCCAGCTGTAACTGCTATGTATGACTTTTGTCACCAGAGGGCACCAGGGCTCCAAGGTATCTGTAGTGGGTGCAGGGAAAGACCAGGCCCGAAAGGCCAGAATTCCTGGGAAGGAGTGCTGAGGCACACGCAGACAGGGAGGTGTGGGGACACGTATGGGGAGGTGCAGCCTCTGAAACCCCAGATGCCAGCGAGGCCCAGGCCACCAGACTGTGCTGCCAGGTAAGATGGGCACCTCCTGGAGAGGATCCCGATCTCACTTGAGAAGGAAGATGGGCACTTACTACCAGGCCTCTTATTCCTACTTCACACACAATTAAAGCTCACAATACTATGACTGATAGTCACTACTTATAGCATTCTTGCCGAGGAATACTGCAGAAGCTGACGGCCCAGCTTACCCAGGTATGAAGTGGAAGAGCTGGGGTATGAGTGCAGGCATCCTGGCTTCAGAATCCCCACTCTAACCACCACTCCACACTGCTCTCCCAGGGACACCCCCCCCGCCCCCTGCTGGGACTCTGTCAGATCTCCTTGACCCCTGCGTCTGCTCTGGAGCTCAGCCAGACCCGGCTGACCCTTTCCCCTCTTCCAGCTTGCTCCCTGCCTGCTCACTGGGCCTGTGCGCTCACTCGTAAGAGGCTTATCAGGAATGTGGGGGGGACAGATAAGGCGGGGTCTCGAATATAGCCTTATCCAGTTCCGCCACCCCCAGCTCCTGGGAGTTTGGGGAGTTGCCAGCAGATGGAGCCCCACCCACCCAGACAGCCATGTACCACCCACACCCAGAGCCTGGTGGCCTTCCCTGTGATGTCACAACTCCCTGTGATGTCATAATTTGCAGTGACATCATTGCTCTGTCCCTCCTTCAAGTCTAAAGGGGCTCCTCAGATGGGAGTGGGGGAAGTAGAGCCAGACAGGACCCTAGCCAGGGTCCAGGTCAGCAGGAAAAGAGGGTGGTATTATAGGATCCACCTCAGGGTGGACGGCTATTTTTGGTATCGACTGCTTCACTTATAGCCAGCCCTCTTCCTGCCTTCTCAATCCAAAGAGGCTCTGGGTCCAGCAGGGGCAGGGGCAGTGGGGGAGAGGGAATCTCTAGGCCCACTGCAGGGCTAGAGGCTCTGAACCAGTCCCCTGCTCCCTGCAGGGAGACATGATCTTGGTGAATAGGGGCTTTGCATCCCTTCCCTTGGAAAGTAGCCAGGCAGGGAGGGACTATAAGGATGGCCAGACAGATGGATATAGTCGGACCTGCCCTGACAGTCACACATGTCAACTTGTTGACACAGCTTACGTTCACAGCCCCTCACCGTCACGTGCCAACAGCCGTTCTGTCCCACAGCTATGCCCTGTGTGGCCCCAGGTGGCAACATGGCAATGTGGTGACCCACATCAACACACTGACACAGGCACGTTGTCATACGTCCCATATGGGAGAGCAGGGGCTCTTTTCTTTCGTGGCTGCATTCTTTTTTTTTTTTTTTTTTTTTTTACAAATAGTTTATTGTCAAATTAGTTTCCACATAACACCCAGTGCTCATCCCCACAAGTGTCCTCCTCCATGCCCATCCCTCCTCCCCCCACATCCATCAGTCCTCAGTTTTTGTCAGCATTCAAGAGTCTCATGGTTTGCCTCTCTCCCTTTCCCCCACCATTTCCGCCCTTCTTCTCCCCCTTGGTCCTCTGTTAAGTTGCTCCTAATCCTCCTATACGTGCACACATATGATATTTGTCCTTCTCTGCCTGACTTATTTCGCTCAGCATAACACCCTCAAGGTCCATCCATGTTGCTACACATGGCCAGATTTCACTGTTTCTCATTGCCGTGTAGTATTCCATGGTATAGATAAACCACATCTTCTTGATCCATTCGTCTGTTGATGGACACTTAGGCTCTTTCCATGTTTTAGCTATTGAGGAGAGTGCTGCTATGAACATTGGGGTACATGTGCTCCTATGCATCAGCATTTCTGTATCCCTTGGGTAAATTCTAGCAGTGCTATTGCTGGGTCATAGGGGAGTTCTATTGTTAGTTTCCTGAGGAACCTCCACACTGTTTTCCAGAGGGGCTGTACCAGTTTACATTCCCACCAACAGTGTAGGAGGGTGTCGTGGCTGCATTCTTAAAGATGAGCACAATTCGGGGCGCCTGGGTGGCTTAGTCGGTTAAGCGTCCGACTTTCGCTTAGGTCATGATCTCGCGGTTCGTGGGTTCGAGCCCCGCATCGGGCTCTGTGCTGACTGCCAGCTCAGAGCCTGGAGCCTGTTTCAGTCTGTGACTCCCTCTCTCTCTCTGACCCACCCCTGTTCACGCTGTCTATCTCTCTCCTAGAAATAAATAAAAATTAAAAAAAAAAAAAAGATGAGCACAATTCCCAGCACATAGTAGATGTACACTCCTATGCTATGTGGTGTACAGGACCTGTAACTGGGGGGTGGGGGGGGATGGGCCTGAAGGAAAGCCATCTCTCCTACAGCCCCTCTTGACCTCTCCAGATCCAAGATGGGGGCACCGAGGAAGCATTACTGCTGCTTCCAGCATCACCTGTAGCCCCAACTTCAGTGATGGCCACTCCTCAGATAATACCAGTGGCTGAAAGGCCTTGAGCTACGCAGGGGCACTGCTCCATCCCCTCCAGGCTCTTTTCCAGTGGTTTGGGACATTGGCACTCAAAAGTGGGTATTAGGAACGTGGGGTGGTCTAGATGTGGGGTATGCCTGAGCATTAGGCTCCGTGGGTATTGGACACCTGGGTTCTGTGTATTGAGAACTCTGGGCTTTGGATTCTCTGTGGCGTTGGGAGCACTGGCCCCCTTGGCACTGGGAATTCTGGATTTGGGGAGCTCTAAGGTCTTTCAGAATCTGGGCTTTGTATGTTCTGGATATTGGGGCTACCACCCCCTCCCCGCACCAGACAGGGCCAAACCCAATGTTTCCAATATTAAAGGCCTAATTTTACCTGGAGCTGCCAAATCCAGTCTGGCACCCTGCTCTGAGCCCCATGGTTGGCACCTGCTGCCTCCATGGACTGGAACCCAAAACAGCCCAGCAGAATGGTCTGAGAGACACAGACCCCTGTGGAACCACACAGGCATCTCCTGGATCAGGAACCAATTTAACCTGTTCCCTTGCATTGGGACAAGGCAAGGAAGGTGCCAGGCACTGACCACTGGACTCCAAGTTCAAGGGAGAAAGAATCCGAGAACAGAGCCCATGCAGGCCACTCCCAGCAATGCTTCCCGGTTTCTGAGGCTGAGACTCAAGGAGGTGGAGACCAATCGTCAGGCCAGGCTGCAACTCAAACAGTGTCCACCCTCCTCCAGTGTCTCAGCAGGGCCACTCCGCACCCCTTCACCAAGTGCCTAATGCCACCAGCTCCTTCAGTGCCCTCCAGAAATGGCCCGAGTCTGGCCTTGTCTCTATTTCCACAGACATACACCTAAGCCAACTCTGTGTCCCAACACGGGCCCTAATCCTATAGGCTGATGACAACAAAGGAGGAAACCAGCCAGCACTGGGGGATCTGACTCTGGGTTCAGCCTTCGCAGGAAATAGCACTGTAACTAGAGGCTTGGGAGACACACCTTAGCCCACAGTGGGTGGGGCCCAGCCAGCGGCCTGCCCTCTTGCTGCCCTGCCCCAGGAAGAAGCAGGTCAGCACGTCGTCTGTCCCCATCAGTCCTCCTCCTGTTTGTCCTAGGCATGATCCCCCTATTCTCCTGATGGTGGCCCAGGCTAGCCATGTTCTTCCCACCCTGTGGGCCAGCTGCCCAGGGCCAGGAGCTCACAGCCAGCAATGAAGGCCATCCCAGTTCTGACCTGGGCTGGGCCCAGACCTGCCTCCCTTGGGGCCTCATTCTAGTTGGGAGGGGAAAAAAAAAAAAAAAAGCTGCTCTTGTCCCTGTCTCATGGAGCCAGCTTTTCCAATCAAAATCTTTCTCAAGTTCCTCCTTGGGTCTCAACTAACTGTATGGCTGCCTGAAGTCTTTTCTAGATCAAGGAGGGTAAAATACATACATCCATGAATCTATATGCATACAAATATATTTTGTGTTATGTCATCTCTGTCTTCAAAAACCCTCATGGGAAAATCTCTAACTTCCCCCAAACACCCCAGGGAATATCTTTTCCCCGTAACCCATGGACTAAGGTGCTAAACTGCCTCCTTGCCTCTGGATTAATCTCCTATCTTCCTGATGAGTCCTTAGAGAGCTGACCCTGAGCACCCCACCCTCCCCTGCCCCCAGCTCCAGGGCCGGAGGGCCTCCTGGGGTCAGCTCTGAGTATCCCAGACATACCTCCCTTCATATGAATGCCTCAGTGTGAGCTAGGAAGCCCCAGTTTCCGTGGACCATAATAATCATTAGAAATTTCACTCGGTGCCTTCTTCCCTCAGTCTACTGCTTCAAGGGAGAAGGAAGCCATCGCCCTGCTCTCTCACACATTTCCTTGTTCCCACTCCCTACCTGGGGACCCCTTCCTGCCTTCCCTGTGTGGTGGCCCTTTTTGACAAGCCTCAGGGGAGAGGGTGGGAGAGAGAGGCCAGAAACAGAATGTATGTCCTAGGCAGGAGGGCCGAGAAGGGCTTGGCTTAGATGTGCCTAGGCCCTGGAGCTGGACACACACCTACCACTGCACAGAGCAGCGCACATACAGTCACTTCTCCTCAAACACAGATCCACCTACACAAATCCACAGGGTAAGGGGACACAGACACAACATACTGCCGAAGTTGAGACACATTTGTGTGTGTGCATGCACACATGCACACATGCACACATACACACACACCTGCAATTCATTCATAGGAGAATATAACTAACTCCCAAACATGCTATACCTGTTAGGTTTAGGAACAAAGTAAAAATGCAAATAATCTTATGATGAGATAAAGCCTCTCTTCAGATTTGATGACGTCTCCAATGTAAATAGGTTGTAAATTCTGAACCTAGGGCCCTGGGGAAAGTTTGTGAAATGAACTGTGTTTGGTCTGAGAGCGCTCCTGTCTACAGGAAGTGTCTGTGCCTGATACCTATTATCTTGCTCAGTGTCTCTGATTGTAAATTAATAAAGTGGAATCTCACTTGTGTGACTTGGTGTGTGTGCATCAGCTTCTTGGAGGCTGACTGTCCCCAGGAAACAAATAAAACCAGTTTCCTGACCAGATAACAGTGAGGAACAGACTCGGGGTGCAGACTGCTCCAGGCTGGGCTGCTTCAGAGTAGATGTCCCACTCAGGCTGGGGCCACACCTGTTCCCTGACAGCCAGTACTAACTGGTGGCTCTCACAAGGTAAGGAAACTTTCCACCAACTGCTAGACATTGCTGCCCAGAGGCAGCCTGGAGCAAGGTGTTCTATATATAAGGACATGCATTACCTTAGGTCATCCTCTCCGTTTCACAGGGGTGAAAACTGAGCTTCAGCAGACTCCTTTTGGCAAAATCTCCTTTACCGGGTATTGGAACCCAGGTCTGTCTCCCCAGGGAAGGAGTAAGGGGCCCAGGCTGGTGTCTGCAGCCCCCTAACACAAGCAGCAGAGTAGGGCTGACCAAACCAGCGGTCAAAGGAGTGTCCCTGGAGGAAGGATTACCCCTAGACCTCCAGTTCTAAGGATTAGGACCCAGGTCTTACCCAGCTGTGCCCACAGTCCCTGGAGGCACCGCTCCAAAGGGAATGGAATTTGCTCTGATTTCTCCCTGGGGGCAACGCAGGCGCAGAAGACCAGGGGCCTGGAGGGCCAACTCCAGCCCCAGCCCCCCAAAGTGCCCCAGGCCTCCTGGCTTCATTCCAGCCTAGCCGAAGGGGGCGACGACATCTGCTTCCTCCAAGGGCCCCAGCTGGAGGGCAGCAAGGCAAGGGCGGAGAAGGGGGCTCCTTTGTGGAGCCCACTCCCAGGGGTTCCTGGGGATCAATCATCTGAAAGCTGGAGAGACTTGTAATTTTATTCCCTGGGAGGAGGAGCCTGAGAAGTCGGCCAGTGGGGTGGGGATGAAACCGGGGATGGGGGGGTGGGGAGAGCGGCCAGGGGAGCTGTTCAGGGAGGGGAGGGACTTGGCTAGGTCTCGCAAGCCTTCTCCACTCTCCAAACTTTCACCAAACTCTTGGCCCCCGCCTCTCCGAAACCAAAACACAACAAGCTCAGGAGGAGCCGCGAGCGGCGCGGCGGGGCGGGTGGACTCGCGGCGGCACTGAGCCTCGGGAGGCTGATGCAACTTTCCCTTTAAGAAAGCCACCTGGGCGCACCGCGGTGTGGACCCAGCACGCCTGGGCCGGGGGCTGCAGCATGGTAAGGGGGCTTGGGGAAGGGGGCGCTGCGGCCCGCGCCTCTGTCCGTCCTGCCGTCGGTCTGGGTTTGGTATCTCCGTGGGGCTAAGCCCCAGGACCAGCGGGCGTGAGTGAGTGAGTGAGTGAGTGTGTGTATGTGTGTGATCGCGCTTGCACGCGGGCATCGGTGGGTAAGAGTGTGGGTGCACGCACGGGGTTGTCTGTCTCGCCGCAAAGATCGGGGGTAGGTGCGCGCGTCTGGGTGTCACCGCTGTCACCAAGGAGCTGAAGCAGGCGAGAACGGGGGGGGGGGCGCGCTCCCGAAGGGGGGGGCGCTGCGTGCCGACGCCGGCTTGGTCGGGGGCGGCGGGCGCAGAGCTGTGCGGGTAGCGCCGGCACCAGAACGTGTCACGGTCCGTCTGGGGCGCCAGTGGGTCTGCGCGCCGGGGGCCTTCGGCGGCCGGGAACCCGCGGGCTGGGTCTGCGCCCCGCGTGCCGGCTGCCGCTCCATCTCCTGGCACTGCTGGCCAGCCTGGCTGCCTATCTGGCTACTCCAGCCGGCCTGCCTTCCTATCTGCCAGCCCACCCACCGGCCAGGTTTGGGTTCCCGCGCGCCCGCGGGTCCCGGGAAGCCGCACCAGGGGGTCCCGACGCCCTCGGGATCTTTGTCAGCGGCTCCTGGCCACGGCTTTGGGAAGGCACTACGGCCGTGGAGTTATTTTGGGGCTGCTACTCCGGGGAAAATCTGCGCCCTCCCTACCCCAACCTTCATTCCGGGTGCGTGTGGGGCGGGCCCGGGCGGCCACAGGTGAGGGCAGGGGCCTAGTAGCCGGGGGCGCCCACCCCTAGCCGGCGCCCCGCACCCCGTAGCCACCGCGGGGCGGTAGAAGGCGGCGGGGACGGGGCGGGACCCGAGGGGGGCTAGCCAGGAGGGCCGGGAGGGGCCGGAGCCGGCCTGGGGGCGGGGCAAGGGGGCGGGGACCTCGGCGCCCCGGTACTTTTCCACCGCTGGGGCCGGGGGCGGGGCCGCCGCCTCCACACCAGCTGAGAGGCCCACACGTGGCGGCTGATGTAACACCGCCCCCCAACACCTCGCACCCCGATTAAATCGGACGCACCCGGCTTCGAGGAATCGGGGTGCTATGGAAGGTACCGCAGTTCCAAAAGCGACCGCGCCCCTGCCTGCCGGCCGGGGGCCTCCTAGCAGTCGGCCGGCTGCTTCTTAAAGGAGCCGCGCCCCCTTTCGGGCCTGCTCTCCGCAGACCACGCCCCCTCCCTGGTCACTCTTAAAGGAGCCGCGTCCACAGCTCTCTGACAGCTCCGGCACAAAGCCTTGGGTCTGTTTGCTGAAACAAGCTTGATGCTGCTGCTGCTGCTAGAAAATAAAGGTTGGGGTGGAGGGGGCGCGAGGAATCGAAAAGGAAAGAAGGACCTCAAGAGTCCAAAGTGAGAGAGCATCAGAAGGTTTGAGAATAGTGGGTGAGGGAACTGGCTCTGGGAAGGGACTAATGGGTGGCACTGAGCATGCCCAAGTGTTTCCAAGGACCGCAGAGAAAACGCCCCCTTATTCGGCCTGCACTGCGACTGTCGCGTTACCTGATCAGTGCCCAGCCCTGGGGACACAGAAGAATCACACCTTTGCCCTGGAAGATCTCTCCAGCTTATGGGAAGCCAGATTTGGACACAGTAACCGTGTCTCAACACTACATGTGGCGAACGTGTTAATCAGATATACACAGCATGCTTTGGGGGTACAGTGAAAAGGGGACTGCAACTGGAGGAGGGAGGAAGGCTTCTTGAACATAACGCTATTGGGACAGGTTTTGAAGGTGGGTAGGATATATGCAGATGGAAATGGGGACAAGGATGCTGGAGGCAGACGAAATCGCGTGAACAGACATGGAGACAAGAACCTTTGGGAATACTGAACCAATGAACCACATGGCCACAGGTGGCTGCAAGCAGCCGACCAGGGCTCCAGGCAAAGCTAGAAGCCCCCCCCCCCCGGCTCCTACAGCCCCATCCACTCCCTCCATCACAGTGAACAGAGGTTATACTCCCTCCTCTTCCTTCTCTTTCTCCTAAACTATGAGGTCCTTGAAGGCAGAGAAAGAGCCTGTAACCTTTCCATTCCCAGAGAGGATGCGCCGGCTGGGTCAGATGCACTCTTACAATTGATTGACAGCCCTATTTGAAGAGAAGGAAATACTGAGCAGAGACTGTAAAGATAACCAGGTCCTGTGACTGCCCTCTCACCGGCAACTCACACCCAGCTCACCCTCTGCCCACTCTAAACCTGCAGGGCCCCAGCACTCCTGTCCCTGGGCCTGGCACTGGCTTCTTCCTGTTGCAGCAGCAGAAACCAGAGACCCCCTCCTTGTCCCTCACCTCCTGTCCAAATTCATCATCAAGTCCTACCAATGTTACCTTCTGTATTTTCCCAGCTCTGTGCACCTCTCCCTACCCATCACCACTTTCTTGGTCCAAGCCCCCTCACTCCCGGCCTGACCTCCTCCTGACTGTCTTCTCTTCCACTAACCCCTCCCTCCAGTCCTTTCTCCACACTGTATCTAGGGTGATATTGTCAAAATGCACATTCTACCAATTGCTCCTGCCAGGTGCAACTCTGCCTTAAAGACTTTGATTACTGCCATTGCTCTTGGGATAAAAACCAAAATCCAGGCCCCAAAGGCCCTGACCCTGCTTATCTGTCCACCTTCATCTTTGGCCACTTTCTCCCTGGCTATCTGAGCCCCAGCTTCAGGGTCTTTGCACATATTATTTCATTTGCTTGACTTTCTCTTCCTTTTCTCTTCCTCATGATTGTCACCTTGCTTAAATAAGTTCCTCTGGCTCTTAAACATCGCTTCTTCAGGAAAGCCCTCTGTGACTCTCAGCCGAGGCCAGGTCCCCCTGCTGTAGACTCTCATAGAAGGATCTTTCTTTGTCACACCCTTTATCTCAGTGTGTGATTGTATTTGTGTCACAAGTTTCCCTTTTTCCCCCTAGCTTGTAAGATGCAGGAAGGCAGAGACTGATGAGTTCTTACTGCCCAGCACAGGTCGGGCCCAGAGCATGCCTGAAATAAATATTTGTGGAATAAATATATTGAATTGTGGCCAGCCTTAAACGCCTGCTAAACAATCTAGGCCATATCCTGTTGGCTGTGGAGAACGATGGGCGGGAATCAGGGCTTTAGGGCTTTGGGAAGATTAATGGACTGGAGGGGAGGAAAACGTGGAGGACTTGTAGATGAATCCAAAATTAAGCAGGGACTCCAGAACTTACAAGGGAAGTATTATTAGCCCCATCTTCCAGACTGAGAAAACCGGGGCTCAGAGAAGTTTAAGTAACTCTCTGTTACTTAACAGTCACATACATGTGTGAGTGACAGAACCAGAATTCTAGCCCAGTTCTACCAGGTCCCAGAGCCCAAGCTTTTATTCACATGCTAAACTAACTACTTGCCAGTGATGGTCCAGAAGTAGCAAAGCTTTACACCCAACTCATTCATTCTCCTGGAGGCCAGTACCAAGCAGTCTTTTCTGTAAACCAGTCTGTAAACACTGTGAACACAGGGACTGTATTTGCGGTCAGTGCTCAGGAATAACCTGATTGAGAACGTTCTGTAGCCTAAGTTTCTGGGCAGAGTGTCCTCAGTTTACTTACCTCACCAGGGGCTATAATAATTACCAACCCATGAGTTGGCTTTTAATTATGCCATCTGCTATTATTACTATCGTCGTTATTACTGTCATTATTATTCGTTGGCTAAAGAGGGACAGCTTTGGGGAAGTCAGATCTAGAGTTTCCGGCTTAGGGAGGCATGCGTGAGTGAAGAAGACAAGGGTATGATCTTCTAAAGGAACACACCCCTCCCCTTCTTCTCCTCACTGCTCCCAGAAGACCAAAGTCATGAGCGGGGACCTCTTTAGGAGGTCACTGAGAGGCAGAGAGGCCAGCCTCGGTGACTGACAAAAGCGAAATGGTTACAAGTCACAACTGCGCCTGCCCTTGCCTTGGGGAGACGGCTGTGGAGTACACTGAGTGGCCAGGGCGAGGTCCTAAGGAAGCCATTGGTTGATTTTCATAGGCAAGGAGTTTCTTTCTCATCTCTTCTGGCCTTCCAAAAGATTCCTGGGCCTGTAGGCGAGAGGTGGTCCTTGACAGGTGGCTGTGGGCCCAGAGGCTGAGCCCAGTCCCTCCTGGGACAGGCCCCATAGAGGTTGAACCTCCTTGTCCACCTGACCCAGGGTTTTCTTCCCATGATAGAGTTCTTGGAGGCCCCCTGAAGGTTGATTCCTCTCCTGAGGCCTGTCAAAAACTACCTCCTCTTCCATCTGTGTCTGACATGAAACCTGTGTACACCAGCACAGCCGTGTGGCCACTCTTTCCATTTGTCTGCTGCCTCCTGCAGCTCTTCATGTTGCCTCTCAGATGCTTTCTGCTAGATCTCTGGCTGACCTGGACCATCATCCAGTGCATCAGCCTTACCCATTGCCCTTCAATTCAATTCAACCAAGACTTGCTGCAAGCCAGTCCTGGGCTAGATGCTAACACGGGAGGTAAATGAAACACAGACCCAACCCTCGGGCGAATTCAGACTCTTGGTTGATGGACATAAGCGAGTAAGTCTAATATGAGTTGATAAGGACACTAGTATAAATCTGCTTAAGAAAGAAAAGGCATGAGCAAATAAGTCTAATACAAGTGATAAGGACCCTAGTATAAATCTGCTTAAAAAAAGAAAGGAAGAAGCACTTTGTTCACTCTGGTTGGGGAAAGTGCCAGGGAAGGCTACAGAGAGGAGGTGACATTTAAGCATGGATTTACAGTATTTTCCCGGGTGAGCAGGAGGGAAGATGTTGCAGAGGATAGCCTGAGCGAGGGCAGGGCCGTGTGCCTGCCCGCGGTGTGCTCGGTGTTTGCAGACCTTATGGTCTAGGTTGGTGACACAGCAGCATGCCCAGCCGCCCCGGAGCCCAAGCCGACTGGCACCAGGAGGAGGGACTGTCCTGGCTGTCCAGCTGGGTGAGGTTGGCCAGTGTGTGCTGATGCAAGCTGACTCCCCTTCAGGAGAAAGGTTGAAGTCATTCACACAGACGATGAAGGAATTGGACTCTGTCCCAGTTCTGTGTTCGTTTTTTTATCTTTTATAGAATTGGGCATCTGGAGAGTTAAAAATAGACCTTTGCCCATTGGGACGGGAAGCGTGGAGACCAAGGGATCCAGGGGAAGGGCTGGAAAAAGGGCTAGGAAAGAGCAGATCCAGGGTCATCCAGAAAGAAGCGAGGCGGGAAATGGCCTGGCAGAAGGTGGGCCACCCTGGGAGGGAAGCAAGGGCCTGCCAGCTGGTGGTCTGGGCCCTGCACTACCTGTCCTGGAGAGCCCTGACAGTCACGCTTGTCCCTGGTCCTGCCCTCATATTCCTGGGCCAGCTTCCCACCCTATTCTCTGCTCTCTCCACAGCTCTTGCGGTCTGTGGTCTGAAAGGTGCTGGAAGCAGAGCCTGTGAGTGGGGTCTAGGACT
This sequence comes from Proteles cristata cristata, assembly GCA_017311185.1. Classification (NCBI taxonomy): domain Eukaryota; kingdom Metazoa; phylum Chordata; class Mammalia; order Carnivora; family Hyaenidae; genus Proteles; species Proteles cristata. The sequence continues at coordinate 168,643 of JAESUZ010003710.1, read as the reverse complement.
CCACAGCCCCCCAACCTGCTGCTGCCATGGTAGGAAAAGGTGCCAAAGGGATGCTGGTGAGTACAGGGACCAGACTGCAGGGAGGAGGGGGTGGGGGCGTCATGAACACCGCCTGCTCTGGGAACTTCTGCCAGCTGTTTGCCATGACTGGAGGGCCTAGGAGGCTTTTTGGGGCCCTGAGTCTGGCACCACCAAGGCTCCCGAGTACTCGGGCTATCCCAGGCTCCAAGCAGGCAGCCCCTTACCCAACAGGTTAGATGGTGGTGTGGTTCTGAGCCTGTAGTAGGGCAGATTCTGCCACAGAGTCCACACAGGCATGGCAGGAGGCAGAAGCACACTCCCCGTCCTCACATCACCAGAGATGCTCTGGAGAGGCTGCAGTCTGTCTCACTGGGAGGACAGTGGGACACCCAGGACTGTCACATGGTTGGCTCCCTAGCACCCGACCCCCACTCTGTGCTCTGCCTGCCTCAGGGGATGTCCTGTATGCCCTGAAGACAGGGTCTTTAGGCCCTGTCTGGCTTTTCTCTCCTCCCCCAGTTCCTTCTCACTCTGAAAAGTAACATAGAACGTTTCATTTTGAATTCTCTTCTGAGGCCTCAGAAAATTTCCCTCTCCCCCTTGAGGCCATGCCTCCCTTCCTTTGCCCACTGCCTCAGAGCACAGGAGAGGAGGTAGTGAGATGCCATAAGAAGCAGAGGGCAAGAGCAGGGCCTGGTCAGGGCTTGAAGGAGGAAGACTCAGTAATGGATGGAGGAGGTTGGCACTGGAGGCAGGAACTGGGGAAAGGATGTGCGATCCTGTCCCAAGAGCAGCGGCTGAATTTTTCCTCTTGGGATCTTGCCTCAGGGATGGGCTAGACTGGGCAGCTGTCAGGGGAGGGAGCCAGTGACTGAGCACAGCCCCTTCCCTTGGCACTCTCTTGCCCACATCAATTCCTTCTGTTGCTTTTCTCATTCTATTAAGAACTGATTGGCCTACCTTCTCTGCTTAGCTCCCTCCACCCCCTAAATGGGCTCTGTCTCTCACCGAAGATTTTTGGGACTCAGAGTACCTGGTCCAAAGGAATGGTTTGAGAGAGGGAGATGGGTGGTTTTTCTCCAGAGTAAGGACCCTCTATCTTGACCCGTTCTGAGCTTCCAGCATTCAGCCCCAAAGCCCTGCTCTGGCCTGGCTCCTACCTGGTTGGAATAACTCTGAATGAACCAAGCGTGTGAAGGTATTCCTGCGCCAGCCTGAGCTCCAGGTGCTCAGAAATGAGCAGAGAGGGAAGTCTTAGGACCTGAACGCTTGCCAGAGGTGGATGCTGTGATATGACCAGAAATGGTCTCCCTTCCCCAGAGAAGTCTTGGAATTGCCACGGGCCCGTCGTACAGAGGACATGGGGTGTGGCTCTGCCCCATCCTTCATGGAGGCTCTGAGCCCCACAAAACCGAAGAAGTCCTCTGAGTATCCCCTGGCAGCTCTTCCTTCTCTGAAGTGACCCTGAAAGGACCGTGGCAGGCAGGCAGTGGGACCATGCGGGCCACATAGGGAACATGAATCACAAAGTCCCATGATCCCTGCCAGGAGCCTAGCTTCCCGGACTCTCTCTCGGCTCTGCCTGCCGCTCTGCCTGCAGGGCCCGCGCCTGTCTGAGGAAGGGAGTGCTGCCTTGGGACGCTGTTCCCAGCCCCAGGATGTGCCTAAAGATAGCTGGGGCTTGGTTTCCTCCATGCCCTCTGCCCTTTGGCTTCTGCCCGCCACTGCTGCGTTTGAGGCCCATAACATCTGTCCCCTGGGCTCCACCCCCACCCCCACCGTGGCTGCTAGAGATTCTGTTCCCACCTCTTTTTCAGTTCTGCTGATGACCTTGGGCTACTCTATTCTCGGGCCCCAGTTTGGAACCGAAACCACCTCCATTCAGTGCGCGTCTCTAGGATACAGGCTCTGAGGAGCGCCATCCCTCCTGGCTAACCTAGGCAGCTGAGCCAGGGCTTTGTTAGGTGCCTGTGGTCCCCTAAAGGCAAACAGCTAGGGACAGTCCCTTCAGACATGCCCTCTGGATGCCATGGTATGGCAGAAGAGTGGGCCTTGAGGACTGCGCGTGTCAGCCCTGCGACCTTTACTACCTGTGCCCTGGTATTCAGGGGGCGGGTAGCTAGCCCCTGCCATGGGGTTCTCACTTCTGTCTGCTTTGCCTCAGGTTTGGGTGTGAGGACACGGGTCCCCCTGCCTCTCTTTAGTGCCAGCAGATACCCCGTGTCACCCTTGGCGCCTCTGCCCCACTCTCGTGTGGCAGGTGCCCCGTGGAGAAGCAAGCCCCTCTGCAGCCCGTGCCCTCCTCCCACTCCCAGCCCAGACGGTCTCTGCCAGGCCAGCTCAGCTGCCTCCCTCACGCCTCAGCAGCTCCTAGGACAGGGCCAGGCGAGAACCCAGCTGGCCAGGGTGCCTCCAAGCCTGGGAGCAGCTGGGATGCTCGGAGGCACCGGGGGGCGGGGGGGGGTGATACCTCCGTGGAGACCTAGTGCCTCTGTCCACGTGTGGGGTGGAGCTGCCCGAGGCTCAGAGGACAGGGGGCTGGAGGACAGGGGCCCAGGACAGGAGAGTCCTGCTGGGTCAGCTTCAACCACATGGCCTCACACCAAGGTCACAAGCTGGCTGACTCAGTCCCCTCCCCTCTGCCCACTCCCCATTGGCACGAGTCTTGAGCAACAGAGGCCTTGCTGAGCCTCCGTGGCCTCTCCCCGTGCCTTTGAACACACTGGTCACTTCCGCCATTGGGAAACCTTGTGATGAATAAAAGTAGAGTCACCTGGGCCAGGGCCCTGGGTGCCTGAGCGTCTAAATCATCCCAGAAGGCTTTGCAAGCACCTCTGGCCACCCGGGGCTGCCCCACCCTGGCCTGTTCTGTTATGCTTTGATATGAGGGTTTGTACACCTCTTATCCACACCACTCACTGCAGGGCTAGGCGCACAGTGGGTGCTCACCCAGCCCAGGTTCTGGCACGCGGCAAGTGCTCAGCTAGTAGAGACTTGGCACACACTGGGCACTCCCTTAGCATAGAGCCTGTCACACACTGGGCACCGTCTGTCACAGTGCCAGGCGCACAGTGGGTGCTCACCCATCTCAAGGCTGGGCACTCACTGGGCCTCTCCTGGCACGGAATTTGGCATACAAGGGATACTCATCTAGTGCGGGACAGCATACCACAGGGGCTCACTGGCGCCGGGCTGTCACAGGGCCGGTGTCCTCTTCAAAGAGACCTGGCACGGGGCGCCTGGGTGGCTTAGTCGGTTAAGCGTCCGACTTTCGCTTAGGTCACGATCTCGCGGTTCGTGGGTTCGAGCCCCGCGTCGGGCTCTGTGCTGACTGCCGGCTCAGAGCCTGGAGCCTGTTTCAGTCTGTCACTCCCTCTCTCTCTGACCCTCCCCTGCTCACGCTGTCTCTCTCTCTCTCCTAAAAATAAAAATAAAACATTAAAAAAAATAAAAATAAAAATAAAAAAACAAACAAACAAAAAAAAACAAAGAGACCTGGCACACAGAGAGTGCTTTCCAAACACGGGTGCTGGGGTGCCATGGATACTTCCCTACCACAGGGTTTGGCCCATAATAGGTATTCTCCTAGCTCGGGCACTAGCACATAGTACTGGGCACTCTCCTTATATAAAGCCTAGCACAGAGGAGGGGCTCTCTTAGCTGGGACAATGACCCAGATGGTCACCAGTCTCTGAGCAATGACCCAGATGACCAACCAGGTGATTGGAGATATGCAACTCTACCCTCCCAGTGAACTGGACAGTATCTAGATCCAGAGGAAAAGGCCCAACATTCCTCAGGCCTCCTCTCTGAACCTGAGACCCCACCCTCCCTTCCCTTCCATCTCCTGCCCCTCCCCAGCAGCTCTAGAGCCCTCCCCTGACTCAGTCCTAGCTCAGTGGGACCTTCCCCCTGGAGTCACAGGGCACAACAAAGCAACTGGATTCCTTGCCCCTCTGGAGGCATGCCCACTCTTATTAAGAAAAGTCAGAGGCGGGGGCTGGAGGAGTCGGCCTCCCAAAGTGGGCCTGGAGCAGCTGGATCCCACTAATGAGGCCTCATTACGGCCAGGGCCCAGCTGGGCTGCTGCCGCCTCCTGTCCCCATGGCCAGGGCCAGAGAAAGCTGTCCAGCCAGGGCTGCCTGTTCTGGGCAGCCTGCCCAGGCCAGGGCAGCCGGAGCCCAGAGCCCACCCTGGGTGGAAGTGAGCATTTGGGCATCATGGGTGACTGGGCCTTCCTGAAGCCAGTGGCCCAGCCAGGGCCTTGGCGCACAGTCTGCGCCCGCAGGAAGTCAGCAGAGCGTGTCTGGGGACCTGGCTGCCTGGGGCTGGCCCAGTGAGAGGCTGAGTCAGTGGGGTGTCAGGCCATTCTTAGGAGACTTGCTTGAGCTGAAGCTGGTCTCCATTCCCCTCACCAAAATGAGCATAATAATGTATCTACATCAAGGCATTTGCGGGGGTGGGGGGAGATTAAATGAATTATTATAGGACAGTGTTTAGGACAGTGTCTGGCTCATAGTAAGCACTTAATATGTGTTATCTATTACTATTATTACTAATTCTCACAAGATTTGACGATGGGTGGATACTATCCCTATTTCACAGATGAGGAAACTAAGACTAGATGTGTTAATGACTTGCCCAGGGCGGTGTATGGTGAGAAACTGGCAGCGCTGGGGTTTGAACCTGGCCTGTCTGACTCTAAAGCCTGCGTCTTAAAAAAAAAAAAAAAAAAAAAAGCGCCATCCTGCCCCATTCGCTTTGGGGTCACCACACTTCCCAAACTCACAGAAGAGCTAGCTATTCTTTACATTAGAATTCACGCATGCTTCCATTTGGTGGATGCTTGCTAAGATCCTTCAGTGTAGCAGGCCCTCTGCCAGCCTATCAATTTCTGAAGAGTGGTCCACCTTCCGGGACCAGAATACTCATGCCCACCTTCCTGACCTCTGGTTTGTGGTATCTCAGCATCAGCTGGAGACTGGCTAGCGAGGGTGGCCCCAGAGAGGTGGGACTGGATAGGTCTGAGTACACCTCGCCCCAGTTGTGGTGACACCTGCTGGACTGTACCCAGCCCACACAGCACGTGCTCCCAGAGCAACATCTTAGGTTCTGGGCAGTGCAGTAAAATCTCCAAGGGTTCCATTGTGTGGCTCCGCCTTTGCCTGAACTCTGTGGTGACCACTCTCTTGGCTATCACCAACTTTCTCAAGACAGGTGAGAGTGCAGTTCCATAGGCCAGAGCTTTCTTGCATGGCCAGTCACATTCTCAACCATCTTGGCTGGTTGAGGGTCTCTAACTCTTGTGGGGGAACAGCTTTAGGGCCCAGCAGCCCCCAGCCCATACCACTCTGTGAAGTCTAAGATCCTTTGGTAGTGCTTGTGGACGATGCCCCCCCTTCTTCCTGCCCTTCACCATGTCTAGTACCCAATGGCACCCAACCACCCTACCAGGAGCCCACCAAGTGCCAGGCCTGTGAGCTCAGAAGCATCTGGGCCCTAGGGCTCACTGTCTTCCGTGCTCGCTCTGCCTCACTCTGTGGTTGTGAGTATGTGAGTGTGTGTTTTGTTCCAATAACTTGCTGGGAACAAGGGGAAAACACAACAAACCCCACGCCTCACTCTAGCTCTGGAGCACCCGCGCCGGGCTGCATGGGGACTGGCTGGAGGGGGAGGGCCAGCGGAGGGGTAGGCAGAGCTTGGGGAGGAGATGAGGTGAAAGTAATTGACGCTGCCCAGCCGACAGTGGGAGAGTCAGGGGATGCGTCAGTGTCGCCTGGAGCTGGCAGAGGTGTGAATGAGCAACGGAGACACGCACACTCCGCTCTAAGTGCGCATCCTGGGATGGCCTCGGCTCACGGACCTCTGGCCCCTTCCTCCCCAGAACAGGTCAGTCACTTTCCAGAAGCTTGAGCCCCCTCCCTGGAGCCAGGCGGTCTGGGAGGCTGGGCTGGGGGTGGGGAGAGGGGCTGAGTGGTCTGTGCCAGGGAGGGGCAGGCACAGCCAGCCAGCGAGACAGACACCAGCAAAAGTGACCCAGAAAGTTGCAACTGTGCAAAGGAGTGCAGGAAGAGTTTGCTATGTGGTGGGGGCATGGGGGAGGAGAGTGGGGGTGTGAGGGCTCCCCCAGCCCAAGGACCTGCTGAGAATCTGCTCTGTGTATCAAAGCTGCATTGTCCTAGCTCCCGGGGAGACGGGCCGGAGGTGCCCAGGAATTGTACTAATCAATACAGCCCCATTGTCCATGCCACGGCAGTTACTCCTATGGAGAGAGTGAGTGAGGGGGCAGGGGACGTGGTACATGGACTCAGCCGTGAGGGTGGGGGGAGAGGATGGGGTGGGAATCTCAGCTGGGAGGCAAGAGACCCCAGAGAATGCTCACGGTGTCCACGGCAAGCGCCCGGGTCGGGTGGGCATCAGTGTGGCCTCATCCCTAGAAGCTGAGATGGGCAAGAATGTCAGGGGCAATGGGGCTGATGGCAGCAAGGGTTTGGGGACAGGGAAAGCCATTCTCCCCGCCCTGTAGAACATCCTGACTTGACCTTCAGACGGCAAGAGAAGGAATGTCCTCTGGGGAGACATGGGTTGGGTTTGGGTGAAGCATTATGCAGGGCTGCCCTCAAACCTGAGAACTGCCAGTCACAGACCAAAGCTACTTCCCTGAGTGCCAGCCTGCTGCCAACTGACTGGGGTAGAGACTGCCCACAGCTGCTGCAGGGTGAGGCAGGGCTGCTGGGCTTCTGCAGGGCAGGAGCAGGGCCCACCCAGTGCTCCCCATCGCTGCTCCCCAGGGCCTGGAGCAAAGCCTGACGTGCCTGGGGGTGCATCTTCTGTCTGCTCTCCGCAATGTCGACAGGTCTCTCTCCACCCATGAGGGCTCTGGACAAAACAGCACAGGGCATACCTTTGGCTCTCTCACCTGCTTGAAGGCTTGGACTCCCAACAGGTGCCCAGAGCTTGCTCTGAAGTTTGCCTTGAGGCAGGAGGCACAAACAGCCCCTGGATGCTGCTCGGGCCTCGGGTGGATTTTCCCATGGTCCTGCTTCTCCTCTTCTGGCCCCAGACTCTTTCCCATATCTGGATAAGCCAGGCCAGATGAAGGACAGAAGGCTCTGTCATTGCAGGGCGGGTGCTACCTAAGTGCCAGCCGAGCTCCTGGACAGATGGGAGATAACTTGGGGGAGCAAGAAGCTAGGGGGGCAAGGAGGTCGTGAGGCCTTCTAAGGCAGCCACGATTTACTGTAATCACTATTCTGCCTGAATTTCCCTCTGGGGCTCAGAGAAAGTTGCCAGTGATCTGGATTTGGCTCAAGGTCATTCTGGGATGTGGGGTCTTGTCTGTCCTCCTCCATAAAGTTTGTCTTGGATGGGACTTCATCCCATGAGCAAACCCTGAGGCTGCAGAGTCCTGAACAAGAGGCCTGCTGGATCCCAGCGGGGCCCGCCCAGCCAGGGCAGCTCCAGGATTCTTTAGTGTCCACGGAGAGCAGAAGGAGGGAGCTCACAATTCACAAAAATATCCAGGGGATGCTGGTCTGGGAGGGCGGGAGTCAAGAGCCAGAGGAGAGCCGTAGCCCAGGGTAGAAGTCTAGGCTCTCTCTGAGACTGCGTGTGAAGAAAGGAGGGGGTCCACCCCGTGGTAGTGGTTACCTCTGGGGAGGTGGGCTTTGCAGCTTGCAGCTTCGTTTCGTCTTTGCTCTTTGCTGTAGGTTCCCATTGTTGGGGTGCTAAGCTTATAATGCTTTTATAATTATAAGAATAACAATAACATTTTAGAAAAAGTCATTTAGAAAGTTAGTGGGAACTGATGGAAGATATAAGAGAGAGTCGGAAATAGGAATATTCCAGGCAAGGCAGAATCCCAGAAATGAGTAGATCTACTGAGGTTGTCTAGTCTGTCCACTGATTTCATAGTTAAGGACACTGAGTTGCAGGGAGTGGAAATGACCTGCTGGGAGTTGCTGGGGGAGCAGGCTCTAGAATGCTGGGGCTCTCACTGCCCTGCACAGGGTCCTGCCCTCCCAAGTCCAAGACATAGAGAGGCGATCTGGATTCGGCTCTCATAGCTGAACACCCCTAATTCCAAGAGTTCATCTAGAGCAGAAATAAGCCAGGCACTGGGCTATGTAAAGGACTGATATAAGTGATTGCTTGGACTCGCTCACCCGGCTGGCCAGGCACAGGGGTGGGAGGCCACAAGTCCTTGTGCGGGAATGGACATTGCTGCCTTAAGGACTGCTCTGAAGGGGAAGGGGCATCTGAGGGTCTTATGTGCATGTGTCTCTGTACGGTGGACAACGTGGTCGATGGACAGCCAGCTCACTGCACCCAGCCAGGGCGAGAAAGCTCCAAAGCCTGCATTCTGTCCAAGTTGGGGGAGGGGGGGGGTTGGGCACAGGGCAGGGCTGTCCATATCCTAGAGACCACCGTCAAGCCCATGGCCACAGAGTCAGGGGTGAGGGTGGGGGCTATCCAGGGAGTCTGGGGAGGAAGCACCAGGCTGCTGTGACTTAATTCACCACCGAGGTGTGAGCAGGGGAGGAAGGGAGAGCAGCAAGGGGCAGACAGTGAAAGATGGGTGATGGGCAGGAGAAGCCTGGAGCCCAGCCAGTCAGCAGGGCTAAGCTGGGTTAGGCAGACAGGCTGCCAGTCTGGGTGAAACTGTGAGCACAAAAGCGTTCTTTCGTGGGCACCTGCAGGCCGACGTCCACTGCAGGGACAGTTCTTATCAGGGACACAGGTGTCCACCCAGCAGATGGAGAAAATGAGAGGCTTAGGATAGGGAAGATTATGCAAGGAGAACAAAACCTAGGCAGCACTGGTAAAACTCACCAGCCATGGGCCTCGCTGCCCAGGAAGGAAGCGGCAGAGAGTCCCTAGAGGGGAACGGAGAAAGGAACTGCAGCCCCAGAAGCCTTGAAGAGCATTTTGGAGACCCTTCCCTCCAGGGGACTTGAAGAAAGGTAGGCTTGCTCCATCCTCCACAGAGAGCCAAGCCCTCACCAGCCAAGTCACCTGAGCATAGCTCATGCTGGAATTGAAATCGTGGCCGTGGGAAGGCTCCCACGGTGACCTCCCAGCCACAGCTCAGGGAGTCAGCCCCCCAGTGCGGAGATCCAGGGCTGGGGAGCGGGATCTGGTGCTTCTTCTGCTGGGCGCTTCTCACACTGCTTGCAGGGTACCACTGACCTCTAGCTCCTTCTGCACTGCAGACCCCTAGTGCTGCCGGGGACTTCCACCAGAATCCTCTCCCCACTCTCCGCCACTCCCTGTCCCAGGCTTCTGCCCCTGGCTCCTGCCTCCCCAAGTTGTGGGTTATGGCCAGCAGGGCTGAAGTGGTTCCCTCAAGGCCCGGTGGTATGCGGCTCATTAGCTGAGCACTGCTGGCTCCTGAGGGCTCAGCCAAGTGGCTGCCTGTGGCACGTGCCTGGAGGCATCACCACCCTCCCTGTGCCCCTTGATGTCAGGGAAGGAGCAGACCCCAGAAACCTAAGTCTGGTCCCATGCACTTGGTTGGGGTGCTGGGGCCTGGAGAGAGGCCCCAGGCTTCAAGCCTTGGGGACCTCGGTCTCTGCAAGGGGTCTTGCCTTTGCCCTGCCCATGAAACCATCCTGGACCCTCGGGTGTTTCTTTTACAGCTGTAACCACAGCTTCATGACCCCACCCATGTCCTCTGCAGCTGCCACAGTCTCCCATTGTGCCCCTAAGTAAACAAGCTTTGGACAGAATAAAACTGTTATTGTAGGGTCAACATATAGGAGCCCTATTGGACCAGCATTTGTTTGGGAATGCGTAAACTGCCCCCATGCAGGCCTCACAGCCTCTGAAAACCTGCCCCCTGGACTGTGCAAAATTGCTAGGCCTGTCCCAAAGAAGGCCCTGGGAGGTGATGGCCACCTTAGGCAAGATTCCGTAGGGGCCGGTCTCAGAGGGCACACTCAGGCTGCGAGCCTCCCTCTCCCAGAGCCAGACTGGCCCTCAGGCCCCTTCATCAGGGAAACCTTCCTGATTTCACCCCGCTGGCCCTTCACCTGGCCTCCTTCCATATTCCCGTGACTTGAGAACTTCCACTCTGTGGTCACCTTGTGGCTACGTATGAAAATCACATATTTGTTTATTTCGTTGACGGCTCAATTCCCCACTAGACTTTGAGCCCTGAGTGCATAAGAGTGTTTGTTTACTTCACTGCTGGATTCCCGATGCCTGGCCCAGGGCCTGGCACACAGTAGGTATTGGTAAATCTCCACGGTTGCATGAATGAATGTATGTAGGCTCTTTCAGCCTGTCCGTTTGCTCTGGATGCTCCTTGAAGGGGACCATGGTTCCTGGTGCTGTGTCCTCAAACCCCCCTGGAGGCTGTGAAGGTCAGTGTCTCCTCTAAGGGCAATGCTCAGTTGGGTGTGCAGGAGAGTGGGTCCTTAAGGGTGTCTGTGTCATGGTGCCCATGGAATGCAAGCCAAAATCTGCCCACCATGGGAACAAGGGGCACGTGGCTAGGGCCTCCACTGGCCACTGGTGCCTCCTGTGTCTACTTTCCCAAATGGGTCTTTCTGGAAAGCACACAGGTCCCAGTGAAGCCGTTCTTCCCCTCTGCCTATGTCGGTCAGTGTCAGGATCCGACAGCATTTCAAAGCACCAGATCTCTTTGTTTATTGGCCAGTGTGACTGTTGTCCTTGAATATGTCCCTTTCAAGCTGAGGGTCAGTGTCACTTCAGCAACATCCCTCAGAAGCCATGCTGCTTTGTCTCTGATCCTGGTGTTCTCCAGGGGCTCCTGTTTCTCTCAAGAGAATAGTCCATCTCTGAGAGGCTATCTCTGTCACTCAAGGACTGTGCTTCTCTGTTGATGATTCTCAGGGTCCCTGTCTCCTAGGGGACATCTAGGTCCTTGCTCAAGGTGGCTTGATTTCCAGCTCACCCTGGGAAGGGGTGGAAGGGGCATGGCATAGGGTAGGGGAGCTGTTACCCTTATAAAGGAACTTGGTGAGCCAGTTCCTATTGTAGGGTTGGGGCTTAAAAGGGGCTGTCCTCAGTGGGGCCTCAGGCCACCCAGCCCAGCCCTGCAGCTCCCCAGGAAGGCCTGACTCCCTTTCCTTGGGGCAGATCCCCTCATCAGCCCCTCCTGGCCAGCCCCCTCCTCTCAGCTCAGAGACCTTTTTCCGGAGTCCCTCCCTCGATTTCCCCTAGCAGAGTCTGTCCTCCAAGTCTGGCATGGTGCCTACAACTCTGGTCTCCTCCCCCAGCTCTTGGCCAGCACCACCCAGCCCAGGTCAGCTTCCCCAGGGTCCCCTCCCCAGCCATGGGCGATAGAGATGGCTCCCCTGGGCCCTCCCATCCATGGTCCCAGAACACCCTCCCCAAGTCTGCCCACCCAAACTCACTTGCTCCTCCAACCCCCACCTCACAGCCCTGCCTACCCTGTGCCCCCAGGAAAGCGCCTTCAGCTGGGGGAGGGGTCGGGTACCCCCTCCCCCTCACTCCCTGCCCATGGGGCAGCGTGCTCAGCCTGGTGATGTGGTAGCGGCGGGTGGGGGGGGCTGTCTGGACACAGGCCCCTTTGTGCCCAGCCCGACTTGGCTGCTTAGTATGAGGCTCAGCTGCTCCCAGATCCTCACCCAGAGGGGAGAGGGGAGGCTTTGGAGGGGCTGGGACTGGGGGGCCCTGGACTCGAGCTCCCTCTCAGTGTCCCACCTCTCGGATGTTGGCAGCAGCTCCTCAGGTGGGCTGGTACCCCTGGCACGGGGTGCTGGGGGGCTGGTGAGGGACGCCCCGCTTGGCACCCTCTGGCAGCCACTCCTCCCTTCTCTCCTTCTCTGCCAGGCCTGCTAGCAGCTCCTGCCAGCAGAGGGGAAGCCCAGGGTGGGGGTGGGGGCTTGGAGGGTCCATGGTGTCCCCGCTGGGAGAGGCCCAGAAGGTCAGGCATGGGAGCACAAATGCCTTTCTGATGGTAGCTTCTCTCCTGTCCCCACAGAATGGTGCTGTGCCCAGCGAGGCCACCAAGAGGGACCAGAACCTCAAACGGGGCAACTGGGGCAACCAGATCGAGTTTGTACTGACGAGCGTGGGCTATGCCGTGGGCCTGGGCAATGTCTGGCGCTTCCCATACCTCTGCTATCGCAACGGGGGAGGTACCCGGCGGGCACAGGGCAGGGACCACCCACTTGGATAGAGCCTACCCACCAAGGCCTGGGCTACCCCCTCCCTGGCACAGACCCCACTCCAGACAGGCTGGCCTCTGGCTCTCCTCTTCTTCACCCCCTCCCTGGCTTAGGTACCCTTTACTAAGGCACAAACCACTCCCCCACCCCGACCCTGGCTATCTGCTGTTTGGGCCTGACCCTGCTAGCCTGCTCCCTCGAGGTGAGGAGTGGTGGAGAAAGGCACCCCAAACTCCCAAGATTCCCAGTCTTATACCCCCTGTGTTTCAACAACCCCCTAAATGGTTCAGGGAATTTGAGGATCCCAGTGACTCATGTTTGTGAAATTGTGTGGTTAAGCCATCAAAGCCCACCCTCACATGATGGCTCTGGGGCCAGGGTTCTGCTCAGGAAGCCTGTGTCAAATTCAAAAACAGGCTGCGGGGAGGATACCTCAGACCCAGGCTCCTGCTCAGTGCGTGGCTCACCCTCCTCGGGTCTCAGCCAATCGCAAAGGTTTTGCTGTTGGGTGCTCAGCAGGAAGAGGGTGGGAGCCCCCAAGCCCACCCTGAGCCAGCTCTCTCCCTGCCTGCCAGGCGCCTTCATGTTCCCCTACTTCATCATGCTGATATTCTGTGGGATCCCTCTCTTCTTCATGGAGCTTTCCTTCGGCCAGTTTGCAAGTCAGGGCTGCCTGGGGGTCTGGCGGATCAGCCCCATGTTCAAAGGTGAGACCTGGGTGGGGTAAGCGCACACACACACTCACGTGCACGTGCATACTTGCACACACACACGGGCTTCTGGGGGCCTACTCACCCATCTGTACAAACACTACCAACCCCCACGGAGCCCCTGTGCTGACCTCAAGCCCTACATCAATGGCCAAGGCCATGGATACGTGCTGGGATCCATGTTTACTTGGCCTCCACCTTCCCCTCCTACCACGTGTATACACAAAGCCCCTTTGCCCCCCAACATGCCCCCAACAAGGCCTTGACCTATCCCTTCTGTGGCCCTCCATAACAGCCCTCCCCTTAAGCACTTCGAAATTAACCTCCTTCAGCTAGATGTGCACTGCTCCCACTCCTTCCCCTCTTCCAGGTGTGGGCTACGGCATGATGGTGGTGTCTACATATATTGGCATCTACTACAACGTGGTCATCTGCATTGCCTTCTACTACTTCTTCTCGTCCATGACTCACGTGCTGCCGTGGGCCTACTGTGGTAACCCCTGGAACACACCTGACTGTGCTGGAGTGCTGGATGCCTCCAACCTCACCAACGGCTCCCGGCCTGCTGCCCTGCCTGGAAACCTTTCCCACCTGCTCAACCACTCCCTCCAGAGGACCAGCCCCAGTGAGGAGTACTGGAGGTGAGGCCCCACCGGGCCTGGGCCGGGGGGGACACCTGGTGCCAAGCCTTGGCCCTCCCTCTCACCATAGGGCAGCTTCCTGCAGACTAGGGAGGGTGCCGGGAATGGAGCGAGGTAGAGGGGCGTGAAGAGGTGGAAGGAGTTTACAGACTAGTTCAGGAGAAGAGGCTGACACACCAGCGGGTGATGGAAGGCAAGATGTTGAGTTGAGAATCCTTACAAAGTGCAGTGAGGGAGGCCCGGCAGTCAGGCAGGTCCTCAGAGGAGAGTCAGGGGAAAGGGAGATGGCTTCCTGGTGAGAGTAGCACAGCCGAAGCCCTAGGTCCCAGATGAGCAGAGGCTGGTCCTGAGACTGCGGGGAAGCTGTTCTGATGTAACAGGTGTGTGGAAAAGGCATGGGCCATAAAGTGGACCAGGCAGGGCTGCCAGCCTTCTTGGAGAATGTATGTGAATTAGACTAACTGCTGCAGAGCAAAGGGAGCCATAGAAGTTTCCTGAGCACAGGGCTGTCGTCATCAAGCTGTGCATAGGGAAGAGAGCCTGGCATTCCTGTGCTCTGTGGTGACGGAGACTGGAGTCTTGGGGCTGGCTGCAGGGAAGCTGTTGCTGGAGGTGTTCTGGAACACCTTGTCCCAATGGGGTGGGTGTAAGGGCACAGTAGGACGTCCTAAAGGAAATTCCCCATGTCCCTGTGGGAAACCCATGGGAAGAGAGTGTTGGGGGCCTGTGGGTAGGCTGCGTTAATTCATTCCACATTTATAGGGTCTGCTCTTCCAGGCCCTGTGTGCTCATGGGGTCTCAATGGCCCAGAGTCCCTGCCCTGAGGAGTTCACGATCTAGGGAGGAGACAGGCAGCTGATCATATTAGGGCAGGTACCTAGAAGCCAGTATGTTCAAGGGTGTGGTAGGGGGACACAAGGGGGGTGGTCAGTTCTGAGAGGATGGGGGCAAGAGGAAGTGGTCCAGAAGGCTTCCCAAGGAGGGTGGAGGGAGGTGTAGAGGGGATTGGGAGAGACACAGGCAGCTAAGCCGCGGCCAGGAAGTGGCAAGCTGGAGACAGGTGAGACTGAGTATTGAGACAGGAGAGGCCAGAGGCATCTTAAGATACAGGGCTTCCCATGCCAGGCCGAGGGTTTGAAGTTTCTCCGCCAACTGGTAGACAGACATAGGGGAGATGGCCAAGGTCCCGGGGAGACTTGAAGTCCTAGCAGGTCAACGTCTTCTAAGCCTGGTCCCAGTGCTCAGACCCTGCAGGGCCCAGCTTCCCTGTGCCAGCCTCTGTGCTGCGCCACAGACATTCAAGGACAGCTAAGATGTCACTACCCGCAGGGGCTCATGGTGTAGACAGCAGAGCTGCTGCCTCCCAGGGAGGGGCAGGCAAAATTACCTCCGGGCAGACTCAGCCATTCATTCGCTGGACAGATCATTTCTTGAGCACCTAGTAGGTACTAGACACTGCACTCAGACAGAATAAGGAGTAAGACACAGATCCTGCCCCCATGGTGGTCACATCCTGAAAGAACTAAGCAAATAAGTGCCCAGTTAGGCATTCTACTACTATGTTTGAGGCACGGCGTGGACTGGACAACTTGATCTAGACTAGGGGTGAACCTGGGAGGACACAGCCTCACCCACACCCATGGGCTGCCCCAGAAGCTCTCACCCCAGAGGCTATCTGCCAGGGAGTCCCAGCTGGGTAGGGCCACCCAGGGCAAAGCTCTGGAGATTTTATCCAGTGCAATTAGAGGAGAATAGCCCTCAAAGCAAACTGGTCATGGGCAGGGTGGGGGTGCCCACTGGGTGGCCGATTGAACTCTCCTCAGGGCTGGAGCCAGGCCTGCCTGACTCGCCACTGTCCCAGACAGGACTCTTTCCCTGCAGGGTGGCTCCCTGCTGCCCCCTCCTGGAGAGCCTGGGAACATGAGCCTTGAGAGGGCTGCCCAGGCTGGCTTCAGCAAGGAAGTGAGGAGAGCAAGCAACCCCATTTCCTGGGCACCTACTGTGTGCCAGGAGTGTTATTTCCTAGAGTGTTATCCCTATGTTTCAGATTCGGAGACTGATACTCAGAGGTTAAGGAACTAGGCGGCAGTGCTGTGTCAGGATATATATGTTCCTCTGTGCCTGGTGCCTGGTGTGAATTAGGCCAATGATACTCTGCAGGTGTTTGTTTTTTTACTTTTTTAAAATGTTTTATTTATTTTTGAGAGAGAGGTAGAGACAGCGTGAGCAAGGGAGGGTCAGAGAGAGAGGGAGACACAGAATCTGAAGACAGGCTCCAGGCTCTGAGCTAGCTGTCAGCACAGAGCCCTACGCGGGGCTCAAACCCACAAACTGTGAGATCATGACGTGAGCTGAAGTCAGACGCCTAACCCACTGAGCCACCCAGGCGCCCCACTGCAGGTGTTTTTGATCCACAGTCTCCCACCCCCCTTTGGAAAGCTGTGTGATCCCATTTGAGCCCCCCAACAACCTTGTTTGGAAGCTCAGGCACATAGTATAAAATATTCCCATTATACAAGTGAGGAAAACAAGTCAGAAGAAAGATTAAGAGACTCCTCTGAAACAAGAGAAGCTCAGAGGCAGATTTCCGAGCCCAGGTCTGCCTCTTGCTCACCCTCTGGCCCACGGTCTCCTCTCTCTCTTCATCCCTTTGGTCTTGTTTTAACGTCCTCTGTGTGCTGGTCTGATTCTAGTCTGTAGGCCCTAAGTTCATGGCCATGCCCTCGCCTCCACAGCCTGGGGTGCACAGCAGAGCACTGAAACCCAATGGGACTTGGACCCCGGCACTCCTCTCCCAGCATCTTCAGGGCAGCTCTGGAGTTGCACAGATCTCACTCAAATCGTGGCTCTGCTGCTTTATCAGATGTCTGGCCTTGGGAGATCAACAAACCTCTCTCAGTCATAACTATTCATCCATTAAATGGGAAGAGTCACAACACCTACCTGGTTATTATAAAGATGAAATGAGATAATGCGGCATAAATACTAAGAATAGTGATGGGTTTTCAGTAAGCATAGTGACATCCACTGCTGGAGATGCAAAGAAATAGATTAGGGTGCTTTGTTTTCAAGGAGCTTATCATCAGGTTGGGGAAATCAGTAAATAATGCAGAATGTGGGGCACCTGGGTGGCTCAGTCAGTTGGGCATCTGACCCTTGATTTGGGCTCAGGTCATGATCTCATGGTTTATGGGATCAAACTGCACTGTTAGTGCAGAGCCTGCTTGGGATTCTCTCTCTCTCTCTCTCTCTCTCTCTCTCTCCCCCGCCCCTCCCCCATGTTCCCTCTCAAAATAAATAAACATTTAAAAAAATAATGCAGAATACCTCCGGAGATGTTATGCATCAAGAGCCAATCTATAAATATGTTGGGTTCCAAAAGTTCTTAGGTTACTTGATCTCAAAAGCACATGGTCCCAAAACAAAACAAAAAAATAAATATGGTGCCATAAAAAGAAAGGTCGAATTCATTATTTAATTTTTAACTCCCAATATTGTAAATGTTGTACCCTGGCAAATAAGATAAATAATTAAAAATAATAAATAATGTAAGACACTACCAGTTTAACATATATAATTAGACAAAGTTGAAAGAGGTCTTTGGAACAAGAAATGATGTCTTTACTTTGAATGCTGTTGCTTGAAGTAAAGGAACTCTGAGTAATGGCAGTAGAAGGACCCTTGGCTATTCTGGAGGGCAGAGCTTCCCAGCCGCAGGTGCCCTGAACGGGTGTGCCCTGTTGGCTGGGGCCAGGGCAGCCGGGAGCTCCCATCCCGGTTGCCTTCAGCTTTGAGTGCCCTTGTCTGCTTACCCCAATGGCCCCAAAGTATTTTGTGTGTGTGTGGTATGAAGGAAAAAAGATTGGAAAGCACTGTTGAAGGGGCCCAGGTGCCTCTTCTTCATAGGGCCACAGCTCCTGAACTTCTCCCATCCCTTTGCCTTTGGTTCCCCCATTGACTAATAGCCCAGAGAAGGTGTAAGGCAGGACCTGGCTCTGATGCCTGTTCAATGTACCGTCTCAGTGGTGGGAGTTGGTCAGGAAAGGTACGTGTTGAACAGCGCCCTCTGTCGGTCTCAGTGTGAAGGACAGCCTCCAGGGAAGATTTGAGGCTGCGAGGAGGCCAAGCAAACAGCAAATCCCAGGCCTGGCAACATTTTCCTGTGAGGGGACAGAATAACATCGCATCACAAGGTATTAAAAATGTTGCCATGAGGTTTGAGGACTGATTTGGAAAAAAAAAGTGAAAATAGCTGAGAATGATAGAGGCCCGCCTAGGAGCTATCCTAAGAAGTCCTACCTGCAAGAGGGGACAGAAGGGAGCCTGTGTTTACCTAAATTCATCTACATATTATGCTAGGTTGGTGATATTATGACCATTTTGTGAGGAAACTGAGGCTCAAGAGCTTGTCTCTTGCTCTTTACTTCTAGTCTGCCTCCCTCCCCAGACCCTCTCCTTTCTTTTTTTTTTTTTTTTATTATTTATTTCTAGGAGAGAGAGAGAGACAGACAGCGTGAACAGGGGAGGGTCAGAGAGAGAGGGAGTCACAGACTGAAACAGGCTCCAGGCTCTGAGCTGGCAGTCAGCACAGAGCCCGACGCGGGCTCGAACCCACGAACCGCGAGATCATGACCTAAGCGAAAGTCGGACGCTTAACCGACTAAGCCACCCAGGCGCCCCTAGACCCTCTCCTTTCTACCTCCTGGTCCATTTTACCAGTGTTCATTCATTCATTCATTCATTCATTTGTTCATTCATTCATTCAAACAGTATTTATTGAGTACTTTTCTGTTTCAGTCACTTTTCTAGGCACTGGGGGTGCTAGGTACTCCTGCCTTTGTAGAAGATGGATGACACACAAAATAAATAGATAAAATAAATAAGTTTTTAAAAAAAGGAGACATGGGCCATGGAGGAAAATATAACAAAGAACTGGGTGAGGA
The DNA here is from genome assembly GCA_017311185.1 of Proteles cristata cristata. Classification (NCBI taxonomy): domain Eukaryota; kingdom Metazoa; phylum Chordata; class Mammalia; order Carnivora; family Hyaenidae; genus Proteles; species Proteles cristata. The sequence goes on along the minus strand of JAESUZ010003710.1, from coordinate 150,170 downwards.
GTGCTGGGCTGGGGCCGGATTGCAGTTCAAAGCAGGGTAGCCAGAAAAGGCCGCCTTTGCAAAGAGAGTACCCTGAGTAAATACTTGAAGGAAATGAGAAGGGAGGAAGCCATGTTGACAAACCCAGCTGCAGAATTTGTGGGGTCCAGTGTGAAATGAACATATGGGGCCCCTTGTTCAACCGTATTAGGATTTCAAGATGTCAGTGGCAGAGCATTAAATGCAGCACAAGGCCTGCTAAGCATGGGGCCCCATATGACTGCACACGTCTCACACGCATGTGTGCAAATGGATGTTTGAGGGAAAGAGCACGCCAGATGGAGGAAAGAGCACATGCAGAGGCCCTGAAGGAGGGGTGTTCCTGGCATGATTAAGGAACTGCGAGGAGCCCAGTGCAGCCACAGCAGGCGGATCGGGTGGGAAGACAGGCGATCGGAGAGGTGGCAGGTAGGGGGCAACAAGGCACTTAGGGCCTTGCAGCCACTGTAAGGACTTAGGCTTTTCCATGGTGAGAGATGGGAGCCGCTGCGAAGTTTTGAGTCAAGGAGAGAATGTGAACATGCGCCTATAAAATCCCTTCAGAAGCTTCCCATTGCTCTCAGGATAAAATTCAAACTTCTCAGCCTTGACTTCATGGCTTCTTATAACCTGGCTTCTTCCTATCCTGCATCCTTCTCGATTCCCTTTACCGTCTGCTCCAGCCTCGCTGAGCTGCTGGCATGCCCAGGCTAGGCCGTGTTATTTTATGACTCCCTGTCCTGCTACACACCATTGCCCCAGGTTGGCAGGCACTTCCTCTTCCCAGTTCCTCAAACCTTAGCTCTAGCCTCACCTCTTCCAGGAAGCCTTCCAGTGTGCCCCTCCCCATGGGATTGAGATGCCCTTCCTGGTGGTACCCACATGCCTGATTCAGGTCTCTCTGTGGAGCACCTAGCACAGGGCCTGGCACATAAGTGTCCGGTCAGTTGAAAGGGCACTGCTGGTGTGGCATAGGGTGCCAGATAGAGCCACATGCACCTAGGGGAGGACTTCTAGTTCAAGCCTAGGCCTACACACCCCAGGGCCTCCCGTCTCTACTTAGTGCTCCACCACCTCCCTCTGTTCATCAGAGATGGAGAAGACCAGTGTGGGTGAAAAGCTCACAGAAGGCTTCCTGGAGGAGGTGACGCCTGATAGGATGTGTCCAGTCTAGGGGGAGAGGATATTACTGAAGGGAGAAGTACATAAGCCAGGGCCTAGGATGGGCCTGAGTAGGAAGTGAGACCTCCACACCCAAGGAGCTGAGGAGGCTGGCCTCCAGGTGCCCTTGAGGGTTCTGGGGGAGGCTGCAAGCAGCGGAGCCTTAGAGCAGCAGACAGAAGGGGTAAGGCGGGGTGAGCTGGGTCTGGGGCCTTACAGTGGCACCCTTCTCATACGTGCTGGGACCTCACGGGAAAGGGAGCTGCCAGGCTGGGCCCTGAACCTTGGGAATCTGTTGCTGGGCGTCGGGGTCTGGCCCTCAACAAGAGAGTATCCTCTTCCCCAGGCTCTATGTGCTGAAGCTGTCAGACGACATCGGGAACTTTGGGGAGGTGCGACTGCCCCTTCTTGGCTGCCTCGGTGTCTCCTGGGTGGTGGTCTTCCTCTGCCTCATCCGAGGGGTCAAGTCTTCAGGAAAGGCAAGTACCCCTCCCTCGGCGGGGTCTGTGCACACCCAGAATGATCCTGCCTCCCATGCCGGGGTTGTGAGCCGGGGGCAGGCGGTGATGAAGGGACATGAGAGGGGAAGAGGAGCCAGAGGGCCGGTGGTGGCTGCGGGGGGTGGGGGGGGCGGGCTGGGGAGGGGACGGCCAGGGCAGGGAGAGCTCGGAGGGGTCCAGCGGAGCCCGTCTTGTGCGCAGGTGGTGTACTTCACAGCCACCTTTCCCTACGTGGTGCTGACCATCCTGTTTGTCCGCGGCGTGACCCTGGAAGGAGCCTACACGGGCATCATGTACTACCTGACCCCACAGTGGGACAAGATCCTGGAGGCCAAGGTGAGCTGCGGAGCAGGACCTGGAAGGGGCAGGGAGGGGCAGAGAGGCGACTGCCTCTGACCGCAGCTGCTCTGCCCGTCGGCCCGCAGGTATGGGGAGACGCTGCCTCCCAGATATTCTATTCTCTTGGTTGCGCGTGGGGAGGCCTCATCACCATGGCTTCCTACAACAAGTTCCACAACAACTGCTACCGGTGAGACTCTCCCGGCCAGCCCGGGGCTGCCCCTCTACCCCACAGCCTTCCCCCAGGCTTCCCCGGACCCCCAGCTCCAGTGCAGCCTCCCAGACCCCCTGCTAGGGCGGGCCCTCCATTCCACTCATGGCCTTGAGGTCCTGGGAGTGCTGAGTCTGATCCAGTCACTGGAGTGCAGAGGGTGGGGACAGTGATGCCCCAGGGGTCTGTGAAGGCTCAAGAGCCTCAGCCCACTTAAAAAGGCTCAGAGCAGGGGCATCTGGGTGGCTCAGGCAGTTAAGTGTCTGACTTCAGCTCAGGTCATGATCTCACAGTTCATAAGTTCAAATCCCACATCGGGCTCACTGCTATCATCTCAGGGCCCACTTCAGATCCTCTGTCTCTCTGCCCCTCCCCCCGTTCTCTCTCTCTCTCTCAAAAATAAATAAGTAAACTTTAAAAAGTAAAGGCCCAGAGCAGACCAGAAAAGAGGTTGAGGGGATCTCTGTTCCTAGAACTTTCCACCTCAGTTCTCTCTGCCCTAACTGGGCAAAGGGAAGCAAGTTGCTCACCCTGAACCCTATTTTCCTCCCCATCAGGGATAGCATCATCATCAGCATCACTAACTGTGCCACCAGTGTCTATGCCGGCTTCGTCATCTTCTCCATCCTGGGCTTCATGGCCAATCACCTGGGTGTGGACGTGTCCCGTGTGGCCGACCACGGCCCTGGCCTGGCCTTCGTGGCTTACCCCGAGGCCCTCACACTGCTGCCCATCTCCCCACTCTGGTCCCTGCTCTTCTTCTTCATGCTCATCTTGCTGGGGCTGGGCACTCAGGTATGAGGAGTGGGACATGGCCCGTGGCTTGGGGAGGGAGGGGGCAGGGCCAGAGGCCAGGCCCCTGCTCTGATGGCCACATCCTGCAGTTCTGCCTCCTAGAGACACTGGTCACAGCCATTGTGGACGAGGTGGGAAATGAGTGGATCCTGCAGAAGAAGACCTATGTGACCTTGGGTGTGGCTGTGGCTGGCTTCCTGCTGGGGATCCCCCTCACCAGCCAGGTAAGACCTCAGGGAAAAGCTGGGCCGGGGTTGCCAGGGTAGGGGGGCAGAGTGGGTGAGGGAGCCCAGCCTCAGGCACCCCCGACTCAGCTGCCCACTGGCCCGTAGGCAGGCATCTACTGGCTGCTGTTAATGGACAACTACGCGGCCAGCTTCTCCTTGGTTGTCATCTCCTGCATCATGTGCGTGTCCATCATGTATATCTATGGTAAGTGCCTGAGCTCCTGTGGCCTCTTCTGGGCCCAGTCTCCCCCACTCCCCAGCCCTGCTGACACCGCTCTCTCCAGGGCACCGGAACTATTTCCAGGACATCCAGATGATGCTGGGATTCCCGCCACCCTTCTTCTTCCAGATCTGCTGGCGCTTTGTCTCTCCAGCCATCATCTTTGTAAGTTCCTGGGCTGGCCCCTCCCTCCCTGCTGCCCCCTGACGAGTGTCCTTCTCTTGGGAACCAGCAGAGGGAGAACAGGAGCCCATCCATCTGGCCAGAGCTCCCCACGGGGTCTCTGCACCCACAGCCTTGGCCACTGGGAGTCTGAGAGTCAAGGCGGAGACCCAGAAGCACCCAGGCACTGGCCTGGGGTGAGAAAGGGAGCAGAGAGCCCTGTATTTGACTGAAGACCATGCCCAGCCTTGGAAGGGGGAAGCCAGCTGGCAGCATCTGAGAACTGGCCCTCCCTGCCTCCTTGGCGTTCCTTCCTGGTATCCCCAGAGGGTCCTCAGGAACAATTAGTGATATTGGTGTCAGCTCCATCGGCCTTGCTGAGCTCCTGTCTCCAGTCCCTCTTAGCCGAGGTGCTTGGAGTACACGGTGTGAATGCATGCGTGTTCCAGAAGCGGGTGGTGCAAATCAGATGTCAGTTTGGGATCAGGGGCAACCTCTTAAGCCTTCCAGGCTTGGAAGAGAGAATATCTCCCCCAGCATTCAACACCTGGGAAACTCCCATCAGGGAGATGAATTGGTGGCGGGAACTTCCCCCATGGCTAGCAACCAGGCATTTTCTGCACAGTGTTCACGTATCAACTTATGTGATACAACTCTTGGGTCTCCTTATTATTCCCACTTTACAGATGAGGAAATGGAGGCACAGAGATGTTAGGTAATCGACCGAAGTTTACACCACTAATAAATGACAGAGCCTGCATTCAAAGTAGGTAGTCCAATCTGGAGCCTGCGTGCTGGGCCAGTGGTACACTGGGAGCACCTGCAGGAAGGGGGAGTGGCCCATGGACTAAGCACTATCCGAGTTTGCCCCTTTATGCTCAGGGGTGGGAGGAAGGGGCACAAAGCGTTTGACAGTGAAGTGGTCACTCCACAAAGAGGCAGGGCCATCTCGGAGTGACAGAAGGGTCAGCCCAGTGGCAAGGCCAGCATTCAGTCATGCTCCTGTCAAGCCCAGCTTCTCTGTGCCACAGGAAACTCAGCACCAGATTTCCACTTTGGCTCATGTTTCTGGGGGCGGGGGGGTGGGGTGGGGAAGGCCACTGAGGGCTGAGGCCTCCACCGCATGGGGTGTGGGATCTTCCCCGAGGCTGGCACAGGCACCAGCTCTGGCCACTGGCCCAGCTTTGAAATAGGAGGAACGGAAGCCTCCCATAAGTGGTGGGGAGCCAGGGAGGCCAGCCACTGCTGCCAATTGCTGTGCTCTCTGGGGGTTGTGGCTGAGGCCGTGCCCAGGGCCAGCCTGTGGGGAGCTCATCTCTAGAACTCCGAGGAGGCTGCCACCCTGGGCAGAGACCTGGGGTACCGACCAAGGCAGGGAAGGAGGCAGGAAGGAGATGGGCACAAGAAGGTTCCAGAGGGGCAGCCCCGGCCTGGGTCCAGTGTCTCTGCAAGATTGTGGCAAAGTGGGCAGTGCCCTCTCTGTGCTCAGAAAGACAGGCTGGAGTTACCTGAAGGTGAGGACTCCAGGCTCTGGGGACTCATGTTTCTGGGCTGTTGCGTCTTCTCTGGGGGCTTTACTTCTTTATATTTCCGAAAAGCTCTTTTTACAAACCATCTTTCCGTCCCCTGAATTAAGGGATCAGGATCTAGCTCCATTCAGGAAACTTGTTATAAGCTTTTACTATGTGCAGCATCCCAGGAGGGTCCCCCAATGGATGTGGGTCTTGCTCTCCTGAATTTGGTCACTGGGATGCAGCTGATGGCTCAGGAGGCCAATGCTGAGCCCTCCTGGTGAGTGGCGCACACATACCCAGGCCCTCTGGGTGGTCCATGAGCCACCTGCCCATCTTTCTGGTTTCTTAGGTTTTCACTGTTGCTGCTGTGGCCCCAGGCTACACTTCCCGCCCCACTCATTTCTTTCCACAGTGGCTCCTGGCCTCCAGCCTGACATTCACCATTTTTAGCCTTTGGGGCCTCCCCGGGCTGTCACTGTCTCTTCGGTCATAGGGCTTCACGCTTCCCATTGCTCCCACCTCTCTGCACAAGTCAGCTCAGATCAGCAAATAAGGCTGTGCCAGGCACTGTGCTGGGCTCTAGAGACCCAGAGCGGATGCAACCCCAGGAGCTCCCAGGCTATGGGAAACATTGAACCCTTAGTAGACGGAAAACGCCATTGAGAGCCCTTTCAGAAAGAGGGATGAGAAATCTGGAGAGCTTCTTGAAGGAGGTGACATTTGCACAGCGTCTGACAAAAAGAAAATGTAGAGGATTCTCCAGAATAAATGAAGAGGGAGGAAAACGCTGGGTGCAGCTGAGACATTGAGACCAGGGTAATGTGGCCAGAAGGATGAGCTGAGGTCTCGATGTGAGTTGGTAAAAGCCCTAAGGCCAAGGATTTGGTCTTACTTCAGTAGGCAATAGGGAGCGTTGCGAATCTTTGAGCAGAACTGACTGACTTGAAAGGGAACATCGATTGTTCCCTGGCTGGTTCAGGATTATGGTGAAGATGGACCTCTCCTCTTCCACGATGCTTACCTGCCCACCATGCCCGGACCCCTGGCTCCATCCACTTCTTCTACTACCCAAAACTTGACATTGCCCCTGCCCTTCCCAAAAATGTCTCTTTCTAGTTTGGGCAACTGGAGAGGAAAGGAAGGGGTACTGAGAGGAGGACCAAGCCCTGGGGAAGGGTGGGCGTGGGAAGTACTGGGCAGGCCTCATGTGCACTCCCATCCCTCCTCTCTGCAGTTCATTCTCATCTTCACGGTGATCCAGTACCAGCCCATCACCTACAACCACTACCAGTATCCAGGCTGGGCTGTGGCCATCGGCTTCCTTCTGGCTCTGTCCTCTGTCATTTGCATCCCTCTCTATGCCCTGTTCCAGCTCTGCCGCACAGAGGGAGACACCCTCCTCCAGGTGAGGGGGAGGGGCAGTCAGCAGCTGGCTGAACCGGGAGGGGGTGGGTGGATGGGGCTTAATGGCTTCTTTCTGAAGTGCCCTGCCCACCCCCCATGTCTACCTCTCCTGTAGCGTTTGAAAAATGCCACAAAGCCAAGCAGAGACTGGGGCCCCGCCCTCCTGGAGCACCGGACTGGGCGCTATGCCCCCACCATACCGCCCTCTCCTGAAGATGGCCTCGAGGTCCAGCCGCTGCACCCAGACAAAGCCCAGATCCCCATGGTGGGCAGTAACGGCTCGAGCCGTCTGCAGGACTCCCGGATATGAGCACAGCTGCCTGGGGAGTGCCCCACCCCCACCCATGCTCCCACCACAGAGACTGGGGAGGCAGGGGACCGGTGTCACCACCTGCCCCTGCCATGACCTGGCCAGGGCGGCTGCTGTCACCTTGGCCACCACTGGTAGCGTGGTCATTTGTGCTCATGTCCCCAGTGTTTACAAGTCCTTTGGATGCCAAGATGGCAGCTGGGGATGGGTGTGGGCATTGGGAGGATTGATGGGGGGGGGCCCCAAAGCACTTTGGAGGGGTCTCAGGCCAGGTCCCCAGAGATCTGCTGGGCTTTACATGGCCTCTGATGCCCCCACACTCTGCCCTGAGCTGAGGTTCTAGGTTGGCCCCCTACCTTTCCCCCTCCTTAGGCCTCCAGCCTCCTGACCAGTGTTCCTGCCGTCAGAGCAGACCCCAGCTCTGCCCAGGCAAATTTGGGTCTTCCTACCTGGTAGCAGGGTGAGGGGCTAAGGGGCTGTACAGTGTTACTTGTCAGGCTATGCCACCCAGCCCTGTTTGTCTGTGTAATTATTTTTGTAAAAATTGTATTATCGTGGTTGCCATCCCCATGCCCCCAGCCTTGGGCCCCCTCTGTCTTCCAGGCCTGCCTGGACCTCACTTGGCTGCTCTGGGGTCTCCACACCTCATTCCAGCCCTGGCTGTCAGGCCCAGCCAGCAGAGGCCCATGACCCAGCAGCCTCCCCAAAGCACTAGTTTCTAGGGGGTAGGGGTGGGGTGCTGCTCAGCAGGAGGTTTGAACCCAGAGCCCTGGGGAAGGGGACCTTACATGAAACCCCCTTGCCCTCCTTCCACCAGGCGAAAGGCCCAGGCTTCCCAAACTGGGCTGCCCTTGTTCACGTGCCAAATGGCCCCAGCCTGCGTGCTCCATCCCCTCTCTGGAGCCAGAGTTCCCTCCCCCAAGCCCTGCAGTGTCCGTTTGTCCGTCCTCTGTGCCCCTCTGTGCAGTGACAGCCCCGGAAGAGCCGCCTCTAATCCTCTGTAGCAATAATGGTGCACTGCCCACCCCTACCCATCCGTGCACCACTAGGATTTTAAAGTCCATAGATTTTAATGAAATTTCTATTCCTGTCTCTGAGCTGCTGCTGTGCTTTGTGTGAGTCCCCCAGGGGGACAAGAGTCGGGGCTGGGATGAGACCCCTGCCTGCCAAGAGTTTGTGGAGGGCTGGAAGAAGAAAGGCCAAAGGCTATGATTGTCAGAACCAGACACTAGGGACTTGGGAGGGGGTGGGGCAAGGGTCAGACGGACAGACAGCCTTGGCGTCCTGGCAAGGGCTCATCCAACCAAGACTAGATCTGAAGCAGGCTGGGCACGGCAGCTGAGAGGTGGATGGGGTGAGTTCCACCACGAGCCGAAGCCTACTTTGTGGCCGGTCACTCAGGTCGGGGCCTGGGGTGCTGTACTGGACAGTGGAGGTGAAGCTGGCCTTTTCCCGGGGCTGCACTGGAGCTTCCGTCCCCAGCGGCAGGTGGTAGTCAGGCCTTGGGGTCGGGGGCAGCGCTCCAGAGGAGGGGCAGGCAGGCAGCACCGGAGTGGCCCTGCCCAAACTCCAGAAGCCCCACGGAGGCACGGCAAGGGTCTGAGACCCTTGGAGGATCCCGCGGGCTGCTGCCTGAACAGCGAAGAGTAGCTGTGAGTGAGCAGTGGCCTGACCCTGGGCCCACCCTATCCAGCCATCCACCTGCTCTGGTTTACCTGCGGCTGGAGGAGACACAGGAAGGCCTCAGAGCCCCCTGCAGCTCCCGTTGCATGGCTGCCTTCTGTTCCCGTAGCTCTGGAAGACAGGTATATCTGAGTCACAGCATCCAGCACTTCTGGGGTGTGTACAGTGTGGGGCAGGAAGCAGGAGGCTGGGTGCACTGGAGCCTACTCGGAATCCTCACCTGCCAGGGTGGGCTCTAGGATCACCTCAGAGGGTCGGGATGCCCCTGTATACTCCTCTTCCAGGCAGCGCTGTGGAGAGAGCTGGCTCAGTGCCCCGGCCTTAGGTAGGGGTGGGGCAGGGCAGGATACAGAGGCCAAGATCCCCATGGCAGGAACCCAAAACCGGCCCAGGCAGTTCCTGGGGGGGGCAACCCCCCGCCCCCTCCCAAAAAGCCCAGCTTGGTAAGGTGGTGGCTGGCTTGGACTCAGACTTAGGGAAGGGGAGGAGCCAAAGACCAGGGGCAAATTCAGCCAGTTAATCTAAAAGTGCTGACCTTGGACTTAGGGGCTCAACTAGAATCTTCTGGATTCACACACACACACACACACACAGGGAACATGCACGTGCGAGAAAGGGACACAGGACTCAGACACCTTTACATGCACATACGCACACGGACATACACGTACGTGGGTTCCACACACCAGGTGAGAGGCAGATGTGTCTACACTCAACAGAAGGGCTCTGGGCAAGGAAGCCCAGGGCTGCAGCTCACCTGTAGGATGGGGATCATCCTCTCCAATGTGTGACACTCCTCCTCCAGGAGCCTCCTGGGACACATGGGAGTATGGCAGCCAGGACCAGTGCCACAGGATGGTCTCAGCTAAGCCCTCCACACGGCCCTAACCTCCAGCTTTCACCTCTGCCAGGCCCTCCTTCCTCAGCCCACCTGCTCTCTGTGGTCGCTGATGGCCCAGCCTTCCAGCCCCCCACCAGCCTCTCCCTGCAGGATGTGTCTGCCCCTTGCCTACCTCACAGTGCCCACCATCCTCTCTATTGCACAGGCCTGGGCCTGCCTCCATTCTTCCCTGCATCGTGGCCATTCCCCTGCCCAAAACCCTTCCGTGGTTCCCTGCCTCAGGATAAAAATCCTCGGGGCTCAGCACCTGCTGGCATCCATCGTTAAGCATGTCCTGGCAGTGACTGCACAGGCCCTGCAGCGACCTGCCCTTTCCACCTCTCAGCCTTCCCCTTCTGGTCTCCCTGCCCAGGTGTGCGGCCTCCTCCTCTCTCACAGGCCAGTCCCAGTACTTCAAGACCAGTCCCAGGCCCATCCTCCCTGTCTCCACCCTCACCAAGCACGCTCAGGGGCCTCACCGCAGGTGTCTGGCGACCTGGTCGATGCTGGACACGTTCAGCTGGTCCTTGATGACGCTGAGGTCCCTCTGACTGCTGCTGGCATTTGAGGCCAATATCACCCTCCCGATGTTGCCTCACCCCAGGCCTTCAGGACATGAATGCCCCTTCTCCTAGACAATTCTGTGTCTTTTCTCACAAAGGCAACATAACGTAGTACAAAAGGGGGGGAGCTCTGGAGCCTGGGTTTGCAAATGGGCTCTGCCACCCTTCAGTGTGTGTGACCTTATGCAAGTCGGTTATCCCTTCTGAATTTTAGTTTCCTTGTCTGCAAAAGGGGCCACTGCTCCCCATAGAGTTGCGTGAGAACTAGAAATAAGTGGCTGCTTCCACCTATGAATGTGCTCCTTTCTCCCTTATCTCATTTGGTCCCCAGTGCTCTCTAGCCCAGCCCTCACTGGTCCATACACGTGGTTGTAGGTCCAGCTCCAGGCCAGGAACTTGCCCGTGGAGCCATGTGGAACCCACCATCTGGCTGGGGCCCTCTGCTAAGCAGGGACAGATCCCTCCTCTCCTACCACCACTTTACCTGGATTCACCAGTTCTCATCTGGAATATCTCCTGTTCTGGCAAATTACACCCAGGCTCCTCCAGGGCAAAGCGCAGGACCCTGGGGCTATACTGGATCCAAGCCTGGGTCTGGTCTCTGCAGAAGGTCACAGAAGGAAACTCAGAGTGTCCTTCCAGGGAACCCTAGGAAGGCGATCCTGGACCCTTATGAGGCACAGGGCTAGCCCCTCTTAGTTTTGCTGTGAGGCTTAGCTCTAGGTCTGAGGTTCCCACCTGCCCTCGCAGATGGCTTTCCGGCGGAGTCCTTGGAGCAGCTGCCTCAGTTCCTGGCGCACGAGGTCTCTTAGGAGGGGTGGTGGTGCCAGAAGGGAGGAGGGGTCAGAGGTGGGGCGGGAGCCAGAGGCTTGGGAGGATCGAGCCTCACGGAGCAGTGACTGTAGCGTTCCCACCTGCAAGGAGAGCTGGGACACCTTGAGACTGGGGAGAGAAGTGAAGGGCGTGAAGGGGGCTGGGGGACTGAGGGGCAGAGAGGAGTCAGAGGGCTGGGTGGACAGTGAGATGAAGCAAGATCTCAGGAGTAATCGGGGCAGGGCCAGGGATCTGGAAGAGGTGGGGAAAATCACCAGAGTCGTGGGACAGGCCTAGAATGTGGCCCATCTGCCCACTCCCCACCTCTGCCCGCAGTTCCAGGCTCAGGTCCACCGTCGTCTCCCCCAGAATCCTCTTCACTTCGGGCTGCTCCGGGTGCGGAACGTGCTCCTCTACCAGCTCCCACAGCGACTGGGAGTCCCAAGGCATGGCCCGTCCGCGCCGCCCCTTGGCGACGAGCGGCCCCAGGCTCCGACCTGCAGAAGAGCAGGTCGGAGCGCGGCATTACTACCCGGCTGGTAGTCCAAGGCTGGGCCCGGCGCCCGAGCCCGTGGCGTTCGCCGGCCTCTCCCAAGCCCCACCCTTGTCCTGCCGCCAGTCAGCGACTGGAATTACTGGGTTGGGAGCATCGGTCTCTGGCGCTGTCCTTTCTTCTGTCCCGCTTCTGGCCGACTCTCGGGGGCCGCGATTCCCGGTCACCGCCCCCCGGAGCCGGGTAGTGGGGACCAGGGCCTTAGCCCCGCCTCTTCCGCGCGGCCGTCACCCGGGAAACCGCGCCGCTACCCAGGCCCCGCCCCCAGCCATTCCCGGCGGGGAGGGCGGCGCCAGCTCTCGGGGAGTCGGACCCACAGCGGAGGTAGGTGTTTGGGAGTCGGACCATCCACAGAGCTCTGACGCCAAGCACTCTAGGCTCATCTCTGGGCAGCATTCGGCTTCGGGGCAGGTGGGAAGAACCCAGAAACAGGAATCCCCCGGGGATTATTACTTCGTTGCCTCTCCTAGCACCGAGGCAGCGGCAGAGTAAACCTTTCCTCCTAGGGCCGGCGGAAGTCTCGAGAGCGGCTGCGCTTGGAGGCGCTTGGGGGACCAGGACGGCTCCGGCTGGACAGACGGATTGGGCCAGGAGCCCTCCCACAGCACACACAGAGATCTAGATCCCCAACCCCAAGCGGACACAGGGGCTGCTCCATTCACGTTTTTTACTAAAGCACCCACACAAGTTTCTGTGCAATGTACAAACAACGAGCCGGCCCTGGGGCTACTGCCTTCTCTCTGAGACAGGGAGGCGGGACCCTGACTGACTGATCTAAGCCCCGCCTGCCCCGCATGCAAAGCCCAATCCCAAGATCCCAGGCAGCGACACAGCACCCCCTCTGGTCCCCTCCTGGGGCTGCTCCTCAGCAGGGGGCGCACCAGAGTTTGCCCCTACAATGTTGAATGAAAAAGGTTTCCCCTCCCCTGGGAGTACGGGGGATCCCCAGATCTGAGAAATCCCCCTGGAAGCCACACTGCCCCCTAGTCGTACCTCCCACTCTTCCAGGCCCTAGGGGACTCAAGGGGGGAGAAACTGAGGCACAGAGAGGTGGAGTGACCTAGCCCAGGCCACTCGGTGAGGCAGTGTAGGGGCTGGCCCGACCCTGACAGTGAGGGAGGGCTGGGCTGGGGAGGAAGGGGCAGGAAGAAGGGTTGACCCCAGAGAGGGCCACACTTGAGGGGCTTGCCCAGGTTGGAAGTCCCCCAACGTAGGTTCTGAAACTTTCAGGTGCAGCTGCAGGGGGGGCCTATCGAAGGCCCTCCGAAAACAGAGCCCACAGTCTCAGTCCTGGGGGATCCCCCACAGAGCAACCACCAGCCAGGCTATATAGGTCAGTCCTCTGGCAGGCAATCCTTGGCACTGGGAGCCTTTGTCCATTAGTATCAGCCCCGAGGGGGCCATGATGGGGGCCGCCCAATGTCCACTGTGATATTGGTGAAGAGCGGTTGCCGAGACACCTCCAAGACCTGGTACCGCACTGACCCGATGCCATCCCGCTTCATGGTCAGCTTCGTGTTTTGAATCTTGGTAAACCTAGACAGGATGGAAGTGGGTCCAGATCAGGGCTACCCAGTAAACCCAGTCTGAGATCTCTGGGGCTAAGGCTCAAACCACCCTGGCTTCTTCCAGGGATGACTCCATTCTCTCACCACCCCCCTCTGCCGGACAACTGCTTGGAGCCCTTTTGCTCTAGCATCTGCCTTCAAAACAAAGATCTTAACCCCTTGCATTCAGAACTGTGACACGTTCACAAATCTCTCATCGCAGACTTTTCTTCTAAGCTTTAGACCCAGACATGAATATCCCATAGGCACCTCAAATGTGATGTGTCTTGTGTTGGGGCATCATCTTCACTCCCCAAGCCCTTCTCTGTGCTATCTGTCCCCAGGTGCCAGGCTCTGCTCTAAGTACCAGAGACACAGCCATGAACAGGAAAGTAAGGTCCTTCCTCTCGTGGCAAGTCTATTCCACTAGGGGAGACATGTAACAGACAAGGAACACATCGGGGTGCTAAAGGGAACAGGAAAGGAAGACCAAAATGGCTGCCTTGGAAGGGGTGAGCATGTGACACGAAGCTGACAGCAGGGGGAAGAGCATTCAGGCAGAGGTAAGCATATGCTGACCCTAAACTGGAAATGAGAATTTGCAGAGAGTGGTTAGAGCTTAATGGGCCAACGGCTTAAGAATAGCCTGGAGGCTAGAGCATGTAGCGGCGGGGCTCTTTAAGTCAGAGGAAGCTGTTTTTTTTTTTATTCTGTGAGAGAACAGGGATTTTTAGCCCAGTGGTGGGGTGGGGGGCAGAGGACATGAACTACAGAAGGGTAAGGGGAAACAGGGAAGCTAGTGAGAGGCCACTGCCGTAGTCCAGGCAAGGTAACAGAGGCGGTGGAGGGAAAGGTGGATGGGCCCAGATATGCTTTGGGAATGGCATGCACACCACTTGCCGATGGCTTATTTATTTTTGGCTGATGGTTTGGACGTGTAGGGTGAGTGAAAGAACTGGATCTGAGGCAAAAGCAACTAGGTGGACGGAACCACCATCCACAGAGTTCCTTAAGCCAGAAATGCCTTGCTGTCTTGCCACGTCCTCACCCAAGGCAGACATCACGAACTGATGATGACACCTAGACCTGAAACAGGACCTAGGCTCTTGGCATGTGCTTCTAGAGCTCTGCTCCCACCTTCATCCCAACTGTTTGGACCCTCCTGGTTCTTCTGAGCTTGGCTTGGATCCCTCTCTGGAGCCATCCCAACACCAAGCCCTCTCCCTCAGATGCCCTGCAGCCCCTCTTCTCCCTCCCCTGCTCACCACAGTTGTTACCTGAACTGCTTTTCCATCAGCTCCCTGGATGCCCTGTGCTTCACGTTCCCGCCAAATGTCAACCCTCCACCAGTGCTGCAGCCTACCTCCCCACCCCCACATCCTGGGTTCAGAGCACAACAAGCCTACTGCTCCATCTAGGGGCATGGCAGGGGCGCGGCAGGTGCACACCCGTCCCACCCCTGGGCCCCACCCATCCCTTCAAGCCCAGTCAGCTCCCTTCCTGGTCCACCAGAAGCTCTGCCAGCCCTTCACCTTTTTCAGACTCAAAGGGTGATCCTTTCAAACCCAAATCTCATCTTGCCCCTTCCCTGCTTAAAGCCCTTCTGTGACTCCCGAGTGCCCCTGGGACAAAAGTGAAACTCCCAGCTTGGGATATGAGACCCCAAACACCCGGCACTGACCCCTCTACTGTCACTCCCAGCCTTCAGAGATCATAATGCCAGGCTTTCAGACTCTCAGCATATACCACGCATGTTCACATTCCAGACTCCTGCAAATACTATTCCTTTTCAACAAACTGACCACTTCCACTAGCCTGGTGAATACAGCAGTGTGCCCAAGGCAGGTGTGTGTGACAAATAGCTGTTGAATGAATAACCTTTCCAATTCGAGTTTACCATCACCTCCTCCAGGAGGCCTCCCACCATCACTCCCTCTTTCTGCCAGGACAGCACATGCCCTGATTCTTGTGCTGCAACTACCTGTCTCCTTCCCTAGAATGAACTTCCTGTGGGATGTCCAGCTGGGACTGGCTCTGGGGCCCCTCCCACCAAGGTTCAAGCCGTGCCAGGAAGCACTGGTCTACACTGCACATGCCCTCCGGTGCTCCTCCGAGCCAGCGCCAGACACCAAATGTTGCTGCATCCTCAGGGATGGAGTGGCCCACTCCTGTCTCAGTGAAGCCAGCACTCTCTTTCCACACCCTGCCCCACATCGCTCAGGCCTCCTTTACTGGGTCCCCAGGTCCAGGAGCTGTGCCCGGTGCCTGCTCTTGCCCTATCTGCTCTGGCACAAGGGAGGTCTGTGAGGGAATCAATGGGAATGTCATATACTTGGTGATGATGTGAACCCTGCCTTTACATTCCTGTCATGTCTCAGAATTAGGTTGACAAAAGTCTGGGGTGAGGCTGAGCTAGGAGTTCGGGAACAGGGATCAGGGATGTGGGAGTCATCTCTAGGAATTAAGGGTCAGGGGCCTTGGGGTCATATCTGGGGATCAGTGGCACTGGGGAGTCACTTCTAGGGAGGAAGGGATTAGGGGCACTTGGGGTCACCTCTGCGGGTTGGGCTCGTTATGCTTGTCCCGGTCGTGCTTGATCATGCGGTAGCGGCCTATGCGGATGTCTGGGCGCGAGATCTTCATCCCAGTCAGGGAGATCCTGGGGATGGGGACAGACGGGCTGGAGCAGGCACCAGGAAGGGCAAGGAGCCTCGCCCAGTCTGCGCTGCACCTTCTGTACCCAGTCTACTCCCCGCCCCGCCCCTACTCACCGGTTGAAGATGTCGTCATCCTCGCCACCCCAGCCCCAGTACTCGTTGGGGAAGCCATTGATTCTCAGAAACTGGGCTTTACTCAGGCCCGACACACCTCCAAAGTACCCAGCATAAGGCAGCCTGTGGCGTGGAAGGGCAGGTGTCAGTGAGAGGCCTGGGGGGGATTTCAGAGGGAGGGCCAGAGGTGGGGTGGGGACAGTGTGCTACAAGGGCCAGAAGCAGGGGGGCGCTGGGTATGGTGAAGACAGTTGGGCGGGGAGTCTGGGTCCACCTGAGCAAGGAGCCCTCACCGGAAACCAAACTTGTCCATGGCAATGGCAAAGTGGCGGGGCTGGTCACCACAGCGGTACAGGTTTCGGTCATCCATGGGGACCAGGTCCACGTCACTGAAGATGAAGCAGTCATAGGTGGCATCCTCCTTCAGCGCCTCTAGGAAGCCCACGTTGAGCAGCTTGGCCCGATTGAAGGTGTCCTCGCCATGCTGGGGTTGGTGCAGGGGACAGGTCAGTTCTGGGCCTGTGACTGGCAGGCACCTGCCACTTTACCACTGTCAAGAGCAGTCCCCAAGGGCCTACTACTCCCGCTCCCCTCCCCCCCAGTGGATCCCCTAAGTCCAGCTGTTGTCCTCGACCTGACTTCCAAGGCCTTCCATGACCTGACTCCAGTCTCCGCTCTGGCTGTTGCCCTCAGACCCCAAGGCCCAGCTGTACTCATGTTCCTCAGCAGCCCCAGAACATGCCAGACTCTTTACTGCCTCGAGGCCTTGGTGTTAGCTCTGGAGTGCTCCACTTCTCTGCTTATCAGGCTTCTCTGGAAAGGCCTCTCTGATCAAACCTCCCCTCCTCAGCATAATTATTCCTTCCTTCCTGCGAGCCTCACTTATGCCAGTGTCTGGGCAAACTGGGATTCAGAGCTCTCATCTCACTCCTTTCACCCCTACATTCCAGCATGCCTTATAGCTCTGTCCTTGTTGCCAGGCGTCATCTTTGTGCTGGTGGGTACCTTAGAGAAGGGGCAGCCCTGTATCCCTGCTGAGTATAGTCACAAGATGAGATGAACAGTGAATGTACCAAATGACAGGTGTCTCAGGTAAAGAAACAATGGGGACTGAGCCCCTGAGCCTCGGCCACCTGCCCCCTCTGGATCCACATCCAACTCCCTGGGCAGACGCTGGGACTGGCTAGGTTCACTGGTCTCCCCAGCAAAATGATAAGCACAGGGTACACAGGCAGCCATGGCCCAGTGAGTCTGGGGGTCCCCTGAGAAATGGGGCTGTGAGGCCAGGCCTCCTTGAGGCTGGATCCCTGGGCATGCAGGCCCAAGCTCCAAATTCCGGCCAGAGCAAGGGAGATCCCATGGAAGGAGCTGACTCCGGAGGCCCCTGTCCCAACTCCTGAACTACAGACAGGAGCTAGACAGGCCCCTGGAGAGGGGCTTCCGGTGGGCCCTGCTGGAAGGAGAAGAGGAATCCTGGCCCCTCTTTCCCACCTCCTTCCCAGCCAACCTGGGACTGACAGGGCGGGAGCTGCTCCCCTAAGCCGCCTAGCCCCACTTGCTCTTTTCTCCTGGCCCTTCACCTCTCTCCCACCAGCCCTTGCCGCAACTCTGTGTTTTCTCCTGGCTCACCAGCTGTCTTTTCTGACCTCTCTCACCGGCCAGGAGCCCTGGGTTTCTCCCACGCAGCTCATAGGCATGCTCAATTTTACCCCAGCTGAAAAATAAACCTCTCTCTAGCCACCGCCCTACCTTTGCCTTCCCTTCTCAGCAGAGTAGCTTTTTTAAAGAGTTGTCTCCAATTGGCTATTTCCATTTTGTCAAATCTGATTCCTTCTTCAACCCACTGCAATCTGCTTCCGCCCCCACCATGCCCCTGAAATGGCTCTCGCTGGGCCCACCTTGTTGCTAAATCCACTGGACGCTTCTCAGTCCACATCCTCACTCCCCCGGCAGTACTCACATAGCTGCCCTGCTTCCTTCTGGACACTTACTCCTCGGCCTTGGGGACACTGCACTCTCCAGGGGCTCCTTGAACCTTTCTGGCCAACCTTCACAGCCTCTGTGGCACTGTCCCTTTCTCCACCCATCCCTTACATGCTGGTTTTCTCCACTCGGGTCCCATGCTCCCTGGGCAGGTTGGATGTTGTTGAGTTTTAAGGACCATGTGCATGCTGGTGGCTCCCAAATCCCTCTCTGCAACTCAGACCTCACTCCTGGTCCAACTTGTCCCACACCATTTTCCTGGAGTTTACAGAGATCCAAGTCCAAGTATAGGAGTCCCAAGTATGGGAAGGAGGACCTAATCGGATCCTCTTCAGACCCCAGCAGCCAGCCCTAGCCAGGCCCATGGCAAGGCCTAGACACTAAGCTGAGTTCCCAGGGCTTCTGCTGTGACCTTGGCCCTAACGCAGACTTCATCTCTCTTTCGGGGTCTAACTCTCCCACTCCTGGGATTCCTCCACATCTCCTCACAGCCAGTGGATCCTACATCTCCACCTCCATGGGGCGGGGCCTACCAACAGAGACAATGGGGCCCATCCCCATTGAGGCTATGCACACACTTGTCAGTGTGCACGCCAACATTTGCATGCGCATGCTCCTCTTCACGCACCTGCAAATCTTCCTGTGTGTGCATGGCCGTACACGTACCCCCGTGAGTACGTTCACATCTCCATACAACCATAGTCAGATGAGAACCCATGAATGCCCCCGACCCCATGTATACACCAACAGGCACATGGGTCCCAACACCTACAGGTGTTCATGGGTCCCCTGGTGGCTAGTGCCCAGCCTGGGGCCACAGGCAGCACACCTGGTTGATGACGTAGACACCATAACGCAGCCGCTGCCGCCTCAGGATGGGGTGCAGATAGTGGAGCCAGTAGCGTAGGTGGTGCTCCCGGTGTCGAAAGGGGATGATGACTGCCACTGTCTGGGCAGGCGTGCAGTCAGGTGGCGTATAGCGGCCGCCCAGGAGCACGCCTGGGTTCTCCCTCTGCACCCGCTCCAGTGGCATGGGTGAGGTGAACTCAATCAGCAGTCGGCCCACTGCAGGCAGGATGGTAGCAGGAATCAGGCCCTCATCAGAATCCAGGGACACCAGCCCTCTCCCTCAGCCCAGGGGTGGGCAAGGAGACCCCAGGAACAGCCCTCTCACAACAGACCTGGAGCCCCAGCACTCCCATGGGTCATTCCCCCAAATCAAAGCAGTCAGGTCTCCTGCCCACCCCGATAGGCAGGCCCTACCCTGCAGGCTCACCGAGACCAGGCGGCGAGTCAGGACAGGGAGGCAGGACGGGAGCCGTGGGGCCGGGCCGGGCACTCGGAGCCTCAGGGAGCCCCGAGCTGGGGGTGGTGGCGTTGGGCCGAGAGAAGTTGGTGCTGCTGCTGGCAGCTGGGTGGAGGGCTCGGGCAGGGCCCCGAGCACTGAAGCGGCTGAAGAAGGCCAGGTGCTGAGCGTAGACGTCAAAGTAGAGGATGACGGCCACGAGAAAGTGCAGCAGGCAGAGAAGGAGCACAGCCTTGCACACGCGCTCCAGCGTCCCCCCCAGCAGTCTGCTCATCCCGCAGGCGGCCGCCGGCCCGCCCGATGGGCCCGGGCATCCGGCTGCCGGCCTGCACAGGGGGAAGAGAGAAACAGACCCCACAGGTCAGGGCCAGGTAGGCACGGCTACCCACCCCTCTCCTGTCCCACTGCTCACACTCACAGATCCACATCCTCACACTTACCTGCTCATACCCTGTGATACAGGCTCACATTCTACCTGCAGACACACAGACACAGTCCCTGGCAACTCACTACTCACACATCCTCACACACCTGAGAACTAACCCACATAGGTATACATTCGCTGTCCTTGCTGACACACACACACACACAAACACAGCCTCATGCACTCTCACACTCAGGTGCACGCCTTTACTGTGTGTCTTGACATACAACCCCATGTGTTCTCAGAAACATGAACACATGACCTCCAGTCACACTGGGTCATACCTCAACATGGAAACATGCTTATCTGCAGACCCAGATGTGTACCTGTGCCCCCAGAGGACAGAAACCCCACAGGGCAGCATCCTCTACCCAGGACTCATGTGGTCTGGGGAAGGGAGACCATTTATTGAGTACCCACCATGCAAGGAGCTTGGTACTCATGACTTCAGTTAGTCTTCCTGGGAGCATGGTGGCCAGCGGTTTGGTTGGACAAGTACCAGTGGCACGTCGGCCAGGCCAACTAGAACCAGGCTGGGAAGTGGGCCTCAGCATCCAGGAGGCCCAAATACGAATAAGATGTTTACCGGCTCCCTTCCCTCCAGAGCAAGTGGTCAAAATACAGGGTGGGGCATTTGACACCCATCCTCTAAGACCTCAAGGGTTGGGATGAACTTTCTGGGGCCTGCGCAGCACTGCTGGTTCCGATTCCGGATAGAAGGCATACATGGGCCCCGGGATGGCTACGGCACCAGCGTGGCAGGCAAGGGTCTGCCTGGGCCACAGCTCCAGCCAAGGTTCCGAAAGAGCACCGACACTTCTGGCATTGCTTCAGGAAGCAGGCTGAATCTCACAGATACCCAGCACCACACAACCACGGCCACCTGGAGTCCCAGCTAAAGTCACCTGCACTCAGGACACCCAGAGAACTACATATAGAGTCACAGACACACCCCAGTGACAGGAACAGTAACGCAGAGTCACACACTCACAAACAAAGCCGCTGCTCCTCGATGTACACAGCCATGCACGCAGGCTCCCGGGCAGCTCGGACGCCCGGCCCCACGTGCAAACATTCCCACCCCTCCCTCCCGGACAGGGGTTCTGGGTCAGGCTGGCGGCCAGGCTTCGAGGTGCGCTTGGGCGGGGCTGGAAGACCGAGCGGCCTGAACACGTGGCTCCCCGGGACGGGGGAGGCTGCGAAGACCGGGTGGGTGTGGAGCCGGGGCGGGGGGGCGGGGGGGCGTGGATTGGGGGAGTGGATGTGGGGCGGGGGCCGAGGTAAGGGGGAAACGTGAGTGGAGCGCCTCCCCGAGCCACGAGGCCGGGGCGAGCGAGGACAATAAGGGAGGCTGGCAGGGGGCGGGCAGAGGAGTCCGGGGAGGGGGGAGGGAGCCCAGCGGGAGGGTTGGGGGTGGGGTGGGGAAACGCCAGGCCGGGGTCTGACCGCCGGCGCCTCTCACCGGCTCCTGGGCGGGGATCGCGGGGCCGCGCTCGGGGCGCTCCTGGCGGGGCCGGGTCTGGAATGTCAGGGCCCTGGGCTGGGGGCCGCGCGCGCACCCCTCTCACCCGGCGCTCGGGGCTCAGCAGGGGGTGCCGCTCCTGCTCGGGCTGGGTTCCCGGCTCCCGCGGCTGCGGACGGCTCCGTCCCCCATGGCCCGGCCCCGCCGCCTCCCGCCGCCCGGTCAGCGGCCCCCGCGGCCCCCGGGCCGCCTCCCGCCGCCGCCGCGGGCCATGGAGCCGAGCCGCCCCGGGGGCAGGGCGGGGCCGGGCGGCCGGGCAGACCCACGGAGCCGCGGACCGATGGACCACAGCGCCGCCGCCTCCCTCCCGCGCTACGGCGCCTCGGAGGCAGGCCCGGCCGGCGCGCCCGCGCGCGCCCCGCGGCCCCCGCCTCCAGCGCGCCCGCACCCGCCGCGCGTCTCCGCCGCCAGCCCCTCCCGCCGGCGGCCAAGCGCGGCGGAGCGAAGGGACAGGGGTGGCAAGGAACCGGAGAGAGACGGAAGAAATCGGTAAGGTCACTCCAGAGGTTGGATTGGGGCCTGGCTGGGGAAGGGTGGGTGCGCCGAACCCATTTCGGGGTTGGTGTGGATTGGAGCTCGAACTCCGCCAAAGAAGGGGCCTGGAAGTTAGGCGACTCAAACAGGGAGGTTAGGGATTTGTCAATTCCATCAATGGGAACAGGATTAAAGCTCCGCCAGCAGTCAGCGGAGTTGGGCAGGACCCTTAAAGGCGTGGACAGTCGTGTGTGGCAGGGGCTTCTAGGGTTAACAGAAGGTTGGGGAGAGACTGCACAGAGGTGGGAGGAACTGGACAGAGCCCTGGGAACAAGGGATCAAATCTGTTACTGTCAGGGGATGGCACTGGGTTAGGCAGAGGCAAACGAATGGGCTCCAAGCTCCGTAGGGGTAGAGGGTGACAGGTGCTGGAGGGTAGAGCAAGTAGATGGCCCATCTGGGCCCAGCAGACAAAACCTTGAAGACATGGGACCAGGAGGACAGACCCTTCCCTTGCACAGACACCAGGGTTCATATCCCCAGACTCCCTTGTTCCTTTCAATAAAGATGTTCAGGGCTAGCGTCCTCAGCCCAGTACCATACCTCCCCACCCAGGAGCTAGTTCTGTTCAGAAACTATGTATGAACCAGAAAAGTGCCAAGACGCTGGCATGGTAGGTTGAGGCCTACACAGGCCTGTTTACCCTCCCTCCCTGAAAGAGTAGCGAAGGAAGGCAACAGAGGCGGCACTGACCCAGACAAATACCACGTTTATTTCACAAACACTGGGCAGATGGGTTAGGGGTGGAGGTGGGACGCAGATGCACAGCTGCACATGGTCGTCAGCAACCCACTTCCCACACTGAGGCTCCCGCCAGGCAGTGCCTCCAAGTTGGCAAACAGTGAGGAGTGAGTGCAGGGAGGGCCCTTGAACACTAAGCCCCCTGAAGACCAAGGGTGACAGCTCCAGCTGTCCCAGGAAAACCACAAATAAATAAGAGCGGGACACGGCCCCACCCATACAGATCATCTAGTCACCCATCTTCACTCTGGAAGTCTGCAAAAGAAGAAAAAGAGAAATCAGGCAGAGACAGAGCAATAGATAAAACAGTGGCAAATTGACAGATCAGGCCTAGCAAACCCATGGCAGGATGGACAGACTGCAACAGATGGATGCCTAGACCATAGGCACGCTGTGACAGACGCAGATGAACAAGGACAGTCAGACAACCACACAGTGACGCTATGGGACAGAGAGATGGAAAGAAGTGGCATATGGACAGGACCAGTCACCAAGAGTCAACCCAGCTAAGTGCTTATGCACTGTCAAAGACAAGATGCACACAATTCAGATATGTGCAGACCTACACACAAGCCCTGAGAAACACAGTCAAGCACATCACGACAGACTGACACATAGCCAAGATAGCAATCCAGTCTAGGCTACAAATAAAGAGACAAAAAATAATAGAACAGACTCAATGACAGACAAAGACACAAAGCAGCAGGGAAATAAACATTACAGTTATCAATGATACCAGATTGGAAACCTTAAAAAGAAAACCCAAAAACTGGGAATGAAGTGGTGGGAGGTATTCAGGGGTTCTATGGTTATAGATAGAAAAGGGAGCACTGTGGCTCTTCTGGAAGGAGAGTGAATCTGGGCTGGGGACAAGGACACAGGTTCTCTGGGTGATTCATCACCTGAAGGATTGCAACGATGACCCCAAAGAGGCCAATGGCGCTGCCAAAGATCTCCACGATGAGAATCTTTACAAAGAGGCTGGGGTTCTGTGCATCAGCCAGGGCAGCTCCACTGCCCACGATGCCCACGCAGACTCCACAGAAGAGGTTAGACAGGCCCACTGTGAGGCCAGCCCCAAACATAGAGTAGCCTGTGCAGATGGAAAGAGAGTATTGAGGTCAAGCCAGGTGCAAGGGGAGAGGAGGACAAGGGCCCAAGATGGACTAATGGGGCCAGTCACCACCCCAACTCGGCAAAGCAGGCCAAACAAAGTGAGACACTATCAAAATGAGGAGTCTAAGCTGGGCCATGGAAGGGGGGGAAACAGACATGAAGCCTCAGCTTTTTTCTTTCACACATCCACCTACCTGCATGGTAGTTTCGATGTCCAATGGCCTGAGGGTCAGTGGCACTGAAAGGCTGTGGGAAGCAGAGAAGTAATCAGAAACCACTCTTTAGGCCACTCCCCTCCTTCAATATCACTAAGCCCTGTACAGTACACATTGAAATACATGCCCACCCTACCCTGGTTCTCCATACCTCGGCCATGTTGCTAATCACAATTGCCATGATGATGCCATAGATGGCCACAGCCTCACAGAAGATGATGCTGGTAGTGGTAGTGGTGAGCACGGGGATGGAGAGGAGAAAGATAAGAAAGAAACCAACCTTCCTCCCCCAGAGAGACCCCAGCCACCATTTCCCCCACTGACACCCCACCCCATCAGGAGGCTGGTCAGGAGCAACATGTCAGAACAAATATGCAGCTCACAAAGCAGCTGGTTCTGACAACCATCTGAAGGCCCTACACTTACCTGACCAGGTTCTTGGTCTTGATCCTGGGGGCCTTCACCCCTCCCCCAATAATGGAAGAGCCAGTAATATAGATGCCCCTGGTGGAAGGATAAGAAACTGAGGAGCAGAGCCCTAGCTTGTCACTGCCCCCAGGATGACTAAGGACCCACTGACACCACCTGCTATGACTCAGCCCTCCCCTCAGTCCCACCACCCCAGCACTCACCATGCTGCCCCAACCACAGACAGGGAGATTGCTAGACCGATGCCCAAGTTTGACCACATGAAGGGGGAAGTCTCAGTCAGGAACCTGGTGTGAAAACAGGCAGGAAAGCAACTTCAGCCCTGGTGAAGAAATGGGCACAAAATCCTGCCCACCAGTCCTGGATGTTGGGACAAAACACTTCATATCTCCCAAAGGTCCATATATATCCCAGGTTGCTGGGGTTGGGGTGGAGTAGAGGTCTCAAGTCAGAGAGGAAAGGCTGTAGAAAAGCTCCTAGGGGAATCCTCTCCCTTACCATGCCACATCAAAGCGGAAACCCAAGTCAAAAATGGTGTAGCAGATTCCTGCAGCAGTGAGGGGAAAAAAAAAGGAGGGGGGTTAGAGGCGGCTCTCTAAAGAGAAACTTCTCAACTTAGACAAGAAAGTGCTGCCCAGCTGATGTGCCACCTCCCCGAAGGTCTGCCTACACCTAGGTCAAGGGAGAGTCCTCAGGCTGGCCCTCGTGTGAAAGCACGGCTGTCTATTCAAATCCCTCTGCTCAGACCTCCATTTTCTGCCACTCCCTCAGTACCATATCCCCCCGCCCCGTGACTCCACCTCCCAGACCAAGTCCCTCCACCGGCAGCTCCTGGCGGGCCTGAACACTGGAGAAAAGGGAACAAGAGCTCTGGCCGGGAACACTGGATCCCACCAGTCCAGTCTGAGTCGCTGTTTACCCAACAGGCTATGGATGGGGGGAGGGCAAAACGACCAGGAAAAGAGGAACTGGAACAGTGGGCTCGTGACCCAAGCAGGCCCATCAGGAGCAAGCGACGGATGGCAGCAGTGAGACGGGGGAGGAGGCGGGGTGACCGAGAAGGACCGGGGCTGCTCTCGCGGCCCCTACCTCCCACCGCCCGCGCCCCTCCTCAAGAAGCTGGAGATCTGGGTCTCCTCTGTCAGGGTCAGAAGCCCCAACAGGCGTGACGCAAGTCCTCGAGCCCCAGGCACAGGGCCAGCGCTGGGGCCCAACATTCCTGAGACCCCACTTCTCGCCACCAGCTCGGACGGGATGGCGGCCCCGCCCGCCAGGGCCCGACCTCACCCACGACGAGCATGCAGGCCCAAAAGGCCACGAAGACCCCGGAGTAGAGCAGCGCCAGCCCCGTCATGGCGGCAACGACGGCGGGACTCGGGTTCGTGGGGCCGCAGCTAAACCCGCGTCCCTGCGTCCGCCGTCCGCCCCGCAGTCTGTCCGCCCGCCCCGCGGGATCACCTGACTTACACACGTGACGCGCCTGCACCACGTGACCCTGTGCCGCGTTGCCGTCTATCCAGAACCTGGCGACGCCGGAACTGGAAGCGCTGAGGATTGTGGTTGTTGTAGTCTTGAGCTTCGGAAGAGGCTCTGGCGTCATTAGCACCTCCACCTCTAGGTGGTCCCTGTCGAGTCTCTCCAACTCCGCTCCTCCTCAGCCCTGACAGCCCGTTTGGCCCACCAGCCCTGCAATACACTGGAGCCTGCTCTTGGGCCTCCCAAGCCATTGCTGGTCTCCTGGGTCCCCTCCCTTGCCGTCCTACCCAGTTCCGTGAGAGTGTCATGCTTTCTCACTTTGCTCATGCTCTTTCCTCTGCCTGAAGCACTCTTCTTCGTGCACATCCCGTTGCCCAGCTAACACCTACTGGTCCCCAGAAAGCAGCCTTTAGAGAAGCCTTCCCTAACCCGTGGGCAGAATGATAACCTGCTCTGGGCTTCCCGGTTGCCCTGGTGATCCTTATGAAACTTCAGATCAAGTCACTCTGGCTTACAATGCCATTTCACTCGGAATAAAAGTCACAGTCCTTATAATGGCCCACTAGGCCTCTCCCAGTGCGGCTTCCCATGCCCTTTACCAGACTTCATCTACTATTCACCCACTAACTGCACTGGCCTCCTTGCTATTTCTTGAATATACCAGCCATACCCCCAGTACATCACTCTTGCACTTGTTCCCTCTGTTCTACTTATCCACGTGGCCCACTCCATAACTTCCTTTCAGTCTTTGTCACAGTTTTCAAAAGGCCTTCCCTAACTACCTTGTTGAATATTGCAACCCACTCTCCCTTGCACTCCTTCCCAGCTTTACATTTCTCCAGAGTACTTATCACCATTTGGGATGCCAATTACTTTACTTTGTCCATCTCCCCCCACCCCCATGAGAATGTAAGCAGCATGAAAGGGTTTTTGGGCTTCCTGCTCTCATTTCCAGTGCCTAGCACACTCTGTACATTATCTGTAGAATACACGATTGGTGCCCACCTTGTCTGTTGCCATGGTCCTTTTACAGCTCTGCCTCTACGAGTAGACCAGGCACTCCAAGAGCAGGCTTCTGCTCTCCCTGTTCTCCTGCTTCTTTAACACTTTTGGCCAAGCTTCTCTGCAAATGTGGGGAATGAAGAAGTGCCCATGGGGGCTTCCCTCCTTACACGGTTTCACTGTGTAGTAACTGCTTACTCTTCCCAATTCCACTATGAGGACAGAAATCCAGTCAAATACAATTCAGACCTTCAGGACCTGTAGTGTTTGACAAATAAAAAGGAACAGGAGAAAAAGTATCTAGTTTATTCAAGTTTCTATGATTTCCCTGAGAAACAAACTAGAGTCACTGTAGGCCAGCACTGTCCAAAAGAACTTCTTGCAATAACAGAAATGTCCTATAGCTGCACTGTCCTCTCATGTGACTAAACAAGCACTGAAATGTGCTTGTTTTTATAGACTGCTTTTTAAAAAATATTTTTAAATGTTCATTCATTTTTAAGAGAAACAGAATGCGAATGGGGAAGGGGCAGAGAGAGAGAGAGAGAGAGAGATGGAGACACAAATTCTGAAGCAGGCTCCAGGCCCTGAGCTGCCAGCACAGAGCCTGATGCAGGACTCGAACCCACAAGCCATGAGCTCATGACCTGAGCCAAAGTTGGACGCTTACCTGACTGAGCCACCCAGGTGCCCCTATGTAATGTTTTATGATACACTTGTTATAAATAAATAAAAACTTTTTATTTATTTTACTTATTTTTAAAGTTTATTTTTAGTAACCTCTACATGGAACACAAGCTCAAACTCCCGACCCTGAGAGATCAAGAGTCGCATGCTCTTCTGACTGAGCCAGCCAGGCACCCTAAAAAACTGAGTTTTTTAACTAGTTTAAATTCATGTTTAAATAGCCATATGTGTCTAGTGGTTGCTTTACTGGACACCACAAGTCTAGACCAGTGGTTTTGCCCCACAGGAGACATCTGTCAATGTCTGGAGGCATTTTTGGCTATCACAGTTGAAGAGGGATATGTTAGGGGCATCTAGTGGGCAGAAGCCAGAGATAATGCTAAATATCCTATAATGCAAGGATAGCCCCTCACAGCAAAGAATTATCTGACCCAAATCTGTCAACAGTACCAAAGTGAGAAATCCTGGTCTAGACCATCTGGAACCTTTGACAAGGGCAGACCCTCAACTGCACACCAGAAATGGACTGGCCAGAGGTCCTGGGCTGTTCCAAGGAGGACAGATGGACCCATAAGACTTCAGGAAAGCCCCAAATCAGTCCCCATCAGTCCAAGAGACATTTATTAAACCGCTATATGCTAAGCCTTGTGCCAGTGCCAAGACAGGACAGACCCGAATCGCTTTTTCAGTGAGGGGCTGTCTCTCCTCCCCTGCATCAAGTATCCAGGCAGAAGAGTGGGGTTGACGTGGGGAGTATTCAAGGTCTTTGCAGCAGTTCTTAAGTCCATCTGTGTCTCTGGCCCCACATGGTATCAGCTGCCTCCCTCATCCTCATAGGCGATGGCAATCCCTCGTCTTCCACTCACAGCTCCTGTCACTGGTGTCTGACCCAGACGGGGCTGCAGCCCCTGCCAGCTCCGGGAACTAAGGAATGAGGCTGCAGAGAGAGGGGACTGAGGCCAAGTGGGCTAAATCTGGGGAAGGAGTTCAGCTGGGAGCAGAGACTTGGCACACTTACCTGCAGGGCTGCTCTCAGCCAGCTCCAGCTGGGGCCGTGAGGTCAGGGTCAAGCATCCAGAATCATCTGACGGCTTCCAGGCAGGTGGGGCTCGGAGTTCCCCAGTAATGAGTGACACATCTGGGGTGTCCCACAGTTCTGAGTCAGGCGGTGGGAGGGGCACGTGGAAGGGAGAGCCTGAGAGGGAGAAAGAGGGTCCATACTGGCCCAATTCCATGCCCCAAGTGTTTCCAGCTCAGGCAGTGCCCCACCACTCACCAGGCAATAAATCCGCGTAATGGGTGAGGTGGGGAGCCAGGCCTGAAGGTGGCCAGGCAGGGTTGCAGGCAGCCTCCAGCTCACATGGCGTCAATACAGGCCGGAAAAAGCCACCAGAAGGCTGTGGAGCTAGAGCACCAAGAGGGCAGGCCAATAGCACAAAGACGTCCATTTCAGGGAAGTTGGCGAGCTTGGGAGGTGTGGGCCGCCCCAGGGCCAACACATAGCTACGCTTGCCTGCGGCCTGAGCCAGGTTCCGCAAGTGTGCCAGTGCTTCACAGTGTCGGGCCACACCCAGCGTGCCTGCCAACAGCCCTACCACCCGGGCATCTCTGGCCCTCTCTACCAGGTAGCGTCTACGTGCCCTTAGCCGCCCAGCCCGGACACCTTCATCCTGAGTCCGCCCTGTGTCCGGGCAGCAGGTGAAGAAGGGCTGCGCTGGTGCCCAGCCCAAGAGCAGCCGGCTCAGGTCTGGGTCAAGGTCAAGGTCAGTGCTGGCTTCAGAGCCCCCCACATAAAAGGCACCATATTCTTCCAGACACCTCCCTGGAGCCAGGGGAAAGCGACGCCCAAAACGCTCCAGGGGTTCAGGTTCCGGACTGCAGGAACCCACTGGCAAGGGAAGAGCTGGGCTGGAGACAAGCAGGTCTGGGTACCGCGGGCGCAGGAGAGTGGCCAAGGCCTCTGGAAGAAAGAAATGGTGTCAGGAACCCCTTCATCCCCAAGAGACTGAATGTGACCCAAATGCAAAGAATGGGATCAAGCCCATATCGAGAGCTCTATAGGAGTGTACTAAATTGGGGCTACCAAGGCACCAAGCAGGTGGTCCACCCTTCCTGCACGCACAGGCCAAAACACTCACCCAAGGCATGGGAACAGGCCGGCTCACTTAGCAGCACCACAGGCGCTTTAGGGTCTGGGTTCTGGGCCTCAAAGGCCTTGGTGCAGAGCTCCAAGTGCACAGGACGTTGACCAAGGACGAAGGCCACAGGCAGTGGGCGGGCTGGAGGGCTTAAGCAGGCAGGGCCAAAATGTACAAGGGCCTGAGCTCCAGCTTGCTCAGCACCCAGTACATCCACACAGCAGCTGCAGGAAAGACATCACTAGTGAGAAGCGTTCTCATCAGGAAAAGTTGTCCTTCATGGGAAATGTGGTCACTGAAGAAAATAATGTTATGAAAAGAAGACACTGTCATTGAGGGGAGAAGGTATCAGGAGAGGAGGAATCATCATCAGAGAAAAACACAGCCGCTGGGGGCAGACACCGTCCTAGGGGGGAAACACGGTAAGCCTTGGATCAGCAGACCTACCCCTCCCGCCCCGGGCCGTCTTGAAGCTCAAATTCACACCTGCCATAAGCCGTGTCGCCCAGAATAAACATCTTCGACCCTGTGGTCTCCTCCAGTCGTGCAGCCACGGCCCCAGCATCTCCCAATAGCTGGTCAGGGAACTGCAAGGCCACCTGTAAGCATAAGCCATGGAGTCATGAAGAACCTCTCCTCCAGGGAGGGCCTCTTAAGGAAGACCTTCCAAGAGTCCCCACCTAACCTTCTAAGCCCCTCCTCCCAGAGGAGCAACTCCTCCCGCACCTCCATCTTCACAAAATTACCCCATGATCCCGATCTTCTGGGCGACCCATCGCGAGGTGAGCCACCCCTCCCTAACCTGCCCTCACCCGCTGACACCCTAGGTCGAGGACAAATCCAGCGACGCGCTCCAGCTCGTACACGCGGTCCAGGTCCGCTAGAGGAGTAAGCACTCCAGCAGCGCCCGCCTCTCGCTGCAGCGCTGCCTCGGCGGGGCTGCTGAACGCAGACTCCATGAGGTCTCCCTCGGTCAGCTTCAGGCCCCGTCGTCAAAAGCAGCCCCCAAAGAGTCAGAGTCACTTAGCGGGGACGGTGGGGTTGGGAAGTTAGTGCGCAGCGCTTGGACCATCCCTCTACCCACCCAGACTCGCGTTTCTTCGCTACAACACTGCACATGGGCCTGCGAGGGGATTACTTCCGGGTTCTTGAGGCGGGGCTGGCAGTACTATTACCAATGAAACTAGCACGGCTCCCGCCCTCCAATCCTCGCCAGGCCACCCACAGGAACCAATAGTCAGCCGCAGAGCCCCGTCATTCGGGACTACCTCAGAAGGCGCGGGGCCTTGTGGATGTTGTAGTTCCCCTGGACCTCCGTTCCAGGCATTCGTTTTCCGTTCAAACCTCCAGAGAGCTCAGAAAAACCGACCTTTAAGGGCGCCTAGTTGGCTCAGTCGGTGCAGCATGAGACCTCGGATCTCAGGGTCGTGAGTTTGAGCCCCACGTTGTGTAGAGATTAAATAAACTTTAAAAAAAAAAAAAAGGCAACTCCCTGAAAATCACTTCAGTTTGAGCAGCTCCTATCTGCTCTACACTGTCAAGCACTTCATTGCATTCTACAATTTGGAAGGTAGCATTGCCTAATTTGCAATTCAGGTGCCAGACTGGGTGTGAATATTGTGCTCTGCCATTACTTCTTACTCCACGTGTCTATGACTGTCTCCTCATCCCCAAGACAGGGTTGTAACAATAGCACTCCTGATAGGATTGCTGGATCAAATTAATTTATATATAAAACTTTATGAAGTAGTCCTTCTGCATATCATATA
The DNA here is from genome assembly GCA_017311185.1 of Proteles cristata cristata. Taxonomy (NCBI): domain Eukaryota; kingdom Metazoa; phylum Chordata; class Mammalia; order Carnivora; family Hyaenidae; genus Proteles; species Proteles cristata. The sequence continues at coordinate 119,157 of JAESUZ010003710.1, read as the reverse complement.
TACTGAAAGCATTCGCTGTTATCCTCACAGCAGTCTGTCAATGAGGCAAACATTGAGCACTAATTGTTCACCAGGCACTACCTTCCTAGCGTTTCTAGTCTTTGGAGTAAGAATTGTCCCAGGAGTGCTTGGCTGGCTCATTTGGTAGAGTGTGCAACTATTGATCTCAGGGTTGTGAGTTTGAGCCCCATGTTGGGTGTAGAGTACTTAAAAAAAATTGTTCCAATTTACAGATGAGTAAACTGTGAGGAAACACAGCAAGTCAGTGGCAGCCAGTATCAAACCCAGGTATGAGTTCAGAAACTATGCTTTAGCCCCCTCAAACTCTTAGCTTATATATGCTACATTTGATCATGGGGGATGGGGGAGGAAGAAGACACCTAGACAACATATAGTAGGAGAAAAGGACTAAAAGCAACATCCCCACATACTCCAGAAATGAGAAATCAATAAGGTGAAAATGGGACTGAGGAGGGATAGGGGAAGAGGGACAGAGTGGCCTCAGGGGATGGTACATGTAAGGGGGATGGATGCTGGCTGGCATGGGGAGAGACTGAACAGGGATGTAGAATGGAGGACACAGAATTTGTACAAAGATTGGGAAAAGAACAGGGAAGGAGTGAGATGAACATGAGAGTAACCAGTTCTCTTCTTCTAAGGATACTCAAGGTTCAGGAAATGGAAATGGGGAGATCCCAGTCCTGCTCTTCAGATCTGACCAAGGGGAAGCCTGAGGTGTCTAAGAGGCAGCAAGGGTAGAACTATGGCTGAGGCGACAGAAAGTAAGGGTCTTCTACCTAGGGAGCAGAGCAATAGCTGCTCGGGAGCTGTCCCTGGTACTGACTGAGCCCTGACCATCAAGAGCTGGTCAGATAGCACAGAGAGCTCTGGGTGTGAAGACAGCTTGAGACCCTGCATTCCTTTTCCCCAGGGGCCTGCCCTGCCTCCTCCTACATATGCTCAGCTCCATTTTCTATACCTTTCCTTAACCATGTGCAAGTGTGGCCTCCATAACCCCACAGAAGAAATCTATACTGGGACTTAAGACCAGTCTCCATTTCTTCCCTCCTAGCTGGACACCACCCCACCTCACTTGCAGCTGAAGGCCCCAAGTCGTCTACCTGGGAAACCTTCCATTCCCATCAGAAATGAAAGTTCCTTCGAGCAGCCTTACCTCACTGGTCCCAGTCTCCCAGCTTAACATGGTAGCTATGGACCAGACCAGTGCTTGTTCAGATAGAACAAAGCAAGGCAGAACTAGAGAGCCAGTACTCATCATTGGTGATTACATAAATGAATGCATGCATGAATGCTGGGACTAATTTAATGGGCAGCAGTGGGGCATGGGGAGCTTGCTGATACTACTGCAGCCCCCCTCCCCCCAACCCAAAGGCAATGGCAGTATTATGAATGGCTCTGACCTAGGGGGCTCGGCTACAGCAGAGTGCTTCCACTCTCAGGGCTAGAAGTTGGTCCCATAGCTCCCTAATAAAGGCTTGGATCCAAACATCTCCCATCCTTCCCCAGGCCTTCACCGAGTTAGGTGGTGGTGGCAGAAAAAAGGAAGCAGAGACAGCAGTGCAGCGAAGATCCAGGTTTACTCTTTGGGGATAGGGAAGGGTGAGGAGGAGGTGTGGATGGGACGGGGGTGCCCCTCAGTAGTCAGCTGTATAATCTGTGCCATGTAGCCCCCGGCACAGCAGTGTGAATTCTTTCACCATCTCCTTCACCCGCCTCTTGTTCACTCGCTCACTGAAGGGAAAGGACAGCAGGTTAGTATTATCCACTACCACCGCTCCCTCCTTTGGACCCGAGCCCAGGTGCCGCCGGCTCTGCTCACCGAAGGATCTGCTGGCTGAAGGTGTCCTTCTGTTCAGGGCTGAGGCGGGCGGAGGGAAAACCAGGTGGCTGCAGTGCCTCCTTGATCCACATGCTCAGGAGGCTGAAGCAGTGTTTGTTCAGGGCAAATAGGATGTCGGCAAAGCAGTCCATGAGGCTGCGGGAGGCCTGGCCCCCAATGGCCTGAGGGAGACGGGTTCTCAGCACACCAGGGCCTTGCCCCTTTTGCAGCAAGGATGCCTAGCCACGCCCCACCCATTCCCAGTTTCTCAGCCAAGCTGCACATGATAAGTACTGCTTTCTGAGAGCCAGATGACCCTCACAGCAACCCCAACAGCTGTCAGCCATTTAACTGATGAAGAAACAGAGTCAGCTGAGGGAACCAAAGGCTCAAGCTTCCCAGAGGGCAGCTGCCTCAGCAGTGAGGGCCACCCCACCCCCACCAAAGCCCCATCAAACACTGGCTGCATCTCACCTCCAGCACTGCTACAAGCAGCATACGGCCATCCTCCTGTACCACTTTCCCCACAGGTTCTACTTCCCCACACCGAGGCAGCAGCTCCGTCTACAGAGGATGGAGAGGCCCGTCAGCCTTGGCTCTTTCCCCATTCTTCCTGGGGACAAGACTTGCACACCACACGCCTACCCTCTAGAGTCCAGGGCAGGGCTGGGAATAGGGGTTGGGGTGTGGTGGAGACAGGACTCAGCATGGGACTCACAAAGAAGCCACAGGAGGCCTTGACAGTAGGTGCCTCGGGGAACTTGAGGGCCAGCACAGCTGTGGGAGAGGCAGAGGCAGATCAGATGGGACCTAAGGATCCTCCCAAGGGGGACCCAGGCCCTCCTGTCCACCTGGCCCCACTTACCACACTGGAACACAGCTTTGACATCCAATCGTTCACACAGGAACAAATCTGGCTTCCGCTTCAGAGCCTGTAGGACGTGGAGCTGGTAAGCCCAGCCCCAACCAGCAACAAGGACCATCCCCCCTCCCCACCACTCACCTGCCACCCCAGGCCCCAACTGCACACACCACAGGTACAGGCTGCCAAAATCAGCCACCCAGCCATCTCTGGGGAACCCAAACCACCCCACAGTTCAGTCAGGAGGGGAGTGGCCAGGGGAGGCTATGCGCATGTATGTGTACATGAATGCATGGGTGTGTGTGAGAGGTTAGGGGAGTGGTCACAATACAGAAAGCTTGGGTCCCAAGTCACTCCCTGAGCAAACGCTTTTATTCTCCCCTCCATCAAGGCTAGACCTCCTGCAGGCTCCAGGTAGCCAGCAGCGACTGCTTTGATTCAGAGGTAGCCAAAGCCCCCTGGATTTGTTAACAGGACAGCAGAAGAAGAGATGGCGGCTGGGTGTGGAGCCCAATCCAACAGCCCCCACGTCCCACCTGCATTCCTCAGACACCCTCCCGCTTAGGAAGAGGAAAAGCAGGATCAGAGCCTTGGAGCCATGGCCCTACCATTCAACCAGGATACCCTGAGTCCAGGCCCTTCTCAGCCACACCCAGCTCAGGAGTCAGTGCTGCCATGGGGGGGGGGGGGGATGGAAGGGGTACAGGGGGCAGAGAGCCCACCCCAAGTGGTACCAGGACACGATTGGCACATCCTCAGGTCACTGGAGATGCTCTGCACAGCTCCAGCAGTCATCAAACACAGCTGCTCCCCAGCAGCCCCCCAACACATACCATGTAGACCCCTAACCCTCCAGCCCCTCACATACTCTCAGTCGTGTGCAAACACCCCCACACGCACCCTGTCTGGACACACCCTACTTACCCTCACACACACCTCTATCACATCTCTTTCACAGACTTTCTCACATTTGCAACACACCCTGCTACATATTCACATCCCCCAAATCCCCACATTCCCAGCCATGTCCACACGCCCACACTTTCACACCCACAAATGCCCTCACCTCCAAGGACGCACCCTCAGTTACCTACATCCATGTCCATCCAGGCCAGAACACACTCCCTAGTCCCCCCTCCTTCTGCACCCCACCCTCCTACCATACTGTAAGTTCCAAGAGAGTAAGAACTCTGCCTGTTTTTGCTTACCATTATACCCTCAGCACCCAGCAGAGCACCAAATATGTATCACACACTCAATAAATATTTGTGGACTGATGAAGTGAAGGAAAACATCATTTACCCCAGCCCACAGGATCCCCCCCCATGATCCCCATACTAGCCCCACATTCCGACAGCTCAAAACATGTACCTTCCAGGACATACATTCCCTGTATGTCAGACATACTGACACCACAACACAACACACACTCCTTCCCCCAAATATGCACTCCCACAGCCTGACACACGCCACTGTTCAAACCCATCAATGCCTAATGCACATCAACACATAACATGCATCAGTGCACGTGTCCACACTTCAAGTACCCATTTAGCCTGACACAACACACATACTACTTACAGCAGCCATGTGACTTCTGTTTCCAAACCAAACCGAAAACATACAAATAAGGTCCAACCCACTTACACATGCACCAAACACACACAGGTCCCAACGCAGCCTCACAGTGGAGCCAGCACCCCCCCCCCCCAACAGCAGTACAACCTGAAGCCCAACTCTGGGCTCCACCCCAGCACATTCACCTTTGGCCCCTCCCTTCGGAGCTCCTCCCAGCCACCTCTCCAGAGCAGGCGGAGGGGGGGCACTGAGGCAGGCAGTTCCCGGCAGGAGCACGGGGACAATGAACCCCAGGCCCTTCAACTCCGATCTCACCCCTGAACTTCTCGGGCACCCCAGTTACTCCCCCTCCCCCACCCAGGCCAGCCCAGCTCCCTCCCTTCGGGATCGCCTCTCCCTGGTCTTGGTGGAAGAATGAGCTAGTTGAGGCAAAGGGGCACTAAAGGAGGATGTTGGGTTGTCAACTTCCACGGAAACAGATGAAGAAACTCTATTCAACTGAACAGAAAAAAAAATTTGTCAACAGAAAGCTAAAAATAGGCTTAAATTGAATTTCAACATAAGAGAAAGAGAAAGAGAGAGAACAGAACGTGAATGAATAAAACTAAAACACACCTGTGCCAGGAGTTGCATAAATGAATCAACAATATCAGGATGATCCCTGGGCCCTAAAATATAATAAAGATGGAACTTAAGAAAAAATTATACAAACAGCAACTCAACCTCATATAGTTATGTGGGACTGAGAGCCTGCAGGGAGACAGCGTGGGGGCACATGAGCAGCAGGAAGCAAGATAAAGAAACAAAACATACAAAAACCATGAACTGGGAGAAGCCCAACAGAAAGAGACGGCAAAGTGAAGGACGGGCCTGCCCCAGCTCCCTCCCTGGGGGCCTTCCACCTACTCCCCACTCCTCCTCAGGCCAGTCCCCCCACTGATCCTTTGGTGCTAGAGCAATGCTGGACTCCACGGAGCTGAAGAAATAACCCCCATACTCTTGCTGCTGCCCCTGGCTGGCTGGGGTGGCCCTACACTGCCTCCTAGCACAGACTTCCCCAACACTAGCCATCAAAGAGGAGGGCAGGGCTGCCGAGAGGTTAGTCCTTGGTAACTCCCTTGGGGGCCTGGCTGAAGGCCCTGGAAAGCCAGGGTATCAGGGCCTGAGCGGGCGCCCCCTCACTTCCACGGCCTTAGGGCTCTTGGTCTGGCCAAGAAAAGGATTCCCTGGGGTCCACTTAAACCAGCGGACTCCTCCTTGGCTAGGGCAGAGCCCAATATGCTACGGGGATGGCTGGGCAAGCCACCAGCAGGGCCTGGGGCAAGAAACTGTATCATGAGGCCAAAAATGAGAGCCCCATCCAGCAAAGCCCCTCCACATGGACACCGACTCAGCGGAGAGCCAGGCTCAGGGCCGAAAACCAGCCCCCACCATCTGGACACACAGAGAAAGAGGGAAACCAGTCAACATGTCACCCTATGGTGCAATGGGAGGGCAGAGGCTGAGGACGGAATGGGAAGACCAGGACAGCATAACAGGTAAGGGGGCCGTCCTGTCCTGCAAGACAACCAACAAGCCCAACACATATGACTGATGTTGGACACTACTCTGCCTCCAGTTCTGTTGACACCTGTGGCAAGGACAAGGCATGTGTCTGGAGCTCCTGCCCGGGCTGCTCCCCTTCAGGAGGAGGCGCTGCATGCACATCTGCCTGGAATACCACTAAAGAGCTGTGTGATCTTGTGCAAGCCACAAATGCCCAGTTTCCCCAACTGTAAAGTAGACAATTATCCCTTCCCTGCTTCCTTTTCCAGGCTACAAGGAGCCACTGATAAAGCCCACCTCTTTCGCATCGGAGCCCTGAGTTACTCAAGTCCTGGAGAGTGAGGCCCATTCCCCATGCTGGGGCCTCCCTACGGACAGCATGTTTGACACTCAGCAGCCACCCCGCTAGTGGCTGGCCCCAGACAGTGAGGAAGGAAGGTTCCAAGGCAGGGAGACCTCACCCTCCTTTCTTCAACAGAGTCTGATACCTACTCCATGCTGGCCTTGTTCTGGGCACTGAGGATGCAGAGAGAAGAGGCTCAACCCTACCCTTGAGGGGCTTAGTCTAGGGAGAGAGACACACACATGAAGGCTGATTATTGAGTATGGGGATTGGTACTGTATCAGCAGTATGTACATGATGCAGTTTCAGCACAAAGTCAGAAGCACCCAGTTCTGCCCCAGAGAAGCTTCTAGGACTGATGCATAAGTAAGGCACAGAGGAGTAAGAACTCACCCAGTAAAGGGCACAGGGCATTCCAGTTAGAGGACCAAATGGGACATAGGAAGGGAAAAGTCAGTGTGGCTAGACTGCTGGTGCCTCAGGGACACTGGCAGAGACACTGAGGAGTATGCAGGAGCTGCACCATGTCGGTGGGAGCAGGGTGAGAGTCTGAGGCAAGGTACAGCCAACGAAAGGGTTTCTACCCAGATGTGTGTTTTCTAAAGAACACTACAACTGCAGGATCAGAATGGACTGCAGGAAGGGCAGATTAACTGGGTCATGAAAACCAGTTAGAGGAACTACTAGGGTGACCTGGATGCCCTATACTGAGGTGTGGCCATGGAGGGAGGGGAGAGGTGGGCAGACTGTGGGATAATCAGGAGCCAGGACCACCCAGACTTGCCCCCGACTGAATGTGAGAAGTGGGAGAAGTGGAGTTAAGGATTTAAGGATGGCCACACTTGCTTTCTGGCTCAAGTTTCTGCCCACTTAGCACCTACCCATGGCCCACTGGAGCAGGGGCCAGCATCATGGGACCACATATGAGGACATCAGCAGAGAGCACTCTGGCTCTAGCTGAAACCCCTGGTGAGCCTCAAACCTGCAACCACAAATCCAGACAAGACTCATGAGATGGTGGAGCAGCGCTGTTTCTTTTCCAAGTTAGAAGTCTGGGTTAGACAGGAGGGGAAGCCTGGAGCCCCCCACTCCCAGCACTCTCAGGCAGAGGGCCACAGAGAACAGGGTGCTGGGACCACAGCCCAAGGCTTCTGGCCTAGAAGGGAAAAAGCCCCAATGCAGGGAAAGGAACCAGAACTCCCTGAGTACTCCATGTGCAAAAACCCCAAGCCAGGGGACCAAGAGACACTACTTTCATACCTATAACAATCCTATCAAGTACATGAAATCTCTATTTCACAGACACGGAAACAAAGGCTCCGCAAAGGAAAGTGACTTGCCCAAGGTCACACAACTAGTTGGTGGTGATGAGCTTAGAATCTAGGTCTATCTGACTCCAAAACCCATGCTCTTTCGACTCTTCATTATATCCCAAAGAAAAGGAGCCGGCCTAGTGCCCCAAATCCCTCAGAGCTCTGGCTCCATCTTCCCCCCACATCAAGACTGGCCCTGAGCCCAGCAGGTCAGTAGAAGACATCATTCATTCTCTTAACCACTTCAACCTAAGGTGTCCCTATTTGGAGGGTGACAATTGTGCTGTGCTTGATCCCGTAGTTTCCCACCAAGTCCCATGTGCAACTCAGGGGACAGAGGAGAACAGAGTGGGCAGCTTTGGCTCCCCAGTCGGGGTAGCAGAGGCAGTGGCAGTGGTGGCAGTGGCGGCAACAGCAGAGACGCTGATCAGGACCTACCTTGCTGGAAGAGAGTGAGTGTGACGGAGGTGACGAGCAGGAAGAGGGCCTCAATTGGGGGAAAGTGGGCAGGTTCATGAGCAAAGATGTGGACCAGCTACAACAAAGCAGGGAATGCTGGTCAGCTGAGGCCCTGTCTCACCAGGAACTGGCCAGCATCCCTTGAATGCAGGTCAGACTCCCTGCCAGGGCAGCCATCCACCCCACTACCCACCACCCCATCCCTGGGTCAGACCTCTAACTAGGGTGAAATCTAAAACACTGCTGCCTCAATCAGAAGGCCCACCTGTCGAGTGAGGTCAAGAGCAGAGGCCTGGGGGATGGTGCTGTACATCCGACCCAGCATCTCACACAGCTGTGGCACCATGGGGGCAAAGTCATCCAGCAGTGTCTTAACAGACTTCTCAAAGATAGCGCACACCGCCTTGCGAAGGAAGCAAAGAGGCCCATGAAATAGACAACAGTATTATGATTATCAAACCTTCTAAGAGACTAGATTTTAATTATCTTACCCCTAAAAAGAACTATAATTATGTGATATGATAGGGATGCTAATTATCATTCAATGGTAATCATATTATAATCCATAAATGTACCAAATCAATATGCTGTACATGTTAAATTTATACAATGTTAAACATCAAATATATTTCAATTAAAAAAAAAAAAAAGAAAGCAAAGAGGTCCTGGTCAGCAGGTCATAATCATCCGGAACACAACTGAGGCCCTGCAGAGAGGAGGCCTAAGGTGGGACCCTTACCTATAAGCCTGGCCTGGCCCTGCAAATCAAGAGGTAAACAAGCCTGACCCTCAGGAGGCAAAAAAGCCCTTCTCAGAGGAGCGTAGGATTGAACTTTGTAACTCAAGTCTTGCTACTTACATCTCCACCATTTCCTCTCAGAGAGCAGCAATAGTAAGAAAATCCTGAATTGAAAAGGGACCAAAGGCAGGTCTCTGATTTCAAGGTGGACCCCTGACTGTCACTCAGCTCCAACATCATAGTTCTTTGGTCAAGGACTTCTTGTGACACTGGGAAGTTCTGAATGTCTTCCTGAAACATTCCTTGTGTCTGTGAGGCAGGATTCACTTCCTTTATTTTCTCCAGACCACTGTAAGCCAAGATGAGGCAGCAACACCTTCTTCCTGTCCCATAATCTAAGCAAAGTCACCATGGGGGCAGACAGCAAGGATTGAGGCTCACCTCCACCACTTGGGCATCATTCAGCCATTTGCTCAGCACCTTCTGGATAAGCTGGAAGACCTGCTGCAACACCACAACCACCTGAAGACACAGGAAGAAGTGAGGTGCCCCACCACCACTCTCACCCACCACAGAAGGACCCAGTAATATGAAGTCGGCCAGAAGTTCAAACCTATTACCCCAGACTGCACGTTGAGGACTCAATGGATGGGGCCTTGGGAGAAGGAGTGGTTTGGTGAATTCCCCATGAATAAAGAGGATATACTGAATTCTAGGGAACAGTTTAGAGGAAGCCTCAAAGTGCAAAGCAGGGATTTTATGAAGGCTTCAGAAGATTACTAAAACTTTATAACCTTTAAGAAAAATCACTCCCTATCCATTTCTGCTCAGAAAAATCCTTTTAGTACCAAAAATCTATGGGTTAGCCCCTAAAGTGGAGATGCTGTCTCACCCAAACAGGCTTAGGGTGGAGAGCCCCAAGGGATGCACAGATTTGGCAAATTATGGAGGAGCAGAGAGCAGACTGAGGTCCCTGGAGATGAGGGAAGGCAGGAAAATGACTCCCACGGAAGGAAAAGGGGCTCTGATCGAGGAAGCTGGCCCAAGTTTGGTTTAGAGCCAAAAGGGCACCTGAAACCAAGGTGGGGAGCTGAGGAGAGGAGCCAGGCTACTGTGGCTCCTGTTTCTCCAGGAGAAACCCTGGGAACAATAATCAAAACAGCCTCTCACGTTTATACAGAATTTCACTCAAGACCATATATGCTACCCAGTACAGTTCTATCAAGATGAGCAAGCCAGGTAGTCTGATGTTCATAGTTTTTTTTTTTTTTAATTTTTTAATTTTTTAATTTTTTATTTATTTCTAGGAGAGAGAGAGAGAGAGAGACAGCGTGAGCAGGGGAGGGTCAGAGAGAGAGGGAGACACAGACTGAAACAGGCTCCAGGCTCTGAGCTGGCAGTCAGCACAGAGCCCGACGCGGGGCTCGAACCCACGAACCGCGAGATCATGACCCAAGCGAAAGTCGGACGCTTAACCGACTACGCCACCCAGGCGCCCCCTGATGTTCATAGTTTTGAGTGGGAAGCTGAGCTTTGCCCCAGATCAAATAGCTTGTAAGTGATCACCCCACGCCCCTGTGCCTGAGTTTTCCACAGTACTTATCACACTGCTTTGTGACAATCTGTTTACATATGTTTCCCTTAGACTGGGAGCAACTCGAAGACAAGAACTTTACATGTAGAGCATGTAAGCATCACCAGGGCCCACAGGGGATGGTGAATAGCCAAGCAGAAGACCCCAGAGCTGGGGGTCAAACAGGGACCCATAATTACATCATTTAGGGGGTTGAGGGATATAATGTCAACATCTCCCATGAGGCAGAGGAAACACAATGACATCACCCTGGTTGGGCTGGGGACAAAGACAAATATCACCCACAGGGTTGGATGAGACAATGATATCACTCCCTACAGAGTGAAGGGCAATGATAAGGTCATTCACAGGGTCAGGGGACCAAATGCATCATGCCCCACGGGGCCAAGGGAACCATGACAGTATTACCCAGTAAAGTTGGGAGTAGCAATGACATTCCACAGGGTATGTGGTAGTGTGTGTGTGTGCGCGCGCGCGTGTATGTGCACACGCATGGGTGTGTGTGTGTTGGAGTGGGGGTAACGGCAACATCACCCACGGGATTGGGTCCCTGTGGCACTGGCAGTTTCCGGAGCTCAGGGCCTTCATGTTCATCCTCATGATGACTGACATCCAGCGTGGTGAAGAGGTTGGAGAGAAGCCCCAAGATGTGGACAATGGCCAGTTTGTTGGAAGGATTAGGCTATGGGGAGAATCAAACCAAGCTCTGAATCTCCGAGGCCCAGCTTGGCCCCAGGATCCCAGCTCTGACTGTCAACTCCAACCCCACTCCCCAACAGCCACAGCCCACACACAGGGAAGCCCACCCCTGCCTTCCGGCCACACACACACACACACACACACACACCAGCTCACTCACTATCTCCTCTGCCAGCTTCTCCAGCTGCTGGATATAGGGCGAGATAAGGGAGTGCAGGTTCTTAAGGATCTCCTCCACCTGCAGGGCTGACAGCAGGAAGCCCAGTGCCTGCATCAGCCACATGCACTGGCTTGTCTGTGGGGCAGAACATGGAGAGTCAATCCTGGACACATCTGGTTGTGGGCAGGAAGAATGAACCTCTTGGGGAAAGTTCCAAGAACAGAGAATAAAAGATAAAGGGTAGGAAAAGGCAGAAGAGGATCTCCGTAGATTCCCATAATATCCCCAAGGACTCCCTAGAAACTTCTGGGCTCACCTTGTGGATCTGTTTCATCAACACATCCTGGAGATAAACAGAAGGAATTTGGTATCAGCACAGTGCAGCGTGCCCTGAGACCCAGCCCAACCCCAGCCTATGCATACCTGGGAGACAGCCACAATGTTAGCAGCATAGGGTGGCAGGTCATACTTGCATTCTCGGCAGATCTTCTTGAGGGTGGACACAGAAGAAACAGAGAGCTCAGGATTGCCTAGGGCATGCAGTACGAGGGGCAGGACACTGTTGATCATGACAGGGTGGTCAGCCAGCCATTCAGACAGAGCTCCTGGAGGAAGAAGGGAGAGGGGAGGATATCTGAGGCAGGCCAGGCTGGCTTTGTACCATGTCCCTGAGAGGCAGGCAGAGCTTCTGGCAGAAGCAAATTACAGCCTAGAACTGAATAGGCAAATACGCATGCACATGCTCAAACAGGAGCCTTATAGCTGAGAAGCAGGAAGGAGTTACTCAGAAGAGGTCTAGCACTGCTGTTCCATTGACAGCACACTAGCTTCACTGAATCGCAGCTCTGAACACTGTAGGAAGGACCCCTAGATGTGCCAGGACAGCCAGTTGGCTGCAATGCTGTGTGTGTGGGCATGTGTGTCTTTCCCATTCTGGACAGGAACCAGCAGGCCAACTATAGCTGGGATGGGTGCCTGTGGCTCTGGAAATGTGCTCATGGGTGTATGCCAGGTCTCACCAATGGTGAACATGACAGTATCCGCCAGCTGCACGTTGCTGATGCTGATCCGTGGAATGAGGCCAATGAGCCCAGGCACCACATCAGAATAATTGACATCGATGGTCTCTGCGATGGATTGGAAGCCATAGAGCAGGGCCTCTGTGTGCTGAGGAAAGAGGGTGCCACTGGCTTGGCTGAGGAGGAGGGTGTGACAGTTCTGGGAGGGCTGAGGGAATCAGGCTTGGGAGGTACCTGCCAGGAGTAGGGCTCCTCTGAGCTGGTGAGCAAACGGCCCAGCTTGTCATAGAGGTTGCTGAGCAGCTCGGCCCCCAGCATCTCATACACATACATGAGCGTATCTGAGATGTCCACCCTAAGAAGTAGATGAAGACCTTATACACTGCCCGGATCCTGCTCCCAAGCCCAGGAGACCACCCCAGCTCCCTCAGAGGCCCGCAAAAGTGCCTAGAGAACAGAGAAAGGAACCCCAGGATTCAGGAAGCCTGGACTTGGACTCCTCCCCTCATTGCCTTCATTATCTCAGGATTCTATTTAGAGGTAGGATTGGCCTGCTACCATCACCTGTAAATTCGGAACTGCTCCTTCTCATCTGAGGACCAGAATCCATATTCCTCATCAGAAGGGAACTGGGCCTTGTGCAGAAGCACATCCACCAGCTGGAAGTAGACTGGCCGGTACACCTGCTGGTATACAGCCTGCTTCTCTGCCTCAAAGGACAGAATGTCATCCTGAGAGAGCCAGGGAAGAAAGTTAACCACCTCAGCACCAGGCCCAGAAGCCCATGATCTACCTTCTGTCATTATGGCCCAATCCTACCAGAGGTCACATAGACACACCTGCAGCGTGTACCAGAAGGTGAGGGTCAGGGAACTGGTAGTCTCATTGACAGGATAGTGGCCAGGGATGCCAGTGCAGAACATAATCATGTTGACAAGGGCCAGGAAGCTCTGCCAGTGCTCCACTTGGTCCAGCAAGGCCCTTGGAAGGAGGAGGTATAGTAAGGTCATTCCCCCTCTGCCAACAGGGCTCCATACCCCACCTCTTAGAGGGTCCTGCTATCCCGTCCCCAGCTGCCCAACTCCTCACCGGGAGTGGTTCTCGCCCAGGGCCACCGCAATGCGACAGATGCCATGGGAGGTCTCCATGTCTCCATTCTGCACAGCCTGTCGCAGCTGATCTTGCAGTCCCAGCACCAGCGGGATGAGTTTGAGGAGTGTGTTCACATACCTGGAGGCACAAGGTGAGGAGACCCATCAGAGCTGTCTACCTATCCCCCACCAGCTTTGAGAGAAAGGCACATCCTCCCTGTCTTCCATCAAAGTCCCCTCCCCACAACAAACCCAAAGCCAAAAAGAGGTCAGGCCCTACATCACAGCTCTGATGCTGCCCATCATCATCTTCCCATGGGAAGAACCTTTGGTCAGAGATTTCCAGGAGAACTCTAGGCAGGAAGTATGAGGTCTGTGTTACAGGTTAAATTGTGCCCTCTAATTGGACTTACAGTGGGTGCTGGCATGGGTTAAGATTTCTGGGGAAATTGGGATAAGGTGCATGTATTTTGCATGTAGGAAGGACACAAATTTTGGGGGGCCAGGGGGCAGCCTGTTGTGGGCTGAATTGTACCCACCAAGATGTACTGAAGTCCTCATCTCCAGTACCTCAGAATGTAATCTTATTTCTAAACAGCGTCATTGCAGATGAGATCATGGGGGGCGGGGCTCTCATACAATATGATAGGTGTCCTTGTAAGACAACCATGTGAAGACAGACACTTAACAGAGAGAATGACATGTGATGACAAAGGCAGAGGCTGGAACCATGCAACTTAAAGCCAAGGAACACCAAAGACTGCCTGCAAACAACCAGAAGCTAGGAAGAGGTGAGGAAGGATTCTCCTACAGGTTCTTAGAGGAAGCTGACACCTTGATTTTGGACCTCTAGCCTCTGCAACAATTGAGACAATAAGTTTCTGTTGTTTAAAGCTGCCCAGTGTGTGGTACTTTATTATAGCCCTTCCAGGAAACTAATACAGTGTTAAGGGAGACTGAACAGGATGGGAGACAGAGGAGTTAATACAGGCTCAGGAGGCCTGATAAAGACTCAGAAGGCACTAAAAGCATCAATCCCCACCTTCCACTCTACTCCCTACCACCAGATCCTAATTCCTATGTACTCTGGTGGCAGTATGAAGGAAGAGTAATAGATGATGAACTAGGAGATAGCTGAGGCAAAATGGGCAGGACTTGATGACCAACTGATTATGACAATGGGGAAGAGTCCAGGACAGCTCTCAGGTTATTGACTAAACAACTAAGTAGATGGTGGAGCTATTTACTGAGGCCAGGAGGAGTCGGTGGAGGGGGACAGTAATAAATTTAATGGGAGGCCAGAAGGTGACAAGTTGTGTTAGGCATGTTGAATTAGAAGTACCTGGTGAGATATGCAAACAGAAGTGTCCAGAGAGTTGGATATAAAAACCTGAAGCCCAAGGGAGAAGTCAGAGCAAGAGGCATAGTCATCAGCAAACAGCTGGTAACTGAAGCTATGGCAGTAGATGAGTGCTGCCCAGGAAGAAAATGTTGAATGAGAGAAAAGAAGGAGCAAGTCAGAGTCCTGAAGCACAATGATCCTTAAAGAGGAATAGGAGAGACACAGTATACAAAGGAGACTGAGAGAATGTTAGCTCTATCGCACTGCACCCCTCCCCAGCAGCCTGCTCTGTGGAGATGAGACTAATCCAAGGAAGTGATACTCTCTCTCAGAGGGAATCAGATGCTTGAGACCCCTCTGCTACCGATCATAGTGTCACCCTAGCAATCTATGGAGAGGTAGCTTGTTGAGAGTCCAGAGGAGTTCTATTTGCATTTGCCCTAAGCAGGCTGCCCAGCAGGTAGCTTCATAACCTCAGGGGTAAGATGAAAACAAGAGGCAACAAGCCCAGATGTCAGCTTTCTCCAAATCCTCATTCTGGTGGGACAAGGTATCCATACCAGGATGCCCACAACCCAGAGATAGCCCTAAAGGGTGCTGCCTGGAGACGGCTGGGATAGCTTCAGTCTCATGACCCTGACACAGGCTGCACCACCAGACAATGGGCACCTTCAGGCCAGACCCTGGCACAGAGAGCAAGGGCAGGGCCAGAGCCACAGCCTACGAGCTTCCCAGCAGCTAAGATGGGGGCAGGAGGTAGTGCCCTGTCCCCAAAGTGTCCCCACCAAGGCTCCCTCACATCTGCCAAAGTTCATGTATACAGCAGGTACTCAGTCTTCATTGAGTTCCTAATTGGTCACATTTGAGCTGCGTAATGGGCTAAATCATAGACAACACGGTCCAGAAGGGCTCAGAGTATTACTCAAGGTCATATAGCAACTTAGAGACAAATTCCAGGCTGAGGCAGCTTCTTATGCTGCAGGACTGCTCTTCCATAGCAACTTAGAGACAAATTCCAGGCTGAGGCAGCTTCTTATGCTGCAGGACTGCTCTTCCAGAGCCCTACCTAAATTTTCCCCAAAGGATCTATGCAAATCTCAGCCCATATCTCAAATTCTAACTGATGGGAGCCCCCAAGAGCCTGTGTAATTCACCTTCTCTCCTCCCCCAGCCCCCAATGAAAAGCTTTTCCAGGATTAAAAACATATTTCAGGAAAAAGAAAACTGAGGGAGAGAGAGCCAAGCAAGCAGCAGCAGCAGCTGTGGAAGAGTGGGAAAGAGGGGACCTGAGTACAAACTCAGCCAAGGGGACAGCTAATATCAGGATGCCTGGGGAAGGCAGTAGCTGGATGACCCAAGAGGCAAAAAACCACAGGTGACTTTCTCAAGCCAAAGTCTAGGAAGCTAGACTAGAGAGAGCAAGGCCCAAACTCTGACACTAGGCTGGGTACAGCCCATCAGTGGGAGAAACCCTAGTTTAGTTAGATTCCCTACCTCCTGGGCACCTATTCCTGAGAACTATGCAGACAGACCAGGAGGTCTGAGGCTTCCAGAGGTTTCTAGGTTTAGGGGAGGGAGACAGAGATAATGTCTTTAAGGCCATGGCTGAGGCTGGGCTCAAGAGACCTAGTTCCGTTGGTCAGCTCAAGCTGCCAGGGCAGGGCTGCTGGGACTTGCTGGCTGCCACTCACACTGAGCTCAGCCCAGACCTGCAATTAGAGCTCCGGGAGGAGAGCTGAGAAAATGGGGAGAGTTGCTAAGCAACCATGGGGGCTGCAGCCAATGGGCGCTCAGGAGGCTGTGGGTTCCCTCACTGGCTCCTTGTTCGCTCATTCGTTCAGAAAAGAAGAGGCATCAATTACCTGCCAAAGCCCTCGAGAAGGTGGGGCAGATAAACCTGGGTGTATCCAAGGACACCCCACATCACCCATGCACTGGCCCCAGCCAATTCTCTTTAGCTACCAACTCTCCAAGTGCAGCGGCACTTGAGCTTCAAGCTGCCAAGAGAGGCTAGACCTGGGACTTGGTACCCACCTTGAGTCGGTAAACCTGGGAAACCACGGGAAAAATATACTAACTACCAATGCAAAACGATACCAAATACTAACAGCTGCCATTTATGGGGTGTGCAAGAACCAGGCTAAACCTTTCATAGACATTCTCTTCTTTAATCCTATTAATACCAACATATTCTTTATAGAATACCAGAGGCAGGCCATGTAGACATCCTATTTAAGCCTATACAACTTCCTAAAGTTAATATGATCACACCCATTTTACTGATGAGGAAACTGAGGCTTAAAAGTGACTTACCCAAGGTCTTGAACCTAGTAAACGGACATCTGGGATTCAAACTGAGACTCTCTGATGCCATCTCTTTCAATGTTTTTCCCCTCCAACTCTGCTAAGGGTTTCTAAAGCCCTATCTCTGAAGTGTTAGTGTCTCCATTCTTGCCATGGCCAATCCAACTTATACCAAAAATCTTATGGCATTTTCTCTACTTGAAATCCTTTAATATCTTCACATCATCCTCAGGATGAAGACCAAAATCTTAAGCCTGGCTGACAAAGGTCTTGCATAATCTGGGTCCAGACCTCCCACAACCGGCCCTTAAATCCTGCTGTTTAATCACCACCATTCACCAGGCTTTCTCAACACTCTTTCCTTGCTTAGACTCTTTAAAGCACACCTCCCCTGGATGCCTTTCACAACCCAAAGACTGGGTTAAATGCCTTCTCTGGGCTCTTCCAGTCCCCCTACCACTTTCTCAATTATAGCAGTCATCTTGTTGACCATACTTGCCCCTCCATGTGTCTATGAGACTGTGAGCTTCTGGCTTGCTGAAGTCAACCCATTCATCTTTACACACCTCGTGCTCAGCACAGGGCCCAAGACACAAAGAGGCACGCAACAAACATCTGCTGCACAAACACCTCACTACACTCACCTTCTTTCTAGTCCTTAGATGTACTATGGTGCTGCATACCAGAAGCCTTTGCCCCTGCTTTAGTCCCTGAAGCCTGGCACATTCCCCCTTCCCCTGACCTCCCCCACCCCACTCCCACCTCTCAGGCAACTCCTACTTTTCATCTGTTCAGAAAACACTGAATGCTACCAAATGCTGCCAGGCACAATGTGACAAAATAAAATGACACAGTGCCTGTCCTCCACAGTGCTGAGAGACCAATGGGGAGACATACATTAATTTATGATGAAATTGTGTTACAGGCTAAGAAGGAAAACACTAGGAGTTCTGAGATAAAATAGAGTTGAGCAAACTCAGTCTTAAAAATTATCAAGGGCTTTCCTAAGAAAGTGAAGTTTCAGTTGAGGTAGAGATGATGTGCCAAGTACATGTGACAGTTCAGAGGCTAGAAGGAGCATGGGACATTCAAGCAACTGAAAAGACTGTGCGAGAGTGAAGAAAGGAGCATGACGTGAGAAGAGGCTAGAGATGCCATTCTGTGCAGCACCTTGTGGATCACATGAAGGACTCTGAACTTCATCATAAGAGCTGCGAAAAGCCACTGAAGGGTTCTGAGCAGAAAGGACAAACTGGATCCTCATTTTCAAAAGATCACTCTGGCTGCTCGGTGTGCAGTATAGGGTACAGGAGTAAAAACCAGGGGGCTAGTGAAAAATCTCTATGGTAATTTGGGGAGAGAAATGATAACAGCTTAGACTAGGATAGTGGCAGTGGAGATGGAAAAAATAGATTTGCAATATGGTCAAGAGCAGAACAGCCAGGACATGGTGACTGATTTGTTGAGAGAAAGAGAAGAAAGAATCAAATATTTTAACTGAATAATCTGTTGGATGATTAGTTGTCTGTCTCCCTCTCTGAACCATAAGGACAAGGACCATGTCTTGTGTGCTTCCTTGTGTATCTCCAGCATGGGACCACGCAGTAGGCACTCACTTAGTGTTTACTGGACAGATGGATGGATGGCCACACAAACTGTTCTTTTCTGGGAAGATGGGGAGCAGCTCACCTCTGGGCATCAGGCTGCGAGATGGCATTGACGATGGCCTCCACGCTGCTGTCAAAGAGCTCTGAGTCCTGCAGAGCAGCAAAGGCTGCCTGAATCAGCGCCTCACAGTCCTGCAGTGGCACCTCCAGCTGCACCCAGCTGGAAAAGCACTTGAGCACCTTCTGACGCACACAGCTGGGCGAGCTGGGCTGCTGCAGCAGCTGCTCTAGCAACGGGAAGACAGCCCCGCACTCCACTGCCAGGCTGGCCCGCACCAGGCCTTTGCGGTACTGGGGCAGGCGGCTCGTCTGGAACTCCTCTGGCAGCACTGTGAGCAGCTCCAGCAGGGCCAGGCAGCGGCCCTGACCGTCCACTGGTGAGTCCTCAGCCTGGAAGAGCCGTACCATATCTGCCACCGCACATGGCCAGGCGTCAGGCATCATGCTAAGAGCCAGGGAGGCCAGCGCCACGCACAGCCGAGTCAGCACGATCTTGGAGCCACTGGCAAAGTGGGTGATCTGGGTGAAGAGCTGTGCCTTTAGACTTTCATACTGGTCAGTGGGGATGTCACTCCAGTAGCGAGAGATCTTGATGTGCAAGGCGCTGGCCCCAAAGTACTGGATCTCAGGCACCTTGTCGGGCTGCAGTAGCTGCCAGCTGAAGTGCCAGGCCTGTGGGGAGACCTGGGCCTGCATCAGCCACTTCTGAGCCAGGTTCTTGTTCTCAATGTTGGGATCGTAGTAAAGCTGGTGCAGCGCCTGTAGGACAGCACAGGACTGAGCAGGCGTTGGCCACTCTGGATCCTGCCAGAGCCCAGAACTCGGTCCTGGAAGTCTGCTCTCTCTTTCTGACTGAGGGGCTGAGCAGGAAGAGCTCAGGGCTCCACCCTGTTTCCTGGGCCCAGGATCCTACTGACACCCTGCGAGCCTGAACTCTGCCCATGCTCTACCATGTTCCCGTTATAGCAAAACATTATGGGTTCAGAAAGTGAGCCTCCACAGGAAAGCAGAGAGAGGCTGAGCTCCCTAAAGGGGAGGCACTTGAGGTAAAGGACAAGGTCCAGGTTGAAGGAATGGCTCCACAGGGATAAAGCTGAGCCTGAGAAGAGCATGGAACAGCCCGAGGGGCCCCGACCCTCCCAGGCACAGCTGCTCCCATCAACTCCAAGGGTTCTATTCAGCTCCCCCAGGATCATCCCTCGGTCACTCCAGATGCTGGCACCAAAGCCATTGTGAAATCTGAGCACGACAAAGGCTTTGCCAGGCAGCCGCAGACCAGAGGCATACTGGAGGGGAGGGTGAAAGCACCCCCCAGAGAGCTCACGTGAGGGTCCAAAAAGCTGGTTGAGAAGTGTTGGCTGGCAGCCCTGGCAAATGCCTTGCCTGGAGCTCTCAACTAGCCAAATCCCCAGGGTCCCAATTCCACTGGGACTTCACACAGTGAGAAAACAGTGGTTTGTCTCCCTGGTAGCACATGGACGAGTGTGCCACCATGCCAACACCACCCAGCCCCAGGGGGTGGAAGAGTGAGGTTAGGACTCTGACCCCCTGAGCAGGCTCCATCCAAGTACACTTAGCCCTGTCTGTACCTCTGACAACAACTTACAGTTACTGCCCCTTGTTTGGCTCCTCAGGGATGCTGAACTCAGCAGGCAAAGCAGGGATGGGTTTTCACCATTTGGTATGGCAGAAAGGGCTCAAAAATAACAAATGAATATCTGCAACCATTCCTTGCTTTCCAGCAAGGTAGCCCTATCTCCCCATTCATTCCAGCGGGGAGGCATTTCTGCATCCTGGGGGGGGGGGGCGGGGGGACAGAACCCAGAGAAGAGCCAGAGAAGCAGTTCAAAAAAGATGGGCCGGTCAGTGGAAGGGTCTGGGAGGACCATGGCAGGAAGCTATGTGGGCAGGTGAGCAGGGAAGGATATTGAGGCAGCCGGCAAGACCGAACCCCTCAGGTCCAGTGCCAAAGAAAGGGGGCTAGCTCTTCCTGCCTGCCCAGGACTGGCCTGGCCTCCATCCAATACAAGAAGGGCCCTTCCCTAAGAAAGAGTGAAAATATAACCCAGGCTGTTTTAGTTCCAGGTTATTTCCTGAGCCCCTTGGTCACAAAACAGGCCCAGAATGGCTCAGCATCGGTATGGTCCTGAGGGCTCAGCTGTAGGTCTCCTGGATTCCTGGTTTCTTACTGCACTGCTCATGCAGTACCCATGGAGCTGGAGAACAGCCAATCTGGCTGGAGGTCTAGGCCATCAGCACCCTGAAGGGAATAGCCCAAGACCCTAGAGTATTCAAAGAGAACCCATGTCTAAGGAAAGCCAAAAATAGCCCATTAGGACACCATAACACTGCTGTCCACGCCTGCCCAGAGACAGCAAATGCCAGGTGCTCTGGGGACACCATCCCAGCGGGCACCCAGCCCAAGCCTGGGCTATGACATTAGTGTCAGTCCCCAGAACTTCTGCGCGGTCACCGGAGTGCCCACCCCAGGGCCCTCGTACCTTCTCCACGTTCTCCACAGTGAAGTCCAAGGCTGGTGCTGCTCCAGCCCCTGCAGCCCCAGGCTGCTCCTCCCGCCGCTCCATCTTTGCTCCCTCCCCAGCAGGGAGGTGGACCCTGACCTGTCTCCTGCCCCAGCCCCTTGGCTGCTGGCCCCCTGCTAGACCCCGGCTTGGGTGCCCAGGGAGCGGTGGGGTGACAGGGGGCCCAGGGCGGGCATGGCTGCCGAGGCCTCCCCACCTCGGTTGGGGATGGGGGGCTTGCCAGAGGCCAAAAGGAGTGCTCTTAGGAGGAGACCAACTGAGGAGGCCTCCGAGGAGGAAGCCGTCAGTGAAGAGTTCACAGGCGGGGGTCCTGGTGGTAGGTCACGGCTCTGTCCCCAGACTCAATGAGGAGGGAGGCATAGGGAAGGCAGGCCTGTGGGGGAAACCGAGCCCCTGGCCCGTGAGAGGTCACAGGGTCGATGGCCTGTACCCACAACACCCTGGTCTGAGTGCGCTCTCGGGTCCTACGAGGAGGTCACGGGGTAGGGGGTGACGAGGGAGAGAGCCCTTCGCTGGTTACGGAGGCGTCCGACGAGGCGCAGGGGTGCAGCTTCGCGAGTCTGGGGCGAAGAGTCCGTAGAGTCGAGGGGCTGTGGCAGATCCCCTCCGCTCGGCCTGGCCCGCGCTCTTCTCACAGCCCGGCTCCGGCCCCGCTACTGCCGCTGCCGCCGCCCCAGTGACTGACAGGCGAGCCGGCCCGGCCGGGACGGGGCGGGGACCTCAGCGAGGCGCGGGCTGCCCAGAGCGCCTGTCCCCGGCACCGCCGACTCAGGCGCCGCCTTGCCCCCGCGCCTGCCCTGGCCCGGCCCAGCCCGGCCCAGCCTGGCCCGACCCAGCGGAACTGCGCGGTAACTCATTCCGGGTCCCTGGCCCTGTCCTCGCGCCGGCCCGCGCGCCGCCGGAGCAGGCGACGGCGCAGCGCGCCGCTCCAGGCCCCCGCTGAGCCAAGGCCCCGCCGCTGTGCACCCTGGGTAACGTAGTCCGCATTGCGCCTAGCGGGAGGGCGGCGCCTTGCGGCAGAGGTCGGGAGCACGTGGGCTGGGGACCGCCGACCCCCGCCGGCCCTAGACGTACTGCGGGCGACGGGGCCAGACTCGTGGGCGGCACTGATGAGCAGCTCCCTAGGACTGAAGGAGCAGGTGGATGGAGTTGGGAATCCAGGCTAGAGGATAAGGTGTGTGTTGGGGATTCGCAGGGAGAAACAGGTCACTCTGGTGCTACTCTGCCTATGCTTTCTGGGACCCAGAAAGGGGGCGGTCTGAGAAGAAGGCGTCAGCACCACCCTGAGAAGAAAGGGGGCTTGGCGCGCCTCCTTGGAGTGCAAAAGGAGGGCTCTCCAGACTGCCCAGTAAGCAAGCAGGAAACCAAATACCATGGACAGTACTCGGAGACTCTTATACGGTGCTTGGAAGCAACTTCTCTTTATGGGTAATTAGAATAAGAATAGCTCACCTTGAAGTGCTAGTAACAGTACTTCGCATACCTTAGGTCCGATTCTGTCAACAACTCGGAGTTGGGTATTTTTTTTAAATGTTTTATTTATTTCTAGGAGAGAGAGAGAGAGAGAGACAGCGTGAGCAGGGGAGGGTCAGAGAGAGAGGGAGTCACAGACTGAAACAGGCTCCAGGCTCTGAGCTGGCAGTCAGCACAGAACCCGACGCGGGGCTCGAACCCACGAACCGCGAGATCATGACCTAAGCGAAAGTCGGACGCTTAACCGACTAAGCCACCCAGGCGCCCCAAGAGTTGGGTATTTTTCTTTAAAATTTTTTTTTATTTATTTCTAGGAGAGAGAGACAGCGTGAGCAGGGGAGGGTCAGAGAGAGAGGGAGTCACAGACTGAAACAGGCTCCAGGCTCTGAGCTGGCAGTCAGCACAGAACCCGACGCGGGGCTCGAACCCACGAACCGCGAGGTCATGACCTAAGCGAAAGTCGGACGCTTAACCGACTAAGCCACCCAGGCGCCCCAAGAGTTGGGTATTTTTAGTTACCATTTTCAGATGAGAAAACCGAGGTTGGGGAAGGTTGAACTTTTCTTGTCCAGAGACACACAGTCCAGCCACAGATCTGGTCCGCCACAGACCCCAGCAGTCCCTACCCCTTACACTTGTCCTTTTATTAATTTTCTTAAAGCTTATTTATTAATTTTAGTAATCTCTACACCCAACGTGGGGCTCCAACTCACAACATAGAGATCAAAAGTCACATGCTCTTCCCACTGAGCTAGCCAGGCGCCCTGTCCTTTCATTAACTCTTGCCAGCTATCCCAGCAGGGGAGAAAGTAATCAAAATGGAAAGGACCTCTGTACTTGTGTTCAGTGGAGGAAGTTGACGTTGGCAATAGCTGCTGAGGCCTGAGGTAAATGAAGGCTTCCCTGAGGAAAAGAAACTTGGTCTGAGCTTGAATAATAGAAACTGGTGGTGATGAGGGCTCGATTAGTAAACAAAATTCAGTGGGAATCTAGACGTTAAACAAATTTTAAGTGGGGCTTAAAGTGCGCAGCGATGATTGGATTTGCATCTTAGAAACACCTAACTGTAGTATGCAGAATAAATGGAAGGAATGGTCTTTTCATCATAACTGTAGTATGCAGAATAAATGGAAGGAATGGTCTTTTCATCATGTTGGGGGTGCAGGGAGAGAATCCTTGGCTTTCATTAGATTCTCTAAGGACTCTATAGCTCCCAAACAGGTTAAGAACCACTCCTATGGGGGCGCCTGGGTGGCTCAGTCAGTTAAGTGTGTGACTTTGGCTCAGGTCATGATCTCACGGTTGGTGAGTTTGAGCCCTGCTTGGGGCTCTGTGCTGACAGCTCAGAGCCTGGAGCTGGCTTCAGATTCTGTGTTTCCCTCCCTCTCTGTCTCTGTCCCCGCTCACGCTCTCTGTCTCTCTCAAAAATAAATATTAACAGGGGCGCCTGGGTGGCTTAGTTGGTTAAGCGTCCGACTTTCACTTAGGTCATGATCTCGCGGTTCATGGGTTCGAGCCCTGCGTCGGGCTCTGTGCTAACTGCCAGCTCGGATCCTGGAGCCTGTTTCAGTCTGTGACTCCCTCTCTCTGACCCTTCCCTGCTCGCGCTGTTTCTTTCTCTCTCCTAGAAATAAATAAAAATAAAAAATAAATAAATACATATTAACAAAAATATATATAAAAAAAGAAAGAACCACTCCTGTGAATAAGAAAGGTGACCTCATGTGGCATAGACTCTTTTAGATCTTTTCTCAGATCCCTCAGCTTTTTATGCAACCTCTCCTTTTCCAGAGGAGACCTCAGTGAGTCGGCCAGTGCACATACACTGTCATAGGGATCTCTATGCAAGGGAAATAAGGCAACCCTTCGATAAGAGAGGAGGAAAGCCATTGGCAAGTGCAAAGGGAGCACATGGAACCCCAAACCTCAATTTCTGGATGAAACAAATATAGAGGGGAGTTTTGGGTGCTTCCTGAAGCTGCTGTAGTTTTCAAAGTTGTCTGTAGTTTTCTTACAAGAGGTGGTGACTTGATAACCCCTTTGGAGGACACCATGCCTTAATTCTGGGAAGGCGGGGCCTGGAGAGTTTGGGGGCTAGGCTAGGCTTTCAAGTCTTTCTTGTAGGGGCTCCCTAGGCCCAGTGATCCTGCAATCGACAGGATGTCCCCCTTCAACCTTAACCAAGGCCAAATGGACAATGTAGGTTTGCAAATGTGAAACAAAGTCTACAGTGAAAAATGGAGATAACCAGAACCACCTGTGGCTCTCAGGAGCAGAAAGTGCCCTGCCTGGTGAGATCATGTGCCAGTGACGTCTAAGTTGTAGGCAGAGAACTGCAGTTCTGGAGCTTGTTTCCTTTGGGGAGAATGGCTTTATTTTTTTAAAAGAGGGATTTGGGTTGTTTTGAGCTGCAAACCAAGGCTAGTTCTTATTGGAACTTGTCTAATCTTGGAGGAGATGCTGTTTCATCTGGGACTTTTTTTTTTTTAATGTTTTGTTTATTTTTGAGAGAGAGAGAGAGACAGCATGAGGAAAGGAGGGTTAGAGAGAGAGGGAGACACAGAATTCGAAACAGGCTCCAGGCTCTGAGCTAGCTGTCAGCACAGAGCCCGACACGGGCCGTGAGATCATGACCTGAGCCCAAGTTAGACGCTCAACCGACTGAGCCACCCAGGCACCCCCATCTGGGACTTTGTGAGATGTTGGGCACAATCTTTCTGGGGCCCAGAAAGTAGCCTTGAGTTGGAGGGACCCTACTTGCTTGAGGACTGGCAATCTGGGGACTGTTGAGAGCTAGCACCATTGGCTTGGGTTCTGAACTGGCTCTTGCTGTGACTATTGTCAGAGATGGCCTGAATCGGTCTCCTTTAAGTGGCTCTGAGAGCAGAGATGACCACTGGAGGGTGGGGCCTGGAGGGTTTGGGGGCTAGGCTAGGCTTTCAAGTCTTTCTCGCAGGGGCTCCCTAGGCCCAGTGATCCTGCAATCGGCAGGATGTCCCCCTTCATCCTCAACCAAAGCCAAGTGGTGTCTGCAGACTGCACGGCACTGGTGCCACTTTCTTCAGGTGGAGGTGGGGAGGGCTGGAGACTGAAGATCCTGAGTCAGTTTGGAGGCAGAAAGAGGTAAACCCCAAAGGAGTGTTTGAAGGTGGTGTGAAAGCACCAGAGTTTTGCGCGCACCTGGAACTGGGGCAGTAAACACAGAAGAGTGGAAGCATACACTGTTTCTCCACCTTGACCCAGAATGCACACGGCCCTCACTCTAGCCTGGGTAGTTTGGAAGGAATTTTGGTTCTCAGTGTCGGATGCCTTGCAGCGGGAGGGGTGGGGTGGGGGGGGCAAGGGAAGGGGAGAGGGGTGCGTTCCCAGCCTCAGCGGGCTCACTGTCATGGTGCTCTCATGCACCCCTGGCTGCAGTTACTGCCCTTGTCCTCACAGCTGCCAAATCCATCTCCAGCCCAGGCCTCCCTCCTCAGCTCCAGACCAGTGTAGCCCTTCCTCCCAACAGTCCCTCTGGATGTCCTATGGCTCCCCAGACTCAGCATCCTTTCCAAATGCATGTCTTATTTCCAAAGAACATCATATTGGACAAATTCACAGGACCCAGGAAACAGGATTTCACAGGACATGCAGGAAAGCTCAGGATTGCATGGACTTTTAGGATGACTCAGGGACACTGTGGAAGGCCAGGGTCAGCACTAACCTCACCCTCCTTCCAGATGAAAATGTATACCACTTAGCTCCTTGTCCTTTTTCATACTATTTGCCAAATTGAACTTAAAAAATAATTATTTAAGTAATTATTTATTGTCTGTCTCTCCCGATTTAAGCTTAAGGGCAGGCAGGGATCATGGCCCTTTCACTTCTGTATCACTGGTGTCTACCTAGTGTCTGACATATGATAGGTAGTTAATAAGTATTTGTTGAGTGAATAAATGAATATCTTTGTTTATCACTCAGAATGCAGGTCCCTCTGGCCAGGGGGAACCTCAGTTCTTTCCTGCCCTCTTATCCCTTGATGCGCTCTGCTCCATTCCTCCAAGCCTGCCTCCTGCTGCACCTTCTTCCTTCAGCCTTTTCTGATGCTCTTTTGCCCTGGTTTGCTTCATGGACTGTGGGTAGTGAGCTCCCCATGCTGCATTATCTACAAGCAGAGGCAGTGTATGCACTTGTCAGAGTAGGACAGATTAGTGACGGTGGGGTGGGGCAATGTATGGTTCTCTGTGTGTTACATATTGAAGCCCCCAGGATGCCTAATGTCACAGGGGTAGGGTTTTCTCCAGCGGTAACTCCAGGTCCCAAGTGCCGGGGACTGTGCAGAGGGGTGTGAGCTGGCCTCTCAGGACTGGCAAACACACCTTTGCCACCCACTCTGTCTGTGTTCCAGAGCTGCTGGGTGGGGGCAAGCAATGAGAGACCCAGGCCAGGCCTGTGATTGCTGAGTCAGCCTGAAGTGAGTGGGGCGGCCAGGGCATGATCTCCATCCAGCTGCCTTTACCCATCCAGCCCCACTGCCCAGGAAAGCACATGACAAATCACAGAAGTAAATAAATAATTTAGGAATAATAAATAGGGGTCCAGCAACCACGAATGAGTACAGGCCCGGGTCAGCAATGTGTCTCCTCCAATTCCATACCCCCCAGGACCTGGGCTGAGGCTGGGACCCCAGACGCTGCTGGGTTCTCCAGAGGGGGAGTCCTGGTTCGGTGGCCTAGTCAGAGCCAGAGTCTGTGAGAAGTGGGTCCTAAGGGCCCCACAGCTGAGATGTCTGCTGTCTGCAGGGCAGAGACTCGCAGGGCGAGGACCCTGGGGGCCGCAGGTCAGTCGTCCTTCCATCTCTCCAGGGCTGATGGCCATCAGTCAGCCGGCGGAGGCCCCCATCTCTGGCCGAGGGTCCCCCACCCCCGGGCCCGCGGGCTCCTGCGAGAAGGCCCTGGGTTCGAGGATCCGCGGGTAAGGGTTTCGTCCGCAAACCCCTGGAATGGGGTCTCAGCCCAGGCAGCCGCAGGCAGTGGCGGAGAGGCGGTCCACGGTCCTCCAGGTGCTGTTGACGTCCATGAAGGAGACCGCCTCGTAGCGCGTGGGTCGGCAGCACGGCTGGCTGACGGGGCGCGAGCCCGGGGGCGGCCGCAGGGCCCCCGCGCCCAGCAGGCTGGCCAGGCTGAGGTCGTGCGGGGAGCGCGCGCGGCGGCAGGAGCCGCTGCAGAAGCGAAAACGCACCAGCTCGTCGGAGCTGTGGCCCAGGCCGAGCGCGCGCACCGGCACCAGCTGCGACCGCAGGCGGCAGCCCCGCGCCCCCGCCGTCCGCGCGCGGCTCCCCCAGCTCGCGCGACCGCCCCGGCTCCCGGCCCGCGCCGCGCCCCCGGGGGGGAGCGCGGGCGAGGGCGCAGGCGGCTGGGGCGCGGGCCGGTGGCTGCGGCGGCGGCCGCCGAGCTCTTCCGCCGCAGGTGCGAGGCTGGCGGCCCCCTGCAAGGAGATGGAGTCACACGCGCTGGGTTCCGGGCCTGCCCCGCCCCGCCCCCGCGCCCTCTCACCTACCCGGCAGGTGGCCGGTGGGGGGCGCCGGGGCCGGGGCAGGGCCGAGGCGCGGGGCGGGGCTGCGGGGCGCGGGACCCAGGGAAGCCTCGGCGACACTGCTCAGCAGGGCCAGAGCGGCCAGGGTTGGCCACAGGGCAGACTGCGCGGAGAGAAAAGTGGAGCCTCAGGGAGGCAGCGGGCACCGAGGTCAGCTTCGGGCGGAGGGAGTTCGGGGACGGACACCCGGGATCAGAGACAAGGATTGGTGCTTAGGTGAATCGGCGGAGCTCCAGAAGGATTTAGATAGGAGGAGAACGGGTCGGCTGCCCAGGGGAGAGATCAGCTGAGGACGCTGACTTTCCTCCTTACTCCTGGTCCCTCCTTGACCATTTCCCTTTCCACGCCACGCCTGCCGAGGCCAAACCATGAACTCCCTGTCCAATCAGACCACCTTTCCTCAATACCGGGTGGCATCACTGGGAGAACCACTCACCTGCCGCCTCGGCTGCGGCCAGTGGGGCAGCACAGAAGTGCCTTCACGTCCGGGCTCCATCTCTGTCAATACCAGGAACCCCCATCAGCTGTAGTTGACCTGTTCCCACCCCCACCCCCAACCCCTTCCTTTGAGGCAGCTCCGAACATTGAGAGCAGGCCACCGCTCCCCTTCAGTGTCTCCGGGCCAGGAACACAGGGCTTGGAAAGCTGGACCCAACCCAGGAGGAGAAGCAACTACACTGAGCACCGAACTATATGTTGATGCTTTGCACCTGTTCCTTCTTTCAGTTCTCACAACTCCATGAAGTAGATGGCATAATCCTCATGTTCCACCTGAGCAAATAAGGCTCAGAG
The DNA here is from genome assembly GCA_017311185.1 of Proteles cristata cristata. Classification (NCBI taxonomy): domain Eukaryota; kingdom Metazoa; phylum Chordata; class Mammalia; order Carnivora; family Hyaenidae; genus Proteles; species Proteles cristata. Next base: position 90,220 of record JAESUZ010003710.1, on the reverse strand, counting down.
AAGCTCAGCGACTGTCTAACGTCACAAGGCCTCTTTCCTCGGGACCTTCCTGCTCTGTGCTGCAGGACTGGAGCCTCCAGGAGCAGCCGGGGAAGGGAATAGGGAGCTTTTTCTCCGTGTCACAGAGCAGGATGCTATGGCCTAGAGAAGCATTAGGCTGCTTGCTGTTGACCTCACTGATGTTAGCGAGGCCCAGGCCTCAGCCTGTGTTGCCCACCCAGCGCTGCTGTACCTTGCTCCTCTCACATCTCAGTCTGGACCTCGAACTACCAGAGTTCTCTCTTTTGGCCACAGATGGCCCTCAAGAGCCAGCCCATGATGTGGGCTGATGGGCCCTCTAACATAGGGCTTGGGCATGGCTCCCTATGGTCACCAGGGGGCAGCATTGTCAAGCCTGCTGACTCAAAGGGTGGATGGGCTCTTCCTTATGCTCAAATAGACTCAGGCCTGAGCAATTCCCCAAGGGACCAGTCAGGCCTCCACTTCAACCGGGTCTCTGAGAGCTGGTCCAGGTCCGTCCCCCTTCCAGCCTCCTGTAGGTCTGGCAGCCTGGCCCTGCTCTTATAAGTTCCCCCCACAAGCCATCCTTCCTGAGCCCAGCCAGCCTTTCTGAGCCCCACCACCCTTTGGTGAACCCACATTGGCTGGCATTCCCAAATACCTCTCTGGACCCTGGAGCCCTCACTAGCAGGTCTGTCCTTGGGTCCCAGCTGTCACCTTCCACCCCCACCCCATAGCCCACAGAACATCTACATACCTGTGGGCCAGACCTCCCCAGGCCTTACCAGTGTGGTGGTCCTCCAGGGCCAGGTGTGCTTGGTTAACCGAATAGGGCTTTGAGGGGCCAGGCCAGTGACTGTTGTCACTGATGGAGGGAAAGCTGGGCCAGGCAGCCTTAGTGGCCCCCTGCACTAGGGGGAGCTCAGGAGTAGGTCTCTTGAGGTCAGGGCATGTCCAGTCTCCCTCCTGACAGTCTGGGGCCACTTGGTGGTCCTCCAGTCCTTGCACCCCCTTCTGCCAGCCAGATACTCACCACAGGGGTCCTGCTCCGTCTTCTTCTAGGCACCTTTCCTGGGCTTTCCCCCACAGCTTAAAAGCCTCATGCCCAGGGCTGTGCACCTGGCAGTGCGTCTTTTAGCCAAAAGCGTGGCCTTGGCAGCCAGCCTGCGCCCTGTAGCGGCAGCAGGAGCCTCACATTACAGCGGGCTGGGGCAGTCCGACCAGCGACAGGGGGACTGAGGGGGCTGGGAGGGGCGGAGGGCTGTGCCTAGGGCCCAGGAGAGGGAGAATGTGAGAAAGGAGTGGAGGGGAACTAGCCTGCCCGCTCCCCCTAGCCCCAGGGTTGGGACAGGGGAGGGCCAACAGGTCGGCTTACCGAGGTGCAGGTTTCTGGGTCCGGGACGCGGTGAGGGCCAGGCCCGAGGGACCTGCTGCTGGCCGAACCCCTGAGCCGTGTCTGGGGGCCGGGCCCAACTCCATCCCTCAGCAGCCTCATGCCCGCCGCCATCCGGTGTCAAATTCCAGCCCCGGCGTCACCGGATCCCGGGGTGGGGCCCGGAGCGCCCCCGCCCAACCCCACCTTTCAGGGCTCACCTGGCCACTCCACCTGCAGGGATAGAGTCCCCCCGCCCTCCCCAGCTACACTAGGCCCCCCGAGCTTTGGAGGAGGAGACTTGGGAGGGGACCCTGGGACGCAGAGCGGAGAACCCAGGCGGCGGAGAGGCGAGGCGCGGGAACTGGGCGTTCAGAGTTTGTAGGCACGCGAAGTAGGGAGTTGGGAGGCTGGGCTCAGGGCGGGGAGGGAGGGGACAGGCCATTCCTAGCTTCAGCCCGCAGGCCCTGCAGTCCATGTGGTCTCTGGGGTCCCGGCTGGCCGGCCCGCAGTGACCGCTCCCTGCTGTCCGGCCCACAGCTAGCTGCTTCTCCCAGCGGACCCACGGGACTCAGGTTGGTGAGGCGCTGCGCGGGGCTTCCTGGAGGCCAGACCCCACCTCCAGCTGTTCCGCCGCCTGGGGCTTGGAGTGCAGACAGACCCGCGGACGCCGCTGCCCAGCCCGGCATCGCCAGGACAGTGCCAGTGGGAGCGGGTGCCCGGGCTGGAGAAGAGAGGGTCACGGAGGGGAAACATGCGCTGAGGCTTTGAGGCAGCAGCAGGAGGGTAGTATTTCAAGTGCCTAATGATGGCAATTTAGCAGGTGGGGTGGAGGTTGAGTGAGTAACATGGGTAGAGGTAAGGAAAGGCCAGATGCTGTGTGTCATACTAGAGTCTGGACTTTACCCCGGTGGCACTGGGGACCACTGAGGGGTTTCAGGCAGGAGGAGAATGGCGTGACCAGACATGCATTTCAGTGACTGGCCGCAGTGGGGTGGATGGTCTGAGGATATGGGAGGAGGCTGCTGGGGAGAGAGGAGTCTGAGGCAGGGATGTGGGGCTGGCGGAGGGCTGCAAGGCCCTTTCAGGAGCACAGCTTCTTGAAAATCACGTTGGCGCCCAATTGGATGAGGTGGAGAGGTAGGACAGACCTAGGTACGCCTTTGGCCTGGGTCACCAGGTGGAGATGATGCATGCTGGCAGCTGGGGCTCCCCGGAGGAGGGGCTGGTGGGGGACAGGAGCTCATGAGTTCTGTGTCAGACGTGTGGATTACCCCAATGGCAATGTTCAGGAAGTAGCTGAATCCGTAGCCTGCAGCAACATGGAGAGAGCTGGGGTGGGGTTGGCAATTTGGGAATTGTTGACCAACTGACAACTGGAAGCCATGGGTGGGGATGAAAGTGCTTAGGGGACGTGTGCGGACCAGCTGTACCTTGACTATGCATCAGAACCACCCGTGGACCTTTTAAAACCACCCACCTCCGGGCTCCACCCCAGACCTGAATCAGAATCTTGGGGTGGGCATGTGCAGTTTTCCCAATCTGCACAGGTTATTCTGGCACATGGCCAGGGCTGAGAACCACAGCTTTTGTGAGAGCAGTTTCTGTGCAGGGAAAGCCAGACCACAGAGAGCTGGTGGTGGCTGTCTGCAGGCTTGACTGGACCCCGGTAGGACAGGGGGCCGAGCAGTGAGTAGCTCCTCTTTTTGCTGCCTCCAGCAACCTGGGGCTTTATCAGCCGTGGCTGCCTCTTGTAGGCATGTGGCCTATGCTCTGTACAACTCCAGGGGGCGCCATTCCCAAAGAATATGATGTGCCCTGGAGTTGCGCCCAGTTTCCAGCACAATCCCAAGAGAGTTCTGGGTGTGCCTGTCTCTCATTCAGTCTTGCTTTCCCCTCAGCTGAGGAGGCTTCTGCCTGAGGACAAGCCATGGTAGGAAGGGGGCAGGTGGGAAGCCAGTGGTCCTTGGGATGGCAAGGATGCTTGGAGTGGGATGGCAGGTGAGAGGTGAGGGGGCCGCCAGCCTCACTTACTGCCGTAATGGCAGCTCTGGCTGGAAGCTCCCTCCATGGCTTCAGATGCAGGTTTATGTTTGTCCCATTCTCAGGCCTGCCCAGGGCTGCTGGAAAGGGAGGGATCAGATTCTGGCGCTCTAAGTGGGTGGGGGTGGGGATATCGTTTCTAATGTTCACCTGCAGGTGCCTAGAGTGCGTTGTGCCTTCCTGTTCCTTGTGGGGAGAGGTGAGCCTTTGTGCTCTGGGTTGGGGTGGGACATACTCTCTCCAGAGCTCAGCCAGGGGGCTCCAGGAGCAGGTAAGGTCTTTGAGCCTGTGTCAGAGGCTCAGTATAGACCTTTCCTTCACCTGTAGCAATCTCTGTCCCTGCTTGCAGAACTGGGGCTCTGGGTACCCAGAGGTGCCATCCTAAGGCTGTGGACTTCGGTGGCTCTTTAGGAGGACCAGGGCAGACTCTGGGGCATGACCTTATACCTTTGGTCTGCTTCTCTTAAGGCAAAGAGGGTGTAGGACTGTCTGGGGTGGGAGGGGCTTGAGGAGGCACCTAGGTGGCTACCTGGGTCCAGCAGGTGACACGAGAAGGGAAAGAGACCCAGGAATCTGTGGGCTAGAGAGATGGCCCTTGAGTTTAACATAGTTGCTGAGGCCCCAGGTTCCTGCCTCTTTCAGGAAAGTCCGAGAAAACAAGAGGAGGCCAGATTCAGGGAAGAGCTTTATTGCTTCCAGGATGGCTGCCACAGCCTGGGTAAGGTCCTCGAGCCTCACTTCCCTCTGGTCCAAGCTAAAGGCAGAGCCCAAGGACCTGGCAGTCTCATTGCTGAAGTCCAGAACAGCTGCCAGTTGGTCAGTCCAGGCTGGGGCGCTGTCCTGTGGATCAGCTGCAGCTGGGGAGGGGGGCTATTCCTATCACGTTGGGCCAGGCCCCATCTCCCGAGCTCCGTAGTTCTTTCTGCTTAACCCAGGGGCTGTCTTGTTGGCTTACATGATGGATCCAGGGTTTCCCTGTTGGGGTCGTTAGGGGCTGGTGAATGGGAATACCCCATCTTCTCCTTAAGAAAGGCCAACAGTGCCATGAGCTGTAGACGGCTGGCATGAGATCCTGCCCACCTCCCCTGTAGTCCTGAGCAGGGCCCAGGCTAGTCATGGCGCCCCTACTCTATAGGGAGCCCACTAGTACCACGACCTGATGGGCTCCCAGTGGGCCTCTTTCTGCATGGCGAGTGGACCAAAGTTGACATCTCCAACCTTATTTAAAAATAAATTATCCCTCCCCTCCCCCCCAACCCAAATTCACAAAATGATAATACACCAAACACTGATTGGAGAAATGATTCTAGCAGCAGCCCTGCTGCCTGGCGTCCACCTCCTGCATGCTGTGCCTGCTGGGCACGGCTGGTGGCCTCCTGGCCCTCTGGCTTCAAGGACCCAGGCTGAGAATGAGGCCAAGTGCTGGTCTCTGAAGCCGGCCTCTGGGCAGACATAGCTCTGGCTGCCCTGCCAAGGCCTTGCCACCCCTGGGGCCACTTGGCACTGTCCTTCTCTGGGTCTAAAGACTCCTGTGCCTTTCAGGCAGAGCTAGACCATGGCCGATGAAGTGGGCAGGTGGCGGTGGCTGCTGCTTGCTCTTGGCGGCGCCAGGACCTCTGTGGCCATGTGCTGGGCTCCCCTCAGATGCCACTGGTTAGGTCGGTGATGACCCGTGCTTTCACCAGCTTCCGCAGAAACTCTTTCTCTCGCTGGATATTGTGTGTCCAGGACTGGGAGGAAAGACATGGAGACGTGATACGTTGAGCTCGGTGCCCTCTTCTGACCACCACCCGCCCGTGCCCTGTGACTATGGGAAACCTGCTCTAGAATTGCCACAGTTCACCTTCCCCCCACCCCCACCCTGGGAGAACTCTGCCTCTTCTCTTCTTCTTGGATGTAGGCCTTCCAACCTTACTCCCACAGACTTCAGCACCTCCTTGTCTGGCTGTATGTCCAGGGCACCTAGGTCCTAGGCACCCTGAGGATAGGCAATGTGAGTCACTTAGATCTGGCCCAGGCCTGGCGGGTGGGCCCTGCTGGAAAGAGAACCGCGTGGGGTGGCTTAGTCATTCTCTGGCCTGATGCAATCCGGTCTCCAGGCCTGGGGGCAGCTGATGAAATCCTGCCTCTCAGATCAGAGGAGCCAGGGGGCCTGAGGACAAGAGGTTCACCTTACTGTTAATGTGGGAATTATAGGGAAGATGCCGCCTTCTGGGGCTTTCCTGGGGGAAGACTGCATCCAGGCTCAGGCTCTTTCCTGTCCCCTGTACTCCCACCAGGAGGCTCTGATGGCTAAGTCTCTCAGAAAATGATAAAGGGCTGACTGACTGACTCAGTGAGAGTGGACAGCCTCTTCATAGTTTGTACCCACCTGACTGCTCTGCTATGTGGGTCAGCACTGAGCCTCACAGCGATGTTAACAAGCACTGTTTACTGATGCTAAGGACGCAGGACTCTGTCCTGTCCCTGTTCCCATTCAGTCAGCTTTCTCCAGCCGGCCATTTCTTTTTAACCTAAAACTCAGGCAAAATTCCCTATATCCTCTGAGCATCTCCTTCCACTTCTTTTTTTTTTTTAATTTTTAAAAAATGTTTGTTTATTTTTGAGAGAGAGAGTGGGGGAGGGACAGAGAGAGAGGGAGACACAGAATCCGAAGCAGGCTCCAGGCTCTGAGCTGTCAGCACAGAGCCGATTGCAAGGCTCAAACTCATGAACCAAAAGATCATGACCTGAGCTGAAGTCAGACACACAACTGACTGAGCCACCCAGGTGCCCCTCCCCTTCAGCTTCCTGTGCTAACCACAAACCCAGCTGTCCCTAAGGACAGTGTCCCCCAGACACATCTCAAGTGGGGTCCCACTCCACGGCACCTGAAGGTCTGCAGAGCCTTCTTCTCTCTATTGGTCCATTTACACAACTGTCCCTCCAAACTCCCTAAAACCTCTGGCTCCCTTGAGGTTCCGTCATTACACTCTGCTGTCTGTGAGTTGCCCCTCCTTATTGCAGACTCCCAGCATGATTTGCCCTCATTCCTTGAAGAGTTGATCTGGCATACTCTCCTGTTGAAGGCAGGGACTGTTTGGCACAGAGTAGGTGTTCAATAAACATATACTGAATTGAAATTAGATTTTGTGGTAAGCTTAGGAGCGCCTAGATGGTGCAGCTGCTTAAGCGTCTGAGTGTCCAACTCTGGATCCCAGAATAGGTCATGAGCTCACAGTTTGGGAGTTCAAGCCCCACATCGGGCTCTGCGTTGATGGAATGGAGCCTGCTTGGGATTCTGTCTCTCCTCTCTGCCCTTTCCCTGCTTGTGCTCTCTCTCTAAGAAAGAAAGGGAGGGAGGGAGGGAAGGAGGAAGGGAGGAAGGAAAGAAGGAAGGAAGGAAGGAAGGAAGAAAAAGAAAGAAAGAAAGAAAAGAAAGAAAGAAAGAAAGAAAGAAAGAAAGAAAGAAAGAAAGAAAGAAAGAAAGAAAGAAAGAAAAGGAAAGAAAGAAAGAAAAGAGAAAGGAAGGAAGGAAGGAGGGAAGGAAGGAAGGAAGGAAACGGAGGCTTAGAGGAATGGCAGGGCCAGGATCTGAACAAATGTAGAAACTTACGCTGCTCTTTACTTATGCATCCCCTCCAACACCCCCAGCAGGAAGCAATCAATCTGATGGGCTAGTTTCAAGAACACCCACTGGGAATCACCAATGTTTGAAAGTTCAGTGGAAGACTGCACATTTTTCTAAGTTTATTATTTTTTTTGTGGTAATCTCTACATGCATTGTGGGGCTCACACTCACAAACCCGAGACCAAGGGTCGCATGCTCTTCTGACTAAGCCAGCCAGATGACCCAAGACTGGACATTTTTTTATGACATTAAGAGATTATTAATTTTTTTAGGTGTGATAGTGGTATTGTGGTAATTTTCAAAAAGCTCTTATCTTTTAGAGAAAGTTAACTGAAATATTCATGGTTGGAACGATATCAGAGACTTGTTTCCAAATAATCAGCGAGGAGAGGCGCATGAAAGGAAGAACGGATGAAACACTGGCTATGTGTCGATCACTGAGGGACGTGGGTGATGGCTGCTTGACAGTTCATTATCCTCTGTATTTATGAACACATTAGACAGTGTCCATAATGAAATCACAAACTAAAAGGCTGGCCCTGGGGTGTAGCTCTCTCGGACTAGGCAATGCCTCCTCATTCTCCCTTCTGTACAGACGGCACAGGAGCCCACCTGAGCTGTCAGCGCTGTGTTGTCTATACTGTGTATGGGCTGAGGCAGAACTCGGTGGTCCTGGGTCCCCAGCCTCGGCAGACCCCCTGATTCTGGATGCAGCTGTCTTTCTGACAGCCGCTCTTCTGTCTTCCTCTCTGGCTCCCTGCCCTTCCCCCAGTCATCAAATGCCAGTGCTGCCCTGCCCACCTGTACTTCCTACTCTGTCGGGTCGCCGGGCGATCCTGTCCATGCCAGCCTTCTATCTGAACAGGCGGCTGCGCTCACAACTCACAAAAGGACATTTCCAGACCGAGTCTCTCTGCTGTGTGGCACAGTCCTCTGTGGGCCGCTGTAGCCTCGGGCGAGCTGCTGCTCTGTCCTTCTCTTCCTCCTCGTCCACACTCCCCAGGAGCACGTCCTGTGCACCATGTCTGCTGCTCTGTCTTCTCTGTACCGCCTTTACTCACTGCTCAGCTGGCAGTCTAGCTCCTGGCCACCGGCCTTTGAAGCCGCTCCCTCCACCGTCCATGGGGTCCCTCACTGGTGCCGCCACTGGCGATTTCCCAGTCCTCATCTTGTTGGACTTCTCGACAGCTCCCCACACAGCAGATGGTCCCCGAACGCTGCTCCCTTGGTACCCGCGACCCTGTACCTTCCTATGGCTTCTGTCCTTTCACTCTTCTCCTCTCTGACCTCCTCTGACATCCCATGCACATCCCCCAGCATGCAATCCTTGCTCCGCTGGCCTCCCCAGCCCGCACACTTCCGCTGGGCCTGGAGAATGGGCCCATTGGCCGAGTGAAGGGGAAGCAGTGGTGGGGCCAGGCTGTTGCATGGGTCACTTGCCTACTTGGGACACTCAAGGTGATGGCCGGGCCCTAAACCCAGGCACTGGCATTTCCAGGGCATCCTCGTCCCGGACGCTGGAAGGTTACAGTGAGAAGCAGGGGTAAAACATTAATATTAGTACCACTGGCTGACATTTATGAGTACTTACTCTGTGCCAGGCCTTTTTTTTTTTTTTAATTTAAATAAAGCATCACATCTAATCTTCCCCAAGGGGGTAGATGCGATCATTATTACCCTTTTTATTGGTAAGGAAAGGAAAGCACAGAGCCAGGCTCTGAACCCAGGCCATTTGCTGTCATGGCTCAAACTCCTTAGCGCCCTGCATGAAAGGGGTGCGGCAGACACCGTAAGCCTCAAGCCAGCCCGGTTGGCAGAATAGCGGGATTGGGCGGGGGCGGTTTGGACTAAAAATGGAGATCTGGCGCCTGGAAGAAAGGGAACAGTCTCCACCAGAGGGCTTTTCAGGGAAGGTGCTGTCCCTTCTCCTTCCTTCCTGCATGGAGGCAAGCCTGGGCCCTGCCGATTTAAAATTCTGGGTCTTTCTCTGTCTTCTCATCGACACGGAACAGTTCCTGGTCCGGAGTCTTCCCGGAGTCTTCATCTCTTGCCGAGACTGCTGTGACAGCCTCCGCCTAGTTCCCTCTGTTGTTGTTTTTTACTTATTTAAATTCAAGTTAGTTAACGTAAGTGTAGTATCAGTTTCAGGAGTAGAATCCAGTGATTATCACTTACATATAACACCCAGGGCTCATCCCAGCAAGTGCCGTCCTTAATACCCATCACCTATTTAGCCCATCCCCCGCCTTCTCCCCTCCAGGAACCCTCAGTTTGTTCCCTGTACTGAAGTCTGTGCTACTCTATTTCATGCAGCAGGCGCAGTGGCCTACTACATGCTAATCTACAGCCTAAAATCCTTCCATGGCTCCTTCTGGCCTTCGGAGTAGAGTCCAAGCTCCTCACTGTGGCACAGAAAGTCCTGAGTGACCCGGCTACAGCCCGTGTCTACAGCCTTTCGCTGCCTGCCTGCCACTTTGACACAAAGTTTACATAAAGGGAGTATGTAAAAGAGCACAGATGCGAGGGAAGAGAAGCCAGGAGACGGGTAAAAGCTGTGCCAGTGGTTCAGGGTGGGTGTTGGCAGGGAACAGAAAAAGCAAGAAGATACATGAAGACAGACAGATGGAAAGACCAACAGGCTCCTGGCAATCAGCCATTGCTGAGGGGGATGGGGTCAGACAGTTCTGGGGCTGTGCTGGACCCGACGTGGGCCCCCCATTCCTGAACCCCATTCCAGGCAATAGGAGGCCCATCTGTAAGGCAGTTTCTGGTTTCCCAAGTCTCTCTTAAAGTCTCCCCATAACTTCCCATTACTTGAATGGCTTGAGTGAACCCCTGAACGTGACACAATATAGATGGCAACTGAAGCCATGGATAGGGGTGTCGATCTCCCGGGGAATGTGTACAGGGAGAGGAGAAGGCTGTCCAGGACGGAGCCCTAGCGAATGCTGACTCTTAAATCAAAGATGCTGAGAGAGCGAATGAGAGAGACTGGCAAGCCAAATGAGAGGAACGCCAGAAATCCCTGACTCGGAAGCCTGAGCAGGAGAAGTTTCAAAGAGGAAGGAGTAGTCAACATAAAGCGTGTTGCTGAGAGGTCAGGAAACGTGTGTCCACTGGATTTGGCAGCCTTGAGGTGAGTCACTGATGACCTTAGTGGGGGTCATGGCAGGTGGAGGAGGAAGCCAGGCTGGGAGGGAGTGGGGAGGGCAGCGGGCACGAGCCAGCAGGAGCTGACAGTTTTCCCCGTGGGACAGGAGGAAGGTGGGGGGCTTTCAGGGAGGACTGGGCTCTGGGGTGGGAGAAAGGCGCACCCACAGGTGGTGAGCAGGAAGGACGGCTGGCTGAGATGGGAACCCCTACATTTATAGAATCTGAACAGATGGGAGGTGTCCTCCAACACCCCCAACCTCCCCTCCCTTGTGGGAGCAGAGAAGCTTCTCCAAGTGCTGGCCCAAAATGTTCAGGTTCTAGGCTGGCATCAGTGGAAGGCTAGTGGCGGAGGCAGCGGGAACTGTAAGAGGGGTTCACACAGGCCCTGGATGTGAAGGCAGAGATGTGACTGGAAGAGGCTGACTGACAGCCCAGGAGACCTGGAATGCTTCTGGAACACGAAGGCAACTGAATGTGGGGATCACTGGGGAAGCAATGCTGGGCGATGGAGAGCTTCAGCGCTTTCCTTCACAGGGGAGGGCAGAAGAGGTACGGGGGACTGAGAGGCAATGTCTGTGGGTGTTTGAGGGGGCACTAAAGTCCTCAGGGGGAAGGTAGGACTTGCAGGAGAGAAGACGGCCCTGGGCTGGTGCCAGCATGAGCATAAGGCAGTTGGGAACAGCAAGGATGAGGCAGGTGCAGGGAGAGGGCCAGGGAGGGAAAGTCTGGGGAGAAGGGTGGGGAAAGGGGTGCTGGGTTCAGGGGCAGAGAGCTCAGTGATCAGAGGCCTGAATGCATGGATGGACCTCCAGGGAGCCAACTTAGCTAAGGGCAGGGCAGAGCCTTCTTGCGAGCTCTGGGCAGCCAGACCAGCTCACCCCTTTCTGTTCATTTGTGCCAGGACACCCCTCTGTTGGCCCTGCCCAGGGTCTGCCCCCCAACCAGCCCGGCACCTCTTTGATGGCCGCCATTCGCACGGTCTCATAGTAGTGCAGGGGTGCATTGGGAGTGCTCATGTCGTAGCCAAAGCCTGCGACTGCCACCTCATCACAGCCGTGTAGTGCCATGGTCACTGCCACACTGCCGAGGGTCGGGATGTTCTGGAGGGGAGGGAGGAAGTGTAGAATTCAGCTGGAGGACCGAGTCAGGCTGGGACCCTTAGGGACACTCACCAGAACTGAGTTCCATTTCTGAGGAACAAGCCCTTTGCCCCTCACCCTGCCTCCCCGTCCTTCCCTCCCACAGCTTCTCTGACCCAGCTCCCGTCTGCCCTCTCCCGGGGCCCTGCTATCTCACCCCGCGGCCCATGAGGCCATTGTTGAAGGGCAGTCCGATGAGAGTGAAGGCGGCCTCCTGGATGAAATACGGGTTGAGGATGCGGATCTCAGGGGGCTCCTTGGGCACTCGAGTAGCCACAGATTTCCAGAAGCCATCTGACGCACTCTGTAGACACAGCATAAGTGGGCATGAGCTGGGCACACAGCTTGTAATGGGACTGCGTGCGTGGCCAGGCCCCAAGTGTGTGCCGGCAAACGAGAAACAAGGTGTGGGCACATGTGGGATAAACACGCTGTTAGAGGGATGACCTGGTGTGTGTGTGGGGGGCGGGTGGGGGAAACAGGAGGTATGACAGATACATAGTGGGTGGGGCAGAACAATGAGCACATGGTGGGGCCACAGCGTGTAATGGTGGACCCAGAGTGAACTGCAGGGCAGGGGCACACAGTGTGGGGCACTGGGGTGTGCTGTTCCCATCGGAGGGGATTCTTGGATCAGCATGGAGACCCAGCGGGCCAGCTGTCCCCTCCTGTTCGCAGCTAGCTGAGAGGCCCACGAGGAGCCTGCCCTCTCTCTCCTATCTGCTCTGCTGGGCTCGCCTCCTTTCCCTTCTGCTGTCTCTCTTTGCTTTCAGTCAACAGTTCTAAAGTGAACCTGAAAAATAAGGACAGAATGTGAGCTAGTAAGGCACAGCTAAACGCAGTATGCCACTGATTAGCGGCGGGTGACGTTAGGCAAGTGACGAGCTCTCTGAACCTCAGTTTCTTTAACTGCAAAGTGGAGATCTCTGGGAGCACAGTCCCATACGGGAAAGGCATCAGCTCTGAAACGTGACATCCCAGTGTCCGTTCCAGGGCCACACCTTAGTCTCCTCTCTCCCTTCCTCCAGTTCCCAGCCCTACCTCTCTCAGTACATAAGCCCTTCCTGGTCTAGTCCCTGAAGCAGATCACGTCAGCTTTCTTGTGAGCTCCCTCAGTCCCTTGCCCCTTGCTCTTCTACTGCCCCAGCCTAGGGAACCCATGAACTTGGGCTCAACCCATTCAGCCACCTTCACCACCCTTACAACTGGGCTCTAGATACTTCTGGAGAGAGTCACAGTAACCCTCCAGACTGGAGGCATTACCAAGCCATGGACTCTAACCTGTTATTTCAGGCTGTTTGTTCTTTGCCTAGAAAACCGAAAAGAATCAATTAAACTTAGAAGGCGCAGAATAATTTAGTAATGCGATCTGTACTCCAACAGGAAACAGTCACCAGATATAATACAAAGGAGATCTCGTCTACAATCCTAAGGAAAAACACCAAAACTGAGTAATAAACTTAAGTATAATTTAAAAAAAAACAACACTACAATCCTTTATTTTTTTTTTAATTTTTTAAATTTTTTTTTATTTATTTCTAGGAGAGAGAGAGAGAGAGAGAGAGAGAGAGAGAGAGAGAGAGACAGCATGAGCAGGGAGGGTCAGAGAGAGAGAGTCACAGACTCTGAAACAGGCTCCAGGCTCTGAACTGGCAGTCAGCACAGAGCCTGACGTGGGGCTTGAACCCACGAACCGCGAGATCATGACCTAAGTGAAAGTCGGACGCTTAACCGACTAAGCCACCCAGGCGCCCCTCACTACAATCCTTTATTGAGAGATAAAAGAAGAGGCCTTGAAAAAAAGTTGGAGATAAGCCATATTTTTAGATTGGAAGGCTGAATATTAACACAATGGCACACCCTCCCTGATTAATGTAGCCTTAAGAGAAGTCTAAGAAAAATGCCAATAGGACTTTTGAAATTTACTAAAAGGATTCTAAAAACCCACCCAATATATTTAACAGGTAAAACAGCCCCCAAATTTAAAAATTAGATATTTAGAGGGGAGCCTGGGTGGCTCAGTTGGTTGAGCAGCCAACTCTTGACTTTAGCTCAGGTCATGATCCCTGGGTTGTGGGATTGAGCCCCCTGTCGGGCTCTGCACTGAGCCTGGAGCCTGCTTGAGATTCTCTCCCTATGGCCCCTCCCCCACTCATTCTCTAAAGAAACAAATAAGATATTAGGAATATACTGTGAATTTGCAATTACTAAGATACTGATAGATATATAATAATCTTCGTGTATAACACAAAGCTCAGTGATATGAGATAGCCCTAAAGTATATATATATATATAAAGTATATATATATATATATATATGTTATCCTTTGAAGAATGTGTATGCATGTGTATTTGTCTCTGTGTATGTATCTTGGTGCTTATGGCGGAATGCACACCTAGGTAGAATTCTCCGGTGTTGCTATAGGAGTAAAATTGGTAGAGCTTTTCTAAAAGGCAATGTGAGGGGCACCTGGGTGGGTCAGTTGGTTAGGTGGCTGACTCTTAATTTCAGCTCAGGTCATGATCTTGCAGTTAGCAAGATCTCACACTGGACTCTGTGTTGACAGTATTGAGCCTGCTTGGGACTCTCTTTCTCTCTCTTTCTCTGCCCCTCCCCCGCTTACATGCACACTCTTGCTCTCTCTCAAAATAAATAAACTTAAAACAAAAAAGGCAATCTGACAATAGGTATCAAAAGCTTCAAAGTTGTTTTTATATCTGATGACTGCAATAGTTCTCTTCTAAAAGTAGTCAGAAGGGTGAAGACCCTTGGAAAAAGGAGTTTACTACAGTGTTATTCACAAAAGAGAAAAACTATTTAAAAAAAATCTAGAGGCTTACAACAAAGGTTTGGTTAAAGCGATACATCCGTATAACTGAATGGTACACACATCAAAAGTGTGTTTTCTAAGAACTGTGTCACCAGGATGCATTGTAACTTATTTAATCAATCCGCTGTTGCTAGACACGGACCTGGTTTCTGGCTTCCCCAGATCTGCTCTGCCTCCTGTGTTCTCTCTTCTACTCTCCACCCATCTTCCAAACCAGAAACCTGGGAATCCACATTAAATTCTGCATATCTCCGGTCCATCCTGGCTTACTCGGTCACCTGTTTCTTTCAGTTCTATCTTCTTAGAATCCCACAGACCCAAGGGCAGAGGTGACAGGAGCCGGAAGGAAAGGCAGGTGTGGAGATGACCGAGATCTTATGTAGACCTGGGGAGGAGCCCCTCCTGGGAGGGCCAGGTGTGGACTGAAAGGAACGGCAGGTGCCAGCCTGTGCCGGGCCCCCGTCCCCTTTGCGCAGCCCGGCAGGCCCCAACAGTTCTCCCCCTGGGGTTCCTGCCCATATGCCTGTCCCCCACACCTGAAGAGCAGAGGGCACAGGGGCTGCTTGGAAGAGCCAGGAACGGGCACAGCCGGTGTGCGCAAGGCTCCTGGCTAGTTTTCAGACATTGCTTGATTGATATCTCCTCCGTTCTCCCCCACTTTACAGCTACAGATCCCAAGATGAAGCAACATGCTCAAGGTCACACAAGTGGCCGGGCCAATACTCAAATCCGAGTGTCATAAAGCCAAGATGGGTGTTCTTTCTCTACACTGTTTATCATCATCACTACCATTCCTACCTCAGGAAGCCTGGGACCTGGGGTGAGGATGAATGAGACTTCCCCTCTGCCTCCAGCAGCTCTGGGGTGAGTAGGGGTTGCCTGGCTGGTGCCCCCATCCCATTTCACGGAGGGGACAGAGCTCAGAGAGGTGAGGAAACAGTCTGGCTGGATCCAACTTCAGAATCTGGCTCTCTCCATGATACCTTCTCTGAAGCGTCTGAAGTCCCACAGGTGACCACTATGTGAAACTGAGGGAAATTAGCTTATAACTTCAAACCCTCGGTGAGAATCTGACAATACCTTCAGTGGGGAGGAGAAGCAGCTGATCTGGCCACTTAGGTTTGGGGGTACTCACTGCATCACATTTATTGGGATAAGGCTACAAGTCACACACACACACACACACACACACACACACACACACCCACCCTTCTCTCTTTGACTTCTTGCTCCCAGGCAGCACAGGCCCAGCTCCTGATCTCAGCCTCTGCTCCCTGCTCAGGGGGAACAATGCAGGTCCCCCAAGGGAAGGGAGGCCCGTGCTTGGCCTCAAGTCCCAGGGAGCCCTGCATGAGAGCCCCGGGAACTGGCACATGGAACAAGTCAGTGGCTCTATTTTTTCCCCATCTGTCACTGTCCTGAGGCAGAGTCTCCTTAGGAATTTCGGGGAAAGTTGGAAAAGTAAGACTAAGATAGGATTTGGGTATTCCGGTGTTTCCCCAGCCATAAAATATCAAGTACCAGCGTGTCTCCTAAAATCAAAGCTATGGCTTCTCTTCTCAGAAAAACATACACAGGCACATACACATGACATTTTGCAACCACTGCGGAGGGTCACAGAATCCTCGAGTCAAGGGATCTGCTGACTTCTGATTAAGAATCTCTGGTATCAGGATGGGTTTTTGTTTTTTTAAATGTTTTATTTATTTTTGAGAGAGAGATAGAGACAGCATGAACAGGGGAGGGTCAGAGTGAGAGGGAGACACAGAATCTGAAGACAGGCTCCAGGCTCTGAACTGTCAGCACAGAGCCCAATGCGGGACTCAAACCCACGAACCGTGAGATCATGACCTGAGCCAAAGTGGGACACTTAACTGACTGAGCCACCCAGGCACCCCCAGGATGGGTTTAATAGGTGATGGGGATTAAGGAGGAGGGCACTGGTGGTGAGCACCAGGTGCTGTGTGTAAGTGATGAATCACTAAATTCTACTCCTGAAAGTAAATTTACACTGTATGTTAACTAACTGGAATTTGTATGTATGTATGTATGTATGTATGTATGTATGTATGTATGATCTATCTATTTTACTTTTAGTCAATAATACAGGTTTTTTTTTTTTAATATTTTATTTATTTCTAGGAGAGAGAGAGACAGCGTGAGCAGGGGAGGGTCAGAGAGAGAGAGTCACAGACTGAAACAGGCTCCAGGCTCTGAGCTGGCAGTCAGCACAGAGCCCGACACGGGGCTCGAACCCACAAACTGCGAGATCGTGACCTAAGTGAAAGTCGGACTCTTAACCGACTAAGCCACCCAGGCACCCCAATAATACAGGTATTTTTGAGGTCAGTTATAATCACCTGTCCCTTATTTAAAAAAAAAATTTTATGTAAATCTAAGGTAGTTAATGTACAGTATAGTATTGGTTTCAGGAGAAGAACCCAGTGATTGATCACTTACATGTAACACCCAGGGGCATCCCTCTTAATGCCCAGCACCCATTTAGCCCATCCTCCCACCCACCACCCCTCCAGCAACTCTCAGTTTGTTCTCTGTATTTAAGCATCTCTTATGGTTTGCCTCCCTCTCTGTTTTTATCTTAGTTTTCCTTCCCTTCCCCCATTTTGTTTCTTAAGTTCCACATATGGGTGAAATCATATGATATTTATCTTTCTTTGACTGACTTACTTCACTTAGCACAATACATTCTAGTTCCATCCACGTTGTTGCAAATGGCAACATTTCATTCTTTTTGAGTAATATTCCATTGCATGTATATACCACATCTTTATCCATTCATCTGTCGATGGACATTTGGGCTCTTTCCATAACGTGGCTACTGTTGATAGCACTGCTATAAACACTGGGGTGCATGTGCCCCTATGAATCAGCATTTCTGTATCCTTTGGATAAATACCTAGTTGAACTAACTGGAATTTAAATAAAACTTGGAAAGGAAAAAAAAAAAAAGGAATCCCTGGTATCAGGTGAGACGGGATGAGAACCCATCCCCACCAACATCGAAGGGGCAGGAAGGAGCAGAGGCCCCTGGGGAGGAGACCGAGAGGAGCCATGAGAGAGACAGGGCCGCAGTGGAATGGAAGAGTAGGAGCCTCGGAGTCTGGAAAACCAGGGCTCACATCCTGATTCGATGCATGCATGACCTGGGGCAGTCGCGTAATCTCTTCAAGCCTCAACTTCCTCATGCCCACAGGGATGACAGGATCTACTTCCCAGACCTTGTGAGGATTATGTGAGACGCTGTGCACTTTGCAAAAGCATCCAGCACCTTGTTTGGCACACAGCACGAGCTTAGTAAGTCTCATCTATTATGCTTGTGAGCCAGCGTCGCAAGTGGAGACACAAGTGGAGACACTTCCTTCCCAGTGGAGAGGGAAGTGGAGGGTGTAGTCGGCAACAGCGGATGCCACACAGGCCAGTAGTACACAGACATACATGCGTTCAGACCGGGAAGCCTGCTTTTCCCTCTGGTTCCCTGCAGGAGGGCAGTGGGCGATGGAGCCTTCCTCGGCTGGGTGACCCCGCCAAGCCTGCCACCACAACTCAGCCTTGTCCCAGAAGGCCTGCCCCAGGCCTCTCACAGCTCATTTCCCTGCCCCACAGGACACAACAAAGAGGCCTATTGAGCCAGCCCATGACAGTGGCCCCAGAAAGGTCAAACCTCTCCTCAAGGCCACCTATGGGCTGTATTCCTTGTCGAGTCCCACCCCCTACAGGAATGTCCCTGCCTCAGTCAAGTCTGGACCCAGCTCATTGTGTGCGGCCACCAGTCTCCCACTGATGCAACAGCCAAGAGCAGTGGGGGAAGCGGGGCCAGGTCTCCTCCTGCAGCCCCTTCCTCCCTCTCCCTTAGTGGGTAAGAGGTCTGGGAGTAGAGAGGATGAACTTGGGCTAGCATCCTGCGGCCCAGAATAGGGCAGGTATGCTCACTCGGGCTTCCAGCTGCTGCTGCCTTGGGACAGGCTGCCCCCTCTCCTTGGGGTCACCCCAACAGCCTCCATGTCTGCCCACCTCCATCTTCAATTCCTTCACTTCCTTTACTTCCCCGCACAGATTTGACCTGCACGTTCTTAGGAGGACTAGAATGTTCAGTGGCTTTCCACTGCCCACGGAGACAGTCTGTCAGGATAATTCAGAGCGTGGGTCTGGTTTTTGCTTTTGTTTTCCTAATCCAATAGGAGTCTGTAACTCAGTGGAAAAGACGGTGTGGTGTACAAAAACCTCAATGCACAGCTGGATGATTATAATGTGAGAAAGAGCCAAAAAGAGGTTTAGAATACCTGCTGTGCTTATTTAAAATACAGAGGACACATAACCCAAAACTGCTCACATGCATGGCACATAAGATAGGAGGGAGGGCAAGGTGACACAGGAGCAGAACTAGAAGCAAAATGAAGAGCTTGAAGAGAAGGCTATTTACAGATGCAGAGACTTCAAAGCCAATGATTAACCTGGAACAACGGATTCACAAATACTTGGGGGCCTGCTAGACATAAACCATGTGCTTTTGTGAACAAATTCTATACTATTTCAGACAACCAACCCTCAAAACGTGGATTACAATCATACAAAAAGAAACCTTCAAGAGCATCTGGTCCAGTCCCTTGCTAAAGAAACCCAGGCCCAAAAGGCTTGTTTTCTTATCTAATCTATTTTCCCTGAGGATCCACTACCACTCTTCTTCCCCAACAGCCCAGACTTGAGTCCTCCACCTCCCTTGACCTTGCCCTCTCCCTCATCGCTGGGAACTAAGCAATCACCACATCTGCGGCTTCTGCACGGGCCTACCGGGCCTACCGTGCAAGCATGCGCTTCCCACCTTCGTACTCTC
This sequence comes from Proteles cristata cristata, assembly GCA_017311185.1. Lineage (NCBI taxonomy): Eukaryota > Metazoa > Chordata > Mammalia > Carnivora > Hyaenidae > Proteles > Proteles cristata. The sequence goes on along the minus strand of JAESUZ010003710.1, from coordinate 71,220 downwards.
CATCAGCCCACCCCTGCTGGCAGCCCGAGCTGCCCCAATTACTCTGCAGGTCTGTTTTTGAACCCTGACACCCTAACTGCTCACTCTGTGTCACTGGCCTGCATTACTTGTCCTTTCCAAGTCTTAACTATCATCATCTGTATAGAGTAGAGAAAATAAGAATAGTTTCTGCTTCATAGCATTTTGGAGCTATGACGATAAAGTCACGCATGTCATATGTTTGACGACAAGTCAGCTTGTTGGCTCCTGCCATTATTTAGTCCACAGGATGAAGTTCGAGCTCCTTGACGTGACCCTTATACCAGAGACCCATCACAACACCCTTCACCGTCTGTCCTTGGCCTACCCAGCCCTGCCTGCAGCCCCTGCCCCCCACATCCACACAGGCCACCCCCAACACTTGTGGGGCCAGGGACAAAATTACAAATGGAAGTCCAGGTATCACATGTCTGAATTTTAGATTCTAAATATTCAAAAGTTATAAATCAAGGTATCAAGCTGTTAAATAAAAATATATTCCCTTCTCCCGTGAAAAGTCACCTGGGAACCCAGGTTTGAATGTAGAACCTGGCCTCCTGCAGATGTGTGCCAGGCCGCGGGGCTGTGAGAAGAGACAGCCTCAGCCCGGCTCCCTTCTCCCCCGACTCCCACCCAGCCCCACGCCATGAGAAGCGCTGTGCACACGTGAGCAGACCCCCCAGCCTGCACACCCACCTTCTGCTCCTGGTCCCTGCAAAGAGCCCCCCTTGGGCTTAGCGTCTGCACAGGGGGGCGGATTCTGTCCTCAGGAGGACGGAAGTGGACTAGCCACGGCTAGCACAAGAAATTCCGAGCTCTCTAGCAGCTGGCAGTGGTCTACCACCTGAGGATGGGCCTGGACAGCAAGGGGTGACACTGGAGGAGAGCCAGGTGCTCACAGGGCGGAACTGCACTCACATGGCACGCCAGTTATACTGAATTATTTTTAATTCACCAAATATACCACACTCACTACCAGTGCTCTTCTCTGTGTGCCAAAGTTCATCTACAATCTACAAGAGGCGGAGGTGGGCAGCTGGTTAGGGTCCAAGGCAAACTTATATAAGTGTCCTGGAGGCCGAGAAATGGGGCGGCCGGACCTTCCCGCCCAGATGGCACTTGCCCTGTGCCCAAGCCCTGGTGCTCTCCCTGACGCACTCATTCCTGGTCCCTCACCTGGCTGAATCTCGCTTTTCAGAAGGTGACAATCACCTGTAGGGGGAACACACCGTGTCCAGCGTCACCATGTGTACGGTCTTGCTCACTCCTGCAGGCAGTCTGACAGGGAGCCACATGGGGAAGCTTCTCCTATCCCCACTGTACAGGAGAGGAAAACGAACCCCGAAGACATGGGTTGAGGCAGAGGACCCATCCGTTCCTAACACCGAACCCAGTAGCACTTTGCCAACCTTGCCTGCACCAAAAGAGCACAGGCGGGGGTGGCCGTGGGGAAGGGCACCCCTTCACGTCGCTGAACTATCTTTTACGTAACAGACCCCTCAGGTTATATTATTTTTTAAATATTTTTTATTTATTTCTAGGAGAGAGAGAGCGTGAGCAGGGGAGGGTCAGAGAGAGAGAGGGAATGACAGACTCTGAAACAGGCTCCAGGCTCTGAGCCGGCCGTCAGCACAGAGCCCGACGCGGGGCTCGAACCCACAAACTGCGAGATCATGACCTAAGTGAAAGTCGGACGCTTAACCGACTAAGCCACCCAGGTGCCCCTGGGTTTGGCCATTATTAAATAACACTGTAATAAAAATCTTTGTGTGCTGATCCATCCTTCCTTTGGGTGATGGCTGTTGGTGCCAAAATGTCATTTCTTTTCCAAAAATCTTGTCTCCATTTATACTCCAACCAGTAGTCTCTAAGAGCACCTGTCACCGAACTCTTGCCAGAATCATGTATTATAAACTTAAACGCATTCTTTAAACATGCAGTGGGTGATAATGGTATCCTGCTGTCTTCTCACAAATTTCTCTGACTGCTGGAAGGTTAAACATATTTTTGTTACTAGTTATATTTCCTTCTGTGTGATCTGCTGGGGTCCTAATGGTTTTCTTGTCACCTTTCATAACAATAGCCATTTGTTTGTCATATTTCCCAAATACACTTTCCAAGGCTCTGTGGCATCAGGTCTCTTCGTTGTTGTGAGTTCAGTTTAAATTTTCATGTTATTAAATCTGATTTCTCCAGGCAGGTCCACCCCCTTGAAAGTTCTTTTCCCTCCGGGGATGTGATTTCTATTCTACTTCCTTCAAAGTTCCCTTTGGTTGTATTTTTATATTCTACTTTTTAGTCCATTTGAAATTTATCGTGATATGTGCTTTGAGGAGAGGGTCAAAAAAACCTTTTTGAAAGCTATATTTGGAAAAAGTGATGAACAGAAATAGGAGTCGGCTTGGGGCCGACTTCGTGAGGCTAACAGACAACTGAAAGAGGCAGAGTGCCAGGCACCGTGCAGTTCTCGTTTCTTTATCAAGGACAGTGCTCTTGACCCACAGAAAGAACATCAAACATGGCTAAGGGAAAGAGAAGCCCCGGAGAAGCAAGAGGAGAGCAAAGGTCTGGATCAAAAAGAATGACCTTCCATGGCCATGAAAGGGCGGCGGGGGGGTGGGGTGTGTGTGTGTGTGTGTGCAGCCCAGACAAGAGGAAAGAGTCCTGACTGAGGGTCAGAAGACTTGAGTTGGAATCCTGACTCTGCCGGAGGTTCCTGCCTTACTCTGGGCCTCAGTTTCCACATGTATTCATTCATTTATGTGTGGCCAGCTGTGTTTAAGACAGCTGGAGGTGATGGACTTAGAGAGACAAACCCCACAGCCCCTGTCCTCAGGGGCTTGTAAGAGTTGGCAGGGCAGTAACCCCTCAGGTGTAACAGAGCAAGGAGTTTTGGTGGGGACTCTGAAGAGAGGCATCTACGACAGCCTTGCAAACGGGAGCAGGTGAGGTGTGGAGGTGGGAAACAGAACCTCTATTCCAGCACAGCCAGAGTGGAGGGTGCATATTGGGTGCAAGAAAGACGGGCAAGGACAAGGAAGGGGTTGGCAGGAGCCAGGTCATGGGCACGATGCCGTAGAGCCTGGTTTTATCCTGCAGGCCAGCGGTTCTCACAGCCGGGCTGCTATCCAAACCTCCTGGAGAGCTCATTACAGCAGACGCTGGGCCCACCCCCAGAGTTTCTCATTCACCAGGCCCAAGGTGGGGCCCCAAATACATTTCTAAGATGTTTCCAGGTGACACCCGTGTGTGGGCGTGAGAAGACCCCGTGAGAGCGGCAACATGTAGGGAATGAGAACCATAAAGCAGAAGGAACCAACCAGATGGGCACTTGAGGAGGATTCTTCTAGATTTGGAGACTGGACTGGAGGGGGGCTGGACTGAAGGCAGGGAGATAGGAAGCTGCTGAAATAAGGCAAGCGAGGTACTTTTAAAGGGGGGAAATCCCAGATTTGGAGACTGAATGAATACAGACGGCAAAGGAGCAGGAGGAATGAAGCATGCCTCCCAGGGGTTTGGCCATGAGCCTGTAAGACCAGGGACTGTGCCCACACCTCGGTGCTGTGCCCAGTTCACAGCAAATGCTCGCTGGGTGTCTGGTGACAAGTTGTTCCTTTAAAGGGAGGCAGAGGCTTAGTTCACTGGATTTGGAATCAGGTTGCCACCAGCAGAGAGACAGGTCTGGAAGCTGGACTGGAGAGGGTGGGAATAGAAGGGAAAGACACGGAGATGCAGCACGGAGAGGTTATGACTCTTTCTGGAAATCCGAAAAGGAAGGAAGGTCAGAGGAGGAACACAACGTAAAGAGGGCTTTCACTTTTAAGATGAGAGAGGCCTGAACAAAATTACCTATGTGAGAGGAGGACCCAGTAAGAGGTGAGAAAAGAAGTAAAGGAAGACAGTTCCTGGAGAGGCGGGACAAGATGGCACCCGGAACCCGGGAGAAAAGTGTCCTTGGATGGGAGAGGCACAGAGAGGACGCTGAGGGAAGCTGGGACGGATGGGGAGGTGGGTAGGTTCGTACACCGGAGGCTGGGAAGTCCAGAGTTCTTGGCTGCTGATCCCCCTTTATTTTCCCTGTGGAGCAGGGTGTGAAACTTCGGCTTAGAACAGGGATAGAGGTGTAGTGGCACTGAAGACAGTGGTGAGCAGAAACAATGGCCAGGGACAGGGCACAGGGGTTGCAAGCAGCATCAAGATGCTGGTAAGGTGGGCCACCTGGATGGCTCAGTCCGTTAAGCGGCCGACTTCGGCTCAGGTCATGATCTCATGGTTTGTGAGTCTGAGCCCTGCATCGGGCTCTGCACAGACAGCGTGGAGCCTGCTTGGGATTTTCTTTCCCTCCCGGCCTCTCTGCCCCTCCGTGACTTGTGCTCTTTCTCTCTCAAAATAAATAAATAAACTTAAAAAAAAAAAAAAAAAGATACCAGTAAGGTGAAGCCACCATCTCAGCTAGAGTTTGGAATTTCTCTCTCCATGAGGACTCTCTAGAACTGTACTGGCTAGATGCGGAGACAGTCATGGGGGGAGGGTTGTCAGGCCAGGGAGACAGCATTTAAAGACTGGCTCTGTGTGATTTTGAGGATTGATTTGGATTGGCTGGCTGGCTGAATGAATAAATGAATGAATGAATGAATGAATAAGAGGTGTTATGTGTTATGGTTACACAAGATCGCTCTGGCTCCAAATGCTACCCTCCCATTTACTATTACTGGTAGCCTGGCCTTGTAGTGTTGTTATGTGTGGCCGAGGCACTGCTTGTAAATCGTGTGGCCCAGAGCCTGGGATGTGGAAGAGCTCAGTAAATGGCAGCTCTTATCATTCTTATGGGCCATGACAGGTGGGAGCTGACTGACAGAGGATTCTAAGCAGGAGGGTGATGTGGTCGGGCTTATTTCTTAGAAAAGCAGTCAGAGCTGGGTGTGAGCTCAGCTCTTGTCATTTAGCTAGCTGTGTGAGCTTGAGCAAGGAACTCAACCTCCCTGTGTCTCAGTTCCCCAATCCCTCAAATGGGGACAGTAACAGAATTGATCTAATAGGGTCGTTATGAGAACAAATTCAAAGGAGGCTGGCAAGCTGGAGAGCATAATACACGCCAGCTTTGATGAGGATGGTAGAAGCCGGAAGAGGCAGAGGAAGAGGGGAAAAGAGGGAGAGGAGGAGGGAGAGAGGCAGGAAGAGGGGAGAAGAGGAAGCGGCAGTGATCATACTGATTATGAGGCCCAGTAACCCAGAGGTCACGGATGACAGTGATAAGAGGAGCAGGGGGTGAGACGGCATGAACCCCAATCCCTCAGCACTTTCTACCTGAGCGCGGAGGAGCAGCAGTTAGCATGCGGCTGTGGGGATTAGCATGGAGGCCTCCTGACCCTCAGAGCAGAAGAGGGATGAGCCGGCAGGGATGGCTGCAAAGGAAATTGTCCCAGGAGAGGTTGTCTCTGAGGCTGGTGGGGAGATGGCTGCTCGTTCAGCAGAAGCCTAGTCACGGCAGGAGGAGGCCATGCTGTGTGCCAGACTCGGCACCCTTTCCCAGTGCCCTGCACGGAGTCTCCCCTGACATGAGGGGATGTCCACACTGAGCTCCTAAGACTCAGCATGCCTCCCAGGCCTGGAACAGCATACAGGTTTAGGTGCAGATGGACATTCAGTCCCCATCTCTGGGTCTGGTCCAAAAAGGTCTTATATACAGAGACCTGGTGGCCCTGTTTGCCCTGTGGATTTCCCGGACTGTTAGCTTACCCCTGCTGTCTCTCTCAGGAGTCCCCGAGTCTCCTTCCTTGAGGCCTGGCCTTTGGTCCTTGCTTTAGGTCACCTCCTAGGTCAGATCCTACAGCTTAGACAGACAATGCTTCATTCCCTAGTGCAACTGGGCTTTCTCACGGCACCACCACCAATAATATTAATAATAAAATAATAAGTAGCATTAATCATTGCTACAGACAGCACTTGCTAAGGTCAAGTACCAGGCCAGGTGCTTATATATTCACCTGGTTTAATATTTAAAATGACCCCGAATGATGGGTAGAATTACTCCTGTTTTATGGATAAGGTTAAATCTAGGGGGCCTGGGTCACTTGCCTAAGGTAACCCAGCTGACAAGTGACAGAATCTAAATTTAAACCCAAGTCTATATGACCCCAAGGCCTGATCTGCTTTCCCCTCTTAAGCCACGATGTCTTCCTAAATTCTGGAGCCCAGGCCTCTTGTGCATGAATGTGGGACCCTGGCTGGCCTTAGGGCCCTCCCTCCTTCCCCAAGGCCTGAGCTATAGCTGGGAGGTTGGGTCTGCGTCCAGGCTGTCCAGGCACCAACACCCGGGCACCTGTCTTTTCCTGTCCCCCAGCTAGGCTGGAACCACACCCATTCCAGGCCAACCTAGGTCTCAGGGCCTCTCTGAACTGACAACCAATCAGAAGCCCTGTGGTGATAAGGCCAACTTTCCAGTTTCAGGGGAGGAGGCGGCCAAGGGGATTAGGAAGGCAGCTCCCTTCTGGGTTACCGGGCATCCTGGGGCATGGGAAGGGGGTGGCTGGCAGAGGTGGGAGGACTGGGCCTGAATGACGGCCTCACACATGTCCTGTCCTCTCTAGGCCCCATGGACAATGGATGGACACCTCCAGCCTTCATCACACATCAGGAGGAGGATGTTCAACCTCTAGCACCGACCACATCGCATTACAGCTCTGGTTCCCACTAGACCGTGAGAGACAGGGAGTGGCACAGTGTCAGCACACAGAACCCCTCCGTGACACCTGGCAAATGAGTGCATGCGAGATGGAGTGAGATGTGCCTCTGAACATGTGTCCGTCCCACCATGGCCCTACATACACCTCCACCTCCTGTCTCCGGCTCCTCCTCCCCCCACCTCAGCTTCCCGCTCGACGGTCCACTGGTGCTCCTCTGAGCCGCCCTGAGCTTGGCCTGCTGGGAACTCCTGCAAGCTCGTGGGCTTGCTCAGGGTCCCAGGGGCTGGGAGATAACGAGCCTGTGGTAACCTGTCTGGAACCTGTAGTGCAACCGTCCAGTGAAGCAGGGAACCTAATGGCCACAAATGGTGACAAGAAAGACTCCCATACGGATGAAGAAAGTATGGCCAGCCTTAGCACAGGCTGTCTTCTGGGTCGTCCAGTCTTCCTTTCCATCTTTCGTCTTTCCAGACCCCATCATGACTCCTGGGTACCAGAAAGTTACACCCACTGAGCAACTTCACATAGCAATCGGCAGGCAGCAGCCGTGACCGAGGCCTTACACTTGTTCCAGCCCTGCCCAGCCAGGCCTTGGCTCCCGAACACAGAGCTGCCTCCTGCCAGAATTGTACAGGTGAGGTTCCCGGCAGGTGCCGAGAGCTCCCCAGAAGCCCAGAGGCTGCACAGTTGGAAACATCGCCGCAAGAGCGGTACAAGCCTGTGGCTGGCACCAGACGGGGAGGGCCTGGAGAAGCAGCCTCTCCCACATTTACCCGGGTCTCGGATGCCAGAGAAGTGAAGTAGCGCGTGGGAGAGGTCCTATGACGTCATTGGCCCTGGGCTTAGAGTAGGGAAGGGTGCTAAAGGACAGGCTTCTTAGGTCACCGGAAGTGCCAGGGCGGGTGAGGCCATGGGCATTGCTGGCCTCCTCTGGCAGCTCACATTAAGGGCCCAAATTATCTTTGACTTTGGAGCCAGGGAAGGCTCATGGAACTTCAAAGGACTCCTCCCTGTCCCTTCTCTCCCCTCACTCACACCTACCAACCCTGGGAATGGGTTCTCACTAACTCAAGGCCAGTCTTACATCCTGGGACATGGCCAGTCCAGGTCAGGCCACAGACATCCACAGGAGTGACTATGTGCCTGAGTACAGCCCACACTTCTCCATCCCAACTGCTCTAGAACCTTCGATCAGCCTGCAGCCCAGGCCAGGCCAGGTGGTGAGCTCCTCAGAGTCTTCCTGGGAACAGTGAGGCCCTAAGTGGCTAGAGTATAGCAACTGGCTCCTTCCAACTGGCTGCCTTCCTTTTTTTCTCTCTTCTTTCCTTACTTCCGTGGATGAACTGTAAGAGCCTTGAATTAACTGACCTTGCTGTTGTTGGATGCCCTGACCCAGCCCCTTGGCCTGGCCTTCCAGTTTGCTCAGCAGGAAGCAGGATCTGGTGTTTGAGCCAATTCCAGACCATTTATGATGACTGGGCATTGAGAGGTTAAAAAAAAAAGCCAATGGGATCAGGGCCCTGTCCTCCAGGAGCTCCTCTGATAGGTGTCCATGGGCAGAGGAAAGCATTTGTCAGGAGGGGGCGGGCAGATGGGCAGAGGAAAGGGTGAGAGAGCAGCCCCCCAGTCTTCCTGGAATTCACCAAGGCAGACCCAATTCTCTTCTGTTTCCCTTTAGAAGTGCCTATCTGTGATCTCCATCCTGTTGCCTTTAAGGCAAAGAGAAGGGCTCTCAGGACATTAGTATTCAAGCACAGTTCTAAAAACAGAGGGGTACTCCTTCAGCCCCGTTCTCTGCCTGGATTGCATGGGCAGTGGGCCTTCTTGCAGCTGGAGCTGCCTGAAGCCAACCCCTTCCTCCCCTTGGGGGAACCAAGTTAAACCCAGTGGGGCCTGGCTATCTCGTTCAGCTTTCCCTTCCCCACTGTCCCACCTACCTGAATTTCTGGACCTGACTTCTGTCTTCTCTCTCGCTTGCTACCTACTTGACACTGCCTGTACTTGGCATTGCTTGGGAAAAGGCTGTGGAGTTAAACCAAATTGCACTGAGACCTCCAGAGGCAGGTTAAGCTGTTCTCACCCCCCAACTCGCCCCTAAACCTCCAGAAAGAACAACTAGCTTCCTACTATATGTGGAGGCCATCTGTCATCATTCTCCTCTCGTAAGGGGCTCAAGTATTGGAAGACGGATGGCCTGAGCTCTGCAGTACCCCTCCCCTGGGGTGGCTGGTGATAGCTGGTTGAGGGGAAGAGGGGGAGCAGGCCTGGACAAGTTGGCAGGTATCCCCATAGGCCCCGAGCTGTGAAATGGATGACTCAGGAGGGGACTCCGTGGGTGGTCCACTAAAAGGAACAGTCACCCTACTTGGCCACACAACCCCTAGAGAAATAGGCCTGGGCCCTAGCCTGCCTAGAACAAGGAGTACAGAATCGGATCATTCCTGGGATAGGCCAAGATGCAGTGGCATTTGGGGATCTAACTGCAGGTCAGCGGTAAAAGTACTAAGCGGGGAGAAGCTGGACTAACGGGCTTGGTAACTGGAACCCTCAAGCTCAGTGAGGGGTCTGCTGTCCCTGCATAACGGCCCCAGGGTCCAAACAAGGCCTTCCTCCCCTGGCTGGGAATGAGGGTGGATCCACACGAGAGGAGCAGGGTAAAGGGGCTTGGGGAGGCCACTACAAGGGCAGGGCAGGAGAGGAGGAAGATTAGGAGTGATGCTAGGGTTAGCCCGATAGAAGCGTTCCTTCCAGAGGGTTCTAAGGCCAGGGCAGGGCCTGCAGGGGCTGCTAGACAGAGACTCGGGGTCTGGCTGGGAAAGAACTTGCAGGCTGACCTGGGAGCCAGACAAGGCCAGGGCAAGAGGGGAAGGAGCTGGCGTACGGGGAGCTCACCACTCTCTCCTTGTAGACGATGTACTTCAACCACTTGAAGTCCTGCCACTTGAAGCCAGCGAGGACAAAGAGAGAATCACGTTCGTATTGCTCGGGCCGCTGCATGGCGCCCTCAGGGTAGGTGATGCGCAGTGTAGTTTTGCTGCCCACATCCTTCTCGAAGCCTTTCACTGGCGCTGAGTTCAGTCTACAGAGATCAGGCCCAGTCAGAGCCTGCCTTGGGCTCACTGCACGTAGTCTGTGGGCTTGGGTTTGGGGAGACACCTTGATCCCAGGACTCCCCAGCAGAGAATGGGGGGCCAGGTCACCTGGAGCCCGTAGCTTTTGGAGCCCTCCAAACCAGGGTTCTTCTTGAGGTCTCTGCTGACCTCTAGCCCAACCGGCCAGATGGCCAGATGGTTCTCAGTGGACTCGGGGACCAGGGTTTGGGCCAGGACACTCAGGTGCCTGCAGCACTGTGGGGAGCTCACCTGACCACTATGTCATAGTCATCAATTCGTGACCCCAGAGACTTGTTGGCAAGGACACCTCCATTGCCCACGATGATGCAGCGGCGGCAGCTGAGGCTAAGGGGAGAGAGGCAGAGACCTCAGAAGAGCCGTCTGCTAGGTCCTCCTTACCCCTTCGGCCCTTGGCCCCATGCCTTTGGCTATGTACAGGCTGGGATGGGGGAAGAGCAATGGGCTTCTGGCAGCATTCTGAGGCAAGACCGTACTGTGGGACTCTGACATCCCTAATCTTAGATACTCTCCAGGAAAGCGTGGGTGTGGAAGGGGCAAGGGCTCCAGTTCTGGGGTAGAGGAAGGAGCCTCTGGTAAGATGGCATTCTAGGCTAAGGATTCCCCAAGGGTTAGTGGAGTTCAGGAGAGAGGGCAAGTTCAAAGGCTGTGGTGGAAAAGCAAGCAGAGAGGACAGGCCTGGAGGCCCCAGGACCCAAGGCTCAGCTTATTTTCAACTCAGAAGTCCCCGTGCTCCTAATAGCCACCAGAAAGCCCTACACATTTTGCTTCCCCCACCTGAGGCTTCCCCCATCCAGGGCCCACTAGCTTCAGGACTGTCATTGCCTCCTGCATTTAAGTTCTGGCCCCCTGAGCTACCTCCACCACCAAGGCACCTCAGACCTCTGATGGCTGAGGACAGAGATATCTTGCCAAGTGCTTTCAGTCCATGGGGTGCAGGCCAGCTGGAGGGCCTCGCTTATCTGCTTAGCACCCCATGCACATGCGCTGTGTGTGCATGTGTGGACACGATAGAGAATCTGCTCATGTCCTGGGAAGGCTGGCAGGGCCTCAATACCTCTGCACATGCCAGGCAAGTGAGGGGCAGGAGGCTGGGTAGCAAGTGGCTCACCTGTCCAAAGCAGGGGTCAGGCGGTACTCTTTGGTGACTGACAGGATGGCTTTGATCAGATTGTCTGTGGACAGAGGAGGGAGGTTATTGTTAGAGGGTCACTGACGTCCCCAAAGTGCTTGCGGATGATGTTGGAGGGACATGCTACCGCGTAGGGTGGGAGTGGATATGAGGGTGGGGAGAGGGGGGCTCTGGGCACAAGGCTGGCTGGGTCACTGGCCTAGCTTTCTCCCTGATGAACAAGACGGAGGCAGAGAACAGGCAGGGACACTCAGCTCTGCCCGGAGCCAGTCCCTAGGGCTCCCAGCCCTTTCTGGGACTTCTCCTCTGGCTTTCAAGGGCTCTGCAGTCAGGCTCCCGGACATGCATCCCTGGGCCCAGGACCTGCTCGGAGACAGAGTCCATGCTGGGCTCACCTCTGTGCCTTGACTGAACAGACACCAGAGAGCAGATGAGGAGACCAGCAGCGATGAAGAGCTCATGTTCCCAGGCAGCTCCCGACTCGGACCCATTTGCCTTACTCTCTGATACCGTCTTCCCCTTACTTCTCCCTCCAGCACTGCCCATCTCCATCCTTGGTCTGAGAAGGCTGTCTCTTCCTACTTCCCTTCCTCTTTGACTCCTGAGGCCTGGCATCTGCCCACCTGTACTCCACTCAGGCTGCCCTCAGCAAGGGACCTCTGTGTTCTCAGATCCTGTGACCACTATTCAGACCTCATTCTTCTTGGCCTCTCTCTGGCTTTGGCAATGGTCATTGCTCTCTTTTCAATCTCTGGCATAATGAGAACATTATAATATATAATATACTGTGTAATGATACTGGCTTTGGTGTCCAATCCTGGCTTATGCTACTTGGGGGCTTTTTTGACCTTAGATAAATCACTTACTTTCTTTGTGCTTTAATTCCCCATCTTTCAAATGAAGATGGTAATTCTTACTCTGCAGAGTCATTAGGAAGATAAAAAGATAATGTACACAGAGATCTAAAGATAAAGTAAGTAAATTAGTACAACCGTAGTGGAGAGCATCTTAATAACACTAAGCAAAGATGTAGATGTGCATAGACTAGGATCTTGCAGCTCCCCTCCTAGGTAGATAGCATCAGAACACTCGCTCGTTTGTTTAAGGAAATCTGCACAAGAAGGCTCACTGCAGAACTGCTTGTAATAGCAAAATGTGGGAAGCAACTGAAAAGCCAGACAAATGAAAACACATTAAATGTGGTACACAGAACACTGTCCGGCAGTAAAAATACAAAGGCAGTGACCTTTGGCTCTGTGTGCTAATACAGGTAAGCCTGAAAAGCACAAGCAAAGAAATCAATTTGAAAAATATACACACACACACGACATGACTTGTGAAGTATAAAAACATGCAAAAACAATAGCAGATTTTCAGTGGATATATAAATATGTCACAGAAATAGATAAATAGACATTGAAATGACAACCCCCAAACCATTACCCCCTCCAGGTAATGGTCTCCTGGAGAAGGAGGAGAATGGAATGGGAAGGGATGCACTGAGCTTTAATTGTATCTCCTGTTTCATTTCTTAAGCTGGGTACACAAGGCACTGTATTAATCTTTATTCTTTTTCATATGCCTGAAATACTCTGTGTAAAGAAAGGATGCCTCCCAACTTAAAAATAACAACTCCATAATTTTTTTTAAAGATGGGGTGGACAACACTGTCCAATGCAGCCAAGAGGTCAAGTTGGGAACTGAACAGTATCCTTTGGATTTCACGGGGGCACAGAGTAGTTTCACTGGGATGACGGAGGGGAAGGGAGTGCTCAGGAGTAAAGGGTGGGAAAGAGGCAGTGGGCACAGTTAATCTTCCCAGGAGGAGAAGGAGAATGGGTAAGGAAACAGACCTTTAAGGAGTGTTCTATGCTAAGTGCCTTCAGATGTACCTTATGGAGGGCTTCAGGGAAGCCACAGACCCCCTCCTTTTCCCACCTCCCATTTTACCTCTAAGGAAAAGCATATTGCTACTAATTGCCCAAGGTCAAGTTTTGTTTTCTTGGAGGGGGCCTTAGTAGTAAGGGTATGAATTAGCAGGTGCTCTCTTGTTGCTGGCCAATGGACTACGGACCAGCCTTTTCAGGCCTTCATAGCTTTGTAGGATCAGAGTCTTGACTGAGGATTGGGAGAAAAGCAGGCTGCTTAGCTACCTGTATCTGGCAAAAAGGAGTTCTTCACATGGTTCAGCCCTACCCATTAGATTTGCCCTTGGGGACCTGAGGTCAAAACTCCCATTCTAAAGTGTCCTTCTGCTGGTCACTGTCTCTTTTCAGGAAAGGGTGGACTGGCTGAGTAGAGGAGTCAGGTATTTTTGAGTCTCCTGGCCAAATGATATCACCCCTTCAGCAGTTACTTAATTCTGGCCACAGCCTAATACAATAGTATTAATCTCTCCATTTAACTGAGGAAGAAATTAAAGCACAGACAGGTTAAGTAATCTGTCCAAGGTCACAGTTGATAAAAAAGTACTGAGATCTGATCCCTGAATATCTGATCCTAAAGCCCAAACTCAACCATGCCATGAAACAGTGCAGGAACTTGTCAAGGCATTAGAACCATTAAACGGTCAGGGGTGGGAAGTCAGGAGGGAATTGTATGAGTGAGGTCCCAAAGGCAATGGAAGGGGACAGTTCTAGGGCATTGGGGGACATTAGCCCTTGGATGGGGTAAGAAAGGACTTGGCGGGGAGGAGACCAGCGTAAAGAGGGGATGATGGAGGAGCCTGGGGGACTTCGTACGAGGAAGCCTCTGTCTTCTCAGGGATTTCCCCCTCGTGCCTGACATCCTTTTCCTGTGACCTCTTCCCCCATCAGAGCCCTTACTGTCCTGAGCTCTAAGTGTGTCTCTACCAGACTGGAACTTTTTTATGGAGAAGGACAGTACTGTCCATTCTACTACTGTACACCCGGCCCTGGCCAAGTGGTGGGCTCTGAGTAAACAGTGTTTGTTCTTACTGAAGCAAGAAGAAAGGAAGGAAGGGAAAGATGGAAAGGGAGGAACGGATCTCCAGCATGGGGACTTCTGAGGGCACAACCCTATCCTGAGTGCAGGGAGACAGGCTGAGGGATAAGATATTAATGTGGAGTGGGCCAGGGTTCCCAACATACCTTGACCTTTGATCCCAAAAGGCGGCACAAATTCCCGAATCCTAGCCCACTTGCGGAAAGAGTCATCCAGGAACATGGGTGCTGGCTTGGAGAACCTGGAATACAACAGGGCTGTTGAGGATCCCCAAATACAACAAGCTGGGGTACGGACTGGCTCTTCAGTACATCTGTCTTGGCAACGGACCTGCGGGGAGGACCTTGACCCTCCAGCACGCCCTTCCCGCCTCCTGGTCAGTGGATAGCAGCTGCACAGGGTCTGACACAGCTTGTTCAGGGGAGCCTGAGTTTGAAGAGGCAGGTCTGGCCAGCCTTTGTGCAGCCAGCTGTAGGGGTAGAGAGCAAGATGCACTTGCCCCGGATGGAGCTGCAGCGTACTGGAAGCCCTCTGGCCAGGTGACCCAGGCACGCATCCCACCAGTCACTGCTGCCCACCCTGTTCCTGAGGTCTGGGAACACAGAGATGACACACTGGCCGCGTGAGCAGAAAGATATCCAAAGACGGCCAGTGCATGGAGACAGAATTTTTAAAAAGAATTCTGGGAGGCAGACCACCCAGGGTGAGGAGAAAGGAGAATTCACAGTGAAGAGGGGAACAGCCACAGGAAACAGATGTTTGGTCAAGAAGAGAAAAATGGGAGCATCCTGTGGCTGAGAGGCAGGGGTGAGTGGGGGCCTCAGACAGGTAAGAGCCTGAGCCCATCTGCTGGCAGAGACCAGGGAGGGAAGGCTAAGCTCCTCAGGAGGCGAGGGAGGGGCACAGAACACAAGTGGGGGTGGTAATGTGGGCCTGGAGGAAAGATGGGAGGGCAACGGGGAGAGAAGGAAGGATGAGGTGATGCCTAGTTGAGGAGGGAAAAGAACGTTTCAGTTTCCTTGGGAAAGCCCAAGGAGTGGGCAGGCCATGGCGCAGGCTTTGGGAGGTGGGATGAAGTCAGAAGGGATGCAGAAGGCAGTGGGGACAGAGGGAAAAACTACAGAAGAAACCGAGCTCTTCAGGGATGCTTGGACAACACAACCTCATGTGGAACCGTCTGGGGCCTTGCTGGCCAACAAAGAATATGTGGAGGGCTAGGCCTGGGCTCTGTCTCTGTATTTCTAACTCAGCTTCAATCAGCCTCTGAAAACCTGAAAATTGGAGGAGAGGCCCCCCTATCCTGGGAGCTAGAAGGTAGCCCTCTGAACATACTCCAAGTCAAGCAAACCTTCCTCACTTCCATCATCACTGACCATTATAATTAGCCTACCCAGGAGGAGTAATACCAGTAATCACTTAGAAGTCTAATATTATTACAGATTTCGAAGTGAACTTAAAAGAGGCAGAAAACTTTCAATCCTTCTCCCTCTCCCATTACTCATGGCTGGGAAGATGCTGTCAACACTCCATAGCAGGGAGAGGCCATTCCTGCAGAGCAGACTTCCTTTGGACTTCTGAGTCAGCACACTTCCCTTCTGGGTACAAGGATCGTGCATGTCTCTCACACCCGGTATATCAAATCCAAGTAAATTAATATATTTGATGTTTTACCAGAGGCACTGAGGATCCTGGCCACAGCCTATGGGCAACAGCGAAGGAAACAAGGTCCCTGGAAAAGCCTGCAGCAAGAACCTCTCCTCTTGTGTCAGGAGCTTATAAAAATGTTTGCAGGGGCGCCTACATGGCTCAGTTGGTTAAGTGGCTGGCTCTTGGTTTTGGCTCAGGTCATGATTTCACGGGATCGTGAGTTCGAGCCCCGTGCTGGGCTCCTCAGTGCTTGGGATTCTCTTTCTCTCTCTGCCCCTCCCTTGATTGTTCTCTCCCTCCCTCTCTCTCTTAAAATAAATAAACTTTTTTAAAAAGCTGGAAAAAGATCTTTGCAAAGTTTCTCAGTCAGGCTTGGACAGGATTTTATTTGCTTCCCAAAATGTACTGGATATCATACGCTAATAAAATCGCCTAAGATTTTGCCAAGTGTTCTTAACATATTTTTTCCTTGTCCTCTCCTTTCTTCCTGAGAAAGTTCGTTTTGTTAATTTTTACTTTAAAAAAAAACCTTATTTTTGTTGTAGCTTGTTTTTCCCCCATATTATTTTTAATAATAATATTTTTATTATTTATTTATTATTATTAATAATACTGATTTTCTTTTTCCCATATTATTTTTTAAACTATTTTGTAGACTTTTTCAATTTCTTTTTTTATTAAAAAATTTTTAATGTTTATTTATTTTTGAGAGAGAGAGACATAGAGTACAAGCAGAGGAGGGACAGAGAGAGGGAGACACTGAATCTGAAACAGGCTCCAGGCTCCGAGCTGTCAGCACAGAGCCCGATGCGGGGTTTGAACCCACGAACTGTGGGATTATGACCTGAGCTAAAGCTGGATGCTTAACCAACTGAGCCACCCAGGAACCCCTTTTTCACTAACAATGAAAACATTGCTATGGAAATGTATACAACTTTCTCATAATAGACAAAGGCTGGATCAAACAACAAAAACAATAAACTGCTGGTTACCTGACACAAGCCGAGCCCCAACAATCAAATGTACAAGGATACACAAATGAAAATATGAACAAAAAAGCAGAAGTTGCAACATGAGTGTTAGAGCTTGAATGTTTGTGTTCCCTCAAGTTTGTATGTTGAAATTTTATTCCTGGTGTGATGGTGCTTGGAGGTGGGGGCCTTTGGCAGGTAATTGGGCATGAGAACAGACGCTTTATGAGTGGGATTAGTGCCCTTATACAAAGAGGCCAGAGAGTTAACGAGCTCTCTTTCCACCATAGGAGGGTACAAAGAGAAGTCAGCCGTCTGATGCCTCGCACCAGAACCCAACCCTGCTGGCACCATGGTCTCTGCCTTCCAGCCTCCAGAACTTGGAGAAATACAGTTCTATTGTTGAGACACCACTAATTTATGGTAGTTTGTTATAGCAACTAGAGCTAATTAAGTAATGAACAAAAAAATTCATGAGAGAGAGCCCAGCAAAAAGCATTAAATGGGTCTGATGAGTGTTTCCTAAAAATCTTTGCCTCTAGGAGTGCCTACATGGCTCAGTCGGTTAAGCAGCTGACTCTTGATTTCCACTCAGGTCATGATCTTGTGGTTCATGGGTTCGAGCCCTGTGTCAGACTCTATGCTGACAGTGCAGAGCCTGCTTGGGATTCTCTCTCTCTTCTCTCTGCCCCGCCCCTGCTTGTGCACTTGCTCACATTCTCTCTCTTTCTCAAAAATAAATAAATAAAAATTTTGAAAAACTTGCCTCTAGTGTACAACCTATTTATTTCTTGTTTTTATTATCTGTTTTAAAACATTGTCCATTTCACCTTGTTCTTTTATTGGGTCTTTCTGTTTTAGATGCTTATTTTGTGAACCCTCTATAGTCCTTGACAGAGTGAATCAGCCACCTCTAATATTTCTTTCTCCTAGTTGGGTGCACCTTTGTGCAAAGGGTACTCTTTTTTCCTCCTGTGGAGATATTTAAAAAACTTCTTATTATGGGAAATTTCAAACATGCACAAAAGTTGAAAAACAAAACAGTGAACCCCCATGGACCCATTACCCAGGTGCAGCAATTATCAGTCATGATGAATTTTGTTTCCCTTCTACCCCATCTGCTCTCTCTGTGTATTACTTTGGAAATTCCCAGAAATCATACCATTTCATCCATGAAATACTTTAGAGTTAATTTCTAGCAGATAAGGACATCTTTAAAAACCTAACCACTGGGGCACCCCATGGGTGGCTCAGTCAGTTAAGCATCTGATTTCGGCTCAGGTCATGATTTCATGGTTCGTGGGTTCAAGCCCTGCTTTGGACTTTGTGCTGACAGCTCAGAGCCTGGAGCCTGCTTCAG
Organism: Proteles cristata cristata; assembly: GCA_017311185.1. Lineage (NCBI taxonomy): Eukaryota > Metazoa > Chordata > Mammalia > Carnivora > Hyaenidae > Proteles > Proteles cristata. The sequence continues at coordinate 53,311 of JAESUZ010003710.1, read as the reverse complement.
ATTCTGTGTCTCCCTCTCACTCTGCCCCTCCCCTGCTCATGCTCTCTCTCTCTCAAAAATAAACTTAAAAAAAAAAAAAAAAATATATATATATATAACCACCCCTAAACAACTCCTCTTAAAGCCATGACCACACCGAAAACACTATAATTTCTTAACAGCAAAAAATTATCAGTTTCAGATTTCTCCAATTATCTCATTAATATTTGTTGTTGTTTATTCTAATCGTTTGTTTATTTCGATCAGAATGAAAGCATGGTCCACACACTGAATTGGGCTGGTCACTAGTCTCTTTCTAACCCATAGGCTTCCTTCTCTCTCTTTGGCCTTTTCATCTTGGCTCCTGAATCCTTCTGACACACTCCAGTAACTAAGGAAAGAAAATGTCCTTGCGTTCTAGTGTGTGAAGATGTTCCCAGGTTCGTCCCGTACATTTCTTGCCTCCATCTGAAGTCAGTCATTTTCTAAGGAGTACTGGTTTCTTTTAATTGGAAATGGTATTTAAAGACCACTATCTGGGTGGTTGGGTCGCTCAAGTCACTATGGTTAGTCATTTTCCCAGGCCTTTTCAGGGGAAAAAAGCCAGGAAATAATTTTTTAACAATTTATTTATTTATTAATTATTATTATTTTTAGAGAACATATAGGCGTGGCGGGGGGGAGAGAATCTTAAGCAGGCTCCATACTCAGCTTGGAGACCAACATGGAGCTCAATCCCATGACCCTGGGATCATGACCTGAGCCAAAATCAAGAGTTGGATGCTCAACGAACTAGCCACCCATGCGCCCCATAAACAGAAAATACATCATGCATTTATACTAGTATTCCAAAACCCAGCTCAGGATTACAAGATTTGTACTTACTTTCTTTTTTCTTGTTTAATAGTTTTATTGAGACATAATTCACATGTCATAAAAGTCATCTATATAAGTTTCCTTTATATTTGTATCTCTTTTCAATTAAGTACACATTCTTGCCTATAGTGGTATCAACACAATTACTTATCTGCTTTATCTTAATACATATTTACATATATGGTGCATGTAGAAAATATATATAATACTTTCAGCATAATGTTACTAACACTCTCATTACTGAAAACAATTTACAGTTTCTTTACAGTTCTTTTTGCCTCCGGGTGTACCGTATTAGAGAAGTACAAATGACTTTGCTTTTGCCACTTGAAATGATTCTGCGGAGTTTTAATTCATCAATGATACATAGTTAAGTCCATTTGTTTCATTTTGCTTTTGGTTTTTACGAGCTGCTTATACCTCATTTTAATTTAATTTTGTTTTATGATGATATAACATTTTACCTAGTGCCAAACTAAATTCACAAAACGAGATACATTCAGAGAAGTCTAACATTTATCTCTGTGTCTGGCTTCTGTTGCTTCTATTCACCTACAGTATTTATTTTTCATTATTAACTTCATTTTATTTGTAGTTTATTCACATTAGTATTATTCCTACAATAAATTCATTTTTATTTTATCCTTCCTTTTTTTTTGAGGTAAGCAAATACACAATACGTGTGTGTGTGCAGAGTACTACTATCCCCTTCTTTATTCAAGAAGATAACATATACTCTTTTGCCTATTGAGGTGTTTTGTTTTGTTTGCTACATAATACACTGTGGTAATCACTCCATAGTTGTATACAGAATTATATATTTGATAATGTTATTCAGTCCCCTGGGTTTGTTGCAATCTTGTGTAAAGTAGGTTCTATCAACAGCAGTTACAATGAATAACTTCATGTATATGTCTTTTCTCTTTGCCAGCATATCTTTGGAAAGAGTCCTAGGAGTGGGTTGGTTGGGTCAGAGGGAAAATGCACATAAGTAATTTTGCTCCATGTTGCCAAATTACCCTCCATAGGAATTATGCCATGCTGTGGTACCCACCAGCCATGTAAAAGTACACTGTCATACACTGCGATTCTGCCAGTCTGATAGGAGAGAAATAGCACCTCCGTTTTACTTTCATTTGTATCTCTTTTATTATAAGTGAAATTGCATATCATAATATCTATAAAAGGGCCATTTGCACTTCTTTTTCTGTTACCTTTGTTCCTACCATTGCTCAATTTTCTATAGGGTTCTTGGTTTTCTCTTTTTTTTTCCTCTGAGCTTTTTCTCCCCAATTTTTTTTATGTTTATTTGTTTTGAGAGAGAGAGAGAGAGCACACCAGCGAGCAGGGGAGTGGCCGAGACAGAGGGGGAGAGAGACAGACAGACAGAATCCTGAGCAGGCTCTGTGCCGTCTGCACACAAGCCTGATGCAGGGCTCAGACTCACAAACCGTGAGATCATAACCTGAGCTGAAACCAAGAGTCAGACGCTTAACCAACTGAGCCACCTAGATGCCCCTCTCCCAGATTTTCTGAGATATAGTTGACATCTAGGTTGTGTCACTGTGTAAGACATATGATGTGTTGGCTTGATATACTTGTATATTATATTATAATCACCAACATAGTGTTAGCTAACAATCTTCCCTTTTTTTGAAGCTCAGCATATATTAAAGATATAAATCCTCTGAGATACAATTACAAATATTTCTCCTAGTTTGTTTATTTAGCATTGGCTTATGACATTTTCTTGCTTTCTTTTTTCCCCTCACTTTTTGCAAGAGATTTTTTAAAAATGTAGTAAAATTTATCAATTTTTTACATATTGTTTCTGGATTCGGAGTCTTAGAAAACTTATCTTCATTCCTAGGTTATATCTCTCTCCTGGCTAGAGTCCCAACCATTTCTCATGTCTTTCTTGCCAGGACTCTGAACCCCCAGTTCCACTGTCTTTTTGCACCATCCATTACGCAAAATGTACTCAGAGATTAATCTAATTCTATGCTCTTGTATTCTCTGTGCTGTTAGAACACACACACACACACACACACTCTCACACGAACTGATGCCAATGCAAATTAATAGACTTGAACCTTAGGTTTGACCCTCAACTTTGCTCAGTAGCTATTCCAAACCTTCTCCATGCTCCACAAATGCTCTATCCTTCCCAACCTTGTTTCAGCAGATTATTTCTTCTCTCCCTTCACAACCCTATCCAAGACACTCAGATATGAACTCATTCAGCTTCTTGCTTCCTTACCCCACCCCTATGCCCACCAAAGCTCATCTCTCCAGCACTCTGGTTCCCTTTCCTGTTTGTTTCCCCCCAAGCATACAATGAAGCTGAGGTCTCTCTTATGTGAAAACAAACACACAAACCCACTCGAGAAACTTTCCTGACCATGTACCCCTTTAGCTACCCATCTGTCTCTCTCTCTATATCCCTTCATGGTGAGACATCTAAAAAGAGCGATGGCTATTCTATCTCAACTCCCTCATCTCGTAGTCACTCCTCAATCTAACATACTTGGGATTTACTCTCCTGAGACTACTGTTACATTCCAGCACAGGGCGCTATCTGTAGCTCCCTGAACATGCTGGTCTCCATGAGGTTACACGTGCAGCACCGTTGCCTGAAATGTGCCCCTCTCCCACCCTACCATACACTCTATTCCCCAATCCCCTCCAATCTCTGTCTGCCTGGAAAATCCCTTGTTATTCTAAGCTGTCAGCACAGAGCCCGATGCTGGCCTTGAACTCACAAACTGTGACCTGCCTTACGTCAGACCCTTAAGTGACTGAGCCACCCAGGCGCCCTGAAGGTCCAGCACTTTAGCCTGCATCCAGAGACTAGCCAAATGCCACTTCACATGCCATTTCCTCTGGACGGCCTTCCCTGGCGCCCCTAGGTAGGCTTGTCATCCTCCTGCAGTGTTTCCACTGCACTTTGCTCAGCCCCCATGGGGTGGCTCAGTGCCTGCAGAGCACTTGGAAGCTGCGCCAGGGGCCATAAACAACAGGAAATGGGGTGGGGTGAGGTAGAGGTGGTGTATATATGTGCGTTTGTGTTAATTCTGCAGGTGGCCTGGGCAGAGCCTCATGCTACACCTGGAACAGAACCAGGGGCTTCTGTCCAGAGACAAGTGTGCCAGTCTGGGGGCCTGGCCAGGGTGGAGGTGGCCTCTGAGGTCCAGAAGGACTGGTCAGACTGGCAGGGGTGTGGGACGCCTGACCTGCTTGCCCTGGCCTGGGGGGGTAGCAGGGGAGGGTGGGGCAGGCTCAGGCAGACGGGCCCCAGCCTGCCAACCTGGGGCTCCAGCACGCGAGGCCGCCTTAGGGTCAGGTTTCAGCAGGGTGTGTGAGTGCGTGAGAAGGAACAGGGGAAGGAGGAGAGGAAAGTTGCACTGGAAGCTGTCCCTCTTTTCTCCTTAGATCCTAGAGCATAGGAATTTGGAGACTTGTGGCACTAGGAGGGCACATGATGAGGGTGGGTCTGACCCTGTGCCTCTCGTAACAAGGCTGTGACCCCAGAACCCTCTGAAGATATCTTTCAGCTCATTTTATGTCCAGTGGTGTGAATGAGGTACAGTGTAGAAGGTGAATGTCCCCAACTCTGGCTTATCAACCTAAACCATTATGGGAGGTCCAGCACTTAAAAAAAATTTTTTTAAAAAATATTTATATATTTTTGAGAGATAGAGACATACACACAGAGTATGAGTGGGGGAGGGGCAGAGGGAGACATAGAACCTGAAACACTGAGCTGTCAGTACAGAGCTCGATGCTGGCCTTGAACTCACAAACCATGAGATCATGACGTGCCTTAAGTTGGACCCTTAGGTGACTGAGCCACCCAGGTGCTCCGAAGGTCCAGCACTATAGCCTGCATCCAGAGACCAGCAAGGAAGGTGACTGGATCTTATGAAGGGGGTGGGGAGTACTTATATGTGGGCACCAGCAGACCCAGAGAAGGATTTTCCTCCTAGTTCCCACCGACCGGACTGAAGAAGGTGCCTCCAGATGTGGGTTTGCTGGATTTGGGTAACACACACCTTCAGTTCTCCATCTGTGCCGGTCTGGCCCTCTAGCTACTCATCCCAGTAAGTGTGAGCAGCCCAAGCAGTCCAGGGGACAAAGGGAAGGCAGAGCCCAGCCGTGGGTCCTGAGGACCAGGGGCCACCACTAATCTGTTTGTTAGATTCAGCCGTAGACCCCGGCCCCCCGAAAGTGAGACTGTCAACCAGAAAGCAAAACCCCACAGATCTGCTGTCCCAGAACCTATTTTGGGCAGTAGTGAGGTGGACAACACAGATGGACATGGGTTTTCTAGAATCCACCTGGTCTTGTTTGGGATCTTCCTGCAGCAGCCCCACCACAAAAGGCCCTGCATGGTAAGGCCTTGGTATTCATCCAAGCCAGCAAGACGAGCACTTCCTAAATGCCTTGCAAACCTCTGTCCTCCTGCATATTTCCCTCACTGACTGCCTGGATGGGTCCCCTGGAGAACAGGAAGAGAAAGGATGGTAAACCTGTAGGATGGGTGGACATATGTCCAGGGAGAAGCAGCACAGAGGCAGACAGCACATACAACGGGTAACAACCAACAAGTCCTGTTCCAGACATCAGCATGGAGCTCCTGCCTCCTTATCCTGTGTGGCACTAGATAAAGTGGAAAATGCCGCCCTATCCAACAACCGCTAGCCAACTCAGAGCCAGTCCCTGTGCTGAGTGCTGGCTGGGGCCTAAAGGAAAATTAGGCCTGGTCCTTCCCTTAAGGAGCTAATAGTAAACACAGGTCAACAAATAATCGTAAAATGTGTCTGTACATCGTGTATTTTGTAACAGGTAGGGGTACAAAAGTCTTAGACTGATGTAGGGCTACAGGAGAATCTTCGTGAAGAAGATGACAGCAAAACTGAGGTGGGCTTTGAAAGACAAGAAAATGAGCCTGGTGGAGACTGCTGGGAAGAGTGTTCCAGGAGAAGGGTAGTGTAGGCAAAGGCACAGGAGAGAAGAGAACCTTCTCTCGAAGACAGGAGCAAAGCAGTGCCCACCAAGGGGCAAAGGAGCTCAGCCTGGAACCCCCTCCCAATGAATCTGCCCTCTAGTCCCACCCAGGGAGTGGAGCAGCGCGTGAGGAAGGAATGAGTGGGCGAATGTATTCCGACTGGTGTAAATAAAGCAGGTGAGGTGTAAACTCTGCACGGAGGGAAAGGCCAGGGCAGGGCGTGCATCGGCACCGCCAGGGTTGGCCTGGTGCCCTGACGCTGTGTCAGGACCAATTTCAAGCCAGATCATCACTGGAAAGTTCGGGCACTCGGTTCATGCTGTTTCTTGTTGGCACCTTGCAGTAGGTATCTGCATTCCTTCCCGCTCCCTGTGTAAATGCATGCTACTTTTCATTCAGTATGGTGCTGCTGAGCTGACTCCCTCCCTTCCCCCCCCACCCCCACTCCTGCACTGCTGCTGGGATGAGCCAATGAGGACAGTTCACCCCCTACCCCCAACTACAGTAATCGGCTTAACAATGGACAGACACCACCTGATCCAAGTGGGACAAATCAAATTCTTCTCTGAGGTCTAATATTTGGACCCTGGGGGATATGGGAGTCTCTCTTTCTCTCTGAGATAGTGAGTTGTCATCACCATGTAAACCAAGAGCAGGGCTTGTATCAACTGTAGCCCAGAGACCAGCTGCTGGTTTCTATAAATAAAGTCTTATTAAAACATAGCCATGCTCATTCATTTACCTAATTCACAGGCTGAATTTCTGCTCATTCTTCAACCGGACTCCAGTACCTCTATTTTCTAAAGGTCAGAGTCCTGGGGCACCTGGGTGGCTTAGTTGGTTAAGTGTTTGATTCTTGATTTTGGTTCAGGTCATGATCTTACGGTTTGTGAGATCAAGTCTTGTGTTGGGCTCTACACTGTCAGCACAGAGCCTACTTAAGATTCTCTCTCCCTCTCTCTCTGCCTTTTCCCCACTCATACTCTCTCTCAAATAATATACTTTTAAAGTTTATTTATTTATTTTGAGAGAGAGAGAGAGAGAGCGAGCGCAAAAGAGCAAGTGGAGGAGGGGAAGAGAGAGGGAGAATCCCAAGCAGGCTCTGCACTACCAGCACAGAGCCCAATGCAGGGCTCGAACCCACAAAGCCATGAGATCACGACTTGAGCTGAAACCAAGAGTCAGAGACTTAACCAGCTGAGCCTCCCATGTGCCCCTCTCTCCAATAAATAAGTAAACTTTAAAATAAAATAAAATAAAACAGAGGTAAGAGGTCTTCCCTGAGTTGAGCATGGCTGATGGAGCCCTCCTCTGGTCTCTGTGGTTCTTTGAGCACCCTGTCCTCACGGCCCTTACACATGCTAGTGCAACCACCTGTTGCCCACCAGACTGTGTGGCAGCCCTGGCACACGGCCAAGCACACAGCAGGTGTTCAGCAAATGGCTGCTGGCTGGAGGCAGGGGAAGCAGCTCAGATGGGGGGGCTCTACAGTGCAGACCCTGCTGGGCCAGTCTATGCCAAAGATTTCCTCAGCTGTGGAGGTCTGGGGGCTGCTTTCTCGGGGCTCCTCGTGGAAACCTGGATCTCCCTGCTCCAAAGGGCCAGGCTTCTAGTGATGTTTAAAGGGCCAGGCTTCTAGCAACGTTTCTATTGTTTCAAAGGAAACCCTTCCTGAATCTGAAATACTGCCAGCTACTGCCCCTCGGCCTGCTCCAGGACTGCGGCCACAGACAGACTGGAGCCACATGTGTGACAGGCATGACAGGCAGGGAGGCCTACGCTGAAGGAGGAGAGGAAAGGCCGAGCCCGGCGCCCTTAAGGGAGCAGTGCCCAGGCCCCTGCTGACAGGGCTCCCACTGACGGTGCTGACAACCTGTGTGAACAAGGGAGGGAGGGAGGGAAGGGGCCGAGACTGCCTAGTGAGGGGAGGGAAGCATGGGGAGGCAAAGGGGCAGAACTGTGAGCTGAGAAGCTGTGGAGAGGCAAGCACCCCTCTCCCTGCGAGGGCCTGGGTGATGGCCAGACTGTCCACAGGGGCCACACGTCTTTGGTGCCCACCATCCATCTCGTCAACGTGTGCTACAACAGCTCAGAGTCCCTGCCTCTGAGGATGATGGTTAAATCAGCCAAGCACAGACAGACACAGCCGTGAAATATCTGATAAGGGCCACCATAATCACAACAGTAATGATGGCAATTTATAGTTATTGAGACCTTACTGCATTCTAGACGCTGTTCTAAGTGCTCTACACACATTATCTTATTTCATCCTCACAACAACCTCATGGATTGGCTCTACTTGCACCCATATTTTTACTGATTGCACTGCCTTTGAGAATACACGAAAGCCATCTGCCCCTCCGGGAAGGACATTATTGGGGATGGAGAGAGGACAGAACCTGTCCTGCAGGGGATTGAGGAGGGAGAGGAGTAAGAGTGTTCAGGAGAGCTCAGACCGTTGCTAAAGGAACTCGGTAGTGAAGGAGAGGACAAATAGGATGGTAGCTGCAGAGTGGGGGGTGGGTAGGCCATGAGTGTGTTTGCATTTGGGATGGAAGGGGACAAGCAGAAGAGGGATGGGTGCGAGAGATGGGGCAGGGGGACAGGGGAATGAGGTCCCAGAAGGGAAGGGGACAGGATCCAGAGTAGGAGGGGAGGGACACAGAAGGCAGGGTACCTTCTCCCTGGAAACAGGGGGCCAGGGTGTGAAGATGGCTACTCTGATAGGTGCAGCTGGAGGTAGGAGAACCTGAGGGATTGTGGGTACGAAGGTGTAGACTGTAGGAACCTGTGATTGGTAAAGATCTGGAACAGTCACCATGATAAGTCCACCAGGGACAAGCAGTGCTGAGCACTCAGCAGAGGCTGGAGACCATGTAGCCCAGTGCAGCCCATGCATGTGTTATGTTCTCAATTAGCAGCTCCGTGGCTCAGAAACAGAAGTAGAGACATGGCTGGATGAATACAATCATGGGCATTGGTGTATCGGGTTCGTTGAAAGGATGGGAACATAATGGACCTCAGAGAAATGATGAGTACTAATGATACCTAGGACCATGGTGCTGGAATGGTGGTTTTGGTTTTGATGGTGAGGAAGGCCAGGCCAGGCCAGTGCAGTTGATTAAGAAAAACCCAAGAGTCACCCTGTTTTCTGTTTCAGTCCCATTTACCCAGGATCATCACATTCTACAAAGGGGAACACCTATCTCACACACAAACCTTTCCCCTACCAACTGGATGGTATCCCTGGGAGTTATTCTTTCTTTCTTTCTTTTTTTTAAGTAGGCTTAATGCTCAGCACGGAGCCCAATTCAGGGCTTGAACTCACGACCTGAGATCAAGACCTGAGCTAAGATCAAGAGTCGGACGCTTAACTGACTGAGCCACCCATGCACCTCCCCAACCCCTTGGAGTCATTCTTCACTCCTCTTTTTTTCTTGGCTGCTTCTCATCCAATATATAGAAATCCTGTTAATCTCTGAACATATTGGAAATCTATCTGCTTATCTCTATCTTCACTGCTTCTATCCGGGTCTAAATCATCACCTCTTCACAACTGCGATGGTCAGTCACCAGCTTCCACTCTTGCCCCTCAATCCATTCTCTAGAAAGGCCAGAATGATACTCCTCAGTTATCAACTATAATATGCCATTCCTCTGCTTAAGACCTTCCCAGCGCCCTCTGGATAAAACCAAACTACAGGTAACAAGGCCAAATCCTCGCCTACCTCTCCTCCATTTCAGGCCTTCTCCTTACCCTCCTAATGTTATACTGGCCTTCTGCCAATTCAAGCTCTTGAATACATTTCTTCTGTTTCTGGAACTCTCCAGAACACTCTGGGTCTTCCCAAGGTTGGCTCGTCATTTTCATTCAGATCTCCGTTCTAATGTCACCTCCTCAGAGAGGTCTTCTCTGACTCCGTCTAAAGGGAGTTCCTCTTCCTGGTACCATTGCTCAGCTTGCATGAGTTTCTTCTTTCTCTCATTTAGCACTGTGTAAAATTACCTTGTCATCTGCTTATTCTCTTTCATGTGTAGCAGTTTATTATAATATGGAGAGTGCAAGGTCCATGAAGCTACCTATTTTGTTCACTGCCATATCCCCTAGCACCTAGAATTGTGCCTGGCATGGTAGATTAGGGGCTGGAGAAACGTGTGCTAAGTGGAGTCAGAGGTCTGCCTCCCACCAAACCTACCAAGCCACCTGCACCTGCTCCATCACCTCCTCCATCCTTGATAAAGCTGAGAAGTGTCCATTCTTCTGTCAAAGATCAATCTCCCCACATGTGCAATGTCTTCCTATCTCAGTTACAGTCAAGGGTGAAGTCCTTGCAATGGTCTACAAGATCATCCATGATCCCTGACACCCTCTCTCCTCCTGCTCACTGCCACAGCCATACTCCTTGCTGCCTTAGAGTCTTTACTCTGCCTGGAACATTCTTCCTCCAGATATTCATTTGGCTTACTTCCTCTTCTCCCTCCAGTCTTCATTCAAATGTCACCTCTTCCACAAGGTGAACTGTGACCATCCTATTTAACACTGTAACCTGCTCCTACCACCCTACCATACTTTTTTTTTCCCCCACAGTATTTATCTTGTTCTGATTTACTAAATAATTTCCTGATTCATTGTTTAGTGTCTATGCTTCTGTGGTAGGACATAAGCTTCATGAAGGTAGCATTTTGAGATGAGGACATTTGCCTAGATTATCCAAGTGGGCCCTGATGCATTCACAGGTGTCCTTATAAGAGACGTGGAGAGAGGTTTGACCATGTGCAGAAGATAAGGCAATATGACGACAGGGGCAGAGACTGAAGTGATGCGGCCACAAGCCAGGGAACATCAGCGCCACCAGAAGCTGGAAGGGGCGAGGAATGGATAAATCTCCCAGGGCATCCCGAGGGAGTGTGGTCCTGCTGACACTGATTTGGGCCCAAGGATGCTTATTTTGGACTTCTGGCTTCCAGAACTGTGAGAGAATAATTTGTTATAGCAGCTACAGGAAACTCACACAGGTACATTATTTTCTCAGGCCCACAAATGAAATTGTTAAAAGAAGGCTTCAGTCATTTTTTCCCTCTCCTGAGACATGACAGTGAATGAGCAGAAGCTGTCTTGTTGGATGAGACTGTTTGCTCCCGGAGGAGGGGGCCAGGGAAAGAGCCCAGGGGAGGGGCACAGGGCAGTTGCTGCTGACCACCATTTACTCTGCATCCCACCACAGCTTACAGGCCCATGAAGGACTTGAAAGAAAAGACTAGAAAACATGACTGTCTTAAGAGGGTTCAAGTTCCAAATATCCAGATGCATATGCCCAAATGGTGCCCGCCAAATCTCCATTTCAAATCCAGACCTATATCCTGTGCTCCAGACTTATTACCCAGCTGCATCTGCAGCATCTTGGCCAAGATATCTCACTGGCACCTGAGTTCAACATATTTTTAAAAAGGAATCCATGATCTTCCCCTAAATCTATGCCTCCTTCCTTTTTTTTTTTTCAGTCACAGGCTCAGGGGCAACCTATCTGGCTGCTTGCTGCTTCTGGGGCCTCAGTGTGGCCCAGCCGCTTCTATCCGCAAGGGAACCTGAAGGCTGGGTCAACTGTGCCACCCACAGAAGCCTGAGCCTCTAAACCCATGCTCTGGCTGATGTCACACACCTCTCACTGGCCCAGGGTGGACAAGGCATTGATGCAGACTGCTCTTGGAATTTCCTGTACAGGTCGCTCTGGGCATGCTGTTCGGACAGGGAAGTACTCTAGTGATCTTCTTTAGCCCAAGGGCCCCGGCATTGCTCTGGACTTTGGAGACCTTGGGTGAGGCCGCATAGTGGGATGTTCTCTCCCCTAACACCGCACCAATTGCCAAATGGAACAGGTCAAGCTAGTGACAGATGGGAACCCCACCAGTCATAGTGTTACTGTCCAGATCCACAGGGAGAAGAGCCTCACAGTAAGCATTCCAGCCCATGTAAAACAGATGCTGCTACTCCCACTACTTCCGCCATTTTTCGCCTCCACACAGATGTCCTGGCCCCTGCAAACACAAGAAGTCTGACACCTGAACAATAAACTGGGAGGCGTCCTGAGAGACAGACTGTCTTATCGCCACGTCTTACACTTACCATCATGTCCTTACTACTCGGAAGAGCATCTAGCATGTTGTAGTTAATCAATGAACAAATGAATGACTAGCCACAACATCTGAGTCCTGCACACGGGGCAGGGATCGGTCACAGCGTAAACCACTGAGCTGCAGCATGTAATTTCCTCTTTTACACCCATTTATCCTGTGCTCCCCTGCTTCCTGCAGCTCTGCATGGCCACCTAGCCAACCACCAGGAAGGAGGACCAGAGACTTGCTGGAGTCACTCCATGGACTTTCTCAACGCACGCATTGCTACTGCCTGGTTGAGTAATGGGTCCTGTAGACAAGCAGGCCCCTGCCCATCCTGCCCTTCCTTGGAAGACCTTCAGAAGTTTCTTATCATTGATATCATTGACTTAGGTTCAAATCCCTGATTTTACCTACTAATAGCTCATAACGGCCTCTATGGCTCAATCTCACATTTGACAGCCAAGACCCTCAGTTCTGATGCTTGACAGGCTCTCTTCCCTTATAACATTTGCTGCCTTTCTGATCTCTGCCGGCCTTGACTGTGGCCATAGACTGGTCCCCAGATTTGGTGAAGTCTAGCAACACCTTCCTTAGCAAGCTCCTATTCCTAAACTCTGCTCTCAGTATAAAATAAAGTGCAGAAGAGAAACCAGAAAGCAGTTATCATCAGTTTCAATAGTTGTAGCATATTCCTTTCTCACAAAGCAGGAGCAGGGAAGCTGAGCTTCCTTCTAAACTAGAAACTGGTAAACTCCAAGGCGGGCCTGCCTTGACTTCCCCTCCCCTGATGATCTTATTCTCTACCCACCTCACTTATTTATTTCTAAATTACACCCTAGACCGGGTCATTACTGCTAACCAAAGCCCTCTCTAATCGCAATCTCAAACCGGCTCTCTGGCCACCTCCACCCCTGTTAAGCGTAGCTCATCTACTCTTGTAGCTAAATCCCCACCTTCAACCCACTAGATCTTCAAGCCATAGGTTCTTCCATCTTTCCACTATCCTTCACCTCCTCCTTCTGTTCTCACGGCAACTCCCACCTATCTTGAATTCCACATCAATCATAATAATCACTTCCCTAATTCACCCTCAGCCTCTTCGCTCCTCTCTCAGTCTGCTAAAACCCAACTGTGGCTAAATCCTGCCCTCTACCTACTCTGGACATGTGCCTGCACAGGTGAAGGAAGCTGGCCAGAGAAAGATGAATGCTGGTTCATCTCACCCCCCCCTTTTTTTTTTTTAAAGATTTTTTTAATGTTTATTTATTTTGAGACACAGGGAGAGCAAGAGAGTGAGCGTGAGGAGGAGAGGGGAAGAGAGAGAAGGAGACAGAATCACAAGCACGCTCTGTGCTGTCAGCATGGAGCTGGATACAGGGCTCGATTTCATGAACGATGAGATCATGATCTAAGTTGAAATCAAGAGTCAGACTTTTAACTGACTGAGCCACCCAGGTGCCCCTTGTCTCACCTTAAATGCGAGTGAGTGAGGCCCCTGTGCTGCCTGGCAACCGTACTATATGTTACTAGCTCAGTCATTCTCCCATTCTAGTTAACTATTCATACCTGCTCTTGTCAACACCTCCTCCCTCATTCTTACTGTGCACAGATGGCTTTGCTTACCACGGCGCCGGAAGAGCGGAAACAAGGCCAGGGCTTCCACCAGCTCCGTACCACCACTTGCCTGCATTTGTGTTCCCTGTCTCTACTTTCTTTCCTATTTGAACTCTCCATACTCACCACTGGGCCAACTTTTGTTCCCTAGACCTGATCCCTTCCCATTATTTACAGACACTGCTCTGGGAAGTCTTCACTTCACTCCTGCATCATCTCATTTCTGGATTATTCTCATTAGCCTAGAGATGTTATTTTCCCCCCACAATGAACTTGCTCCTGCCCCCTCTCTCTTTTAAAACTTTAACATTTTCACTTTGCCAGCTCTCTATTGCAAGAAAAAAAAAATTCAAACACACAGAAAAGTTGAAAGAATAACACAATGATCACCTATATAGCTACCACCTAGATTCAGCTACCATGCGTTTGCTTCTTTACAGAAACACACCTTGAAAGGGTTGCCTACACCTGCCATCGCCAAGCTCTCTCCTCCCATGTGTCCTGAATCCACTCTAATAACTCCCTCTCAACTGATCATTCAAGGTCACCAACTTTCATGCTGCTAAATCCAATGGTCAATTCTTATTGACCTATTAGTAGAGTGACCATACAACATCCTGATTTTCCTGGGATGATCTTGGAGTCTGTGTCTTATCCTCGAGTAATTACTAAAAGTGTCCTAGTTTGGACAACTATTTATAGGCGCACCCTGCCTACGAGCAACATATGATACAGTTCATCGTTCCTCTTAAAATACTTTCATACTGGGGCGCCTGGGTGGCTCAGTCGGTTAAGCGTCCGACTTCAGCTCAGGCCATGACTGCACGGTTTATGGGTTCGAGGCCCGCATCGGGCTCTATGCTGACAGCTAGCCTGGAGCCTGCTTCGGATTCTGTATCTTCCTCTCTCTCTGACCCTCCCCTGCCCACTCTGTCTCTCTCTCTCTCTCTCTCTCAAAAATAAATAAAAACATTAAAAAAATATTTTCATACTTTGTTTTCCAGAATACCATACTCTCCTGGTTTTCCTCTTATGACACTGGGCATTCTTCTGTTTCTTTCTCCTTTCCAGATTCTTCTGCATCTACATTCACTTATTTGGCAGTCTCTTCTGTTTTCATAGGCTGGACCTCTCCCCTGAATGCCAGACTTGTATACTCCCCTGTCTTCTCGATACCTCCATTTGAATGTCTAACAGGCATCTCAAACTTAACATGTTTAAACTCGAGTTCCTGATACTCCCCCCACCCAAAACCTGCTTTTCTTGCAATCATCTCCCCATCTTGGTAAAAAGTACCTTTATTCTTCTAGTTGCTTTGACTAAACACCTGAAGTCAGGCTAAATTCTCTCTCTCACACCCACATCTGAGCTGCTGGCAAACTTGTCACCTCTACCTACAGGATATCTCTTCTTACTGCCTTCATTGCTTCCACCGCGGTTCGAGTCACCATCATTTCTCTGGTAGATTATTATAACGGTCTCCTAATTGGACTCCCGACCTGCCTGGCAACAGTCTATTCTCATCGAGGCAGCCAGAATGATCCTGTATAACCTATGAGACTCCTCTGCCCCCAACCCCCCATCTTTAAAATGACCTATAATATCACTATGCTTGGCATTTCTCTTAACTTTCTGACTTCATCTCTTACTATTCCCCACTCCAGCAATACAGGCCTCCTTCCTGTTCTGGGATCCCACCTCAGAGCTTTCGCACTGGCTGTCCCCTGTCCCCTGAAGGCTCTTCCCTTGGATGTCAGCACACCCCCTCCCTAACTTCTTGCAGAGGTAAGTGTCATCTTCCCAGAGAGGGCTTCCCCAGTCACCCTAACTAAAGTGGCAACCCTTGGGGCACCTGGGTGGCTCAGTGGGTTAAGCGTCTAACTTTGGCTCAGGTCATGATCTCATGGTTCCTGAATTTGAGCCCTGCATCAGGCTCTGTGCTGACAGCATGGAACCCACTTCAGATCCTCTGTCTCCCCCTACTCTGCCTCTCCTCTGAGCATGCACTCTTTCTTTCTCTATCAAAAATAAACATTAAAAGGGGCGCCTGGGTGGCTCAGTCAGTTAAGCACCCACCTTCAGCTTAGGTCCTAACCTCACAGACTGTGGGTTTGAGCCCCACATCGGGCTCTGCACTCAGAGCTGGAGCCTGCTTCAGATCCTGTGTCTCCCTCTCTCTCTGCCCCTCCCCCACCTGTGCTCTGTCTCTTTCACTCTCAAAAATAAACATAAAAAAATTTTTTAAATAAAAAATGAACTTCAAAAAAATCAACAAAGTGGCAACTATTCCCTAACTTTCTGGTCCCCACTCCTGCTTTAGCTTTCTCTGGCATTCCCCACTATGTAATATACTATACATTTTATAGTATATTTATAGTATAGTATAGTATCCCCACTATGTATCTTGATTTTATTTTTATTTATTTATTTTTGCCTGCTTCCACTAGAATATGAGCTCCATGAAGGCAGGGATATTTCTGCACTTATTTTGCTCCCTGCTCTATCTCCGGCACCTGGAACAACACCTGATGCCTAGCAGGCACTCCAGAAATATTTGTTGAATGAATGAATGTAAAATGGGGCTAACACCTCCTCCTCACAGATTACCGTGGAGATGAAATGAGATAAAGCGTGCAAAGTCCCCTCACAGTTTTGGTATCAGCCATGCTCTCCCTCCCCCTCGGGGAGTGCCTGGTCAGAGGCAGGGTGAGGGCAGTAGCTGCCTCACCACAACCCCTCACAGCCCCACCACGATTCCCTCCGCCCTGCGGCCAGACACTGATTTCTCTGGTCAGGTGTGAGCCATCTCGCTTCAACTCAGGAGGCCGGAGGCTCCGGAATGACTTGAGTGAGGCTTTCAGAAATCCCATCTGCGACCAGATCTTTGTAGCAACGGCCCAGCGACTGTGGCGCCCAATACCCCAGCGTCTCACACACGCCCCAGCAACACTGCTCCGATGGCCCCCACCCCTGGGCGCACGTCTTAGTCCCGCATTCTCCACCACAGTTCTGGCCCCTCCACGTTACAGTGTACAGCCTGCCCAGGACTTTGCCCACTTCCTCTAGGAAGGCCAGTGTGCTCTATGCCCCAGAGACTACTGCTGGCCCCACACACAGGAGGGTCCTGGGAACCAACATCCTTGGCCAGCCGCTGGCCTGGCACAATCCATTCTGGCCACGCGGCTCCCTCCTGGAATGGTCTGAGTCCTGTCCCTGCCCTGACTCTGGTCAGTTTGGGAACTGAGGCTGGTCTGGGGTTACCTCTTTTAGCACCCCTGCCCCTATACTTGGATGGCTAGGCAGCTAGAGAAACCCTCACAAGCACAACAGATTCCTGGTCTCCCACATGGCCTCCTCTGCTGCTTGGCGTCTTTGTGCTGTCCATTCTCCACAGTGGCCTCACAAGCAGCCACCATTTCTAACCCTCCACCCAGCACCCTGCCCTCACGTGCAGCAGGTGACCTCATCTCCTGCTTTCCAGGGGAAATTAAAGCCACCAGCAGGGAACCCCTTCACCCTTGCACGGCACTTACACGCCCATCCATGTTTCTACCACTCTCTCCTCTTGAGATCAAAGGCCAGTCCCTCCCCTCCCCGGCCCTCCCTCCTGTGTTCCCACCTCTCCTCTCTGTGGACAGCACTCTCGGACACCCTCTTCACTCTGGTGGCCATACCCCCCTGGCTTCAGGCATCTGTTCCCTCCCTCCCTCCCCAAAGAGTCCACACACACCAACCACAGATCCTGCCTCACAATTCAGCCCCAGGTGTGGCTCCCTCCAGGTCCCCTACCCCTGAGACATAGGTCTCACTGAGGACTTCCCCTGTCTCTAGTTCCATCCTCTGAGGCCCCGTTCCTGCCTTGCCTCTAACAGGTTTCTAGCCTCTTATTCTCAAAACATGTGTTCTGACCCTGGACCAGGCTAAGTGAACCCTGAATGTTCTCAGCCTGATCTCAGATCTTCCCAGGAAGCCCTTCCTCTACCTTGTCTCTGGTCCCTGAGCGCTGACTTCCCCTGATCCCAGCTTCTGGCTCCCTTGTTCCTGGCCTGGCTTGTGACTGCTAGGGGCTGGTGGCATATCCAAACCTCCTGCTGGACTGAAATTCAGCAGGGCTTGTGTGGTTCCTATTCGCATCACACACGGTGCTTACATATTGGTAGGTCTTCAAATAATAATCATCACCTTGCTCTCACCTACCCTCTTACATTATAATAGAATCCTTGTATCCTTACAAAAGCCAGGTGAAGTAAGCAGGGTGGGCATTTCCCCTCATTTACAGATGAAGAGACTGAGGTTCAAAGAGTTTAAGTGATTTGTCCAAGGAGAAAAAGGTGCTAAGCCAGGTCTGAAACCTGGGATTTCTGATCTCAAAGTCAGTATGCCTCCTAGGACTCCCCATACTGATTTAAAGGATGTGTCCTGAGGGGCGCCTGGGTTGCTCAGTCGGTTGAGTGTCCGACTCTTGGTTTCAGCTCGGGTTGTGATCTCATTCATGGTTCATGAGTTTGAGCCTCACATTGCACTCTGCGCTGACAGTGTGGGGCCTGCCTGGGATTCTCTCTTTCTCTCTCTGTCTCTCAAAATGAATAAACTTAAACAATAAAAAATAAAAAAATAAAGATGTGTCATGTGGATGAAGATCTAAGACACCACATGGGGGTTGTGACAAGGTCCCAGAAGAGCATGTGGCCAATGTCGTCTCAGGTAGATTCAGCCAGGTGTAAAAGATGGGTAGCAAAGTGGGTGAGGTGGCAGGACAGTTCAAGAGCAGCTTGTGAACACCTCAGTTCATGCCTACCAGGTCGGTGGCAAGATTCTGTTTTAGGCTTATCTTGGTCACTGTTCTTATGTATATTGTTTGGACAGGGATAGAATAGCTCAATCGCCAAATCTATGGAAGACAAAGAAAGGAAAGAAACAGCTTATGTTGGAGGTCTAAGGAGGTTCCCCAAAACTCCAGACAGGCAGCTACATGGCCAGGCCTGGTTGGGGCCCATAAATTCCACCATACATGCTGCGTAGGACAGGGATAGGGATTTGGCAGCAGCCTGTATAGAAGAGGCTTACAGTCTATGAGACGTGCCCTCTAAAGTAGTGTCACTTAGAAGTCAGTCACTACAAGGAGCATCAAAAATAGGGAAATGCCTACCCCACTATCCTCCATGCCTGCAAGGCTACCTCTAAGCAAGCCTGGGCTCCACTCCAAGTGTCTCCTAAGAGAACAGCAGTAATGTGGGCCTGCTCCAGAGAAAAGGACCATGAAGACAGCAGGGCCTTAGGTACGTCAAGAGAGAAAAGCTGGGGGTGCCTGGGTGGCTCAGTCGGTTAAGCGTCCAACTCCAGCTCGGGTCATGATCTCACGGTTTGTGGGTTCGAGCCCTGTGTCGGGCTCTGTGCTGACAGCTAGCTCAGAGCCTGGAAACTGTCTTCAGATTCTGTGTGTCCCTCTCTCTCTGACCCTCCCCTGCTCATGCTATCTCTCTCTCTCTCTCAAAAATAAAAACATTTAAAAAAAAAAGAGGGAGAGAGAGAGAGAGAGAAAACTAATCTGTTGAAGGCCCAAGATCACCAACTTCAAATTTCAGACCATGTGATAGAGGGGATCTGACTTGTTCTGTGTGTCTCTGGCAGGCACATTAGGCCCATAAGTGGAAGTCACAGAAAGGCAGATTTTGCCTTTTCTTAGTTAAACTCTCTAGGTACTGAGTATCTTGAAATAGATGGGCTGTTTCTGCAGGCTAAGAGCCTCTGGCTCCTGGGAATGGGGGGTAATCTCCATGGTTCAGAGACCACAGAGGTTCTAGATCCACCAAATCTGGGGAAATGGCAGGAACCATCTCCTTCCTGGGCCTCCCTGGGCTGAAGTTGGGCCAGAAGTGGTGGCAGATCCAGCCTCTAGTCCCACCTCCATGGCTGAGGCTGCAAGTTCAGTCACTCAGTGCTAGTGTCTGGGGACTTTCTTGGTAGGGCTGTCTACAGTTTGGATAACTTGTTTTCTCTCTTTAAAAGGAAAAACTTTAAAAAGAGGGGAGGGTGTGGGAGACTATTTCCATCTCGGGTGTCTATTCCAAAGCTCTGGTGTTTTGCCAGGATTTAAGCATGGTATACACGACACTGTTAAAAATAACTCTTTGATTGAACAGGAGGCGTGGGAGAGAGGGACAGCCAGGCAATTTTGCTGGAGGGTCGGGAGGTGAATGTGGAGATGAAACTTGTACCCAGAGATCCTGGGAAGGGTTTTATTCCAGAAGAGTTATGTAGTCTCAAAGAGCCATAAGGACCACGGAAATACTATCCCTAAGTGCTCCTTTTCAGAGCATTGCCCAGTAAGTGCCCTGCTTTGGGCATGCCTTAGACAAAAACAAGATGCCAGTTTTGAAGGGCTCTCCCAGAATGGAGTCTGCCATTTTTCAGTCCTGACTGCCAGCCTATGACACAAAGGTCAGGGAAGAACAACAAGGGGTTGAAGCCAAGAGAGGTTAACAATGTCAAAAGCCACAGAGAGGTCAAAGCCAGAGGCCAGAGAAAGGTCTACTAGATCTAGCTATTGGGAGGTCCTCGTGATCATATGTGAAATCTTCCAGGCTTTTCCTTCTATAACCATAGCATAAATGGAATTATCTCATATGTACTGTTTCACAGCTTGCTTTTGAAAAATTTAACAATAAATTGTGGGGTCGTGACAATAAATATAATCTGACATCATTTTTTATGACTACATAGTATTTCATCATGCAGGCAGACTACATTGACTTAATCATTCTCAAGTAAGAGACACTCATGTTGTTTCCAAATTTGCTATTATAAACAAGCTGCAACAAGCATTAGATTACAATAACTTATATGCACAGACATGATTATGTCCTTCTGTTAAATGTTTAGAAGTGGAATTGTTGGATCAAGTGGAATCCACATTTTATATTTTATTACACATTGCCGATGTTGCCCTCTATAATTTTAGAGAACAAAATGCTGTTTTCATGACTTCTCCAATGTTCCGAGTCATTATTTCCCATTCTTCCTCCTCTTTATCCCTTATGTGTTGGAATTCCCCAGTTATGTCCTTCTGTTTTCTTTTTCCTCCCCAAATTACAAACCCAAATGCCTATAAAAGCAAAAAAGGTACTGTAAATATAGGAATTGGGCCAGATGTGAGACAGTGAGAAGTGGCAGGGTTATGGCAAGCTGGAACATACACACTGCCTAAAAGCATTCGCATTACTTGAAAACGCTGTGCCAGCCACACAAAGCACGTCTGCAGGTGGATTTAGCTGGTAAATAAGTCTACACACTTTTCCTACAGTACCTCATCCACTGCCAAAACTCCATCTATATGCTAACAGCTCCCACTGCATCACCTTTAGCTCTGACCTCTCCTCCTGGACTCTAGACTCACGCATGCAAATGACTACCCTACATCTCCCAAGTATCCTCAAGGCATCTCAAAGTCATCATGTCCACAACCAAGTTCATGATCTTCACCCTTTCCTCTCCTCCCGAAAAAAGTCAGAAATCTAAAACCAGAAATAACTGCCTTTTTTTGTAGGTCCCCTATCTCAATGAATAGCACTCTCAGTTTTCCTGTCTTTGAAGCTAGAAACCTGGGAGTCATTCCAGATTCTTCTCTTGCCCTAGCCTCACAAATTATCAAATCGACTCAATAGGCATAATAAGTACTTCCTTGAGTACCTAATTGGTACCAGGTGCTATTAGGTGCTAGGCTTGACCACAAAGAGGGATGATATGCAGTGCCTGCCCTGGAGGGGGAGACAGATAACAATGTCATGATCAGACATGACATGTGGTGGTGGTGGGGGGGGCGGGTAGGAGAAATACCATACAAGATGTTCTGGGATGAGAGAAAGGACACTTTGATTCTGTTTCCTAAGTGTTCCTCAAATAGTCCCTATTCTCCATCCTCACATGTCTGCCATTAGCAGTAACTACAACAGTGTCCTAACTGATCATGTTTCCAAGTTCCCTCCTCCAATTCATCTTCCATACTGGGTTAGAGCAATCTTTACAAATAGCAAATCTGGCCCTGTCTTTCTCTCATCTCTTGTCTAAAACATTTCAAAAATACCCCACGCTATTCAGGATAGAATAAAAATCCTTTCAGAATGACTTGTCAGGTGTCCCAGGATCTGGCCTGGATTACTTCTCCAGCTCTGTCTTCCAGCATTCTAGGACATAACACGACACCCCAAACATGCCAAACCATTGGCAGCTCTCTCGATACCCTTGTGTGCCTCGTGCTCTTGGTTTATGCATTCCCTCTGTCTAGAACACCTGCCCTATCATTTCTCATTTGCCTAATTCCTGTGCAATCTTTAAGACTTGGATAAAATATCACTTCCTTCAAAAGCCCTTCCCTTTAACCACTTCCCCCCCAAAAGATGGCTTCTCCAGGTGTTTTCTGTTACACACCCTGCCAGTACTGCAGGCTTATAGCAGGGGAGGGCAAGGAACCTGTGAGACATTCTGCCCTTGCTGCTGCATGGCATGGACCATGACATATCCTTACCCGGAGGCCTTTGAGAACAGGCGGTGTTCAGAAACCATGGGGTTGTGGGGCAGATAGCAATTCCAGAGGCCAGGAGACCAGGAAAAGGCACAGCTCTTTGGCTCTGGCTGGGCATGGCCTTGAGGAGCTCATGAATATTTATTTCTGGTCCACAGACCACATATTTTGAGAAGCTACTGACATGACTTATTCTACCCACTGACATTTAAAGCACCCACTCCTGCCAAATACAAAACGAAACAAAAACAAACAAAAAAGAAAGTTTTCAATTAAATGATGGTGATATACCACTCACCGATGGATCCACAAGAGGATCATCTCTGGCTCTTATTTTTTTATTTATTTTACTAAAAAAATTTTTTAAACATTTATTCATTTTAAGAGACAGAGGGAGACAGAATGTGAGTAGGGGAGGCACACAGAGAGGGAGACACAGAATCCAAAGCAGGCTACAGGCTCTGAGCTGTCAGCACAGAGCCAAACATAGGGCTTGAACTCACCAACTGTGAGATCATTACCTGAGCCAAAGTCAGCTACTCAACCGACTGAGCCACCCATGTACCCCTTTTTTATTTTTATTTTTAAAAACTTATTATTTTTTGGCGTATATTTATTTTTGAGACAGAGAGAGACAGAGCATGAGTCGGGGAACAGCAGAAAGAAAGGGAGACACAGAATCTGAAGCAGGCTCCAGGCTCTGAGCTGTCGGCACAGGGCCTGACATGGGGCTCGAACTCACAAACCATGAAATCATGACCTGTGAGATGAAGTCGGACACTTAATCAACTGAGCCATCCAGGCACCCCTATTTTTTTAAATTAAATTAAAAATATTTTTAGAGAAAAGAGTGTACTCAAGTGGGAGAGGGGGGATTGAGAGAGAGAGAGAGAGAGAGAGAGAGAGAGAGAGAGAGAGAGAGAGACTCCCAAGCAGGTTCCATGCTCAGCCCTGATGTGGGGCTCGATCCCATGACCCTGGGAACATGACCTGAGCCAAAATCAAGAGTCGGACGGTCAACCAACTAAGCCACCCAGGCACTCCCATCTCTGGGTTTTAATGCTAGAAGCAGATTATTAGAATAAAAGTCGAGAAGTATTGTAAATAATAATGGTACAGGAGGAGTGGACCCAGACATCCAAGCCTTCTCTGAACTCCTCAATTAGATGTCTTCTTTCTGTATATTCATGGCATTCTATGCTTTTATCTACCATTGTGTCAATACTCTATATTATAACCATTTTGTGTTCATGCCTGACTCCCCTTTCTAGCCTGACTTCTAGGTGGGGAATTATGTATTACTCTGCAGCCTCAGTACCCAGCATGGTGCCAGTACATGGAAATACTTATAAGACACATAACAGGGGAAGGAGTTAAAGGAAGTTTAGGCGGACAGATTTCAAGTCTGGTGGAGTCTGGTGATAAAGAGGGAGATATACAATGAATCAGTGTGATATCGAGAAAAAAAGTCTTTTATTACGTCAGAAACTTGAGGAAATTGTCAAGGAACCGCATAAAGACTTTGTTATAAGAATATGGTTCATAGCGATGTTGAACCAACTGACGGTTGCTGGAGGGGTGGTTAGGTGGGGGATGGGCATTAAGGAGGGCACTTGTTGGGATGAGCACTGGGTGTTGTATGTAAGTGATGAATCACTAAATTCTACCCCTGAAATCATTATTATGCTATATGTTAACTAATTTGGATTTAAATAAGATTAGAAAACAAAACTGGCAGTAAAAGTAAGAAAGAAAGAAAGAAAGAGAGAGAGAGAGAGAGAGAAAGAAAGAAAGGAAGGAAGGAAGAAAGAAAGAAAAGAAAAGAAAAGAAGAGAAGAGAAGAGAAGAGAAGAGAAAAGAAAAGAGAAAAGAAAAGAAAAGAAAAGAAAAGAAAAGAAAAGAAAAGAAAAGAAAAGAAAAGAAAAGAAAGAAAAGAAAGGGAAAGAAAGAAAGAGAAAGGACACTGGTGCTCCTCATCTCCACTGGATGTTCCACTGGAAGCTCAAGGTCAGCATTTCTCCAAGCAAACTCAACAGCTGCCCCCAACTTGTGTTCTCTAGGTTAGGAAGTGGCGCCCCAAATGCCTTGAACAAAAGGGGGGCCGTTTTCACTACACCCTCTACCAGCCACCTTAAGTCCCCATTTCTCCCCTGCTGACATCGCACCAATCCACCCCTGTCCCATCACTGCCTCCCGAGAATTGCCCTCCTCATTCTCACTTCCCCTGACCACCCGCCCCTCTCCGTTTCAGGTATTGACCTTTCTAAAGCACAAATCCCATGCCACCCCTCCCACCTTGCCTTGAAACCATCGATGACCTCATCATAAACTCCTTGGCATGGCATTCGGGGCCTGTTCCCACCCCAGGGCCTGTACTCCAGGAAGCCCAGATGACTTGCCAGAGAGCCTCCTTCCCTCAGGGTGAGTGTCTTTTCCTAGACTCACTGCCTGGCCAGCTGCTAATGTCCTCCAACAGTCAGCACAGGCGGCACCTCCTCTAGGAAGCCCTCCTTGCCTTCCAGCCCCCATGTGGTTAGGTGTCCCTAATCTGCTTGGCTTGCTCGTTCCCTGCAGTCCATCCATTCTCTTGCTTGTCACCCACTCACTAGAAGCTCCTGGGAGGCAGTGACCATTTCTTACCACCGTCCCCCAAGGCTGTGCACAAGGCTTGGCAGAGAGGGGGTGCTCAGGGACTGGGAAAGGGGCAGAATCTACCTTGGGTCCCTGGGGGTCAGGAATGGGGCAAGAAGTAGTGGCCACGAACAGGGTCCAGGTGGAGATCTGTGAGGCCTGGTCTGGTCTCCACAGAGGCGGAGAAGGTGAGAGGCTTTCTTGCATGCAGAGGGTACCCCCTGCCATGGTGGAGCCTGTGCAGGGAGCCCCAGGGATTAAGACCGCATGCTGTATGGATGTGCCCAATTCTGGGGGGCTGATGTTGGCTTCATGATAAAGCCACGCTTTCCCCAAGCCATTCTTCATTCTTTATGGTTTCTGAACTGCAGAAGCAGAAATTGCTCACCCACAGTCTGAAGCTTTTCGTGACTTGTGCAGAAGAAATGTCATCAACAGCCTTTTGTTTAGGCTTGACTTGGGTGAACGTGCCAAGAAGACTTGCTCAGAAGAGTCTTTTCAGATGTCATTTCTGTCTCCCTAAAACCCTGCTCCATGAAAGCCATTCACAAGCCAGTTTTTCTGCGGCTCCAAAGCTGTCATCCCCTCAGCCCTGCCACAGCACAAAGAACTACCGTGTGACACTCCCTTGGCAATGGCATGTGCTGTTGGCCCAGTGCGGGGTTGCAGCGGTGGGGAGGCTCCCAGCCGAGTGTCTCACTTTCAACCTGGCCTGAATGTCCCTACAACCCTGAGGTACAACCTCAGCTTATATCCCTTAGATGGTGTCTGGCACCATGGCCGCAATTTTCAAATCCAATTTCCCAATGCCCAACACAGGCGCTCAATAACTATGCACTCAATGAGTAGATGAACAAATTGGCAATGTTCAATTATTTGAACTCATTGAGGGAGACCATCAAACTTAGAGTTCTGAAGGGAGAATTATCTAGAAATTAATATATTCTTAGACCCATTTTAGACTCTTCCCACTGTGGATGTGGTGGTGTGGCTGCTGGGAAGGGAGCCTGGAGTGCTGGGTCCAGCAACATTGTGGGTCTGGACATAGTGTAAGGTCAGCAGGACTCACTTCTGTTGCCCTTTCCGGGCCAAAGCTAGCTGTGACAGCTGTGCTGGGGATGGACAGAGGCAAGGGGATGAGAGCTGTCCCCAGTTCATTCCCAGTGAGCGTGACACAGGGGGAATTAAAGGTGGAAATGAGACCAGGATTAGTGGAGGACTAATTAGAGGCGGGAACTACAAAACGGTGTGTGAAGTGTCAGGCAGAGATGCACAAAGAGCTGCAGGGGCCCCAAAGCCCACTCTGCCGGGGGACCCAGGGAAGAGCTTCACGAGGAGGTGACATCTGAGTTGGAGTTTGAGAGCTAGAGAATGTGAGGAGGGACACTCCAGACAGCAGGTGCATGTGGCCAGGCCCCCAGGCTGAGAGCGCACCCCGTCCAGGCCCCTTCAGGTAGGGGGAAGGCCCCATGAGCAGCTCTTGGAGTAGAGGGTACAGTGCATCGAGCCAGGTGACATCTGGGCGGCTTGCTGAATTGAAAGTAGTGGTTCTAAAGGCAGAGAGTTTGCAGAAGAGCGCTCCAGGCTGGAGGAATAGCATGTGCACAGCACAAAGGTGAAAAAGTCCATGGCTTCATAGGGCAAGGCCACCAGGGGGCTTACGGCACCAGGAGGCATCAGTTCCCTGGTGCTCTGACAGTTCCGAGAAGCCGTTTCAAATTACAAGTTATCAGTTGCGTCTTGTGTGGCTGGAGTTGCCTAAAGCCACACTTCCCGATATGTGGAGGGATTCCTGTGTCAACAAATGCCAATCACCTGGGTTTGTATACACAGTCTGTGCAAGTCTCAACGGCTCCTGGCTGAGACACGTTACCAGAAGGTCTCACGGAGAGCTGAAGCAGCCAGGGTGTGAGGACAGAACAGCAGCAACAACTACCACTGCTGACCAGGTGCTCCCTGACTGGGTGCTCCCTGACCAGTGCTCCCTACAGGGTGCTCACTGACCACATGCTCACTGTCGGTCAGCACCAGGCTACAAGGTTCATGGATGTGAAACCCCCATAACTGCCCATGAGGTAGGACCGTTACCTCACTTTGCAGACACGGGGCCAAAGCTGGCATGACTAAGGAGCTTGTTCAAGGTCACATGGCTAGGTGAGGGGCAAAACTGGGATTCAAACCCATGTTTGCTGGACACCAAAGCCAAGCTCTTTTCACTTGCCCAGACTAAGGAAGGGGATCCTGAGCCCCATTCAGTCTTTGCTAAGATAGCATGAATGAGCCGCTGTGAACCTGGCACAGGCACTGCCAAAGCCCCGACCTCAAGAGATCACTGACCCAGTGGTGAAGTCAGGTGGCAAAGACGTCCCTTCCCACTTCCCCTGACCAACGTCACCCCAGCACCGAGTGGTGACAGCCTAAGTATGGTCGGGCCCCTGCTGTCCCAGCTATAAAGCTCTCTGCTTCCTGAAATCCAGGCCAGCCCTCAGAGTAAGGGCTGAAATAGAGCCAGCAGTTTGGTCCAGTCATGGCCTGGACGAAAATGAGCAACCTCTGGCTTGAGGGAGCACGGCAGCTGCCGCCACGGAGCCCATGTCCTTGCCCTCTCTCTCTGCCTGCGTCGGGCCCCCTAGCTCCACCTGGAAGGAGCTCAAGGTTGGACAAGGACAAGACCCGCTACTCACAGGGTGGGCCCTGGGGCTTCAAAGGCAGGGCAGAGAAAGGCCAGTCCCTTCTTCCTTCAGCAAGTGCTCGCTCCTGGAGTGGGAGTCCCAGAAGAGGTGGATGGAGCCAGGCTCACTCATGAATCTGCACCCTACATCAGCTGTGCCTCTGCTGACAGCCTTCCTTGGCTGGACCGCAGCCCCCAAACCCTTTGTTTCCTCCTCCTAATTTGAGCAGCAAAGGAATGCATTTTCGTGAGGGTGAGTGACTTTGCTGGAGCCTCGGGGCTGGGTCACAGGCCCAAGTGTCCCGATGAGCAGTCCTCTCCCACAGTCCAGAGCACCAGGGCCCAGTGTGCTGAGCTCTGCCCTGCCAACTCTTTCATGGCTCTTCGTTCAACCCCGGGAAGACTGGGCCGCCCGCAGGACTGGCCCAGAGGAAGCTGCCCGCTGTACTGAAAAAAGGTCACTGAGAAAGGATTCTTTCCAACAGGCAAACCACCCAGACTCACAGGACCTAACTAGTGGTCATTCTCACTGCATCCTCCCTTAGGGGTAAAGAGTGAAGACAAGCCCACTGAGGGGGAAGGGACCTAGATTTCAGGGGCACCTGAGTATGCGACAGCTTCGGAGCAGGAAGAGAAGGGCACGGGTGTATAGGCAGTGGCTTAGACAGGATCCTCAGGGCAAACACATGGCTGGGCACAGTCCTGCCCTTAATCGCCCTTGCGGGTCCTGGGGGTGTGCAGGAGTGCAGATGGGGGAGACAGGGAATCAGGTGGAGACAGCCTTTTGGAGTCAGATGGAGGCAGTCCCCTTCAGCCTCTGGCCAGAACTGATCAGAGCCACCCTTGGGTGCATGGGAGCAAGGCCAGTGGGGACAGCGGGCACAGACTCATCCCTAATTAGTCTGATTTCTGGGCCCAGGCCCCAAGCACCATTGCCTTGCCCCATGTGGGGGGCCTGTTCCATTGGGGATATGCTTCTTGGGCAAGCTCTGCAGCTGGTCTCTGGCCCAGACCCTCCTTCCGGAGGGGCCGAGCAGCAGAGTGCAAGGTATCCTTTTGTTTCTTCCAACCATTCCAAACTGTGTTCTCAAGCTGTCCTTGAGAACTGCGGGGAAGTCCCTCATACTAAGCCCCTAGAACACAGGGAAGGAGGGTGGGTCTGTCCCAATGCGAGAGGCACAGAGATGTCTCAGAGCCAGCTGTCAACAGACCTGTCTTTGTGATGCTGCCGGGAGTCAGCCGTGGGTCTTCCCCATCAGGATCTCCCAAAAGTAGAGACTGTGTTGGCCGATATTCTCCACATCATCTCAATCTCGTCCACCCTCTGAGGTTCGTGTACGAAATCACCTGCAAGGTCTTCCCTCCAGCCCGGACCTCTCCCCTGAGCGATCCACTGCGCTCCTGTGTGGGGCCGTGGCTTCCCTCTGGCTACTTCATTCGCCCAGGCCTGGACTCCACGCACAGTGTTGGGGCAGAGAGTAGAAAGCTCTTGTGCCAGAAGGCAGGCGTGGACTGGTGTCCTGCATCCACCTCGGAGAGGTGAGGCTTCAGCCCTGCTCCTCCCCTGTAGCTCTGGCTATTTATTTGAGGGGGCCAGCCCCACAGTGACCACCCCCATCCCCTGAAGTGCAGAGAGAGTAGGGAGGGCAGGACCGAGTCCTGAAAATGCCAGCACCCT
Source organism: Proteles cristata cristata (assembly GCA_017311185.1). Classification (NCBI taxonomy): domain Eukaryota; kingdom Metazoa; phylum Chordata; class Mammalia; order Carnivora; family Hyaenidae; genus Proteles; species Proteles cristata. Next base: position 24,216 of record JAESUZ010003710.1, on the reverse strand, counting down.
CCTCTCTGCCCACCTTCTTCCTGGGCCCTGGGACGTGTGTGGGTGGAGCTTGGACTGGAACCTTCTCTCTGGTTGCAGAGCCGCAGAGACAGAGCCCTGTAGGGCTGTTCCTGGCCTGGAGCCTCTGCTTGGGAGAAGGGCCAGGATCACGTATTGTACTTTCACCAGCCGTTGCAGCTCACAGTTCCCCACGTGGGGAACTTGTAGTTCAACCAAGAAAAGCAAAGCTGCTAATCTGACAAGATCAATCCTCAAAGACCACAGGAATGCAGCCTGCCTGCTCTCACCGGGACCGTGCTGCTAAACACCTCCAGGGTTCCTGCTTCCGGGTAGAGCCTGGAGCTGGGTCTGCAAGGCAGGGAGCTGCTCCACACCAGCGTGCCCGACCTTGACACTGACACCCCAGCCTTCTAGGCATAGCTCAGGCATCCCTTACACCCGGAACTCCCTTCATTCATCTTTCATCAGCGCTTCTTGCCTAAGGGCCTCCTCAACCCTCTGTCCTCACCTCTTTCAGAGCACATATTCCGGATATGTGTTCATGTCCCTGCTCTGCCTCCCTGAACCCTGAGGTCAGTAGGTACAGATGAGGAAAGGGAAGCCCGGGGGGTTTAAGCCATCCAGCTCTACTCACTTTCAAAGCCTGGGCATTAATCACTCCAGTCCAGTGCTTCTCAAACCATCTGTGAAGAAGGACTGGTTTGGCTTTTGAAACTTCAATTCTGTCGCAGAGTGATACTTTTATAAAGCATAATAAAAATGAATCACCAGTAGAATTAAAACATAAAATACAAGCTCCATTTTAAATTACTAGGTTCAACTGACATAAACTTTCTCTAGTTGCTATAGACATTTCTAAAAATTTATTATCAATTTTTCGGAAATCTGGCTGCAGACCAGTCTACATCACTTTTGATTCCACAGCACACAACAGGCTTCCAAATGACTAAAACCCAAGGTTCTGCCTGGCACACATCTTCAGGGGAAGTTGGAGAGGGGATAAGACATGGCACCTCAGGTCCTGAACTAGGCAAGAAAAAGACACACTGACATCATCAGGGGCTGAGACCCAGACCCTCCTCTGCAGCAGATGAATTTACAACCAGGGAAAACCCAAAGGTTTTCTACAACATTCACCTATTCAGGGAAGTATGGTCAGAGAAGTTCCCAATCGTCTAGGAAGGGGACTTTTCCAAAGCAAGCACAACTTCTGGTCATTTACTGCAGACTTACCTAGAAGGGTTAGTACACAGAGCAAAGAGGAAGGAGATGGAATGCACAGCTATGGGGTGCAGGGGGGGGGGGTGACAGTGGCTGAATTCCTTGAAGGGTGGGAGAGGCAGAAGGGGTAGGCTGGAAGTGGTGTTAATTTAAAAGCAGATCATGGATTGGTTCCCAGAGGTCAGAACAGCTGACACTGAGGAACAGTGAAGAGAAAACTGATGCCGGAGAAACCAAGAGAACACAGATGGTGATTCCTCTAGCTTCAAGCTGGAGTCCGGGTCAAGGACAGCACTGGGTCTGCCTAGCCCATGAGGGGCTGTAGATCCCTGGACAATACACAGAGAAGCTTTAGTTACTAACAATTCTGTACTTCCTGAAAAGGCCCAGCACCCTAGGATTTCATTGCAGGGGAGGCCTCCTGAAAATATTTAAAGCACTCTCCAATCAAAAGGAATTTGCATTCCCCTACAGGCTCATGGTTCCGGGCCATGACTCAAGGTGGGGTTGGTGGGTCTGATTGGTTGCTCTGTGCTACTATGACTGTGGCCAAGTTACAGGCTTTTCATCTGTCAAATGGGCATAAATGCCACTTTATTCCACAGAGTCGCTATAAAGACTAAATGGAGAAATGAATATACAACATTTAGCACAGTGGCTGGCACACAGTAAGTGCTCTACAAAACTATGTGACCTTTTATACACACAGGCTGTCCATACCTGCCAATGGAATGGAAGCTCTTTGAGGGGATGAATTTTATGTATCTTACACAAAGCTGAAGCTCTAGCACCTAGAATAGTGTCTGGCACATAGTAAGTGCTCACTAAGGTTTTTTAAGTGAATGAAATGGGAGCTATTACCATTAGGGTTACAGGACAGTAGAGTCAATGTGGCAACTTTTTTAGGGATGTGAGAGGCTTCAGTATGATTAAATAGTGGTATGAAGGAGTCAGTAAAGAGAATGAATATCCAGGTCCTGGATCTTTAGGTCCAAGATCTAGGAAAGGTTGAAGAACCAGGGCACAGGGAAGAGACTGACCTCAGAGAAGAGATATTACAGAGGGCAAAAGGGTCATGACTCAATGACTAACCAGATATTTGGTTGAGAGAAGAAAGAACTCACAGATTTCTGGCTCACGTTACCCTCTCAGATGGATACTGGTATCATTCACTGAAAGAGGCAATATGGACTGACTTATTAGAAATTCAATGATTTGGTGGGTGCCTGGGTGGCTTAGTTGGTTAAGCGTCCGACTTTCGCTTAGGTCATGATCTTGTGGTTCATGGGTTTGAGCCCCGCGTCGGGCTCTGTGCTGACTGCCAGCTCAGAGCCTGGAGCCTGTTTCAGAGTCTGTGACTCCTCTCTCTCTGACCCTCCCCTGCTCATGCTGTCTCTCTCTCTCTCTCCTAGAAATAAATAAAACATTAAAAAATTAAAAAAAAAAAAGAAATTCAATGATTTAGGCACATTGAGTTGGAGATCCTCAAGAGTCATCCAAGTGGAGCTGTCCAGCAGGAAGTTGGGTGTCTGGGTCCAGAGATCAGGAGCTGAGAGTTACTGGCACACAGGTGTTTGCTGCTGTGGTGGAGTAAGAAATGAAGAGGGACCATCACTAAGCCCTGGTAGACATCAGCATTTAAAGGTGGGCACAGGAAAAGGAGGTTGCTTGTAAGACAGACCAAGAAAGAACAATCAGAGAAGTAGGAGGAGAACTAGAAGGGAGTGTGGACAAAGAATTACTGAGGAGAGAGTTTGAAAATGAAGGAAGAAATCAATACTGCCAAATGCTTCAAAGAGGTCAGAAAAAGAAAAGGTCTACCTTGGCTTTGTCAGTTAGTCCTTTCAACTGATCTGGGCAAGAGCATTTCAGGGAGGGAAGTGGTGGGGGTAGAGAAAACAACTGATGAGTCTGCACACTCCTGTCTGGGCGGTGGGGGGGGGGGATGGTACTCAACTTGCTCCCACTCTGAAAGGACAATAATTCTGTAGAAGTAGATGGTGTTCTATTCTCCTTTGTAATCTGTGGTATGGAACAAAGCTTAGCAAGGATGCCTCTCAATCCTACCATCCCTCCCTGGTATTGTAGTAATAAGAATCCTAGGATCTGTCTTGGAAGAGCAGAGAGGGAAGAGCTTTGGAATGTGAGGATACTAGGTACCCAGTTACTCTGGCCAGGAGCCCACAAGCTTTCAAACCCTCAGGAGGCAGCGCAATAGGCCTCCCGTACCTTCTAACGCAGGAGTCCCAAAACACGCAGCTGGGGGCTCTGTCAATATTCCAGACTTTCTGCCTCAGGGAGCTCAGCAAAGTTGCAAAGGCCATTCTTACACTCTTGGGAATTCAGCCAGCTTGGACCATGGTACTAATTTCTGAACAGCATAAAAATCACAGATACACACACCTCGGCTTTGGAAAGCAAAGTACACCTCAAAAGAAGTTAGTTTTCCTCTGTAGAGATAGGCAAGAGGGTAATTTCTACACCAGTACCTCATTAACCACCACCGGGTATCTGGTAGACCTCGGTACTTTGGCCACTAGCCAGCCTGTCCATGAGACAGCAGCTATGAGAGGAAGCAGAATGTGGCAGTTAAGCTTGTGGGCTCTGCGGTCAGAATGCTTGGGTTCAAAACTCAGCCTCACCACTTCCTACTGTTATGACCTTAAGCAAATTGGTAGATCTCTCCACCGTCATCTTCTCATGCTTAACACTGGATTAATGACAACACCGACCTCATAAGATTGTTGGGAAGAGGAAAACAGGAAAGACAGGGAAAGGTCTCAACACAGGAACTGATACACTGAGAGGTGTTCGCCAGCCTTGTTGCTACTGCTGCCACTGCTCTGCAGCACGGCCATGGCCATGGCCTTGATCTGGATTCTGCTTTCTGCTGAAACTGCCTGCCACAGGTCTACCCTAGGAACATGATACTTGCTCCTTGTGCCGAGTGGTTCCAATGGCCACCATCTAAAAGACATGATACTAAATCTTTCATGAAAGCACAAAAAGTGACTCAAATGTACATAGCAAAGTATTGCCAGGAAAATGGAGTGTGCAAATTAGGTTTTTGCTTTTTTTTTAAAGAAGAGTGCTTCTTTTTTTAAAAATTTTTTATTATGTTTTATTTATTTCTGAGAGAGACAGAGAGCATGAGCAGGGGAGGGTCAGATAGAGAGGGAGACACAGAATCTGAAACAGTCCCCAGACTCTGAGCTAGCTGTCAGCACAGAGCCTGACAGGGGGCTCGAACCCACGAACTGTGAGATCATGACCTGAGCCGAAGTCGGACGCCTAACCGAGTGAGCCACCCAGGTGCCCCTATTAGGTTTTCATCAGTCATATTTTTTTCTTTGAAACCTACATTTCCCCCTTGCCCCAAAAATCTATATTTTAAATGTTTATCATGATCTATTCTGGGATCTTTATTCCTTCTTGAAAAAAATTTACCTGATCAAAATAAAAGTCACTGCAAAAACAGAGTTCACTTAGTCAGTGTCTGACATTAAAATTCTCTGGAATGATCAGCATTTATAGCCCCAGGATACAACATCTCATTGCATTTTCTTGATGAATGAGATAAGTAATGCTCAGACTTTTCCAAGATCACACAGTATGTTAGGTGAGAAAGCTGTGAGAACTTTCTCCCAATCTCATCTCCTTCCAATCTATCATGCATTGGTGTATGTCAGAATGATTTTTCTACATCAAAATCATTAGTTTTCTTCACTCTTTCCATCAAATGAGTGTTTTATTAACAACCCTCACACCCTCAAGTCTCTCAGTTTCCTGAGGGCGGAGATTAATATCCATTCATAAAACAAACACTAAGTGCCAAAGCCTCTGCTAAGTGTTGGCAGCAGCGCATAAGACCACGTCTCTGTGTTGAGAAGTTCACATCCTACTATGGGAGAAGAAACACCAATCAATAATTGTAAGTACAGTGACAGAGCTGTGTGTGTGGCAGGGTGTGGCACAGGCTGAGGAAAGAGCAACTGGGTGTGTGTAGATTCGGGGGAGGTCAGGGAAGACTTTCCCTTCCATGAGACCAACAATGTTCAGAGCACAGCAGGTGCTCAATAAATCTGAGTTGCTATGGGCCTCATGCCCTTTCCTCCCTATCTCTCTCGTTAGAAGATATCTCGGGGCACCTGGGTGGCTCAGTCGGTTGAGTGTCCGGCTCTTGATTTTGGTGTGGGTCATGATCTCACAGTTTGTGAGATCAAGCCCCACATCAGGCTCTGTGCTTACAGCGCAGGGCCTCCTTGGGATTCTCTTCCCCCTCCCCGCTCCCCACACAATACACATTTAAAAAAAAAAAAAAAAAAAAGAATATGCCTCTAAGCAGGCAAGTCTCAGGGAAAATAAGGAAGACTTCCCAGAAGACAGTACGAAGGCCTAAGAGGGAACAGGCTGGCTTCCCTGAAAGGGACTCTGTAGGCCGAACAGGCTGGTACACTGGCATCCCTTCCATCACCACTGTCTGCTCCCCCACAAGCGATGCTTGGGAACAGAGTAAGAATGTACACTTCACATAGCACTTGGTGATAAAAGAGAAATATATAAAATAAAGATTTAATGGTTTATTTGTATTAGGTTGTGTCAAAACTAACACATCAAAACTGCATGAAGGCCTTCTGTGTCAAAATATTGATGCTATAAAAATCAAAATCTTGATTTTACTTATTATATTTGGTCAAAATATCAAGAAACGCTAGCTACCCACAAGGAAGAAGAAACCTCAATCGCAATATCGGGGATCACTCCTAACACCAAAAACAACACTTAATACAAACAACAACAAAAACCCAGGTGGTTATATATACCCATATAAAAAATAAAGTTATAAAAGTACTAGAAGAAAGCGTAGAGGAAGGCACCTTCATAAACTACTATGCATGGATGTGAATCCAAAAACTGCTGCGGAAGGCAATTTGCTAATAACTTTCAAAATTTCAAATGTCTATAATTGTAATCCAGAGATTTCTTCTTTATTCTAGATGATCTCACATGTGTAGGAAAAAGTCATTCACTGATGTAATAATACTTGTAATAGCAAAGATTAGAATTTGCCTATATGTCCATCAATAGAGAATTACCTAATTAAACTATTGTACATCTGCACAATGGAATCCATGTAAAACAGAATAAGGGACTTCTGTTTCTAGCCACAATGTAGTAACAGGGATGGGATTTAACCTCTTACCTTAAACAACTAGAAAGCAAGTCGAAACACACGAAAAAACATTTGTCAGATCAGTGCAGGAATGGGGAACCCAAAAAGGGCCCAGTGGTGTTTCAGAGTTGAGAAAATGGGTCACAATTTAGAAAACAAAGAGGCTAGAATTTGTTAAGAAGACTAGTATAGAGGACAGAGCTGTACAAAAAGCTCCAGAGATCTGCAAAGGGGTCCCCTTACCCCTCTGGTAACTAATAGATTTCTGCCCATGAAATTTTTTTTAAAAACTTGGGGGAGGGGAGCCTGGCTGTCTCAGTCAGTAGAGCATGCGACTCTTTGTCTCGTGGATGTGAGTTCGAGCACCACATTGGGTATAGAGATTACTTAAAAATAAAATCTAAAAATTTTGTCAAAAAATTAAATTGTGGTAAAATACACATAACATAAAATTTACCATCCCAAACATTTTTTAAAGTAAGCTCTACATCCAACATGGGGCTCAAACTCATGACCTGAGATCAAGAGTCACATGCTCCACTGATAGAGCTAGCCAGGTGCCCTCCATCTTAAACATTTTTAACTGTACAATTCAGGAGGGTTAAAGTACATACACATTATTATCCAATCACTCTCTAGAACTCTTTATCTTGCAAAAAATGATGAAACTCTGTATCTATTAAAGAACTACTTCCCAGGTCGCCTGGGTGGCTCAGTTGGTTAAGCATCCAGCTTCGGCTCAGGTCATGATCTCACTGTCTTGTGAGTTTGAGCTCCATGTCGGGCTCAGTGCAGCCAGCTCAGTGCCTGGAGCCTGCTTTGGATTCAGTGTCTCCCTCTCCCTCTCTCTCTCTCTCTCTCTCTCTGTCTACCCCTCCCCCACTCACGCCCTGTCTATGTCTCTCAAAAATGAATAAATGTTAAAAAAAAAAAAAAAGAAGAACTTCCTGTTTCCCCTTCCCCCCAATCCCTGGCAATTCTGTCTCTATGAATTTGCTACTCTATGTGCTTCATATAGTGGAATCAAACATATTTTTCTTTTTATGACTGGCTTATTTCATTTCACATAATGTCTTCAAGGTTCACACAGGTAGCATATCAAAATTTCCTTCCTTTTTAAGGCTGAATAATGTTTCATTGTATCAATATACCACATTTTTGCTTATCATTCCAACTCTTGATGGACACTTGGATTGCTCTAGCTATTGTAAAATAATGGTGTTATAAACGGGTGTACACATATCAATTTGAGACTCTGCATTAATTTCTTTTGGGTATATATCCAGAAATGGAATTGCTGGGTCACACAGTAATTACATTTTCCATTAGTTTTTAGGAATTACTATACTGTTCCCATAGTGGCCACACCATTTTACATTCTGACCATCAGTGCACAAGGATTCTGATTTCTCTACATCTTCATCAACAACTTGCTATTTTCTCTTTCTTTCTTTTCTTCCTTTTCTCTTCTTTCTTTCTTTGCTTGCTTGCTTCCTTCCTTCCTCTCTCTCTTTCTCCCTTTGTCTCTTTCTTCCTCTCTCTTTCCTTCCTTCTTTCTTTTTTGATAGCAGCTGTTCTAATGTGGGTGAGGTATAGCTCACTGTGGTTTTAATTTGCATCTCCCTAGTGATTAGTGATGTTGAGCAGTTTTCCATGTGCTTGTTGGGTCATTTGCTTTGGAGAAATGTCTTTCAACTCCTTTGCCCATTTTTTAATCAGTTGTTTTGTTGTTGTTGAGTTGTAGTCCTTTATATATTCTAAACATAACTCCACATCAGATATATGATTTGCAAATATCTTCTCCCACTTTGCAGGCTGCCTTTTTCTGGTTCATTGCTAAATCACTTTAAATAACTGACTTTTTTTTTTTTAATATTTTTATTTATTTCTAGGAGAGAGAGACAGAGAGACAGCATGAGCAGGGGAGGGTCAGAGAGAGAGGGAGTCACAGACTGAAACAGGCTCCAGGCTCTGAGCTGGCAGTCAGCACAGAGCCCGACGCGGGGCTCGAACCCACGAACCGCGAGATCATGACCCAAGCGAAAGTCGGACGCTTAACTGACTAAGCCACCCAGGCGCCCCAATAACTGACTTTTTAAACAAAAATAAATTAGAACAGTGCTATGTGGATTTATAATATATAGATATAAAATGTATGACAAAAATAGCACAAAGGATGGGAAGGATAATGGAACTATACTGTTGTAAGGTTCTTAAACTCTAAGTGAAGTCCTATAATATTATTTGAAAATAGATTATAAATTTTTTAAAATATTTTTATTTATTTCTGAGAGAGAGAGAGAGAGGCAGCGTGAGCAGGGGAGGGTCAGAGAGAGAGGGAGATACAGAATCTGAAGCAGGCTCCAGGCTCTGAGCTGTCAGCACAGAGCCCTAAGTGGGGCCTGATCCCACAGACCGTGAGATCATGACCTTAGCTGAAGTCGGAAGCTTAACCGACTGAGCCACCTAGGCGCCCCGAAAATAGATTATAAATTAAAGACATATATCGTAAACTCTAGAATAGTCATGAAAAACATAAAAGAAGTAAAGCTATTAAGCCAACAGTGGAGGTAAAATGAAGCCATAAAAATACATTCAATTAGTTCAACAAGAGCCAGAAAATGAAATAAAAAATAAGAAAAACAGAAAACTGATACCAAGATAGATTTAAACCCAACCATACTGATGATTACATTAAATATAAATGATATAAGATCTGCAATAAAAGGCAGACATTGCTGAATTGGATAAAAAAGCAGTACTCAACTATGAACTATGTTCTGTCAGAAACTCACTTTAATTGTAAATACACAGATAGTTAAACATAAAAGGGAGACTGCTGCAAACCAGCCCTGAGACTCAACTTCTCTGAGTCTCAAGGGTACACACAAACATATGCTTCCACCCACAACACATACACAAAAGTAAAAGTATGGGAAACCGTATACCACAATGAAGCCAACTCTAAAGGCAGGGATGGTTACATAAATATCAAACAAGGAAGATTTCAGAATAAGGATTATTACACCAGAAAAAAAGGGACAATTAAAAATAATGAAAGAATCTATTCACTTCAAGGGAATATAACGGTCCTAAATGTATATACATTAAATGTCACAGGTTCAAAATATGGGAAGCAAAAACTAATAAATGGAGACCTCAACATCTGTCTGTCAAGAACTGATGGAAAAGGATATAGGAGAATTGAAAAACACAATTGACCAACCTAATCTAATTGCCATTTATAGAATACCCAATAACAGCAGAAAAATTTTCAAGTGTACACAGAATACTCACCAAAATAGACCATATTTTATCTTGTAACACAGGTCTCAATCAACTTAAAAGTGTTAAAATCCTATGAAAACTATTTTCTGGTCACAACAAAAATAAACTAGTTGTCTGTCACACAAGGATATTTGGAACATCCTCAAATATTTGGAAAATAAGCAAAATTTCCAACACTTCCAAAGAAACCATGTGACAAAGCAGAGATTACAAATAAAGTTAGAAAATATCTTTAACTCAGTGAAAATAGGAATACAATATCAAAATTTGTGGGATGTATCTCATGCAGTTTATAGAGGGAAATTTACAGCATGAAATCAAGAAATCAAATCAGTGGTCTAACCTTCTGTCTCAAGAAACAAAACAACAAATTAAACCCCAAATAAGTGTGAGGTAGGAAATGATAAAGATAAGAACAGAAAATAATGATAACGGTGAAAAAAAATACCAATAGAGAAAAATCAATTAACCCAAAAGCTAGTTCTGTGAGAACAATAGAAACAATAAAATTCTAACCAGAAAGACTAGGAAAAAAAAGAGAAAATATAGAAATGACCAGTATCAGTGTATTACGTCAATACATTTAACAACTTAGAGGAAATCCATAAATTCCCTGTGAGGCACAAACTACCAAAGAAGATACAGGAAAACCCAAATAGAAATAGGAAAGCTCCAGATCTATTAAAGAAATGTAATTCTTTTTAAGAAATGTAATTTTCTGGAATTTTTTTGTTTTTGTTTTTTGAGAAAGAGAGAGAGTGTGAGCAGGAAAGGGGCAGAGGGAGGGACAGAGAGAGAGAGACAGAGAGAGAGAGAGAGAGAGAATCTTAAGCAGGGTCCACACCCAGTGTGGAGCCCAGTGCAGGGCTCAATCCCATGATCTTGGGATCATGACCTGAGCTGAAATCAAGAGTCAGACACTCAACAAACTGAGCTACCAAGGTGCCCCTAGAAATGTAATTCTTAATAAAAAGCTTCCCATAAGGGGATTTTCTTAACACAAAACCTAGGTAGCCCTAGATGTCTTTGCTGGTAGAGTCTATCAATCATTTAAAGAAAAATATTATCAATTCTATACAAAACTTTCAGGAAACTGCAAGTGAAGCAATATTTTCTCACTTATTCTATAATGTCAGCATTATTCTGATATGAAAACTTAAAATGTTACCAAAAAAACTACAGACCAATCTCTCATGAACAGAGAAACAAAAATCCTTAATAAAATATTAGTAATTTAAATCCAGCAGTATACAGAAAATAATAATAAATTAGAATCAAATAAAGTTTACTCTAGTAATAAGAGGCTGGTTTAACATTAAAAAAAATCAATGAAAAAAATCATTGTGATTCATTATATTAATAAAGAAGAAAAGCCATATGGTCATGACAAAAGATGCAGAAAAAGCAGCATTTGATAAAATATGACATTATTCATTATAAAAATTCTCAAGAAACCAGAAATAGAAGAGAACTCCCTCTATCCTAAAAGGGTATCTATGAAAAACCTACAGCTAACACCATAATGGTAAAAGACTAGATGCTTTCCCCCTGAGACTGGAAACAAGACGAGTATATTCACTGTTACCTCAACTATTCAACACTGTACTGAAGAGTGCAGTGCAATGAGGCAAGAAAAAGGAAAAAGAAGCATCCACATTGGAAAGGAAGGAATAAAATTGTCTTTAATAGAAGACATGACTGTTGAGGTGCCTGGCCGGCTCAGGTAGTAGAGCATGTGACTCTTGATTTCAGGGTCATGAGTTCAAGTCCCACACTGGGCATGAAGCCTACTCAAAACAAATAAATAAATAGGCACGAATGTCTATGTATTGTGATATTAACATGATACTAGTGGAAGGACAGACATAAAGATCAATGAAATGGAATAGGAATTCCAGAAAGAAACCCACATACATATGTTTAGCTGATTTTCAACAAATATGCCAAAGTAATTCAATGAATAAAGAACACTATTCAACAAATGGTTCTGGAACAACTAAACTTACATATGCAAAACTATCTACAAAAATTAACTTGATATGAGTCACATACCTAAATGTAAGAGCTAAACCTAAAAAATTTGAGAAGAAAACATAAGAAAAGACCTTTTTGACTTTGGATTAGGGTAACATTTCTTAGATAAAACACCAAAAGCAAAATCCATTAAAGAAAAAAAATTGATAAATTGGACTTTATCATGATTAAAAACTTCTGCTTTGTAAAATACATTGTTAAGACCATGAAAAGACAGGCCATACGCTGGAAGAAAATATTTGCGAATCACACAGGACAGAGGGCTTCACTCCAGAATATGTCAAGTTGGCTTACATTTGATAAGAAAACGACCAATTTACAAAATGATAAGAGATTCGGACAATTCCTCAAAGATAAAGGAATGCTAAAGAAGCACATGAAAATGAAACTGAATATCATTAGTCACTACTAAAATGCAAATTTAAACCACAGTGAGATATCATTATAAATTAGAATAGCTGTAGAGCAACTGGAACTCTTATACAATGATGGCAGGAAAGCAAAATAGCACAGTCAATTTGGAAAACACATTGGCAATTCTTGGGGTGACTGGGTGACTCAGTTGGCTGAACATCTAACTCTTGATTATGGCTTAGGTCATGATCTCACCATTTATGAGCTCAAGCCCCGAGTTGGGCTCTGCACTGACAGCATGGAAGCCTGCTTGGGATTCTCTCTCTCTCCCTCTCTCTCTGCCTTTCCTCCACTCAGGTTCTCTCCCTCTCAAAATAAATAAATAGACATTAAAAAAAAGTTGGCAATTTCTTATAGAGTTAATGAGATATCCCATATACAAATTTTTATAGTGGCTTTATTTATAATCACAAAAACTGAAATTTACCTACATGTCTTTTGATGACTAAGTAGATATTTTTTTATTTATTATTTATTTATTTACTTATAAATGTTTATTCATTTTTGAGAGAGAGACAGACAGAGCATGAGTGGAAGAGGGGCAGAGAGAGAAGGAGACACACAATCTGAAGTAGGGTCCAGGATCTGAGCTGTCAGCACAGAGCCCAACATGGGGCTCGAACTCATGGACTGTGAGATCATGACCTGAGCCAAAGTTGGATGCTTAACCAACTAAGCCACCCAGGCACCCCTCAACCACTGAGTAAACAAACTGTTATATCCATACCATGGAATACCATTCAGCAATAAAAAGGAACAACTGATACACACATGTACGAAACTCAAATGCATTATAGTGAATGAAAGAGGCACACTCAAAAGGCTTCATACTGTATGATTCCGTTAATGTAACATTCTGGAAATGCTACAGGAACAAAAAACTGATCAGTGGTTTTCAGGGGTTGACAGTTAGGGGAGGGGTTAACTACAAAGCAGCACAAGGGAATTTTCAGGGGGTTCTACTGGATTGCTGTGGTTACTCAAAGGTGTGCATTTACCAAAACCCCTACACCAAAAAGTAAGTTTTATTGCATGTATATTAAACTTCAATAAATCTTACTTTTTAAAAAATTATTATATATCCATATAATCACGTTACACAAGCATTAAGATTACCATATATGCTGGTAATAGGATGAGCTCTAACATATATTGTTAGGACCGAAAAGCAAGATACAAAACAATAAATATAGGATGTTTCTATTTATGGTAATATTGGCTATGTCTGGGGATCTAGAATGAAAGCATATACCCTTTTGCACATTTTCAGTTATTATTGTTTTAACTACATGCTTGTATTATTTTCAACTACAAAAAGTAAAAGGCACCTGGGTGGCTCAGTCAGTTGAGCGTACAACTTCAGCTCAGGTCATGATCTCATGCTTCATGAGTTTGAGCCCCACATCAGGCTCACCACTGTCAGGGTGGAGCCCGCTTCAGATCCTCTGTCCTCCTCTCTCTCTATCCCTCCCCCACTGGTACTCTCTTTCTCAAAAGTAAATAAACATTTTTAAAAATATATAAAGAAAGAAAGAAAAAAGAAAAAGTTAAACACACACACACAACCCCCACACCTATATCCAGGTCAAGGAAAACTCACAGGTGTCTGGCCCAGAGCACAGAGTCAAACAGACCTAAGAACAGATGTATAAGAATATAGAACATAGTACCAGACACTTCAGAGGTGCTCAATAAATAGCTGTGGGAAGAAAAGTATTTGGAAGCAAGTCAGAAGGCAGATCCTAGACAAAGAGATCTCTATTTGAACACGAGAGAATCAGCAGAGCCCCTGTTTTAGACAAGAAGCTAAGCTTTGATCACTCACATTAGAAAAAGAAAAGGAGCATAAAGCCACATATTCTGGATTTACTTTGGGGTAAACTGTTTCTCAGCATTCCTCAGCAAGTACATTGTATGCCCTGACCTCAGCCTTCTCAGGGATGGGATGTAAGACCCCCCACCCACCCCGTGAACAGATCCCACCCCAAGAGGCCACCCCCAGGGCTCCCCTGTGGTCCAAGTGCTACACATCCACTCCCAGAGGATCCTGAGCAGCTTTTCCTCTAGCTCCTCTAAGGCAGACACTCAGATGACTTTCTGAAGGAATAAAATGATCCTGGTAGTCTTCCTGCCCTCCAGACTGCAGACAAGCCCATCTTGGCACGTCAGGTCCTTCTCTACACTGCAGCTTCGTGCAAAGAAAATTCAAGAGGAAAAGGCAGATATGTAAGCAAGGCCCCTCAGCAGAATGCAAAGGAACTCCCAGGGTTTGGCACAGTTTCTTCCAGCAAGCTTGGTTATCAGGAAATCAGGAACTCCAGAATGCAAAATGGACAAAGAGAGAAGGTACTGGAACAGCCAAGCTCAGAAACTTCTCTTTGTTCCCTGCTTTATTTTTGGATATGTTTCCCTGAAGCCACATAGTTCTGCTGCTATGACTTGGAGCTTCTATGCTGAGTAGGCTTGTCTGGCTGCCTCTGGGTCCCTGGCTTCCAAGGGCAGCCATGTAGGTTCTTCCTGTTCCCTCTCCTCCACAGAAACAGGCTGTGCCGGCAGGTGCTAAGTTCCAGAGGCAGGACGGGGGTGAGGGATAGCAAGAGCACAGAGTGGGACTGGGGTAGGAACCAACCCGAAACAAGTCGTCTCCAGGCACCCACAGACTCAAGGACACAGGGCAATGAGTTACAACAGAATTTCGCCTTCTCAGAGCACATCACTTGCAGAGCATCGGGTTTCTGACTCCCAGGCTATGGACCAGGCAGCCGGAAGGAAGAGGAACACTTACCGGGGAAAGATGGCAGTCATCAAGGCTGACGCATAGCCAGGCTTGCACACTCCCTCGGAAAAGTTTGCGTACTTGGTGGCCAACTCAGCAGGCCTATGGGAAGAGAAGGAAAGTCACAGCTTGCCAGGCACTGAGCCATCAGTGGGGTATTGGTCTTGAAGGGCTGGAGCTGTTTGAAACTTGAATAAAGCTTCATTCTCTGCAATGAGACTTTCAGCCCCTTTTCCACACCAAGGCTTCCGGGGGGAGAGGGGGAATAAAAAACCCAAACCAAAAAATTCTAAAGGAATAGGTAGATAAATTAGCAAGGGCCCTGTACAGAATTTGGTAAAAAGAGCTCACTGGGTTTTGTATAGATTCTTTGCAGCAAGCTTAACACCAAGGAAATCACGAACTCCATTAAGGCTCTCAGACTAGAAAAGTGGAGCCTGCACACCTAGGGAAAGAGCTGCCCAGGCTTTGATGGTCACGGGCACCTGCCCTTTCAGACTTCCCTGTGGGGTCTTACACACCCAGTCACACCTGCCTCTACTCCCCACACATGCTGTGATCCTGCCAGTGGGAATCACTCTCAGTGTCCTGAATATAGGTCAAATATATGTTGGGACTGTTGCTGTAACCATTCGATATTTAACTTAGGATGCTCTGCTGCTCTCCTATTCTTTCTGTCCAGAATGTCCCTCCTTGTCCTCTCCACCTGGCTATGCCGACTGGTCCATCACAACGAAGTTCAGGACTCAACTTCACCGGGAGTAACTCCCCGACCCCCAGGGGGGGCTAAGTGCGTCTTCTGTGCTCCACAGTCTGTCCCTTGTCACCCACATTACATGCTTACCCCCAGAGGCACTCTCCATGTCTCCCTCATCATACTGCAAACCCCCAAGGTCAGAGTCTGATCTAACCCTGCATCCCCAGTACCTGTGCAGAGACGGGCCCTCAGAAGACACCTGTAATTTTCTGAGGGAACAAAATGGCTCTGAGAATCTCACTGAATTGTGCGGAAAATAAGACAATCTCGAGAGCCTACAAGCCAGAGTGCTTGCTGAAAATTTTTCAGAAGATCTGTGTGTTCTAGTCCTGGCTTTGTTGCCGCATGACTGTAGTCCAGTCCCACTTCATGTCTCTGGGTTTTGATGCCCTTATGTACTCGATGTGGGGCTAGAGTGGCTGCCTCGCCACCAAAATCTCTGCCGGTGCAGTACAGAGAAAACCACGGTGGAAGGACAGCACACATTCAGCGACTGCGAGGCTGGTGGCCCTGCATGCCGGGGCACCTGAGAGCCCTGGCTGGCTGCCAGTTCCCAGGCCCAACCCCCCCCTCCCCTGGCCTCCACCCTTGGGCCTGCTGCCAACCCTCTGGTGCCCAGCCGCTCTACTGTGCCGGGCCCTCACGCTAAGTCTTCCCTGGGGGCTGCCTTCTGCAGGAACTGGGTGGGGCAGGTCTGGGGGGCAGGAGGCTGGCGCCTATACCGGACAGCCAGAAACGATGATGCCACTGCCTGTCGTGTGTCATGTGTGATTCACTCCCGTGTCCCTGTGGGCCTAGCCCAGGGCCTGGCACTGAGTAATTGCTCACTGAACTTAGACAAACTCATCTGTATCTGTGTGCCATTTCTTCTAGAAATCTACATTGTTTTTCCTTTCAGCCTTTCCTACCAGTGAAATGTAAAGCCCGAAATGCAAATACAAATGCTGCGTGATAAGCTAGAGCTGAGACTTTATTTGGTAGGCAAAAGGAAAGTCAAAGGTTTAAAAAGAGAATTTACGTAACAGTATTTTCTTATGTAAACAACTGTATTTCCGAAACAAAACAGAAACCTCAGTGTAATTAGTGAACTTGGGGGAAGCTCTTAGACTAGGTACAGTGTTTCAAATACAGATTTTTTTCAATTGCTTCTTCAACAGCCATGTGAGTAGGTTCTATTAGCTATTAATTTACACATGAGCCCAGAAAGATAAAGAGATTTATCCAAGATCCTAGAGCTAGTTAGGTGGCAGACATCAGTGCAGGAGCCCTGAACATGGCAGTACCACCAGTGCAGACCACGGTAAGGGCCATCGCAGACGGAAGCAGAGAGTCCAGGGACAGCACATAAGTGGTGAGTGCCGGACAGGGGTAGAGAAGAGGGTCAAGAAGGCAAGTGTGTCTACAAGTAGTGAGGTGTTGTGAGTCCCTCATACCCATGTCTCCCAATCCCCCACTCTCTGTGTCCTGCCTCCTAACAGTGGATTCCTGTGCTCTTCTGAATTCCAGAAAATTTTGCATTGAGGATGAAAGATGGATGGCAGCTGGCCCTCTAACACAGTGTACCACAAACACAGATGTACAACAGCAGACAACCCTTTGGCCACACTTTGGTTTACACCATCAACTGCTGGAAAGGTGCTTCTGGAATAAGGGCTATGGGCAATCCAAGAGCCATGGACTCGGGTAGTCTGTCATGGAGAAGAGGGGGCACCGGCCAGCCAGAGCACAGGGAAGCCAGAACCTAGCCAGGAGGGCTCTTCCCATGACAGTGCAAGGTAGTCAGGTGTCAAGGATGAGAAGCTCCAAACCAACGCGCCCCCTTCCCCCCCCCCCCCATTTAGAAAGCTACAGTAACTTCTAAAACATACAGCCCCAGAGACAGTGGGCCATGTCAAGTTATTACCAAATTAAAATGCCTTAGCCATGGCCTCCTGACTATCCCAGTGGGAGAAGAATAGGGGGAGTGTTGGGGATTCTGAGTCATGCAGCAGGCTGGGACCTCTGGGGCAGTTAGCGGTCAAAACCACCAAGATTAACAGTCGCCAACTCCCTCAGGCCAGAATAGTTAG
Organism: Proteles cristata cristata; assembly: GCA_017311185.1. Lineage (NCBI taxonomy): Eukaryota > Metazoa > Chordata > Mammalia > Carnivora > Hyaenidae > Proteles > Proteles cristata. The sequence continues at coordinate 6,484 of JAESUZ010003710.1, read as the reverse complement.
TTTCTCTAAGGCACTCACGCCCCAAATGCCAGGAGGCCCCCACAGATGTCTGATCAAATCATTCGGCCCTTGTTCTTCTCAAACTCTGCAGCTGGCCTTTCATTTTGGGAGATTTAGCATTTCAACCAGTAAGAGCACCCATTGTCCTGCAAACGTGACGACCAAGCCCCTGGGGTGAAGAGTGTAAACCACTGTGCTCAAGAGGAAATCCAGATGGACAGGCTGGAACCCAAAAGAAGGAACCACACCTCCACTCCCTTGCCTTCCCCCCCCCCGGGAACATGGAGTTTAAGGATCAGGCCAAGCAAAGCGTTGTAAATGAGAAGACATAGGATCTGGATTCAGAAACTTTCACAGAGGACACTGGCAAGCTGTGTGACCTTGGGCAAGTAATGGAAAATCTGATTCTCAGCTTCCTCATCTGCAAATGGGAACCACTCAATTCCCAGGGATCTTGGGAGGATGTGGCGAGAAAGCGCACATGAAGGGGCTGCCTGTCCTCTAGAGCACCGCACAAATGTTATGTGAAAGATGCAGTGCCAGGGGCAGGCATCGGATCACGGAGGCTTTGAAGACAGGCTCTAGTTTGGATTCTGTGTAGGGGAGGGTCACTGAAGGATTCCCCGAGGGGGAGTGCCCTGACCAATGTGTGCATATTAAAGGATCAATGTTTGGGAGGTGATGGGGCAGCAAGAGGCTGAAAGGAGAAGTGGAGGAGACAGAACACTAATCTGGAGAGACTGCTCTCTCAGTTGCTGAGGGGAACAAGTGTCTCAAAAAGGACACAGGAACCAACCGAATGAAACACAGTGGGAGGCCAGGTGAGGTATGGCCACTGGATCGACAGCTGCCTTTGGCAACAGGGAGGTTACTCCTGACCTTGACAAGAGCTGGTTCACTGGAGAGTGGGGGTGAAATGCTGATTTCATTGGGTTTAAGAGAACACAGAAGTGGAGTCATGGAATATAGACTACTGTTTTTAGGAGTTTTGCTATAAAGACAAAGAAATGGGGCTGGAGGGAAGAAACAGGGAGAGAGGTGTTTGAGGGTAGGAAATAGTTTAGCATGTTTGTAAGCTGGCTGGAATAAGGAAAATTCCTGATGTAGAGATAGGATGGTTATAGGAGAAACATCCTAGAAGAGGTAAGGGGGGAAAGGACCTAATACAGAAGTAGGAGGGCTGGCCTTCCTCTGCTCGCCCTGCCCTGCCCTGGCCCATGACTACCTCTTCACCTTGCAACTCTCAGTTTAAGCACCTTGTGAAACTGTAAAAATTGTTTCCCCTCCCTGGCAGAACCAATCTATCTGTCCGTGGGCCCCATTTCGCTTTGCATGAACACACGGATGAGAACCCTCAGCCCAGGGTTGGCCCCACCACTGCTTCTTCAATACTATCTTCTCTGATCTTCCTGATGAAGATGTTTCTCCATTTACTAAAGGGTTGTTTCTGGAACAGGATTTGGGAAAAGGCAGAAGCAGCTTAGATTAGTTTTAGTAATCCTATTCTATCATTAAACATTTTCATTTTTATTTTTTTCTGAAGGAGACTTCATGTAAGGAAGGGTACTTAATGCTGCCAGAGATCCTTTCAAGCTCTGACATGGAAACTTTTCTCCTTAAGGACAGTTTCTATCTCCTCTGACTACCTCTTCTGCCTGACTCCATTATTACAGATCTACTGTCTCTTCCTACATTATCATTACTCTCCTCATTCACCCACATTCAGGAGTTGCCGACCCATCCTTCCCTGGGCATCACTGACCCTCTGCTCCTGTGAACTCCCAATGCAGACTAGGGCTTCCATATAGTTTCTGCCCCACATACGGTGACCTATAATAAACTTGGCAGCACTGTCTTATGTCTTTTCCTCACTCTAAGGCAGAGGGACTGCTTGATCTGAGCCATGTGGAATCTGTGGTATTTCTCAGCTCTAGAGGACCTGCCTTTCAGCTCTTGCTACTTACTGTGCACCGTAATACCTTTTCAACACACCAGGCCACTCTGCTGTTTGATCAGTGATTCTGGAGCTGACATAACTGCGGTTGATCTTTGTCTCCAGGATCCTGTCATTTATTTCATTTTGGCGGGGAAGGTGTCCTCCAGTAATCTCTTGCAAATGCGTTAGCCTGAGCGGTGTAGGCAAGGCTCACAGAGACTCTCCATCAGGGATCTGGTGCAAATGCTCCAATTCAATTTTGTTTCTACATTTCACTTATTTAAAAACCAAAACAAAATGCATCCTCTTCCAGGATGGTAGTGGAAAGAACATGGAAACTAACATTTATTGAGCATAAGCCATGTGCTAACAGTTGACCTAATTATTTAATTTAGCTTTACAATAGTCCTCTAAAACAGTACAGCCCTTAGAGCCAGGCATGAGTCCAAAAGAAAAAATGGTTGGAAGATGTGCTGTTCTATTTTTAGCACTGTAAAATTTCAAATGATAAATTTTGATAGGGTTTGCACTGAAACTGTAGATTGCTTTGGGTAGTATGGACATTTTAACAGTATTAATTCTTCCAATCCAAGACCACGGAATACCTTTCCATTTATTTGTGTCTACTTCAATTTCTTTCATCTAAGTCTAACAGTACAGGTCTTTCACCTCCTTGGTTAAATTTATTTCTAGGTATTCTTTTTTTTTTTTTTTTTTGAGGCAACCGTAAATGGACTTTGAAGGTATTTCTCTTACTGACAGTTACTGCTGCATAAAAATGCAACTGATTTTGTGTATTAATTTTGTATCCTGCAACTTTACTGAGTTTGTGTATTAGTTATAACAGTTTTCTGGTGGGGTCTTCAGGATCTTCTCCACACAATATCATGTCATCTGCGAATACAGGAAGTTTCACTTCTTCCTTTCTGATGTGGATTCCTTTATTCCTTTTTCTTGCTTGTTTTGGCTAGGTCTTCAAATAGTATCATGAACAAACATGGTGAGAATGGGTATCCTTGTCTTTTTCCTGATCTTAAAGGAAAAGCTTTTGGCTTCTGACTGTTGACTATGATGATAGCTGTGGGCTTGTCACATATGACCTTTATTATGTTGAGGTAATTTCCCTCTACACGCACTTTTTTGAGAACTTTTATTATGAATGGATGTTGAAATTTGTCAAATGCCTTGTCTGCATCTGTTGAGATGATCATTTAATTTTTATCCTTCATTTTGTTACTGTGGTATATTACACTGATTGATTTGCAATGGTGAACCATCCTTGCATCCCTGGAATAAATCCCATTTAGTCATGGTGTGTGATTCTTTCAATGTACTGTTGAATTTCATTTGCTAAAATTTTGTTGAGGATTTTTAAAAATCTATGTTCATCAGGAAGGTAGGCCGGTAATTTTCTGTACTTGTAGTGTGTTTGGTATCAGGGTAATACTGGCCTCATAAAATGAGTTTGGAAGTGTTCCCCACACCCTTTAGTTTTTGGAAAAGTTTGAGAAGAATTGATATTAACTTTTCTTTCAATGTTTGGAAGAATTCATCAGTGAAGCCATCTGGTCCTGGACTTCTGTTTGCGGGGAGTTTCTGATTACCAATTCAATTGCCTTACTAGCAATTGGTCTGTTCAGATTGTCTAGTTCTCCATAATCAGTCCTAGTAGGTTCAAATGATAAATTTAATATGACTAGAAAACTAACTGCAATTCACATTTCCCCTGCATACTCTGGGTAAGACTTGCATTTGTAGCTACTGTCAACAAAGCACAGTCACAATCTTTGAGAGTCAATGGAAGCCAGTATTCACCAGTAGCACAAAGATAAAGATAATGAAGCATCATGAGTTACGATGTAACTGGAGAATTGAAGAGAAAGAAGATCTATACTGTTTCTATTCTTTTTTAAAAGTTATTTTTTAATGTTCATTATTTTTTAGAGAGAGAGAGAGAGAGCACATAGGGAAGGGGCAGAGAGAGGGGGAGATACAGAATATGAAGCAGGCTCCAGGCTCCAAGCTGTCAGCAGAGAGCTCAACATGGGGCTCAAACCCATGGACCACGAGATCATGACCTGAGCTGAAGTCGGAAGCATAACTAACTGAGCCACCCAGGCGCCCCGATACTGTTTCTATAAAACAGGTTCCAGAGAGCCATGGCACTATTTTTAGTAACAGTATTGTTAGCTTTTGCTTGTGGTGGGAGGTATGAATTAGCCAGGAATGATGCAAGGGACAGTAAAATTCCAGAAGAGATGGTTCCTGAACCTGAACAGAAAGAGATGGTGTCTGGATACTATGAAGAACTTTTTTATGTGTACTGATTAGATAATAAACAAATACGTAAGTATCTCTTCTTCCCCCATTGTTTTAAATCCTCATCAGTAAATCAGTGTATCTCACATGGACCCATCAACGTGTATACACCAGAGGCATTATAAAAAATATTTAGCCAGGGCTTTGCACACCTTTAGAGAAGCCCTACTTGAAGTACTGTTCTCGTTTTTGACAAGACAAACAGACTCTAAAACCCATTCTCTGCTTTCACCAAAGCCCTTGCTTTCTTTGGTATAAAGAGCAATGGGCATAAAGGGAAAAAGACTTGAATTTAAGTACCTAGCTCTCCAGTTACTAGCTGTGTTACCTCAGGTAGGTAATCAATTTCCTTAAATCCTATAATAGCTATAATAATACATAATTTATAGAACTGATGGAAAGATCAAATGATTTCCCGCAACAATGTCAGTCAGAGCATTCTTGGAAAGGTTATACAAATGTGAGTTACTGTTAATGCTTGATTTCTGTTTTTACTACTTCTAGATCATCTGAATTAGTATCATTTCACTAATCTAATGAGGAAAAAATGTTCCTTTTATTTCTCTTACTTAGATTATTTTCTGTAACTTACTTGGCTCTCTCCAAACTTCTGCTAATAGGTAGGGGTGTGGGTGTATAGTTAGATTTATACCTAAGTCTTTCCTTGCGTGTGTGCGTGCTAATGTAAATGATACTGTGCTTTTAAAGCCAAATTCCAATTGCTCATTGCTGGTATATAGGAAAACAACTGACTTTTGTATATTATTAGCCTCATATCCTATAATCTTGCTGTAATTGCTAATTAACTCCAGGAGTTTTTGGCAAGTCTCTGGGTTTTTCTACATAGACAATCATGTCAACTGTGAACAAAGACAGTTTTATTTCTTCATTCCCAACCTCTGTGCCTTTTAAATCCTTTTCATTTTTTATTGAATTAGCTAGAGCTTATAGTATAACACTGGAAAGGAGTGGCGAAGGGGACATTCTTGCCCTTTCCCAATCTTGGGGGAAAGCATCCAGTTTCCCATCATTAAACATGATGTTAGCTACAGATTTTTTTAGAAGTATTCTTTACTGTACTCTATTCCTAGTTTGCTGACAGTTTTTTCTAAAATCATGATTGGATGTTGGATTATTTCAAATGCTTTCTCTGCATCTTATAGATATGATCATACAATTTTTCTCCTTTAGCCTGTTATATGATGGAATACAGTCATTGATTTGCTAATGTTGAAGCAGCCTTGCATACTTGGAATAAATCCTACTTGGCTGTAGTGTCTGATTCTTCTTACATAGTATTGGATTCAATATGCTAATATTTTGTTGAGATTTTTATATTAATGAGAGATAACAGTCTGTGATTTTCCTTTTTTTAATGATCTTTTTTTTTTTTTTTTTTAGTAAACACTACCCCCAACATAGGGCTTGAACTCATGACCCCAACATCAAGGGTCACATGGTCTCCTGACTGAACCAGCCAGGCATCGCCTTTCTTATAATGTCTTCATCTAGTTTTGGTTTTAGGATAATCCCTAGCTTCACAGAACAAGTTAGGAAGTGTTCCCTCTGTTTCCATTTTCTGGAAGAGACTGTAGAGAACTGGTATCATCTTTTCCTGAAATGTTTGATAGAATTCACCAGTGAAACCAACTGAGTGCAGTGTTCTCTGTTTCAAGTTATTAAATTATGATTCAATGTCTTTAATAGATACAGGCCTATTCAGATGATCTATTCCTTCTTGTGTGTTTTGATGGTTTGTGTCTTCCAAGGAATTGGTCCTTTGCACCTAAGTTATCAAAGGTATCTTCACAGCATTGTTCACAATATTCCTTTATTATCCTTTTAATATCTATGGGATCAGTACTGGTGATTCTCCTTTTATTTCTGATATTAGTAATTTTATCTTCTTTATTCTTGGTTAGCCTGGCTAGAGGTTTCTCAATCTTATTAATATTTTCAAAGAACCAGGTGTGGGTTTTGCTGATTTTCTCTACTCATTTCTGCTCTTTACTTCCTTGACTGCCTCCTAAGTACTATTCCTCTTTACACTTCTGTCCTCTCCAGTCTGCAGCCAAAGTCATCTTTCTACAGGTCAAAACTGATGATGTCTTTCACCTGCTTAAAACACTTCAATGGCATCTTTAGCCCTCAAGATGAAGCTTACACTTCCTATTGTTATATCTAAAGCCCTGCATGATGTGGTCAGCCCATTCTTCCAAACTTATCATG